>OW387135.1:52214635-52875186 GCA_936440205.1 Lepidonotus clava | reverse complement strand
CAGATGCCGAAACATGTGTACTAGGTGCAGACCGATCTGTAATATATATAGACAACAGGATGGTACACAATGCACAGTCTGACCATCTACAAGTAGAAAATGCATCAGATAAGAATCAAGAAAATATTCCATCTCGTCATGATGTTAGTTCAGTGACTCATCAGTACAATTATGAAAGTGATACTTCGGCAAGTCGGACATCAACTGAAACATTTCAGAAGTCTCCTCCAAAAATTAAAATGAGAAGAAAAGGCAATCGTTGGGTTTTGATTAAGTCGGTGAAAAGACCAAAAATCAATAAATACGATGAATTTCAACTTAAGCAGATTCAAGAGAGCAGCAAAGGTGCACATGGTATGCAAATGACAATTAGGAAGATAGGCCAGAAATGGATAGTCCAAGAAAGAATTCGTCCTGATGGTACTGTATCTCCTAAAACGGATACAAAAGTGACAGATACATCCAAACAAAGAAAAAAGGTTAAGAAAAGAAACCAAGTGGATCAGGAAAACGTTCAAGAAAGAGATGTTGGTAGCATAGACCAGTCCATGACACATAGTGCCCACAAAAGAAAAAGAAAGAACAATCACATGTCTGAATGTTCACAGTCATCCGAATTTGACATCTTTCAAGTTCCAACATCCACTCCCAACTTTCCTTCAAATTCTCAAGAAGTTAGTCAAGAAACTCAAAGATCAGTTAGTAAGTCAGGCAAACCATTGTCAATGACGCCAGCAGCAATAAAAATCCGCAAGTACAGAGAAAAAAAAAAACGTATCGAATCAGGTGAAGTGATTTTAGAAGATGCTCCTCTTTCTCAGAAACCAGCTGCAGTACGCAAAAGACTAAGTCGTGAAAAACAAGCAAAAAAATCAAAATGTTCACAACATAAAACAAAATTGACACAACCTTTTGACCCACCTGTTCCGGTAGAACCTAATGAAATTTTTGAGTCGTCTCAGGCATCCGAATTTGACATTTTTAAACTTCCCTCATCCCCTCCAAAATATTTTGAAAGCAGTCAAGAAGTAAGTCAGCACACACAGTTAGAACCAAATGACATGTTAGATGTGTCACAGTTATCTGAATTTGACATTTTTGCACTTCTCTCTTCCACTCCCAATTATCCCGGAAATAGTCCACAAATAAGTAAGGAATCACAGGTACAGGAAAATGACATTTTAGATTATTCTCACTCATCTCAATGTGATAATTTTGAATTTCCGTCCTCCACTCAAAATTCTCATGAAATCAGTCAAGAAATCAGTCAGCCATCACAGAGAACAGTAAGTAAGTGTGGAAAACCATTGTCAATGACACCTGCAGCTGTCAAAATGCGTCGGTACCGAGAAAAAAAACAACTCATTGACTCAGGTGCACTGCTAGTGCAGGATACAACCTATTCTCAAAATAGAGATGCAGTACGAAAAAGAAACCAACGTCTCAATAAATCTCAAAATTTCAGATGGCTCACAAGATCGGACCAAATCTTCAAAACCTCCTGATTCACCATCTCCTGTGGAGGGAAATTCACGTAAAAGGGATCATACTCGTAATCGTGTACGTAATTATCGTAAGCGGAAACAGAACCAGTCTCAATATACTCAAGACTCTTTTACTGACAATAATTGGGAAGTCAATGCGCACTATGGAAATGTGAGTCAGAGCTCCTGTAACTCATCTGTAAATCATAGGGAAAATGAAAAAAAACGACCCTCTAAATCATCTAGGAAAGCCAAAGGAAATCAAGTTCAAACTACATCTAATCCGTTTGATTCTGAAACTATTTTATTAGATGAACTTTCACATGTAGATGATAATAACAACCAGGTTGAAGGAGATAATGATTCAGAAACTGTAGTCGGTTTAGATGAATCTCAGGATAATGGTGAACTCCGTGACTTTAGGTTCGAAGACGATATCCAGCATGAAAATATTTTAGAATCACATGGACTTATATCTCCAATGAAAATTAAGAAACTGAATGAGAGTTTGAATAATGTTTGCATCTTTTGCACTAGACTTTGCTTCCCAGAACAGGGAAAAATAGTTTCAGGAAATACATTACAAAGATATATACCTTATCTAAATCCTGATTCACATGTAACTGAAATATTTGTTTGTAACTCTTGTAAATCTCAGGTTGCAAAGAAAAAGTCTCCTATATTTAATACTTATAATGGAGTAAAATGGCCTGATCGTGTTCCACAACTTGACATATTGCCTCATGAAGAACGACTTATTAGTTTACGTCTTCCTTTCATGCACATTATGGTTCTTCCAAGTGGTGCTCAAAAGCAAATAAAGGGCAATGTGATTAATGTGCCTTCTGACATTCACGAGACTGTATATATGTTACCTAGGTACCTAAATGATACAGGGACTGTTAGTGTCAGAATAAAGCGGAGGATGCAGTACAAGGCCGTTTATATGGAGGCTAACGTTCGGCCAGAAAAAGTACTTGAAGCTTTATATTACTTGCGCGCACATAGTCTGTATTATCAAGATGCTCGTCTGGATATTACCAATACTTGGCTGGAGGACACTATAAGAGAGTTAGAACATAGTGAAGATATGCAGGCCTATGTTGAAAATGTTATCTTTGAAGACGATGTTCATGAAGGCGATGGAGTTCAGATTACAATAAACACAGAAAATCTTGAATCTGAGGAGTCTGAAGATGAAGGTGAAGAAGACCACTTTTCAGAGGTTGATAACACTGAAGTTAGAGCAGTACATGATACCATGTTAGATATTATTCCACCTGTAAAACCCTTGGTAGTAGCCCCCGCTGAAGGACAAACACCCATAAATCTTCTTTATGATAAAATTGGCGAAGAAATGGCATTCCCTACACTCTATTGTGGTAAGACAGTTGAACAAATTTACCCACAAAATTTGTCTTTTCTCAATAGAACCAGATGGGAGTTAATTACTAAAGATCGTCGTCTTGCACAACATGTAGAGATCATATTTTACCGATACAAAGTATATCAACTTGACTACATTAGGGAGAAAGCGAAGTTTGCAATCCGCTGTATAAAACAGGACAAAGATTACAGTGTGAAAGATGTAAGAGATGATAATGCGAGAGTCAATATAGCCACTTTGGATGATGGATTCTTTTTTTACCGTCAGTTGAGGAACAGTCCTCAGTACTTACAACAAAAGAAAAGAGAACTTTTCGCCACGGTACGCCAACTTGGTATACCTACTTTTTTTGTATCTCTTTCGGCTGCAGATACACGTTGGAAACCACTAATTCGATCACTTGGAGAGATAGTTGATGGTAAGACCTATACAGATGATGAAATTGATAACATGTCGTATCAAGAAAAAACTCGTTTGATAAATTCTGATCCAGTGACTTGTGCTAGATATTTTGATCGTCGATTTCAGTTCCTCCTGACACATATTATATATAAACCTCCATATCCACTGGGTAAAGTCAATAACCATTTCTACAGAATCGAATTTCAACACCGAGGTAGTCCTCATGTACATATGATTTTGTGGACTGAAGATGGACCTATTTTTAAGAAGAATGCAGATAATAGTTTATTGATACAGTATATTGACAAGTATATAAGTTGTTCTCTCCATCCTCCGGAACCGGCTATTCAACATGTAAAAAATCAGGTGCACAAACATTCTAAAACTTGTCGCAAAGGTGGCCGTCCAACTTGTAGATTTCATTATCCTATACCTCCATTCAATGAAACAGTTATTTTGTCTCCTAAGAAAGATGGCACTGATGAGCAGAAAAAATGTTTTACAGACATTCAGGAATACCTTGACAGTGATGCAAATACAGAAGACACAACATTGGAAAATATTCTCGAACACTTTCAAATAACGCATGATCAGTATGTTGAAATAGTCCGATGTTCCATTACTCGGGATAAAGTATTTTTAAAGCGACTCCCACATGAGTGTCGTGTTAATATGTATATAAAGAATTTGCTACATGTTTGGGAAGCGAATATGGACTGTCAGTATTGTCTAGACCCGTACAGCGTAGTCACTTACATTTTGAACTACATTAATAAGGAAAATAGAGGACTCAGTTTGAACCTAGCCACAGTCACGAAACAATGTGAGAAAGAGAAACGGTCTATCCGTGAGACCATAAAAAGATTAGGAAATGTTTTTGTAAACACAAGTGAAATATCAGTTCAAGAGTGTGTCTATGTTCTTATGGGAATGCATCTTACTCACCAGAGTGTAGACGTAGAGTTTATAAATACTTCACCACCTGTGAATCGCATTAAGATTGTCAAGTCCTCAACTGAGCTAAGTGGTGAACATGAAGACAGTACAGATATCTATCGTGACAGCAAGTTTGACGTCTATGTGAAAAGACCATCGTATTTCGATAATTGGACATTTGCTGATTATATTAGCAAAGTTAGGATCACACCACGTACACCAAAATCCAAAGCTACTGAGCGTGTTGGTTTACATACAACCAGGATCCATACCCTGTATTATTTGAATGAGCATAAGAGATACTCGATAGGAAAAAAACGCATCATCAGTTACTTTGCAAAATCTAAATCTGACGACAGAGAAGAATATTTTAGGATACATCTAATGTTATTCCATCCCTGGCATGTTGAACCCCAACTTGGTGAAGGGGTGACATCATTTGAGGATTTATACAATGCACTGACAGATTCTGAGCGTGACATTTCCCATGAGATTGCACAGACATATAATAAACAATGTATGCAAACTCTGCAAGGTCTATATGAAAATCTGACCAATGATATTACAAATTTGATATTGGCTCCAGGAGCACAACAAATAGAAATGGCTGATGTTGCACAAGGAGCTGTGTCACTCTCTCCGGGAGAATTTTTTAGGCCAACAGCATGTAATACAAATCGTGATAACATGTCTGGAAATTATGAACATGCAGTTTCCACCGACTCTGCAGAACCATCAGTGAATGAATTGTGGCCCCAAGAGCAAGTTGTGAATCGGTCCTCAAACTTAACCCTGGACAAAGAACTGTTTTTGAATATGTCATGTCAAAGGTGTTGCAAGATCAAGAAAGAATTTCACTGTTCATAACTGGTGGGGCAGGTACAGGTAAAACATATGTCCTACAAACATTGTATCATTCATTATCTAGACATTATAATTTGAGTCCCCGTCACAATCCTAACCTAAAGTCAGTTTTGAAAGTTGCCATAACAGGCAAAGCAGCATTTTTGATAAGAGGTGAGACCATTCATGGGGCTCTTGGAATCAGACCTGGTAATTCTTATGAATTCTATGAGCGTTTGCCTGCTGACAGATTAAATACGCTGCATGTACGTTTCATGAATACCAAGGTAATTATGATAGATGAAATTTCAATGGTTGGAAACAATTTCTTTAGATTCATTAATATCAGACTTCAAGAAATTTTTGGAAATTTACTTCCTTTCGGTGGTTTACATGTCATTTGTTTTGGCGATTTGTATCAGTTGCCACCTGTTATGGAAAAAATGGGTTTTTGAAAACAATAATACAGGACTTAGTAGTTTGGCAATCAACCTTTGGACTGAGAATTTCAAGATGTTTGAATTGGAACAAGTTATGAGGCAGAAAGATGAGCTTGAGTTTGCGGAACTTCTTAATCGCATGCGTGTAGGCAAATTGACTGAAGAAGATTTTGAAACTTTGGAGAGCATCTCAACAGACACTCCAGTGTGGGATGATGGATTCGACTGTTTACATTTATTTACAACCAATAGGGCGGCACTAGAATATAACGGAATTTGTTATGATAAATGTGTCTCGCAAAAATTGATAGTAGAGTCTGTTGACTTCATAACCCAGCCTGTGGATGCTCAGAAAAAAGAAAATGTTCTGGCTGAATTAGATAAAAACCCTAACCCTGCTGGTACAGTACGAGATTTGAAGTTAGGTCTAGGTCTTACTTATGAGATAAATACAAACATTAATGTAGAGGATGGTCTTTTTAATGGCACTGCAGGGACATTGAAATATATTCAGTATAGAGAAGGATTTGAAAAACCTATAGCTCTTTGGTTCATTTTTGAAGAAACTGTTATAGGCAGGACTCAGCGTGCTGTTTATTCACACTACAGAACTAGTGAAATTTCTAAAGATTGGACTCCAATTTTTGCAACACAGAGGGAATTTAGACTGAAAAATGAGAAGGTCACCATTAGAAGAAAGCAGTTTCCTTGTCAACAGGCCACAGGAAAAACAATTCACAAGTGTCAAGGTTGTACCTGTCCAGAAGTTGCCATACAGCTCTCTGACTATGTATTTAGAAATGGTTTTTATGTAGCTTGCAGTCGAGTACCCAGTATCAGCAAATTACATATTATAAATTTTGACAGACACCAGATTGTAACTGATTCAAAAGTTGATGCAGAAATGTCACGCTTAAGAAAGTATGGAAAAATTCATAATACAGACCCTTTCACCAGATCTGATGTGTGGTTTTCTGTATATTATTGTAACGTTCAATCATTACCTTTGCACTTTAAGTATTTGGTTAATGATTTAAATGTTAACAAAGCCAACGTGATCCTCTTTAATGAGACACACCTGCTAGAAAGAGATAAATCTTTGAATTATCAAATGTTAGGCTACAATATCATACGGTTTGATGGGGAAGAAAAGGATAGTGGCAGGAGATCTTATAACGGCCTTGCATGTTACATCAGAAGCCATATAAAATGTACAGTCATTACCAAACTTAGGACTGAGCGTTCAGAGTATATGTTGATCTCATGTGACACTAATTGGGAGACAGTTCTATTTGCAATCATTTATGTCAAACCCAGATCGACACAAGAAGTTATTATTCATTTGCTAAATGATATCATGACAATGTCATGTAATTCAAAAATATTTATTGTAGGAGATTTTAACTTTGATTATTGTAACCCGACAAATGTGGCATTTTTATCTCAATTGGCTGACTCTTTAGGCTTATATATTAACCCCACCAACTACACTACAAGTAACCAGACTACGATTGATCTCTGTTTGAGTTCAACTCCTGTTCCAGTATTAACCCAGTTTGTCCCTTGGTCGTACCATAAGAGTTTAATTTTTCAAGTTTAGAACTAGGTCACATATATATAAACTATTTTGGTTTACTCTCTTTACATTAATTTTAGTGTACGCATACAGTTTCACTGTAATGTTAAACTCCGTACACCGGTTAACCGGGCACTTTGACTTTGTCCGCGGACGCGCGAAAGACATGGAACCGCCCAAAGACACCCCTATGATGGAATGGGACAATATCGTATAAATTATGTTAATGAGCCGGTGGCGTGATAGCGTCCCAACCGCGTCTTGAAACCGCCGGTGCTTTTGCTTCACACTCTCCAATCGTAACACGCCCATTGAGTATACGGTCACCCAGGATCGGTTGGAGAGTTTGCACTTCCGACGTAGGACGCGCAACTCTCACAAGTGGCACAGCGTTCGGTCGTCACTTCGTCAGTCTCTCTCGTTTCACTTCGATAAATCTGCTAAAACTTTATAACTTTTAAAACCTTCAACACTGTTGATCATCAGGACTTTAAAACCGGATACCGAATCGGACTACAACATTTAGGATGGATCAACACGAGAACATGCAAATTGATCCGTCAGACGCTCAAGGACCGGTGCCCAACTCTAACGGCACCAACCAGACGCCGGTAAAGACCAGTTCCGGCGGGCAAGCAGCTGAAAACAGAAGTGGAAGCAATCCTCCGGCGCCTCCAAAGAAGGGCAAGCGGCGATCCAGCAGCAATCAGAAAGGTAAGGCAGGATTTATTTAGTCTTTAGATTTTATGTAACTTAGTTAATTTTCTTATCTCACTCATTCTTATAGAGGTTAACTTAGATTAGTTTGTTAGAACATCTCACTCAATGTAGGTCACTCTGAATTGGTAAGGCAGCCATTTTGTTTTCACGGAGCACATGGTCAAAGAAATTTTTTGTCACAGTTCTAGGAGTTTCTCGTCATTTCGGGTCTTGCTATTTACATTTTCAATCAAAGTAACAATAATACATTCAATGCGGCGTAGTACGTAATACGATATATTAACTGATTTTTAAAAATTAATATGAGAAATATTAGTATGGTAATGTTTTCATGTTTCGGAGTGTATTATCGGCACCTGTCTTTTATTATCGGCACCCTGTGACATAATCAATATAAACATTGAATTAAATGGAATTATGATTTCTACAGGAAAAACTGTCCCATCATGCCTTTTTATCATCCTATATAACTTGGTGTTCAAAATCGAGATGTTCAACTGAATATTATTCAGGGGTGTGCAGACCCTGAAATATTTTCGCAAACCTAGCTGTTCAATTTGCACATCTTGGTCACAAATTCATACACATTTGTATAGCATTTTCACTTTCCTGTATAAATTTGGAGGCAAAATTCGCACATTCTGGAACAAAATTTGTGAGGGTTTGCACACCCCTGTTATTTCAACATCCTAAGAACAACCAGTATTTTATCTAGTCCGAGAGGTCCTGACTGACAGTCAGGGTGATTTTCTATCATTCCTATGCATTCTACTCGACCATTATGGTTGAGTAGACTTTTCTCAGCTTATACTAGGGGTGTAGATGGGGGGTCCCCATGTCGCCCTGTCGGATTTAAGAAATGATCAATATAACACCAAATAAGTGTATGTGCATGGCTTAGAAATACCATTAAATCTAAAAATAGTAAAGGGGAAAAAGTTCAGAAGAAATATGGGCTCTACTGGAGTACCTACTCTTAGGCACTGTCGCATATTATGTTTGGGGTAGCCTAGGCATTTCTTAATTATTTTTTTCCCCAATAATAATTTTTGTTCAAAAAATATTGGGCGATTAACCTTGCACTGTAACACGTAATTTTGGGCGTTTGGATGGTGTGGTCTCAATTGTTGAATTTTAAAAAAAATGGGCAAGTTGTCGTGTCAAATTTAGAGTCTAGACTAATAATTTTGAATAGTTTGCGCCAGTTGTAATATATAAAAAAAATTCTTGTCTTTTTTTTTAGTCTCTCCAGCCAAGGCTAACCAGTACCAGTCTCCCGCAAAACGTGTTCATACTGGGGCTGCCGGAGGAGCTGCTCCCCCCTACTTCACATATCAGTCACCACTGCAGAAAGTTGCTCAGCCTGGTCCATCCGGTATGGGACATTCCCTCAAATCTGCCATGACGCTAGAAGGACAAGTTCACAAGCCCAAAACGTTTGCGTACGTTGTCGCTAATGGAAACTGCCAAAATGGGGGTCAATCTGTTAATGCACCAGTGTCGACAAACCCTGGACATGCTCGTGAATTGCGACCGAAGGACTTGCAGGTAGCAGCTGGAGCGTATATTCCACTGTCTCAGGTAGTTCAGCAACAGGTAAAAGTGACTCCAGTGACCTCATCAGGAGCCGGTGGTAACCCAACCGTATCGACAGTTAGTGCCACATCAGTTCCTCTCTCAACTGGACAGTCGGTCATCACCGGTAATATGAACGTGACCTACTCACACTCTGGTGTGGTACCACAGCCACTGCTACAGCCACAGCCACAGCCACAGCCACAGCCACTGGCACAGCCACAGCCACTGGCACAGCCACAGCCACAGCCACTGGCACAGCCACTGCTACAGCCACTGGCACAGCCACTGGCACAGCCACTGCTACAGTCACTGCCACAGCCCCAGCCCCAGCCTCAGAATAAGGCAGAGACACAGCCTCAGCCCCATCCCCTTAACGTTAGCGCGTCTGTTTCACAGGCTGTAACTACACAAGCCGTGTACATGCCTCAATACTCCTACGTTCCCCTTAACCAGCTGCAACATCCGGTACAGGCCCAGGCAGCTGTACGTCCTAATACCCTTGATCTTGGATATGCTAGTCCCGCTCCACCTGTAGGGCAGCAAGCCTTTGTGTCACCAGCACCAGCTGGACCTTTACCTTTTATGTATGCAATGCCAAATGTTCATGCACCATCGCCAGGGCCACCGCAAGTGTCAGGGCCAGGGCCAGCGCCATCTCCTGGGTCCCGGGACTCCATAACAGTTGCAGAATGTCTGACACTTCCCGACGACAAAGCAGTGACGAAGGTGTGCATCTGTTACGTCATTGAACTAGAGCAAGAGCATTCAGTTCATCCTCTGGTGAGTAGCCCACGACGCAAACTCTGTGTTGGGGACAGGACCGGAGTAATGGTCGGATACATCAAGAGGGCTAAGGGCGTCAAGTTCGAGCGGGGTAACACCATCAGGCTGCGAAATTTCACCATGAGGGAACGGACCTTTATTATTCACTCTGGAACGACTACTGGAAGGTAAGTTTGAAATTATATTTATCGATGGAAAAATGTGTCCTGTGGCCTTATGAACATGAAGTATATATAATTTGATTAAAACATTTTAGTTGCGGTATCAAATCTTAGACATTTGTTCACACGATTAGATAATTTTTCTATATTAAGGATGTATCATCTCTATTAAGGATGTATCATCTCTATTAAGGATGTATCATCTCTATCGATTTTCTGATATCATAAAATAAAATGACAGCAAACTTGAGTAAATGGAAGTCGGACTGAAAAAAGGATTAATAGCATTTTTTGCATTTTTTTTGTTTACTGTTGTTACTGGGTTTTCATATTCTAAATATGGCTTATTACATTCAGTATGCTGGACGAGGACTTCCCTGACGACCTCAAACAACGTGGTATGGCAGAATACTCAAGGCCGTCCGTTCCTATCACGCCCATTGCGCACGTGCTACGGGCACAGGTTGGAGAAACCGTATCTATCCAGGGAACTGTTACTACCGTAAGTTATCAGCTTCTTTATTTATTCATTTTCCCTCCCTAACCCACACAGCAACCTCTTCACCTGATCCCCCCTCCTCACCCTTTCCACCCCACGAACAACCCAACCTCACCTGATACCGTCCATGTTAGAAAAAAATTAGCTTGTGACAATGGCGCACTCCCTATCAATTTTAGGGAGACATTTTCACTGTAATACGCCGATTTTAGTTAATTTCAAATTGAAATTCCTAATGTTCCATGGGTGCATTGATCTCAAAATTATTGTGACATTTGACATTTTAATGCACCCAGGGCGTATGGTGCGGCCCTAACATTATCACTGATATTATGACATTAGCAACTGTTATCAAACAGGGAAGAAAGGAAACCTAATTTTTAGTGAGTAAATAAGTAAAATTCTTTGTTTTTAGACGGAGAAATCGAGGGTTGTTGGACCAAACAAGGACAAATTGGTCAAGACCGTAGGCGTTCAAGATTCCACTGGCGAAATCAAGGTGTCGCTGTGGGGGTCGGCTGCCAATATGTGCGAGGTGCTGTTAGGGCAGCAGATCACACTGGCAGACAGTACCACATACTGGCACGGTCGCAGCCACGCCAACAATCTTAATGTGAACAACGCAGATCAGGTCACAGTATGTACATATTGTATTTTGAATAAAAAAAATCGATAATAATTGAACAGGGATGTAAGTTTTCAGATTTTAATCTGATTTCAGATTTCTTAACATCCTTACTCACATAATGATTTTTAAACTGAAGTCATTACATGACGTTTTATGGCATTTTAAAGTTTATTCTAAATTTTCTCTGGGGTTTCAGATTGTTTCATTAAACCTGACTTGCATCCCTGATTGAATAGATTCGTATTGAGCTACTTATCTTTCATAAAAGGACTGGAAGATTATTGGTTTGACTTTGTCAAATTTTACAATAACAGGAAAGATCATGACATTTCTGGACAAGAACAACAATAATTTAGTTTTATTCCTGAAAATAATTTATATTGTAGTATATTTATATTGTCAATATGATCGTACATTTCTTTCAGATTAGATAGCTTTTATGTAAGAACAGTGTTTGTCCGTCTCTCAGTTGCAACTTTTTTTGTCCAAGTTTTAATACAGCTTATTTACTTTCAGATGGGACCACCACGTGATATTACTCAGGAGATTGAGGTCGTCGGTCTTGAGGAATGCGACCGTTTCAACATTCTGATGTTGGATGTCTATCAAGGAGATCAGAGTGAAAGGCTGACGATTGAAAGGAGCTACATTTCGCAGGTTTTTGGTTCGCCTGCAAGCATGCCTTCGAGGCACATTTTGAATTACATGCCATTCACTACTGAGGTACATGTAACAGGACAGAAAATTACTTCCATGCGCAATGTCAGGCTGTCACCCTGTGCTGCTCAGAGGATTAGTTCTCTGAATCTTCCAGCTGAAATGATGGCACGTATGCCAACATGTCAAGATCAGAATATTCAGGTGATAGATCCGCAGCAGGCGGCGGCCCAGCAGCAGGCGGCGGCCCAGCAGCAGGCGGCGGCCCAGCAGCAGGCGGCGGCCCAGCAGCAGGCGGCGGCCCAGCAGCAGGCGGCGGCCCAGCAGCAGGCGGCGGCCCAGCAGCAGGCGGCGGCCCAGCAGCAGGCGGCGGCCCAGCAGCAGGCGGCGGCCCAGCAGCAGCAGGCGGCCCAGCAGCAGCAGGCGGCCCAGCAGCAGCAGGCGGCCCAGCAGCAGGCGGCGGCCCAGCAGCAGCAGGCGGCGGCCCAGCAGCAGCAGGCGGCCCAGCAGCAGGCGGTGTTGGCTCAGCATCAGGCCCAACAGGCTGTAGCCGCCCAACAGGCCGCTGCCGCCCAACAGGCAGCTGCCGCCCAACAGGCGGTTGTCCACCACCAGGCGGTTGTCCAGCAGGCAGCTGTACATCAGACAGCTCCAGTTGAACAGATGATGACGCAACCAGCACAACAGTACGTGACAAGACAGCTAGTGGCAGCAACCGGTACCCAGGCAGTTCAGATTGTTAAGAATCACCAACTTGAACAGACACCAACCGGTGTGTATATGACGACAACTGTCACTCCCCAGTTTAATCCTTCTGCTCAGGACATGGCCCATCTTCAAGTGCCACCGAACACTCCGGGTGACACTACACTTAACTCCAGCGTACGTCAGCAACTGTTTCAAGAAACTCCATCTAACTGTGACGGACATTTGTCTCCCGCTGCTGTCCCGCTTCCAGTAAACGATTTTGACGAGGATGTAGAGATTGAAGCTGATACTGCAGAGAATGACGTTCATGACCTCTCGTTAAAAAGTCCGGTATCAGATGATTTACACATAGACACTCTCTACAAGGACGATGATTCTGATGGTGACGTGAATGTTGATGAAGAAGCTCGCCTTCTTGAGGCAGATGATGACGAATCTACTGACACTGTCTAAAAAAAATAAAAGTTCTTTGATGCCTTTGTATCTTTGATAAGTCGAAATTCTTCACTTTGAATTGTTCTAAGTTTCAGAAATGCTTGACCCTCACTTTGATGACAGTATATACTGTAAGATATGTACTTGACAACCTCAGTTTTTGACAAGTTATTGTCTGGTGTTGGTCCGAGATTCTGTAAATCCTTTTTGATTGGTACTTCCACAAGTTGAATATAACTGAAAGTTGATGCTGAACGATATTTACCTACCGACTCTTACCTCTGACAGGTGATCGGACCGTCCTGCTTAAGACTTTTTGTGTACACAGACATGTCTGAGAGATTGATTTTGTTTACTTTACTACTTATGCCTCTGACACTTTGTTGGTCAGTATTGCTTCAGAATTTTCGTGCACACAGACATGTCATAGAGAGTTAGGAAGCTTCTTGATATCTACTTCCACCACTTCGAGTTGAGTTTAATGGAAACTTGAACTATAGGATATGTATTTCACCACCTCTGTCTCTGACAGTTTATTGGTTTGTGCTGCTTCAAACGTGTCACTAATATAGAAGAGTGATGGAAATTAGTTCCTTTTTTATTTGTTTTTGCAACACCTATATGTGTTATGGCATCTTATACATGGACCATTGATACATTCCAAGTATTCATATTTTTATGCGCGATATATTCCCGTTGGCTTTGAAAACTGTAGAGACATATCCAAGTTAGGAGACGGTTGTGACTTCTTAGTTAAGAGGACAGAATATATTTTTCTATCTTAAGAATTTGCATGATAATGCTTGACTGACTACTTCAAAAAGGTAGCAATGCCTCTTTAGGTCTTATTGTTCACGGTTCACCTCTTCTTTTTCCCAAAGATGTATATTTTAGCATTTGAACTTTTTTTAAATGACAGTTCAGTCATTATATGATAAGTAGTTACCGACTGTGTAAGAGGGTTATACTTTTTGGTGTGAATTTATTCTTTACATCTAGCGTTATTGATGTGGCTTACTGATATCTGAATAAGTCCCAACTGGTTGCCTTCGACTGTTAAGCCTCAAGTTCCGTTGCAAGATTTTTTTGACATGAAAGACTACATCTGAATTGTATTTTTATTACAACCCGGGCGGAACGGGGGTAACCATCCCCAGACCTTTGTTGGAGAGGTTGTTGAAGTTCTCTGAGTAGGAATGCCACTTAGACAGCCTAAAGTCTGCGATTTTTTCACATGGAAAATGACATCTGAATTTTTTTCTTATCAAAAGTTTGTGTTAGTGCATATAGACAATCGACAGTTTGTATTTTGCAGGGAGAGCCCCTTGAGGTTTTGTAAGAGGGTATACAATTTCTGATAGTATTCAGGTTACCCAGGTGTGACTGCTTTTAACATGCAGATTTTTTTTTCGTCACTTGATTATCATGTACGGAGCAAAAGTTCAAGTTGTACTAGTTAAAATTTGTGTTTGATAGGTAAAAAAAAAAAAAAAAAAAATTGAAGTTCGTTGTTTACACTTTTAGCTTATGGAAAGGTGTGTTAGTGAAGAGTGCCCACAAAGGTGATGGAATGTATTACATTGTATGAAACAGTGAGGGAATATGTTACATGGTATGACACAGTGGTGGAACAGGTACCACAGGCGTGACACAGGCATGGCACTTTGAGAAGTCAAGATTGTATAAGCTTTGCATTTGATAATAAAGTTTAACTTTCAATTTAAATAGTTGTTGGTTTTCATTCATGAATATACACTATCAAAGGAGATTAACTGTTAGTGACAATAATATTGAATCTGTCGAGAATAATTTTAGATTTTCTAAAGAATTTCATTATCACGCTGATACATATTTTGAGATCTAGGCTAAATGATAGTCAGTTATTTAGTTGACACGTACATGTTTTCATGATAATACATTAACATCATGTAATTTCAAAACGGCCGCCTCATTAGTATCAAAGCTTGCTTTGATACTGTATTTTTATGTGATACTCTATAAAACGTGATACTCTATAAAACGTGCCGCCGAATTGATACAGTAATACCTTGACGTTTTGACTTGTTGGGAAGCCATATTGGGGAAAGTTGGGAAGCCACTTCAAACTCTTAGGGTTTTCTTTTCAGATAAGTGGGAAGCCAAATCAGAAATAGCACTGTTAAGAGCCCATGTGGGGAGCTGAGTTAGATGGGAGGCAATCATTTTGCTCTAAACGAGATTCTAAACCCAAAACATAGGAGACACATTTCAGCAGCGAAGCCACTTATCAGGATAGGAGGGAAGCTACTCATCAGCAGGAAAAGCCACTCATTAGCAGAGAAGCCACACATAAGTAGCAAAGCCAATCATCAGCATGTAACCTGCTTTTCTGCAAGGGAGCCACTCATGAATAGGGAAGCCACTCATCAGTAGGGAAGTCAAATGAAAGCAGGGAAGCAACTGATCAGTAGGGAATCCAATTATCAATAAGAAAGCTACTTGTCAGTAGGAAAGCCACACATCAGTAGGAAAGCCGCTCATCAGCATGTAATGCTGCTATTCAGCAAGGAAGCCACTCATGAATAGGGAAGCCACTCATCAGCAGGCAAGTCGCTATTCAGAGAGGAAGTCACTTATGAATAGGGAAGCCACTCATCAATAGAGAAGCCACTTATCAGTAAGGAAATTACTCATGAGCAGGGAAGCCATTTACAAGCAGGGAAGCCACTCATAAGCAGGGAAGCTGCTCATCAGTAGGAAATGTGCCCATAAGCAGGAAAGCCACTCATAACCAGGAATGTCACTCATTAGCAGGGAAGCCACAAATCAGCAGGGAATCCAATCATTATTAATGATGCCATTCATGAGTGGAAAAGCCACTCATCAGTAGGGAAGCCACTAATCAGCGGGGAAGCCACATATCAGCAGGAAAGCCAATCATCAGCGGGGAAGTCTCTAACCAGTTTAAAATATTTGGGAAGTGAAGCCGCTCTTCAGCAGGGAAGAAACCCATCAGTGGGGAAGCAACTTATCAGTAGGAAAGCCACTTATCAACAGGGAAGCTAGTTTGTAAAACTGCCAACTAACGAATTTCTTCTTCGTCCTCTTCTTATTTTAATCTTCTTCCCAGTCGGCTTTTTCTTCTGCTAGTGGTGCTGCTGCTTCTCCTATTATGACTATACTGTCACATTTCTATTTCCCCATGGACCTACAACAACTTTTCTTCCCCTTCTAGAAAAACTCCCATATCTTAAACAACACTGACCCTAGAATTGCGTCGCGAATTTACACATTTTGCCCCTCAGCCCCCTCTGCTATCCCCCTTCTCCCTTCCCCAAGTGTGCCATCTATCAGAGGTTGGCCGGTGGTAGGGGGGAGTAGGGGGCGCTGTGATCTGTGATAGAAGGGGGCGGGGGGCGCCAGGCAGGCCCCCTGGTGCGAATAGATCTGGGGAGTGAGTTTTAATGGTGACAGTTGTGTGCTGGGCGGCGGGCGGCCGGGGACGGGGGTCGGCGGCCCGTGGCCCCGGACGGGGTACGAGGGATCGGGGACTGTATGGGGCGCGAAATGTGAAATAACCAATTCTATTATGGGAGACTATCTTAAAATACCCTTTAAAGTCAAGGCAAAAATGCGCCTATAATGACAGTTACAATTGCAATTAGATAAGTATTACTTTATTGAAAGGAATTCACCAGAACAATAAACTATAATGTGTTTTGCAAACACCAGGCTTTTTCTAAGCACCAGTGGCTTCCAGTGGCTGAAGAATTCTGCGATAACATAGAATACTTTTGTTGCATTCTTGTTAAGAATTGAAATGTTGAAATTTGGGACCTTCTTCAAAATCTTCTTTCCATTACCTATCCAGGCGGGAGAGAAAGTTTGTGGCGAGTGTCTTGACATGTACACTTCGTTTTCATTAGCGTAAATCCAGGGTAAAAGTGTTGGAATCGAGGCGCCCATGGGGCAATACACTGCACCCACGTGTGAGAATACATGAACACACAAACCCAAAACCCATGTCATGCCTTGACGTGCAGAGGAAACCCCTTATATTTGAACTGACAAGGGTTTATTGCAATATAATAAAAGACAGTTTCTTCTTTACAATAATGTCTGTTTTAGACTTGACGCCCCATAGGTCGTGGCCGGGCCGCTGGGCGTACATCAAAACAACCAGAAGGGGGCAGCATAACTTCATTTGGGGCTGTCCGCCTGTTGGGGACGAGATGGGGGGGGGGGGGAGGCTACAGGAGGGGTACGAGCGTCCTTTACCCACCCCGACCATACAACTCACACATCCGTCCCTCCGTGGGGGTACTGGGGTGGAGCTTCTTTCCCTGGGAGGAATATAGCCCCTCAGTAGCCCCTGCTGGTCGTAGAAGGCGACGATAGGGGGACCCAGCACTGACCAGGTGGTTCATAGGGTATGATTCCCGGTTCATTGGGTTTGATTCCCGTTTAGTGTCTGGGTTCACTAAGGGATGACGTACAGCAAAAATGATTGCTAGGTTTCGATCCTCAGCTGTTTACCTGCCCTGTCACCCCCATCTCATAGATACAATCACCAAATCAAAATGTGTGTCTAAAAAGTCAGAATTCGTCCCAACTTGTTTTCACTGTGAAAATGACCTTGGCTGTCAGTGTGGCATAAAATTCTGCCAATTACCAATTGTATCCCAATTACGTCAGTGCAACCTACTGCTGTGATGTTGCACTGTGATGTTATTACAATGTTCTGGTTATGTTCTTCAACCCTAACAGAATGTTCCTATAACATTCTGTTATGGTTTGGTCTTAACTTCACAAAAAAATACAACATTATAATAATGTTCTGATTGGTGAGGTTTCAACCTGACCATCAATAACGTAACTGTTATTAGTCATCTTATTAAGTAACAGACTGACCAAACAAGTGTGGTTGTGAACGTTTCTGTTACATCGCACCTTGGCTGGGTTGAGTTTTGTTAAGATACTCCTACTGCTCCATTTTTCATCTTTGGGGTCCTGATCACCCTCCTTTTTTGGTGGGGACTTGAATTTGACAAAAAACGGTATAGACCCACGTTCCGAAATCGCCTCTATGATATAACACTTGAAGCATATCTCATTCTCTGTGAGATGATTCAAGCTGATGGCAGGTTATAAATATGAGGGTACGTACAGCACCCCATATCAATTCATACCGATGTCAGTCATAAAATAAAGTACGGGGTAAAGAGGAAAAATGGGCTGATTAAAATGAAAAAAAAAAAAAAAAAAAAAAAAAAAAAAAAAAACATATATATACATTTATCGTTATACCTAAAATCATTAATCAACTAACTTCTGGAAGAACATGTAGATTACGTGAATTTGTTAATATACACTTAATGATATAGTACGGGGAAAGGAGGGAAAGGGGGCCACTCCAAATAGAACAAAAAACTAACAAAAGTACACCTAGAAATGATTAACGAGGCACCCCCTGTGATGCTAACACATGAGGTATCTGCCGGGAGTCTAATTTATTATATTGGACTAATCTAGGTAGCAGATATATGCTGAGGTGTGTAGGGGGCTGGAGACTATGATTGATATACCTGGGAGGGGGGTAAGGTGTTTAGGCCGTCCGTCAAGGGTAAACTAGACCACCTTCTCAGACCAGGGGGCGGGTAGGGGGTTACTTCACCTCATAAACCTGACACCCTTCCATAACCCAGAGAGAATTATCTGCAACTCAGAAACCGACTGTGACCTTAAAACCCAATAATTACAACTATCATAATTTTACAGCTTGTAGGGGCCGGGATAATTGTAATCAAGTATGTATGAAACAGTGGGAGTATGAGAAATGTCTAAATATGTAGGTGTCAGTATCCAACGACAACACAAATATTAGGCCAGAGAGAGGGTCTCTGACCTAGTGAAGAAGTCAAACATCTATTCTCGAAATATAAACGTAAAGTTGATATTATTGGCTTCAAAACTTTTATTTACCGAGGAAATGTTCAGGAAATGTTTTGAGTTCTCAGATGCAAACTGAACTTATCCCAGTTTTCCTACCTTGTTCCCCTCCGGGCCACCCCAGGGGTTGGTTATCAGTCCCTCCTCCAGGTGGCGCCCTCGTCAGTCCCAGATATCAGAACGAGGCGGACCCAGGTAAAAACTACCTGACTGATAGCCTCCTGTCCTGACGACGGACAGGGTCGGGGGGGGGCGGTTAAGGGGCAGCGGGGCCTTTTTAATGAAATATTTCGAGGGCGGGGAGGAGGCTTTTAATCTAACATCTTCTCTACTCAAGGGGTACATCAATTAAATGTAGGATATTGACCCCCAGACATTTAGAGAAAAAAGATTAAGGGAATATTATTGCATGTAAATGCATGTTATATATTCAAATTTACAGCTATCAAATAGCAGAACTTTCACTAATATCATGTTGTATCGGTGTGTATGTATGTATGTATGTATGTATGTATGTATGTATGTATGTATGTATGTATGTATGTATGTATGTATGTATGTATGTATATACAGTCTGAGAAGTAAACGATGTTGGCCTCCCCCCCCCCTCCCCACCACTCCCCCGGAACACGCACCGATATTCAAAGATTGGTAGGACGTGTGTATTATATCGTTACCTTATCTCCCCAACATTCCTCCCCTCCCCTACCCCCCCCCCCCCCCCACCCCACTCCCCCCCCCTCCTCCGACCCTCCTCCACGGCTGTAGGTGCGCGTCTATTTGTCGGACGCTGACGGGACGCTGACGGGCGGTAATAGCGTCTGACGGCTCCTCCAGGGCCCCTCCAGGGCGGGCGATTGGTGGCCCGGCAGGTGCGGGCGTCCAGGGATATTAATATATTTATATGTTGGGGGCTTTCCATTAAGTATGTACGCATCAAAGGGGGGAGTTTTATTTTCTAATTTGCGTACTTTCTATTACAAATTTAATGAGTATTTTTGTCCAAGGGGATGGGGGTGGGGGAGCTGAAATTCGTGAAAATGTGCGTACGTACCAAATGGAAGGCCCCTTGCCTATATTCCACTGACCGATTTTGTATATTTTTGACTTCCCCTGATAATATAGCATGAAGCTTTATATCTTTTCGTATTTTTTCTGCAAACAGATATCAACTCTAGTGATATACAACATTCCTATATTAACACTGCCGATTTTTCAAAAAGTGTCGGGGAGGGACACGTTGGGTGCCTGTATTCCACTATGGGATTCTGATTGGAATTCTTAGTTTATTACTTTTCTCCAATAGCAAGAAAATAAAAGACAATCCATTCTACAAATCATTTGAAAGGGAATTAAAAGCCCTTTCTAATGATATGTAACTCATCCATACTAAACCCCTATTCCCAAATACGATCTGTAAAATCGGCAATAACATTGGCAGTAAAATCGTCAGTAAAATCGGCTGGTGTGACACACCCTTCAGGTTGTCCGTCACTCACCGCTGGTACCCATCCGACATACATACACCGATTGGGCGCGCGCCGGGAACAGCCTTTAGACCCCCTCTGTCCACCCGTCCCGGCATGCCCCGTCCATCATGGCCGCCCCCAGTGGAGCTGACAGGTCACGTGGCTTCCCATGATTCATAGCGCGTCTTCCCGTGATTCATGAGTGTTGTGTGTGGCGCTGACGAGTGTTGTATCTATGGGGTGCCGGACGCGGGATTCCTATACACAAATATTGTTATATTCAATGGGATATTTTTGTGAGATATTTCTAGATAATGAAGTTCTGAAAGAGAATTTGTAGTCTTACTGGGGGATCAACTTGACTATTTCTTTCTGTGGATTATTGTGCATTAACAGGTAAATGTAATGAACGCCCTAAAGATGCCTTTCGACGGAACACAGAGTTCTTTTCTGGAATATACATTTGAAAAAAAATTTGCAGAATGTTCAAATTTTGATATTGGAATGACCTACATAGTTTCCAGCCCGCCAATACATCAATGTGGTAAAAGAACAGATTTTTCCAGATCATTGTCCAGATTTGTCCAGATCATGCAGTGAATTAGCTCGTTGGCATTTGCACTGCATGGGTTTGAGTCCCATGCAGTGCAGCATGAAAAAAGGACATTTGGATGACCCCTGCACGGAATTGTGCCCAAATGGTCCACTGGACTGCAGTGGAGAATAATGTATCAAGAGTTCTGTCTAAATAGGTCTTCGCGATACAGGTGTAACCCCTTGACGCCCCATAGGTCTTGAGGGGTCAGGGCGGGCGGGGGGAGGTGTAGGGGAATGTTTGAGATGCGGCGCGTTTATCTCTTCATACTGTGAGTGGGATAGAGAGCACAAATTGAAAGCCGTGAGTGTGACGTGATTTATTGGTGAGAAGTGGGGAAGGGATTGGGTGAGATTGGAGGATAGCAGGGGGCGGTGTCTTATCACTTGGGGGGGGGGAGGGGGGGGGGGTAGGAGGGGGGGTAGGAGGGTTAGGGTCTGTGAGGGGGGTAGAGGATGCTGAGGGAGAAGTGGAGTGTTGGGAGTATGAATATGTGGTACATGTATAGGGATGAAGAAATGCTATAAAGGCTTTGAATTGAAGATTGCTTATCTTTACGTATATTTGTATTCGTACCTGGACATCAAAGTTTCTGAAGAGAGAGAGATTAACCAGATATGAAGGAGTAGTCGAGTATGAGTATGGGGTAGGGGGTGTAGAATTGATACAGAGGCTTTGGAATGTAGAATTTTTGCGATTTATTTATCTTTACCAATAGTTGTGTTCTGTTTATTAATTACTCATATTACAGTGTCATATTATATCAATAAAAGTGTGTGAAGATTAACTTAATAATCCCAACGTCATTAACTATATTTCATAGAAAATCTACGTAAAGAAATTAGCCTGGATTTGGTGGTAACTACTTTAGTTAAGTTAGGGCTTGAATAAACTTTAGCAGTAGGCCTAGAAAGAAATATGCTGATTTACAATATATGTTAGAACACTACCGTGACTACGATATATTCTCGTGTAGGTAAAATGCAATCTGATAAGGTGATTTCACTCTAATAGATTGGGTCGAATATGAGTACTTCCAAGCTCCACTGAAAGATAATGGGAGAGAAAACACAATTGTTTCACTTTTACTTTTTGACATGGATATCTCCATTAATAATTAGGATAACATCGTCAAATTTTCATTTGAATATCAGAATAAGACGTTCGGTGGGACAAGATCTTGTCTCAGATCTATCGTTTTTTTATAAAGACATGTGTCTTTGTTTTACTCCCCCAAAGGGGCCAGCATTATTTGAGAATTTGTCGAACATTATTTTCTCCATTACACAAAGAAAAAGAGATGACTTTACATGTACATATATGTCAAAAGTCACTCAACATCAAAGCCTATACTGTCCAAGACTACCACTAGTCACCCTTCCAGATAGAACCATGTTAAGAACCCACTCCACCTGAACTCTTATTTGATTTTACTTTATTCATGGGAATGTGAAAAGCGCAAACATCGGAATGGAACATTGTAGGTTAATAAAATTGATAAAATAGACACAAAGTCTCTATACACAACTCCAGAAAGAAACAGTATAAACCCTGACCTTGGCGGGGCCTGCTCGGGAGGTATAGTAGGCGGGATGTCAGGGGTGGTCCCTGAGTGCCCTCCCCCCGCTTTGATTCACTCCCCCGGCCGTCCCCAGCCGCCTCCAGCACCTAATGGAATCCGTCCACACTGTGCGCCAACCACAATTCAGTAATCCGCCAGATAAGCAGAACTTTAAGAATATCTGTTTTTAATTTCATATTTTGGTTCATTATATTGTCACATAAAATTTGTTGTGTAACCAATGGTGTACACCTAAATATATATTCAGTTCATTTTATATGTGAACCAATAAGTGGAACGTATATACATATAAGTTACAAGGGTATATATATATATATATATATATGCATATATATATATATTATCTTATTTGATTGAAAAAGCATAGAAATGTGAATCAGAAACACTTTCTATGTTAATGTAATTCATAAAATGGACAAAAAAGTAGTCTCACTAAAAGAAAAAACAACAGAAAGAAACAGTATAAACCCTGACCTTGGCGGGCCCCGCTCGGGAGGTATAGTAGGCGGGATGTCAGGGGTGGTCCCTGAGTGCCCTCCCCCCGCTTTGATTCGCTCCCCCCGGCCGTCCCCAGCCGCCTCCAGCACCTAATGGAATCCGTCCACACTGTGCGCCAACCACAATTCGGTAATCCTCCAGATAAGCAGAACTTTAGGAATGCCCAAATTGGGTTAGGGGTGGCCCTGCCCCCTCTACTCCCCCTACCCCCCTCCTACCCCACTCCTACCTCCCCAACCCCCAACACACACTCCTCCCGGTCGCTAGGGGAGGCAGGGTTAGGTTTCGCTCCTCCCGTACTGCTTCACCGCTCTCACCGCCCGTTGCCAGTTCCATTTCAAAAATTGACTTTTCCTTTGTACACGTGTGACAGCCTGTAGGATGGGATGAAGTGGGGAGGAGGAGGGTGGGGTTGTGGGTAGGGGTTGGTGAAAGGATGAGAGTAGGGGTAGAAGAGGGGAGGGAATCAAGACATAAGAAAGGGTGGAAAAGGGAAAAAGAGAAAGGGTAAGAGATGGGTATTAGGGGATAGGAGAAGGGGTAGGAGAAGGAGAAGGGGTAGTAGTGGGTAGGAGAATAGTTAGAAATGGGGGTTGGGGAAGGGTAGGAGGAGGGGGAGTAGGTGTGAAAGAAGATGTAGGAGATAGTATGGGAAAGGGGGTCGGTGAAAGAGCAGGATGATATGTAATATGGAGTGGGAGAAGGAGTAAGATAAAGGGTAGTAAGGGTAGAAGAAGAGATGGGATGGGTAGGGGCAGCAGAAGGGGTGAGAGTAGGGCGAGAGTAAGGGGTAGTAGGGGGTGGGAGTGGAGGCTGGGGAAGGGCTGGAAGAATGGCTGGAAGATGGGCTAAGCGGCAGGGTTTGGAGTTGGGGTAAGAGGAAAGAGAAGGTGTGAGAGGTAGGCTATAGGAGACAGGAGTGAGAGTAATAGGTGTTGGGAGTAGAATTATGAGAAAGGATGAACTGGGAAGGATTGTGGAGGTAGGGCTGGTAGTTGGCGTAAGAGGGACGAGAAGGAATGGGAGTCTATGTAGTAGGGAATGAAAGTAGAAGAATGAAAAGAGATTAGAATTAAAAGTACCGGTAGTAAGAGGTAGGGCTGGACGTCAGGGAGGGAGTAGGTGAAGGGGTGGAAGTCCCGTGGAAGTGGAAGGTTGTAAAGGATGGAAGTGGATGACAGTTGGGGTAAGAGGTTGGGTTGGCACTGTAACTAAAAGGTAGTATAGGGGAGGGGGTTTGGGGGAAAAGGGGGAGTTCGGCTGGGAGTGAGAGTTAGGAGAACAGGTAAGATGCAGGGGTGGGAGTCCCAGCCAAGGTGCGATGTAACGGTCACGTTCTGTAACGTTCTAATAAAGTTCTGTGACGTTATCAGAACGTTCTTCAACATCACATCCTTGGCTGGGGTGGGAGAGTGAGGGTATTAAGAGATAGGGCAGGGGAAAGGGTCTAAGAGGGAGGAGAAGAGGTGGAGGTAGGGCTGGGAGTGGGGGTATTGGGTTGGGAGTAGAGGTAAGAGTTAGGAGAAGAGGTAAGATGTAGGGGTGGGAGTGGGAGAATGGGGTGGTAAGAGGTAGGGGAGGGGAAAGGGGCTAAGAGGGAGGAGAAGGGATGGGGATAGAGCCGGGAGTAGGGGTGAGAGTTAGGAGAACAGGTAATATGTAGGGCTGGGATTGGGAGAGTGGGGACGGTAAGAGGTAGGGGAGGGGAAAGGGGCTAAGAGGGAGGAGAAGGGTGGGGGTAGAGCTATGAGTGGGTGTGTGGGAATGGGGTTGAGAGTTAGGAGAATAGGTAAGATGTAGGGGTGGGAGTGGGAGAGTGGGGGTGGTAAGAGGTAGGGGAGGGGAAGAGTGGGGATAGAGGGAGGAGAAGGGTGGGGATAGAGCGGGAAGTGGGGGTGAGAATTATAAGAGAACAGGTAATATGTAGGGGCGGGTATAGGAGAGTGGGGGTGGTAAGAGGTAGGGGAGGGGAAAGGGGCTGAGAGGGAGGGAGGAGAAGGGGTGGGGGTAGAGCTGAGGGTGGGGGTGTTGGGCTGGGAGTAAGAGGCAGGCCTGGCCAGTATCGTCTTGATGGGCCGGCCGCCCCCCGCTGATTGGCTGTGACGCGATACAGCCGCCTCTCACTTTGTGACCGGCGTCCCGTCGGCGTCCCGTCGCCGGCCCCTTTTTTGTCGCCTGTCACTTAGCGACGTAACCGGACATGACGTCCTGGGCAGCGCCGCGCATGCGCTCTCGCCGCGTGGCCAAATTGGAGCGGAAAAGGAGGCAGGGGAGAAATGGGCGGGATGGATCCCCTGTCGGGGGTCGTCATAAGGCGTTAGGGGGAGACGGGAGGACGGGGATCGGGGGTGACAGGCCGCCAAGCCGCCGGGAGGACGGAGGTGGATGGGTGGGGAGGGGGGGGGGATGTTGGAAGGAGTGGACACTGCGCAGGACGCCCTCTCTGTTCTCTACTGTCAGACCCGTACCCATGCAGGGTCTACTGTGGTGCGGTGGCAAGAATCCCCAAATGGAACTTTTGCTCATAATATCAGTATGGGGCCTCCCATTAAGTATGTACGCATCAAGGGGGGGGGGTGAAAATATGCGTATGTTCTAGTACAATTCCAATGCGTCTTTTTTAACAAGGGGGTGGGGGTCTTGGATTTTTGAAAATGTGCGTATGTACTAAATGGAAGGCTAAATCTAAAAAGGGGGTGGCAAGTTTCCCAAAGTGGAACTTTCCTACTATTTTAAGGGGGTTATATATTAAACTTTGGAAGGAAAGATGGAACTTTTTGAGAAGTCTACTCTGTAGGGGGATGGCGCCTGGCCTACTTCCCCCCTCCCCCGATCACAGTCTCTACTTCCGCTCCTGGTGAAATAGTCGGCATCACCACTGGCCATTCTGAAATCAAGCCATTCTACAATACTTGCTTATATCATGATCATTCTGACGAAGACTTTCAACCAGTTGAAACGTGTTGATCTTTTTGCTACATTAATTTGTCTACACTACGTTTAATAAATAAAAGTTGTGCTTTTCGAGTTTGTGGACTACCATCACCTTTATTTCAACAATATAATGATGTATTAAATATCCATGCTTCCATAAGGCTATAACCTGAACACTGTTTATGCATGAATAACAGGGGTTAGGTTCCGGGTTAGGTTACCCCCAATTCGTATACTGCTAAATCTTTGACATCACACCCCTTCGACTTTTCCTTTTCCCCTTTACCATCCCCACCATATTTCTCCCTCCTTCAACCTCGCCAACCATCCCTATATATTCCAAGACGACACCCTTCCACCTTCCCCAAACACATCCTCCTCCTGCCCCCTCCACCACCTAACCTCCCCTCTCCCGAACCTTAAGCTCTATACCCACTAGGCAAATTTTACCAGAGTCGGCTGACATATCGGAACTAAAATCGGCCAACTCTACAAGAGTCTCTACAAGAGTCGACTTTTTTTTAGCACCAATTTATATCAAACATGTGTATTTCAATATGACATACTGACTTGTAATCTGAATTTGTACTAAAATCAGCCGATTTTATGAGAATAATCGGCTGATCAAGTCAAATTCGCCTAGTGGGTATGGGGCTTTAGTCTCAGTTGACGGATCCCCTGCTGACCGGGTAGATATGATAACGCCTGACCACTATCTTTGTCTCCTATCCCTACACCCACCCACCCCTCGGGCCGACTGACAGGTCCAGTTTGATTGGTGTTCAGGGACCACGTAAACCATGACGACCACCGCACCACACACCGTCTGTGGGTCAATCCCCCGAGAGTCAAATCAAACCCACGACGTAAGGCTGGTTCACCGAGGTCTGACCTGGGCAGGTTAACCAAATGTGCCGGGTTCGATTCCAAGATGCAGATGTTGACAGTCGTGAATATCCTGTCACAGCCAACCCAGGCAAGCAGCAACATACCAAGAATGTTCTGTGACTGTACTTTTTTGGTTAGTCTGTAACCTACCCGATTTTCACATAAGAGTTACATTCTTTTAGGTAATGTTGAGACTTCTATAAACAGAGAATGTTATAATAGCATTATATCTTAGTTTGCGAAGTTGCGACCTAACTGATAAAGAAAGTTATAATAACATTATTATAATGTGAAAAAATGATACAAGAATGTCACAGTGTGACATCACAATGTTAAGTTCAAAAGATGTTTTTGGGTATCATCAAAATAATGTAACAAGATCCAAAGCAGAACTCAACAGAACATTATAGTAACATTATAATAACGTTGTATTCTTGCTTGGGATGTGCCTGGGAAAAGGGGGCTTTTCTATGCACTACATACCGAGTCTATGGCCCTTTACAGACAAACCTTGATAACAGTTTAATATGGGCATATAACTTTGCGTATTCTAAACCTAACCTGTATGTATACAAATACAACAGCCGTCCCAGGGGGGAGGAGAAACCCAATGCGGTTCGCTTATCTTTACCGTTTGGACTGAAAAGTGCTTTAATACAGAAGGTGGATATTTTTTTCCGCTATGTCTACCAAACTGTCCTATTATTGGGACATTGGGACCAAGAACCTCACACTCGTTGCCCCATAACCCCTTACATCTTGACCTCCCTACTTCTTCTCCGGACGACGGTGGTGCCGCGTGGTGGCAGCGGGCGGCGGTAAGTAAAACAGAACTCTCCGGTGAGAGAGATAAGAATGAGCAATGGCGGCGTATTGAAACAGGCACCCGAGGGCGGATCGATCGATGCCAAGGGCCCGAGGGCGGGGTGAGCAGGGGGTAAGGGGCAGTCGTACGTCATCGCAGGTCTGGTCGGCCAGATGGGCCCTTCTGACCACCAAACACACCCCCTCCTACCCCATCCCAGATGGGCCCTTCTGACCAACAAATGCACCCCCTCTTACCCCACCCCAGATGTGCCCTTCTGACCACCAAACACACCCCTCCTAGCCCACCCCAGATGGGCCCTTCTGATCAGCAAACACCCCCCTCCTACCCCACTCCAGATGGGCCCTTCTGACCACAAAACACACCCCCTCCTATCCCACCCCAGATGGGCCCTTCTGACCACCAAACACCCCCCCTCCTACCCCATCCCAGATGGGCCCTTCTGACCACCAAACACACCCCCTCCTACCCCACCCCAGATGGGCACTTCTTACCAGCAAACTCAACCCCTCCTATGTACCCCGCCCCAGATGGGCCCTTCTGACCACCAAACACACCCCCTCCTACCCCAAACCCAGATGGGCCCTTCTAACCACCAAACTGACCCCCTCCTACCCAACCTCAGATGGGCCCTTCTGACCACCAAACGACCCCCTCCTACCCCACCCCGGATGGGCCCTCCTGACCACCAAACACAACCCCTCCTACCCCAGCCTAGATGGGCCCTTCTGACCTCCAAACACCCTCCCCTTTTACCCCACCCCAGATGGACCCTTCTGACCACCAAACTCACCCCCTCCTATCCCACCCCACATGGGCCCTTCTGACCACCAAACTCACCCCCTCCTACCCCACCCCAGATGGGCCCTTCTGACCACCAAACACCCTCCCTATTCCACCCCAGATGGGCCCTTCTCCCACACTCCTACCCCAACCAAGATAGGCCCCTCTGACCACCGAACACACATGCTCCTACCCCACCCCAGATGGGCCCTTCCGACTAGCAAACTCACCCCCTCCTACCCCACCCCAGATGGGCCCTTCTGACCACCAAACACCCTCCCTATTCCACCCCAGATGGGCCCTTCTCCCACACTCCTACCCCGACCAAGATAGGCCCCTCTGACCACCGAACACACATGCTCCTACCCCACCCCAGATGGGCCCTTCCGACTAGCAAACTCAACCCCTCCTACCCCACCCCAGATGGGCCCTTCTGACCACCAAACACCCTCCCTATTCCACCCCAGATGGGCCCTTCTCCCACACTCCTACCCCGACCAAGATAGGCCCCTCTGACCACCGAACACACACGCTCCTACCCCACCCCAGATGGGCCCTTCTGACCAGCAAACTCACCCCCTACTACCCCACCCAAGATGGGCCCTTCTGGCCACCAAGCACCCCCCCCCCCCAACTCATAACCAGGATGGAGTATTCTGCCCACTCCCCACACCACCCCACCACCCCAACAGACACCCTCTCCACCTCTGCATGCCAATATGTCTTTACCACAGATCAGAAACCCTCAGGCTATAGGCAATGACTGGCCTAGTATTAGGCCGATTTCTAGGCCTAGATGCAAGATCATAACTCATTTGGAGCTAGACCAGCTGATGTGAAAGTTATGTATCGGCCCCCGCGTGGAACTTGTTCAAGTAGGAATATGTTGCCCCTGATTTATGATATCTACAGATGATATGAAGAACGTACAGTATTAACCTTCGAAAGAGCCTTTCTGAGTCAAGTGTTTCATGTACTGTAAGTGTGATTAACAGATTTGTATTTCATACTCAACTTTCCAATATGCCTGTTAATAGCTGGCAGAAGAGATGTTTTGTTGTCCTGATAAGAGAGATAGCGTCCCGTAAAGAAAATAATAATTGTTTATTGACTATTGTAATCAGTATTATGATCTTAATGTTGTTGACCATGAAGTCTAGGTGCACCTTCGGTACTATTGAACTTTTATACCCATGCCTTATAAAACCGTTTAGTTATGAATATACAACAATACGCTCATACAAACAAATAGAACACAATAATCTCAAATAGAAATCCTTGGCCAGACTCAAGGAGCCTCCCTGCACGTATAAACCACCTATACACAAACATATATCCACCAAGGGAAACATTGCTATTTATTTACTGAGCCCCCTTTTTAAAAAGACGCATCTGCCGGTGCTGGCGCCCCCCTGCGGCCCCTCACAGTGATGTAATGTGAAAGGAAACACCATAAAGCGTCCATTGGCTCCTAGGCGGGGAGGTGAGGGGGGCGGGGCAGGGGGAATGGGGCATAATCGGTCCCCTATGACACATAAACAAGCCGACTTTGGAAAGGAAAGCGCAACTTTGTATACACGGGCTACAAATTGGAAAGCTTGGCTAGACAATGGAGGGGCGCACAGGGAGGCGCGGGGGGATGGGGGGGATGGCTAGTTGGGGGGGGGGGGGGGGTGAACTGTGCGTTGGGGGGGGGGGGGTGATCGGTCAGTGCTTGGAGTCACCCTGGGGAAGGATCAGGGCAGGGGCGCCACTAGGACGTCAGGGTGGCGCGACGAAGAGGGGAGAAGGGAGAGAGGAGAGGTACAAAAATGCAAGAGAATGAGATAAGAAGGAACGTCAGATGCAGAAGAAAATGAACGTAGGAACAGAAGGGGAAAAGCACACATATGTATTTGTTTTTTATCCATTTAGTTAATTATAGGAAAGGAGTCAGATGCACAAGAAAATGACTAGGAAGGGAAATAATATCTTGTATAAGTTTGATATGAGATTATTTTCTCTCTGTATATGCTGTATTTGCTGATAGAAGTGGACGAATGTTATCACTGTATATATGATGACTAAATCGAATTATGATTGTTTATGTAATGCTATCGGAAGAGCTCTGTATAAGAGAGATAGAATAAAGTATTTAAAAAAAAAAAAAGGGAAGGGGAAAAACACACTTACGTGTTTGTTTCTTTATTCATTTACTTATTTATATGCAAAACATGCAATAGGAAAGAAAACTAGTTATGTTAATTCAAATTTAATTCAATGCCTGTTATTAATATTATTTTTCTCGTCAGGAGAAAAAATAATATCATATTGGTAATTGACAGAAAAAAAATCACCAAGACAACTAGTTATGGTTTACGATGGCTAGAGCTGAGGAGAGGAAGAGAATACTGAGAGGGAGTGAAAGAAAAATGAATTTGAAATGGAAGGGAAGTCAAGAAAGGTTTTGGACAGGGGAGGATGGGCTGAGGGAAAGGTCAGGATACGTTGGGGTTTGAGACTCAAAAAGGGAGAGGAGAAGCGATAACAAATGAAGATGTGAGAAATGAATATTCCATAACAAACTGCAAATAATCCCAAAGCGTCAGTGGATTTTATCAATACTTTTCTCACCTCCCCCACAACCCTCTGCCATCCCCTCTCAAGGCCCCTAGTTCCGCCACGCCCCGCCGCGCGGCGCTGCGGGAATAGCGCCCGTCACGGTCCGCCGCCCCCGCCCCTGACTTCCGGTCCCGGCGCGCCCCCTGGCGGCAGACAGGACCGGAAGTCGCTGATCCCCGGCGTTCTGCGCATGGGCACTGTCGGATTAAGGCGCGGGAAATATGGCGGCTGTTTGGGGAACGCGGGGCCCAGCGGGGGTCGACGATGGCGTCAAGGATCGACGCCGACGCCAGCTGTCATGGCCGCCGGGGGAGTTGCGCGCGCAGACCGGAAGCGATAATTAACTTCCTCTGGGTGATCCTGATGGTATCTGTTTCTGTGGAAACACATCTCAATTCAAACCACCAATCCCCGTCTTGTATCTCCGATAGAGTGGTTTACCCAGTGACTTGATTCTCACTTGTTTCCAATGCTCCGTCGACCTCCTACTGTCAATGACGACGGAACTGAGCCTTTTTTCCTCTTTATTCTATCTCTCTTGTACAGAGCTCTTCCGATAGCGTTTAAATACATAAATATTCACAAAGTATTCTCATCCATACATAAAAATCAGTATTCCACAATTGTATTCAGTAACATATTATGCTTAACGAGTTAAGCATTTTTCCACATGTACAATCAAAGATTGTTATTTGTTTACTCATTCTGGGACCCCCCTCAGCATAATGCAATGTAGCAGTTGATATTCTATATATTGAGATACTATACTATTGAGCAATAAGCTTCGAATCCTCATTTCAATATACTACTACCATGCCGTGAATATAGTGGAATTTGTTTAGGTGATACTGCCTTATATCCATATTCCATTTGCCGATGTAACTGCCGATTTTTAAAATCGGCAATGAGAATAAAGGTCAAATATAGACATGGTATATATTAGGAGAAAGGTCTCAGCATTCTCTTTCGAATGATATAAAGGATGTAAGGTCTCTTGCCATGATCTTAGAGAAAATCAAACAAACACAAAATCGGCAGCATCAAAATCGGTATGTGGAATACGGTCTTGAAACATGACATTGTCAAATTAATTCATTTAACATAAGCAACGTCTTGTGTACAGGATTAAGTGAAAGACAAGCTCCAATTTCCTATTTCTGTATACTACTCACACCGTTATGAAATATCGCGTATACAATATAATAAATAGTTTAGCTTGGTGACGCAACGTTCCAAAGGCAGTGGCAGTTAGTGGTTTTAGAAGTATCGGGAAAGTGCTGGATGTAGTAAAGAATGATCAAAGAACACCTGGAAGTATATTTGAGGGACGATTAAGTAGGTCAATGAGCACCCACGAGTGAGGTATACATGTATGTTAGACGTTGATTCTTTTCTAATATAGTGAAAGTTGATTGGGCAGTAAGGTACAGTGTAGACTGTGGCATGCTGAGGTAGTCCCATACAAGGATGCAATGTTATTATAACACTGCAGCAACATTCCGGTTGGTTCTGTATTTGGTTCTCATTACGTTCTTTTGATGACTCCCAATTACGCCACTTCATGTCATGACATTACACTTTGACATTATCACAACAATCTGGTTATTTTCTTCAACTAAATCAGAATGTTCTTATAACGTTCTGTTTTGGTTTTATCCTAACCTCACAAAAAATAATGTTATAATAACATTCTGATTTGCTGAGGTTTCAACCTCACCATCAATAATGTAATTGTTACGTGCCATCTTAGTAAATAACAAACTGACTAAGAAAGTATGGTTGCAGAATGTTTTTGTTACATCGCAAACTGGCTGGGGTAGGAGCCAGAACGCTGCACTGTTAGGGTGTGGGGGGTATGGTGTTGACAGAGCCGGGGTGGAGGGGTGGAGGAGGTGGAGGGGGCGGTCAGACGGAGCAGCCAGGTGTGAGGCTCAGGCGGACGTCTGCCCCTACTTCGCACCCCGACCACCAGGGGACCAGCCAAATGATTAAAAGGTGTCGCCGACACCAGCTCGACATAATGACGTCACGCCCCGGGCCGGCAGCCTCATTTTGGACCGGGCGTCTGACGTGAGAACGGGTAGGGGGTGGGGGGAGGGGGGGCAGCTGGGGTCTATGGGGGTGGACAGAGGGGGTCAGGGCCGTGAGAAGATGTCACCAAGGTGACGACGTCCACTGACGAGGTGACGTCGGGCCGGACGTGACGTCACCACCTTTTGACGTCATCACTCACCGGTGGCGCCCCCAGGCGGTCACTTAGAGACGCGCGGCCGTTACTAAGGACGTCACGTGATCAGCTCACTGACCGATGACTACAGACCTGGCCAGCAAGACACGGCTCAATTGTGTTTTTCTTATTGTGACATGAAAATGAAAAGGGTTTTGGCTTGGTAATATATATTTAATTTCACAGTAAGTGTTGTACTTTAACAGATGACATGTTGTCAGTGTACTTTACATGTACAATTATAGTTGCAGATGGTTGAACTTAAAAGAATATAATAAACAGATGAACTGTCAGGAGACAGGCGACAAAAGAAAATCTTCGAAAATTATTGTGACTGCATATCTGCGATACGACTTGAAGGTATAGTGGAAACAGTACATAAAACCATTATTCATGCAAATATAGCTAAAACAAAGCCATGTTCTTGTCAAATGCTACATTGTGTAATATCTAGATTTTGCAAAATCATTTTCTTATATTTCCTTTTGTCGCGATATCTTAAAAAAATTAGCGCAGTCCCCCGGGACAATATCACGAATATCTTTGGGTTGCCACTAATGTTTTTTTTAGTTGTTCCTTATGCCCAAGACCTATAGAGAACCCCTCTCCCCTTCTCTTTAGGCTGACACCCTCCCCTACGGCTGACCACCAGTGCCAACAGCTGGGTCTCTTAATGAGGAGGTGTTTCTTAGTTCCCTGAACCCATTTGTAATGAACCGAAAGGCCATTGCCCTGTGGGCATTGGGAGCCACAATTTACCTCATTAGTGACCAATGATGCGACATTTTGAACTATGAATTTATTTAAACGAAACTAACTTAGGGAATATTGAATATGTACAGATGCAATGGATCAAGATACCTATCTGTTGTGGCGAGAGTTGGCCACTGCCTTGTCACAGTGCCCAACACAAACGGACATTTCCATGCACTACTTACCAGATGGCAAAAGTATACTACTAACTAGACACATAATCTACTGCAAGTGTCTATCAGTAGTTAACTACCACTGAGTATGATAGCATTGACCTCACACTAGCAAAATGTATATCTATTACTTCACACTATAGTCACTAGCTTAACCTATACGCAAAACTTAAAAAAAATATCTTAGTTATACCTAGACAACGCCAAGTATATTTGCACAAATCTGGTTCACAAGATCACGGACATTTGTTATCGGTGGTAGGATGTACAAAGAAGGATATGTCCCTCTTTTGTAATAGAATTCATCGGTGGTAGGATGTGCAAAGAAGGATATATGTCATGTCTTTTGTAATAGAAATTTGGCATATGAATGTCTTCGCTCTACTACTATAATATAAGAAAGCATTCCCAGATAGGCCCTAATTGACTGAAGTGGTAGGATTCAGCCCAGCCAAGGTTGCAACGTTATTATAATGTTGTAGCAAGTTTCTGTTTGGTTCTGTACTGGTTATTGTTACATTCTTTTGATGACTCCCAATTACGTCACTGTGGCCTACTGCATGATGTTGCACTGTGATGTTATAACAACGTTCTGGTTACATTTTTCAACCCAAACAGAATGTTCTTTTAACGGTCTGTTATGGTTTTGTCTAAGCTCACCAACCTCAGTGAGGTTTCAACAGTTTGAAACTCACCATCAATAACATTATTGTTAGATGCCATCTTAGTAAGTAACAGACTGACTAAAAGAAAATGGTTGTAGAAAGTTTCTGTTATGCCGCAGGTTGGTTGGGGACACTTTTACTGGAGGTGGCAGGAGCCCTGGTGGCGCTGCGGTCCCACTTTTGTCGCATCAATACGACTCACGTCCCAAACCTCGTCATTAGCCACGTGATCTCGTAATAAACGAGACCGGGTCTCCCGACGTGGCCTGGGGTCAAACTGTCCCTCTCTGACGTCATCAGTCACCTGACGGCCCTGCGTGGTAACGGGTACAGAAGGGATGGTTGTAGCGGGTGGTCCTTTTCACCCCGTCTTCATCAGGGCTGGGTGTGAGGGGACAAATATCCTTATTTACCGGAAGGAAAGCGCCCTCTATCAGGGGTTGAGGGAACTTTGGTAAAAAGGAATGTGTGGAGGGACGGTAGTCCTTTAATGACCTAGATACCTCTTGCATAATAGGTCATTACACCAACAACAGTAAACCAGCAGCCCCAAAGCATGCTGAGATACAGGGTGGAATTCTCACCTAAAATGGCTGCTGTTAAACAGTCCTAGTTTGAACGACTAGCAGACTTGGATGTATCTTCAGTCTAGAGGAATGGGAGACTAATCCTTCATTGAGTTTATCTACCTTCTGAATAAATACTGCTCCAGTATCGTAGGTCTGTCCAAAGCTTTGAAAACGCCTTTAGTCATAAACAGTGAATTGTAATGAGACTCATGTATATATCCACCGTGTGAAACTGTTGTCCTTTCGTCTGTATCCCCATCTGTATCACGAGTACCTCCATCCGCCTCTTTTCTTGCCTTTCCCTCCTCCCCCTACCTTCTCCCATTGACCAGTCAACAGGCCCCTCCCTTCCCAATCATCAAACAGGGATAATCTATACACCTACCACTGACCCTTACTGTCTGACACTGCTCACATTTCATCTGTATCCTAGCCAGCCAGGCAGGAGTATCCTATCCCCCCTCTTTCCTTGCCCCTCCTTTTTGCCCCTCTACCGTCCCCCATTGACCAGTCAACAGCCCTCCCTCCTTAATCATCAAACAGGGATTACCACTATACATCTATCAATGAACCCTCACTGTGTAAAACTGTTGAATTCCATCAGTAACCTAACCAGGCAAGTGTATCTTCCTCTCTCCCCCCCCCCTCCCTTGGCCCTCCACTTTGCCTTGCCCTTCCATCCTGCCCCTCCACCTTCTCTCATTGACCTGTCAACAGCCCTCCCTCCCTTATCATCAAACTGGGATTATCTATACACCTACCACTGTACCTTTAGTGTGTGAAATTGTTGACATTAAATCTGTGCCATAGTCAGCCAGGCAAGTGTACCCCTACCCCACTTGGCCCTCCAATTTGCCTTGCACTCTCCCCCCCCCCCCCCCCCCCCACCTTCTCTCATTGACCAGTCAGCAGCCCTCCCTCCCCAATAATCAAACAGGAATTACCACTATACCTCTACCACTGAACCCTCACTGTGTGAAACTGTTGAATTCCATCAGTAACCTAACCAGGCAAGTGTATCCCCCCCCCCCCCCTTGGCCCTCCACTTTGCCTTGCCCTTCCCTCCTGCCCCTCCACCTTCTCCCATTGACCAGTCACCAGCCCTCCCTCCCCAATCATCAAACAGGGATTACGCCAGATACACGTGTGAGTTTTCCTCCCATTTGCGCTAAGCGTGTCCGATTTGCCGTAGTCCGGGGTCGAGTGTGAGGGGACTGGGTAATAGAGGCAGATGGGATGGGGTGGGGTGGGGGGAGGAATCAGTTACGGAGCTGGAGGGGAGTAGGGCCATGAAAAAGGCCAGCGGTGAGTAATGCATGCTTGAGGTAAGAGTAGGATCAGGGAGCAGAAGAAGCAGAGGGGCGAAGACTAAGGGGCAGTAAAGGGCAGTAAGTGGCAGAAAGTCGAAGTAAAGGGCAGTAGGGGACAGTGAGGTGAAGTAAGGGAGGTGAGGGACAGTGAGGGGCAGTAAGGAACATTGAGGGGCAGTAAGGAACATTGAGGGGCAGTAAGGAACATTGAGGGGCAGTAAGGAACATTGAGGGGCAGTAAGGAACATTGAGGGGCAGTAAGGAACATTGAGGGGCAGTAAGAGACAGTAGGGGGCAGTAAGGGTAGTGAGGGACGTGAGGGGCAGTAAGAGACAGTGAGGGGCGATTAGGGACAGTGAGGGGCAGTGAGAGGCAGTGAGGGGCAGTGAAGGGTAGTAAGGGAAGTGAGGGGCAGTGACGGACAATGAGAGGCAGTGAGGGACAGTGAGGGACAGTGAGGGGCAGTAAGGGAAGGAAAGGGCAGTAGAGTGCAGAAATGGGCATTAGGGGACGGTGGCAGGGAGGGGCAGGGAGGGACAGGGAGGGACAGTAAGGGGCAGTAAGGGGCAGTAAGGGGCAGTAAGGGGCAGTAGGGGACAGTGGTCAAGCAGTAAAAGTGTGCCCAGCTACACATGATGCCCGGCAGTTAAGGGTGGCAGGCATGCAGGGTAGTGGGCCATAAGGGTAGCAAGAAGTAAGAGGTGACAGGCAGTAGGGAATCCCAGGCAGGTTCAGGGGCCTTATAACATAAGAAGCAGGAGACAGAGACCAATGGCAGGAAGTATAGGCTGGGCCACAGGGGCAGCGCACGGGGACGGGAAGCAGTAAAGGATGTGGCAGTAGAGGGTAGTGGGCAGTAAGGGATGTCTTGCAGTAGAGGGTCCCAGGCAGATGCAGAGGCCTTATAAAGTAAGAAGCAGGAGACAGAGACGGATGGCGACGGGTATAGGGCGGGCCACAGGGGCAGTGCCAGGGATGGCAAGCAGTAAAGGGTGTGGCATTTGGGGGTAGTGGGCAGTAAGGGATGTCTTGCAGTAGAGGGTCCTAGCCGAACGCAGAGGCCTTATAAAGTAAGAGGCAGGAGACAGAGACGGATGGCACTAGGTATAGGGCGGGCCACAGGGGCAGTGCACTGGGATGGCAAGCAGTAAAGGGTGTGGCAGTAGAGAGTAGTGGGCAGTAAGGGATGTCTTGCAGTAGTGAATCCCAGCCAGGCACAGAGGCCTTATAAAGTAAGAAGCAGGAGACAGAGACGAATGGGACTAGGTATAGGCTGGGCCACAGGGGCAGCGCGCGGGGACGTCGCGGGGCCGGATTCAATCTAGATAAGTCGGGCGGCGTGATGAGACGGGCCGAGCAGTCCAGATACCGTCTCCTATCGCCCTCCACATCTCCCACGCCGCCACAGCAATTGTTCTGAGGGGTTATAAGGGGAGCAAGGACTCAATCACACTAAAAGATTTCAACGTTGCCATTGGGGTTTCTTAGTTTTCAGCAGTGTCGTTGGAATTATCGAATGGGGAGACATGAATCAGTTAGATGGACGAGGGTAGTCTGACAAGGGCGGAAAGACAGATATATATATAATTATAACTTTATTTTTAGAAAGTCAGATTGAAACAGAGAAAAGTAACTAAGCAGTTATCACAAGACAATAACCTGTCAACTAACGCACCAGCAGGCTAACAGACTAGATGTCTTTACAGAGTAGATAATGTGAAGAAAATACTACTGCAAGAAAAAACCCATCCAATATTTGGTAGTGTATGAATTGCGTTAAGCCACCAATGCTATTTACCAACCCCCTTCCGCATATAGGCCTACATATCGCACCTCCGCTGTACTCCGCGCCGATATGATGATATACATCCCAGATGATATACGTCCCACTTATAGACCATAGATTGCGGCGATACTACATATTAGGTGCCGCGCCGACGCTATATCTTGCGCCGCCGCTGTATACCGCGCTGTTGCCATAGATTGTCCTATTGCCATAAATTTGAGTTCTCTGGCAGAGTGGTGGGGCGGGCGGCGGGGTAGGCTGTAGTACCATCTCAGACCGCTAGATGACAAACTAGGACTGTTAACCAGCTGCAGTAACCATTTTAGGTGAGAATCCACCCTGTATCCCAACACACTTTGCTTCTGCTGTGGCAAGAAGTGTTCAGAAAGAGCCAGCAGTGGAGAGGGCAATCTAGGCTATAAGTTGTATCTGTGTATGCATGCATGCATGCATGTATGTATGTATGTATGTATGTATGTATGTATGTATGTATGTATGTATGTATGTATGTATGTATGTATGTATGTATGTACATGTATGTATGTAATACCTAATGGAAATAATCCTGCCGCAATCCTGCCGCAACACATTAGGAATTTGGTTCTAAACTAAAATTCCAAAGTAAAATTATCCAAAAAATATCTGAATGATTCAGGATGGGACCCCTTTGACCTATTTGTAATCCCTCAATCTAACTTGGAACCCCCTTTTGATTTCAGGACCGGCTACGCCTCTTACCAGTGAGGCGGATCGGCTCTGTGAGGATATACAGGCCTATTACGTATATAGAACTTGTGCAGACGTGGTCACTTTTTGGTGATCACCACGTGGTGATCATGACCACATTGAGATCAGATAAATCTTGAATTTAACAATTTACAGATAATAAAAATGATAGATTTCGGCAGGATTGTATAATTTAAGATGAGTTTAGCATAAATATATGTTCTAGATATTTTTGAACTATGGATGTTCATGATTTTAAATTGATCACCAATATGGCGTCCAGACAGTCTCAGTATGTTCATAATGTTGTGATGTCACCTGCACAAGGTCTATAGCTAAGTCGGTCACGGACGGACTATTTAACCGCCGGCGGCGCGGTACTTGGGGCGGCAGATGACGGGTGAGGCGCGGGGCGGCTGGACCCATCCATAAGGCTGAGGTATGGGGGCCGGGCGGAGCGGGCTGACTGGTCAGAGCACTTGGAATAGACGACCTGCCACCAGGGGTGGGCCGGCCGCATCCCTCACCCCCCCCCCCTTCTCCGCCTACCGCCCCGCCAGCCCCAGTCATCGCCATGTCTGCGCCCTATAAGGGATTGGGGGAGGGGGGCTACATTTTTGCTGCGCTGGAATGGCTGGGACTTGCGGCCCACTTGAGGCTGCTACCCTCTTGTAGAAGAGTCCCTTTTCTACTGACCGCTGTTCTTTCTGCTGCCCCTGACTGTATTAAAACAACTGGCTGTTTCTACGAACTGACCAACGCCCCCCCCCCCCCCAGTTGCGGAACCGGATCCAGGGAGGGGGGGCGGGCAAAAGGGGCAATTTACCCCTCCAACCCCAACCCCAACCCCAACCCCACCCCAAGACCAAGGAGACAAAATGTTGGCATCTTAAAATTGGAAGATCTTTGTAAATCTGGTGTATTTTTATTTTGCATTTTATAAGGGGGGTCAGGCCCCCCCCCCCCCCCGCAAACGCTGGCCCTGCAGCGCCCCTGCCCCCCCCCCCCCCCATTTCGTTTTTCCGACATGCACATCCCTCCCTCCTTCCTCTACGTTCGACCTGAGTCCCCCTATCCCCTTCCCCGTCCCCCCTGCAGTTATCCCTTATACTGCCTCTTCCTGCGTCCATCTTGTATCAAAACAATTGGATGTTTCCAGAAACATACTTACCCCCCTCCCCACACCCTTTCCCATCCCTGACACACACCCTTGACCACCCTTCGATTCCCCTTTCCCCTTCACCCCAACCCCTTCACGTCCTCCTCCCTCCCCCTACCCCCTACCCCCCCCCCCCTCCCTCACCCGCCCCGCGCCCCATACGTCAAGGCCCGTGTCAGGGCCGCGCGGGTTGCCAGGTAACGGATGGGGCAGGGCGCGCCCCCCGAGATGGGGGTCCGCGGGGGGGTCAGGACCCCCGCCGCCCGCCTCCTCCCTCATCCCGCCGGTCGACAACCTCCTTTCTACTGGCCCCTTTCTACGCCCCCCGACCCCCGACCCCATCCCTTACCCTCTGTATCTTTTTGAAGTCTCATAGTTTGCTGACCAGCGAGAACAGAGTCGGCCATTCTGTACCGGTATATCTCATTCAGCTCTTCCTGAAGTCCCATTCGCCCTGGTCGAAGGTTCTGTAGTAGACACCTGCGGGAAATGTATCTCTTGCCTTCGTTAACAATCTCAGGTACGACAAAATGATTGCATGCTAGAAAAATTGACCGCATAACATTCACACTGAGAAGGAAGGTCCCTTGCGATCATTTTCGCAAGCAATCTCATCTATAATTGCAAAGGTTTTCTATGAAGATATTCAACATTTTGAATAATTTTGCAGAGCACCACGTCCCAGAGGTCTATGATTTTACATTGTTTCCAACGTTCGCAGATCGCAGAGATCTGCGGCAAACCACGTTCACCACGGCGAACTGGGCTTTACTCCTCCAATCCTTCCATCCCTGCATATATCCTTATTCGCACCTTCCTTTGCCCTTCCTTCTTCCTCCAGCTCATGAGAAAAAGAGGGGTCCCAGCCCGCTCAGAACTTTCTACTAGCGTCACAGAACGTTTTTAGAAAACGTCGCAGAATTTGACCCCGTCGCTCCTTGGCTGGGGTATACTTTACATTTCTGACAGATTTCCTTCACTGCTTCTTACTCTAAGTTGTACCTATTCTGACCTGTCCTTCGCTGCCTTGTCCTTCCAATCCTTTCCTCTTCCTCCTAATCCTTCAATACTTATCATACCCTCAACTCCTTATCCTTCAGTCCTCCATAGTCCTCTGTATCTGCCCCTTCCGCTCAGCTCTTCTCCGTATCTCCCTACACCCACTTACACGGTGCTTCTGTGTCTCAGAAACGAGGCGGTTCTCCTTAAAGAAGCAGATAAATGAGCCAATTAGAGGTCGCCCCGACCTGCCGCCCCCACCGCCCATCACTCAGACCCGCCGCCCCCGACCGCCCATCTGTCAACCCGGGGTGGTGAACGGGGAGACGGCAAAAGGTGAGGTGTATTATACGCATGTGTGTTTGTTTGTTTGTTTGTGTGTGTGTGTGTGTGTGTGTGTGTGTGTGTGTGTGTGTGTGTGTGTGTGTGTGTGTGTGTGGGATGCATGTGTATGTATATGTTTGTGTTTTAATTAAGTGTGGGGGGGAGGGGGGCACTTGTACCTTAAAAAGATATCCATGGCCAGACCCGCCGCCCCCGACCGCCCATCTGTCAACCGGGGTGGTGAACGGGGAGACGGCGAAAGGTGAGGTGTATTATACACACGTATGTTTGTTTGTGTTTATGTGTGTGTACTAGATCTAAATTCTGGTCGACATAAAGATCCCTGGTAATCAATAGTTAACACTGTCAGATCTTTTTCAAATCAATTGTCCATTTTTTCCCCCAAAGATTTCTGCACGAATCGCTCAATAGGAACACCATTTTTCGGGTCCGTTTGGGCCAGCTCTGGTCGTTTTTGACTAGAACTAAGCGACCAGAACAGGTTGAAACGGACAGAATTTAGTTTATTCGCTCGATGGGTACCCGCTTTAGGTGTCTGTTGATCTAGCGTTTGTGTGCATTACTTGTATCTTTGAGCTGGAAGCTGCGGACACTAAAAGAGCAGAGTATTATCAAAACAACAAATCACTCTTTCAGCCTCTATTATAACAGTGCCCATGTGTCAAAGTGTGGGCAGAAAAGGTGTTTGTGGTCCACTGACCCCAAGACAGACTTACCTCCAGCTTGTGCCTGACCTTGATTATGACCAAAGTGGTCGCTCATCTGGCGACTCAATGGTACTGCTACTTACAAAACGGGGATTTGGGCCAGGTCGATTGTCAAGTGTAAAGCGTTCGCCAGGCCAATACAACAGCCTCCCGGGCTGCTAGCCTTTACCATTGATAATAATACGGGTTTCAATGATAAATGTATCACGTTACAATTAATTTTCGATTAGTGAAATAAATACAGTGCATTTCGGGTCTTGCTCTTTTACTTTTATTAACCTCTTGACCTTGGGTCTTTTTTTCAACGTCTTTAAAACCACTTCCTTATATACGAGACTTACTATATCGTCCCTGATAGCATTATATCATTTTTATTCTATGTAACAGCTATGCCTTGCACCTTAAAATGGCCATCCACTATTTCTAAAAATTGGCGAGTGTATTAAAACCTTAAGGTGGCGGGGATGGATGTAAATCGGGGCCTAATACGGGCACAGACTGGGACCAGGGACACATTAATCCCCGCTTTATACGGGGCCGCCTGATCTACTGCACGGGCGGGGGTTACCTTATAGAGGGGTGGGGGTGTACGGGGGGTGATCACGAAGTACCAGAGTTAACTGCTCTTTAACAGTATTCTTATTCTTCGCGGGATTTGCAAATCGAGGGATAAATTTGGGCAAACTTTAATTCAGAGCTATGTCAGTTATGTTGGAGAACTTTAAAGTTAACACAAACTCTATTGGCAGCTCTTTCCATCGCAATCTCACCATGCTATTCCTAATCCCATAGAATTGATATAGTATGCAGTAGCACACAGACCACTACAGACACGAAGCTGCACATTAGATATTATATAGGTTACAGCCGCGGAAAAAAGGCACCTTACTACTCGCCGAGGACCTGCGTGTTTATTGGTGTTTTTTACACCCCTGACTCGTGTTTCTACCTAGCCTGTCAAGCCCGACCCACTCTTCTCAATGTGAGTCTGTACACCCGCAACCATTTTCAGTGGGAATCCCATCCAATATCCGATAGCTTTGGGGCTGCTGGTGTATGGCAGGTAGGACCATACACTAACCAGCCATCAAAGGGGTTATCCATGCTAACTATAGCGAGTTAAGAAAAGAATTCTTAACATTTGAAGTGGCCAATAAAAGCCATGAACTTTTGTGGGTGTGCAGACCCTTTTTCTGGGTCAGAACGGACTAGTTTCTGCCCCGCCCCCATCCGTTAGACTCTCCCCCACAGGCCCCTGGAGCCAGCCTTACTTAGTCCGCTCTAATAATTAATAACCCTCATAAAAAGCCCAGATTATACACGGGATGCACGCCATAATTGGTCCTCTTTGTTTGATAATGTTTGCCATTGTTCACCCCCGTTAAAATTTACTTTCATTATCAAGATCATGATAAACTTCTGTTAGGCTGTCACTTTGTTCGTTTTGATAGTCATTCTCTGCTCCCCAAGTAAGTCGTACATAACGCGTTTATAGGCGGCACTTTTTTCATTTATGTGAAATCTCATTTAAGTAGGTTGTGGCGCACTTCATTTTAAAAGCTTTTATGACTCCTTGTTGGCGACTAAACATGCCATGGACTTCCTGATTTACAGGTTAGCATGCAAATCGGCACCAGGCTGAGTACGTTAAGGGGTGGGTACTGAGAAGAGTATGAAGGGGGGGGGGGGATGGGAATGGAAAGGGGGAGGGGGAAGGTGCATACATTCCCACTCTGTTTGTAGGGAATGTGTGCGCGAAATGCAATGTTTTAGCAAAGATCAACAATACGATTAGTCTTTGCTCCTTGGTTTTAGTAGGCCCCTACCAAGCCTATCTGCGGACCACCCGCTCCCCTTTCTGAAATTCTGTATCTGCCCCTGAAACCCTATAGGTACATACACAAAACTAACCGAGGGGAGACGAAGCCCTGATTATTGCCCCACTGTCGAAGGGCCGCGGGCTTTGTCCAAGACCTTTCACAGGGGGCAATAATCAGGGCTGAGTGCTCCTGAGGTTAGTTCTTGTTTTATTCTATACCAATAACCCTGAGAAATAACCCATTTAACCATGAAAAACAAGCGGGGCAATAACGCCATCCGTTATTCCACCTTTGCTCGTGGGGCAGGACGATGAAGGTATAGGCACTACGAAGTTGGTATAGAATAAAATTACTATGGCCTTTTATTCTAGAAGTGCATAAGAAGGCATTGTTATTCCGTCCTCACCCCACAGAACAGGGTAAACACGAAGTGCCGTGTTAAACATGCAATAAACAAGTACAAAAAGCAGGTATTAACCCAGCTAATAACCCCTTCCATTCGCCCCTTAAAGCCCCCTTAATCTTTATCCCCTACACGCCGCAACCGCCATTGTCTCAAGGCACTGGTGCCGCGCGTGTTGCCATGTTCCCATTAGTCCCCCGCCGGTCCCAGCGGACTCCTGGTCCTCCGCCTACCAGCAGAACCTTACAGCCACCAGCGGGACCCAGCGACAGAGACAAATGGCGCGGGTAAAAACCCATTTGACAAAACGAAAACCGTGACAGATTATTGATGTAGTTTTGAAAGCGCCGCATCAGAACTAGATCAGTGTAATCAAGACAATAATGGGGGGAGGCCGGCGCGGCCATCAATTCCAGGCCCCCCCTACCCCCCGCCGCCACCCCCATCTAGCGGCGGCCGATGGCACCAATCCCAATTGCATCACTCAAAGACGGCGGGCCGGGGGTTGAGGGATGACAATGGCGGCCACAATGGCCGAGACAGGCAATCAATTAAACCTGATTTGTTTCTCGTGAGGAAGGCCCGCCGAACGAACCGGTGATGAAATTGATTGCGACTTCCTTGAAATGTGCAAAATGGGTTAGCTGTGGTGTGGTACGGGAGCGGGGACATTGGGAGAGATGGGATGGGGGTAGGGGTGTGTGGAGGGGTGAGGGGTTTAAGACGGGTGGGGGAATAATGTGAGGAGACGGGGGGATAAGCGTAGACCCTCAAATTCAACATTGTGACAAGCTCATTTCTCAGCTTGGAGGAGGAACATGGATTTGACTCAGACTGATGATAAAGTGACGACTTGTACATTCACACGGACATGACAGTCCGCTGAGATACAACATTGTCTGTGTACTCTACGACTCATACATTGGGTTGGACAATTTGACTGACAGTTCTAGATGCCTTTTTTTGTTAGATGAAGAAGTATCTAGAACCCTACAAATAACTTCTCTATTAAATAAAGAAGGCATCTAGAACCGCCAGAGACACAAAGTTGTTGCGCACTTGTACTAACTAATGTTATTAAAGTCAAGTTAATTATAAAGACGGAGCAACGTTCTGTTGCCACAAGCCTAACATGTTTCATAGATACACATCCTCTCACACTGTATAAAGTTTTTGTCTAGAAAATACTGTGTACCTCCACTCTCTCCCTCCCTCTCTACCCCGCTCGTCTCCTCTTTTCACCAGACACAACATGCAATTGAATCGATTTTCCAGGCACCTTTAAGTCATAAAACTCCCTTTTCCATACCGTTGAAATTAATCGCTCTAGGAGCACCTGAGGTATATGACGTGTTGTAAGTCTCACGACTAAGAGCCTGGCGCCGCGTTGCATGAAGGGCAATATGCGTTATATAGTGGGAGCCTCAAGCCACCATACATGGTGCCTCAGCGCATGCGCATGTTTATCACGCTAGAAACAGGGTGCAAGTACGTGGGGTGGCTTTTATGGTTTTACTGTGACGTTTGAGGCCGTATTGCCATGTCGGTCAATGATAAATCATGACGAGCAATTCATTTTTTTTTTTTTTTTTTTTTATTTATTTAACCACATTCACAAGAGTGATCTTCCATGTAGGTAGTATACAGGCAGGATTTCAAACATCTTCATGATATTGAATGCATTTTTAACTCCTGATACTATGTTATTTGCGTCAAAATCATTTTCATTTCCTCTTACGCCATTCGATCCTCCACCCTTTTTTCGTCTGACCGGTAACAGCTTAACACATACTATAGACTGTCCTAACACACCCACCTTAGCCTTAAACTCCTGCCCTAAATCTTATCTTGATCACAGCCATCCCGACCCACAAAAGTAGTGACTCTGTTCATTTCATATTCTTCTTTCCTTATCTCTTTGCCCTTTCCCCTCCTACTTCCTCCTCTAAAGTCCATGACACCAATGCCTCAACCCACCTCAGCCAACACTCTCGGCAGTTAGTAGTATAAGGAAATGAACACCTGTCGCGGGCATCAGCGCTCAAAGTGGCCGTCGAAACTCGGATTCAATCAGTATCCTTAGTAGTTTCATAAATAATGGGTAGTTACATTAGTAGTCTTTTCTGATGATTTTTTTCTTTGCAAGACCTTCCCGTATGGAGAAATATGTGTGGGAGTAGAGCAGCTTGTTGGTCAGGTGGTCTCATTAGAATCCTTCCCCTGTATTCAAGGTTAAAATAGTGTTTAGTGCTATTTTTATTTTAATCTATTTATTTTGACATCCTAATGGCATGTTTCAATGTAAAATAATGCTGGGATGAAAATTGAAGTGTCCTGGGCTGAGGGTTATGCCATACTTTTGAAAGAATCTTTTTCCTGAGCAAATGTGGTCATCAATGGGAAAACATGTAACCATTCTGAAACAGGGAAGTGCCCCTGTATGTATAATAATTATACATGACCCTATCATAAGAAATGATAACAGTACCAAGAATATCAATAAGTAAAGAAACGTGGTTATTTGGATAGGCGTCTTCCTGCTTCCTCCAGAGACGCCCCCCCCCCCCCCCCCCCCCACGCGCGTCCCTCTCAGGATGAGACGCCGTCCAGACGCTGGGGAGACGCCCGAGGCGGCGTCCCCCCCCCCCCCTTCACCCACCCCCCGCCCGTCACAGCCAATCGACGCTCACACGCGCCCATTTTAATTCGATTTGTGGCCGCGCGGGGGCAGTGCCGGCGGCGAGCGGGCTAATTGCGGGGGGAAGGTGCGCGCGCCGCCCGCAGAAAATAGGCCATTTTACCCGCAATTGGCGAGAGTCTTGTCGCCGGGAATCCGTCCTGTCGGCGCTTTGTTGAGCTGATTTACTTAAGTCACCTCCAATTGGGCGCGAGTATTCAGAGGGCTCTAAGAGAGCAGGCCCGGCTTGTTCTTCTCCGGGGCATCTTTCACTCGGCATCTTGGCTGACGGGTTACAGCCCCTCCTTTGTAGACACATCACTCGCCCTTACCGCCCTGTTCGCTTTACTAGTTGCCTGCTGCCTCGTCCTTCGTACACATTCCCCGTACTGCTTAGTGCCCTTTACTGCCTATTGTCCCGTCCTCTGTACACACATCCTTCCCTTTACTGCCCAGTGTCATATACTGTCCAATGTCTCTTTCTCTATACATATATATGTGTCCCCCTTACTGCCTAGTGCCCTTTGCTGTCTATTTTCTCGTCCTCTGTACACACTTCCCTCCCCCTACTGCCCAGTTCCCTTTAGTGCTCAGTGTCCATTACTGCCCACTGTTTCATCCTCCATACTCACATCCCTCCTCTTACTGCCGAGTGTCCTTTTCTGCCCACTGTTACGTCCTCCATACACACATCATTCCCCTTAAATTCCCAATCCTTTACAGCCCATCCTCTTAGTTTACTTACATACTTCATTAATATCTACTCGGCTGTGCTTTATATATACAGATTACTCCACATTGCCTTCCAGTGCCCTTTACTGCCTATTTTTCCTCGCCCTTTGTATATTAATTACTCCTCCTTACACTGCCCAGTGTTCTTGCCTATTTCCCCACTATGCACCATTCACTCCACTGCCTGTTTACTGCCCAGCCAGCTTGTGACGTAACAGAAACATTCTGAAACCATACTTTTTTAGTCAGTTTGTTACTGACTAAGATAGCATGTAACAATTACGTTTTTGACAGTGAGGTTGAAACCTCACCAAATTAGAATGTCATTATAGCTCCTTTTTTTTTGGTGAGGTTAGGATGAAACGAATACAGAACAGTATAAGAACATTCTGTTTAGGTTGAAGAAGATAACCAGAATATTATAATAACATTGCAATGCAACGTCACAGCAGTAGGTTGCAGCAACATAATTGGGAGTCATCAAAAGAACATAACAAGAACAAACACAGAACGTTACTCCAACGTTACTATAAAATTACACCTCTGGCTGGGTGTACTTCACTGCCTGATGTCCCTTACTGCTTATACCGTATCTCATACTTCCTACTACTTCGCAGATCCCTCCTTCCAGACCCCCTGGTCGCCCCTCCCCACCACCCGCCCTCCTTGACCCTAGCATAGGGCGTCGGTGGAGGGCAGAGGGGAGGTGTGTTGTAGATAGGAGCGGACAGGGCTGTAAGGAGGGGCGGGCCTGTACAGGGTGTCGGGGCGGGGGGAGGGGCGAGCAGCAGACGGGCAGTGTCCGCCGGCTATGTACCTGGAGTGGCAGAAGCCATTAGAGGCTGACCAGGGCCCTAAAAGGGGGCCGGCGGCGGGGGCCAGGGGTGGGGCCAGGGGATGGGGTGTTGGGGTGGGAAGAGGGGATTGGGGAGAAGTAGGATCCTCACTGTTAGTCTTCCACTCTCTGTACTTCAGGCAAGCTTGCAACGTCGCAGAACGTTTTTTAAGGCGACAAACGTCACAGAATGTTATAGGAACGTCGCAGAACGCGACCACTCAGTCGCACCTTTGTTGGACCTTGCCCCAGAACCAATCATATTGCTTGATCATCTTTCAACCACCTTTACTCTTCAAGCTGTTCCTCCATTCCTGATTCTGTTTAGGTTGAAGAATGTAACCAGAATGTTGTAATAATGTCACAGTGCAAAATCACAGCAGTACATTGCAGCAACATTATTGGGAGCCATCAAAATAACGTAACAAGAACCAATACAGAACCTAATAGAATGCTGCTGCAACAATATAACAATATAATTATAATCATAATAACGTCACATGTTTGGCTGGGTGAACTGATCTGCGGCGGAGAAAAGGCCCTGGAGAAAAGGCCCTATTGTATGCACTACTCAGGGCCGTGTGTGGGTGACAGTATCGGCGGGCAGGAGGTAGAGGGGGCGGGGCGAGCGGGGTGACGGGCCCAGCTGGTCAGGGGGTGGGGGGGGGGGACCAGTAAGGGACGGATCCAGGTTAATTAGCTACTGAGTGGGTGAGGGTGGGGGGGGGGGGGGAGGGAGGGTTGAGGTCACTGTTGCCAGTCTAGGCTGTAAGTGTGGTATGAGTGCATCGACCAATTCTGTCACCAGTTCAGGAATCCACAGCATCGTCTTCTGCCCTATCACTGCCTCCGGGACTTCTGTTCTGAACAAAAACAGCTCGTATCGATCAGTTTTATGTGAAATATTTTGGGCTTCTATCTATGATAAACCGTATTACATTCCAGCATTCTTTCATACTTGATCTGGAAAACCAGAAAAGGAGGGGGGGGAGGTTTTACTCCTAAAGCTTTTATCAGGTTGAAAAGAAAATGTTGAAAATGTGTGCATTATTTTCGTGTGCCCGCCCTCTGCCCTCCACCCCATTTTCGTCTCTCATGGATGGCACCTCTCATCCCCAGCCGACGACCCAGCCCTACCCTCACCTACCCCATCCCCTAGCCTCCATTCCCTTTGGGGGGGGGGGGGCACTCCACCCAGGTTTCCGTACCCACTGGGAAACGGGCTGCAGAAGCTGTGGCTGTAACTTCCAACTGGGTTGGAAAAGGGAGGGGGGGGGCTGTAAGTATAACTGACCCAGGAATTCCCAAAAGGGGGATTTTCAGGGCACCATACTGGGGGAGCTGTTGTGTTTAGGTAGTCTAATCAGGGAATAAGCATCAAGGATTAGCCATTTTGATTGTTTGAGTAACAATGTTAGGTAAAAGCTCATTTCTAAGCTTTACCTGTAAGCAAATGCCATAGGTGCTGTAAGAACAATGGGTTGTAGATTCACATCAAAGAAAATTAAATAGGGGGCTGTTAAATCAAAACAGAGAGCTTTCTCTTTGGAAAACCATGGGCTGCAGTTTCGTTTAGGGTACCTACCCTCAAAGAGTCAGTGCCCCCCCCCCTCTTTACCCATCCCTACCTCTCACCCTCCACCTCGTGCCGTGAGGGTGGTACGGACGTACATCAAAGCGGACGTCGGCTGCATTAGGTGCTTAGTAAGACCGAGAGGGCACTGCCGGGTGAGGGGGGTGTCGGGAACAGCTGACAGGGGGCTCAGAGCTGACCCATCCATTCTATACCCCCCCCCCCCACCTCCGGCCTCCTCCTGTCTACGGGCTAATTGGCTGCAGGCTCCTGGAGGTGGCTCTTCCATTCACCACCCCCCCCCCCTGTCCACAACATACCACCTTTTGTACCCGTTACACTACCTGTAAGGGGGATGATCCACGATCCGATTTTAGGCCGATTTTGAACCGATTTTGAATATTGGTTCATTAAATAATAATCTTTCTTATAAAACATACAATTTTTCAAAGAGTTTCGAATAATCTATATGAGACAATTGTATTTTCACAGAGAAAAATCATTCCAAATATGTGAAAAATGCATGAGAAGAAAATCGGTGGGCATTTTGTTGCATCGTGGATCATGGCCTTTAGATCTCTCTTTGCTTGCTTCTTACTGTTGCATGCATCTCAAATTGCTCCCCGTTTAGACCTAATCAGCTGTGTTACAACCCACCTTTCTATAACCCCCCCCCCCCCTTAAACTATACAAAGTAAAGGAAAAGTCGTGACAACGTGTATGATGTCCCATCGACATTTTCTGTATCAAGGATTAAAAGATAATTTTCTGTGAGGATATATCACAATTTCGCATGCTTTGCTTACTTTCATAAAAAGATATAAATTTGCATATTGTAAATGGTTACAGAAGAAGGATAGGTGCAGCTGTCCGGAGGTGCTGATATTTCCCCCTCCTGCAACATAACAGAAACGTTCTGCAACCATACTTTTTTAGTCAGTTTGTTACTTACTAAGATGGCACATAACAATTATGTTATTGATGGTGAGGTTAAAACCTCACGAAAGCGAATGTTATTATAACATTATTTTTTGGTGAGGTTAGGACAAAACCAAAACAGAACGTTATAAGAACATTCTATTTGGGTTGAAGAACGTAACCAGAATATTGTAATAATGTCACAGTGCAATGTCAAGGCAGAACATTGCAGTGACTTAATTGGAAACATCAAAAGAACTTAACAAGAATGAAATACAGAACCAACCAGAATGTTGCTGCAACGTTATGATAATGTCACATCCTTAGCTGGGCTGTACACGCCCCCGTCCTGGTTCCAGTCCTGTCAGATGCACGGGCCCTCCCTACCCTGGTCACCTCATTCTCCTGACAGCCCCCCCCCCCTTCCCCCTCCAACCCGGGGCCAGCGGGTGACAGGGCCGTATCCAGGTGTCGGGCTGTCAGGGCCTGCTGTCACACCCACCAGGCGCTGTCACCTACACAAGTCCCCTGTCACACGGCGCTGTCACCTACACAAGTCTGCTGTCACAAGGTGCTGTCAGACCTAGGGGTGCCCTGTCAGACCCCCTGTCGCGCCCCCTGGGCCTGGGCTGACAGTCACCTCTATGTCTCTATACCCCCTCTGTCCTCACCCGCATGCTGATGCTGTAATGTCCCCACTCTCTGATCATTTGGTCAGAACTCTTATCCTCTGCCCAATTCCTATTGTTCAGATCTATAATTTGTGTCCAATATAGAAATGACCTATCATATGAAACAAAGCAAGCCGAGGGACAGATTTGAATAAAAGGGTGGGGGCGCCATTTTGTAAATATTTGAAGCTCAACCTTTTGGGGCTAGAATTTTACATCTAATTATCTAAAGTTGGCAAAAATTGGGTTGAGGGTGTGCGAGTGTGTATGTGTGTGTGGGGGGGGGGGCAACAAATACGTCCCCGAAATCATTCATTCTAGCTGACACAACGTCAGAATCGGCAGCTAGTTGGTTACACTGATTTACTGACCTCTGTTCAGGCCAAATTTGACCTGAAGAACTGCTTCATACATTTCAGTCCATATTATCATATTCAATATCAAAAGTTTAATCTCAATAAAGAAACCATTTAGAAAACACTTGTTTCGGACACATAGTTCTAAAAACGGGAGAAGTAAGAAGACAAAATAAACCAACAAAAAAGCCACTATCTATACTAAATTCTGTCGCAGACCTCTGCGGCTCTCCAAGCGTGGCCTTCCATTAGACCGGCCACTTACACTCTCCACTGACAGGCTGGGTGTCAGGGAGAAGCCCCGGGCCAGTGTCCCCGGCTCCCCACATGCCCGAAGTCGCCCGAAGTCGCCCGACCTCCCGACCTCCCTTTCTGTCGACCTGTCATGATCTAGCGGCGGGTCTTCCTCTAACCCCGTCACCCCCCACTTTAACAATGCCACCACACGAACACTGTTTGAGCTACTTGTGTCATATAGTGACATAATAAATGAACCCAGTTTATTCCATTTCTGATTCCACTCCTCAGTACTTCTCATTATGCCATTACTTTTACATGGGGCTCAGCATGGTGAGCCGCTCATATAGGTTCACCATTCCACTCCTGTGCCATGTGACACACCCAGCCAAGGATGCAACGTTATTATAACGTTGCAGCAATGTTCATGTCGGTCCTGTACATGTATTTTGTTCTTGTTATTTTCTTTTGATGACTCCCAATTATGTCACTGAAACGCACTACCATGACGTTGCACTGTGATATTGTTGCAATGTTCTGGTTACATTCTTCAACCCAAACAGAATGTTCTTATAACGTTTTGTTCTGGTTTCATCCTAGCCTCACCAAAAATAACATTCTGATATGGTGAGGTTTCAACCTCACCATCAATAATGTAATTGTAACATACCATCTTAGTAAGTAACAAACGGACTAAAAAAGTATGGTTGCAGAACATTTCTGTTGCAATCTGGCCGGGCAGGACCTTGCCCCCGTCATGCTGTGTTAACATTCTGTGTTACACGTGTTCCTTCCCCCTATTGCTCTGACTATATCGTGATCTTTTCCAAACCAGTCCGATGTTTTCTGAACAACTCATCAATTCAGATCTATTTCACTAAAGCCCCATTCCCCCTGCGGCTTTTTTCATTGTGATCTGAGATATAATTGCAATCTTTTTGTATCAAGAACATCGTAATTTTTGGAAGATAAATGTTTGTGGTTTACAAGGAAGCTATCAATGTATAAGGTTATGCAATATTTAGTCAAAACATTAGTTTTTCATCCTTGCAAATTTAAGATTGTAATGAAAAATTGTCCAGGGCGAATGGGGCTTAAGGGAAAAATGCCCCAGTTTCATAGCAACATTATCATAAGTTTCTATCTGAACCAAAGAGTATTGCCGTGTTAATGTAGTACAGGGAAACCAAAGTCTTATGGTAAGGAGATTTTGAAGCTGTTTATGAAAGACGTATAATTATATATATGAGTACTCTGTTGCATGACAGATGGCATTTGGACGTCGCTAAATAAACCACCTTCTCCTGAAGCAAGGTAAATGCCTTATGGTTTAATGAATCAGAACACCTGACTTGTAGAGAATGTAAAAGTCACATTTATTAACACAGAAACATTGGACATTTATGCCTCAGCTGATCAATAACCTTTCTACAAAATAAAGCACATTAAAAGAAGAATGTTTTAATCTGAAATCCAAGTCCTGTAAATGGTCATGTTGTGGATTGAAGGCTTAGGCTACAAGATACAAAAAAGAAAAGCTAAATTTATAGTGGCCAATGTCTGTAATGTTCTTTCATCCCTCGGTTCCTTGGGAAATGCCCACTCAGCACCTATTTATAGCCCTGCATATTCCACACCCTTATTGTCCGTCGCCGAGCTGTCACTTGCGGCCTGTTATTGACAGCTGGTCTTGACAGCTAGTACTGACAGCGTCCCCTAGAGGGGGCGACGGTAGCGCCACCCCGTGACGGCGTCTGCTGACGGCGTCTGTCGACGTGACGGGCGTCGGACGCCGCGCGTCACGCCTCGACGGGCCCCGCGTCACTCCGGGACGCCGTGACGTCATTACCCAGGCTGGTCACGTGGTCTGGACGTCAGAGGGTGACGTGGGGAACGACAGGCGGGGAGTGAGTGGGGTAGTGGAGTGGGGGAGTGGGGGTGTGGGGTAGGGGGGGGGAGTGTGTGGAGTGGGGGAGTGGTCAAGGGCTGCGACTGTCCTATAGCGCCTATGCGGGTTCCACCATCTTGTTTGTTATTGCCTTTTCTCAAAAGCTCATCGATTTGTTGAGGGATGGGTCACACTTCTACTCTACCGAATTGCCCTAAAAGCAAACATTTTTAATTGAATTTCATTTATATTCCATAAATATTCTGATATTTTAGAGTCACTTCACAAACTAGTTCCTGTCATAGACGATGTAGTTCCAGTCTCTCTGATTGGTTGAGACGAGACCCTCATGGGCTGTACACCCGCTGCCTCCTTCTCAACAGCTGACATGGCTTTTTGTTGCGTGGACCCTTCCCCCGCCCTCAGAGTTCGGCCTGTATACTTGCCTACTTGCCTTCATGTCTGCTTCTCTATCCTGCTTGTTTTTGGCCTGCTTTCCTGCATGACAGCATGTCTTCCTCCGGACAATTTTTCCGATCCGGTTGTCTGTCTTAATGGTTGACTGTGGGTACCTGTATTTAGTGATACATCTGGTTGTCTGTCATGTGTCTATATGCCCGCCTGCTTGCCCGCCTGATCCGTGGAGAGTGGTGGGTCAGTCCTCAAAAGGGCAACCTACAGAGGGGAGTGGGACAGGAAAGTATCCAAAGGGCCAATATATAAAAGTGCAATATATGTAATACGGAAAGGACAACCTGCAGGTGGAGTATACACGTCACCTGTAATCAGGCTCTCGAGGTGCTCTCACGTACGTCCTGGTTCTATCCGTCCCTACCCCCCCCCCCCCCCCCCCGTATGGGCAGACGCTCACGCCCGCTGTAGCAGCTTAAGAACCTAGTCACGTGACCACTGTGTGGTCGGTGCTCACTTCCGGTCCTCAGGTGGCCGGAGGACGGTGGTGACACCTAGTGGGCACCCTGCGGAATAACCTTCACTTTCAGTGTAAGAGTTCTGGGGTGTCAGGACATTTCTTTCTATTGTCAATTCATTTTCCCATGTTTCATCATTTGTATTCGCGCACGTTTGCCAAGGAAACTACTTCAAATAACATAATCTACCACAAACCTTCTCTTGGAACTTATTGTTGGTTATCTCAAGGGGCCCCAGCCAACTTGTAACCTAACAGAAACATTCTGCAAAAATGCTTTTTTTTGGTCACTTTAAATTGTTACTTACTAAGATGGCACGTAACAATTACATTATTGATGGTGAGGTTGAAACCTCACTGAATCAGAACAATATTATGTTATTTTTTGGTGAAGTTAGGACCCAGAATATTATAATGTTATTTTTTGGTGGTTAAGACAAAACCAAAACAGAACGTTATAAGAACATTCTGTTTGGGTGAAGGACGTAACCAAAACGTTGTTATAACATCACAGTGCAATGTCACTACAGTATGTTGCAGCGACGTAATTGGGAGTCATCAAAAGAATATAACAAGAACCAGATACAGAACCAGCCAGAATATTGCTGCAACATTATAACAACGTTGCATCCTTGGCCGGGTACATTCTTAATGGAAGGCCCCTAATCACAACAAAAACCTCTATTTGATGAGTCAAACTGTCGCCACTCCCACCACTGTCTCCCTTTCCCCATACTAACTGGCCATCTAATCCATACCACTGTCAACACTAACCCCGACAGATCTTCGCTTGACCCCTGGGGTCAGTCGGCCTTGACCCCGGCCCCGTCCCCCGGGTCTGACCTACGGAATGACCTTGAGCTGACCTTGGGAATGACCCAATCAGCTGTAGTCAGGGCCCACCCCTTAAAGATGATGTATTGCACTGGGCGCCGGCGGCCGGCGGGTGCGCGGCCCATGTATTAATAATTAGGCCGACACAATGCTAACAGCGTAATTTACGAGCGGCCACATTAGCGGCGACAGGCCCGACGGGACGCCGACGGGACGCCGCCACATTCATAACTTTACCATGACGGAGCGGGAGAGTTACGGAGCGGGAGGGGCGGACGGGATGAGTTACGGCAAGCATGGGGCTGTCTACGGACCGGGGGTAGGCGGTAAGGGGAAGGACAGGATGGGAGTTGGGGTGGGGGGAGGGCGGAGAAAGGCAGAAGATAAGGAAGGGGAAGAAATAGATGGAAAGATAGATCCAGGGACGGATCGAGACAGTTTGAAAAGGGAGGAGGGTGGCTAATATACCTTTTTTTCGGCACACCCTCCGAGGGAACCCTCTAGATCCGAGATTCATGGGGTGAAATAAAAGAGTTGAACGATCAGAAGATGGAGGGGGATAGAGAAGAGAGGGGGCGATCACAGTGGCTCTCGATGAGACGACAATGACTGCTTGATAGGAAGCAGAGGAGAGGGATATTGGTTATTTTGGATCGGTCGAAAGTAGGGAGGGACGAACAAATTCAGAAGCAGTGCTAAAAAAAACAGCAAGTGAACCAAAAACTTGCAGTGATTCCGGCAGTGATTCTTGGTTGCCTATTGTTTGTCTTGTATAATAGTTTAGGGCCCTGCTAGAGGATAGACCTGAACCAAGTAATTGGGATACAGGTTTCTATAGGCCCAGGCTTAAAAGGTTGGGAACAAGGCGTCTATGGGATTGTCTACTGCGCAGACTCGTGAAAAAGGTGTATATAATGGTAACGGAGGAGTTTGATTAGTGCCTCTCGGCGCACGCCGCCACGTCTAGAACAATACATCAGGCGTCTATCTGAATTGTCGACAGCCCGGCCCGGCGTACGCCCGGCCGATCGGCGAACCCACCGGAAAGGGGCCGTAGACATGCGCACTGCGCCGAATACCTCCCGTCACGTGGTACATCACGTGGCCGGGAGGTGCTGCCACCCGGCGGAGGTGGGGAGAGTTACACGCACATCACTCATCAATCGGAGAGTGCGGGGGGAAAGTGGGGTGTAAATTAAAATGGCGGGCGGCCGGGGGTTGGCCGTGTATATCAATGATTCAGTGCTTGCCGCCAGTCGAACACCACTCGCACATTATCAATTCATGCCGGCTTGGTCATTTTAGTTTTTGTGGCGGCAGAAACACCCTGCCTTATGGTCTGCATCAGATGACGGGCGAACCAATACAAACAGGGGGAGAAAAACACGACTACACCCCACCCCCACACTTAGAGCCTGCTAAAGCATATACTCCACTATTCCAGCCGATTTTACTCCCGATTTCGAAAGTCGCGAGAAGGAACAGGCACTCACAATAGACATGTTACATATCATTAGAAAGGGTTTTAAATTACCTTTCCATTGGTATGTAACATGCAGGGATACCTGCAATACTCTAACAAAAAGAAATAAAATTAGAAGATTTATATTAAACAAAATCGCCTAGTGGAATACAAGTCTAAGGCGGGTGTAGGGGATTAAGGTAAAGAACTACACGTACTGTTAACAACGTTGCAATCACACCGTGGGAGACACACATTAAAAAGGCCCCCTATGCATTATTTACATTGAAATGGATATACGTTTTGTGTCAGCCGTAGTCTTTGTCGAGGACGGATGGAAGGGCGGTTTTATAGTAAAAGAGCCAGGAAGATTAATTAGCGGATAAAAACAGTGAGAGATGAGGGGGAGGGGTTGTGGAGAAATAAATCATACCAATATACCTCGTCGAGGCTGACGATGAAAATTAAACCATCACCCTACTGAGCCCGCACCCCCCCTTCCCCTCCCTCCCCTCCCTTCCCTCCCAGCCCCGTTTTTCCCCAGGCCACTGTTGCTTAACCATTCATGATAGAGTGTTCTGGGGCCCCGGTAAGCAGGCTAGCGGCGCTGGGCCGGCGCCGATGACATAATTGATATGTATGACACCATTTAGCGTAATTAAACCAATTAATCATCCTCTAAAGGCTTAGCAATTAGTGGCGGCCGGGCATTGTACGGCGGGCGGCGGGCCGGGCTCCATCCATCAGAGAGGTTTTCATGCACGGAATGTGATATTAGATTGGGGACGGGGCGAGGGGGGTAGAGAGAGGGGGCTGTAGTAAATAGCTAACGAGCAAAAGGAAGAGGGGAGGGGGGAGGGGGTGGGAGGGAGGGATTGGTGGTGGGGGTTTGACACCAAAAGGCACCCAGCAGATTGCCCCATTGAAAACGAGACAGATAATCACCAGTGGAATCGAGTTCTGGTCGGATTGAAACCAAAACCTGGTGGATTCCTAACACAGGGTCGTTAGAGTGAAGGCTGTACTGCACTAGCCGATTTTGGCAATTTTGTAATTTACCACTTTTAACCAGGAATATGGCAAAAGACTATACATCCTACATATGATTTGAAAGGGAATTAAAAACCTTTTCTAATTGTATATTAAATACTTATGATCACCCATTCTCCCACTGCTGATTTTCTAAATCGGGAGTAAAATCGGCTAATGGAATATATCCTGGAGATTGCGTCGGGAGGGGTAGGGGCTCTTCTATCATGTGCCGTACGATCAGGCCTTGGGCTGGCTGGAGGCAGGGTGTTTGCTTGACTTAATGCATATTCCGACCATTATTGGTGCTTGTCAAGCTCCATTCCTTCATCTCTCACTCACGCCCCACTCTAAAAGTCAGCGCCGTCTCCGTCTGTCATTGCCTCCGAGTGGTTCCTGATTTTTGTCGGCGAGCTGGTTTGAATTGCTCAGACCTGCTCAGACCTGCTCAGGAGCTGCTCATCGGGCAGGTGCAGCATTAAGTAGACCCACCTGCCCGGCCGACGGGGGAATAGAGTAGCTCGCCCTGCCCTCTGTACCAAGCCACCAACCCATCAGGCGAGATATCCCACTTGTATTAAGATACATGGGCAAATTTATAGACTTAGCATAATCAACAATCATTAGGCTTTGGAATTAGGTGACGGATTTTCATATACAATTATTTTGGTGAAGGAATTTTACATTAATGAATATTTTCATATTTGGTTCAAAATAGTGGAGCACACATCCTTAGATCCGCACTAGTCTGAAGCAGAAAATAGGTCTATATTGGATAGAAACCATTCAGAAACCCACCCATAGGCCACTATAGTGAGAATCTATGACGGCAGAGACTGTGTAGCTCGCCCTGCCCTCTTAACCAAGACATCGACTCTTCTGGTGGGAGATCAATGGGCGGATTTCTAGACTTATCCAATTCAACCCATTCACTCGGGAAATGACTATGCTACGGCAGAATTCATATCTATAATTCTTCATTTTGTAGAATTATCTGAATACCATTCAATGGCTAATTTTCACATTTCAATATTTGTGGCAAAATGTAGTCGGGGGGGGGGGGAAGGCATATTAGCTACAATAGCCACCCACCCACCCTGTGGCATACTAAGTGATCTACTCTCTCAATACTATCATACTAATCTACCCTAGAAGCCACAACTACTCCACATTGAAGGACTGACAACTTGCCATTGAACTGGCAGTCTGACAGCGACAGACTGACAGTGACAGACTGACAGTGACAGATTGACAGTGACAGACTGACAGTGACAGACTGACAGTGACAGTCTGACAGCCATACCTTACAACTTAACAGCCCAAACTATTTACTGCATTGTAAGCCCCATACTACGCGTGTTCCCTGACAGTGAGGTGTTTCATCTTGTCAGAGGGCTTCCACCCAAGGGTCAAAGGGTCACTACTCCTGTCAATATCCCCTATACAGGGTTCATCAAACCGATACCAGGGGGCGCTAACATGTTGATTCCCAGGGTGCAGCAGCGCCTCGGTCTGATCTCACTTCCGGTCTGACCTTTCCCCGCGCCCCCTGTTGGCGCCTGTTGTAACCAACTCCGACAGTTTGTCAGTTGTCTTATATTATCGCCCACAAAACGTGGAAGTTGGCCCTCTCTGTTTTCACTGCCTGGAAGTGGATTCAATTATGAGCTGTTTTTTCTGAAATATTACGTATACTTGTAAAGAGTGCGAAATAAAGAACCAAAGGTATTCGACCTTTTGCCTCCTTACTCAAGAAGTGATTATTCATCCTATGTTGTAAATAGGTTGAAATATTGGGGAGAGAACACATACAACTAACAAGTATGAATCTGCAGCAAGAATTGAATAAAATGTTATGTCCTATTACCCAGCCAGCAAAATACAGAAAAACTATTTTTATATGTTTTTAATGTTTCCGTCTTATAACAGTATCCGCACAATAGGCCAACTCACCTGCCTCCGGAACCTGGGAACTCTGAATATAGGAAACTCCACTTAATAAAATGATACCTACAGATGCAGAATTGAAGACGTGATGATTAGAAAAATAGTAGCGTATATATATATATATAATATTTCAGTGTATTCACAATTACTTCGCTACCTTTTCTAAAATAAAAACTTTACACTCAAAGTCTTCCATTTTTTCTTATAGTAACTTTCACAAAATTAACGGAACCCATTAAAATTGGATCGAGTTAGAAACTGTGTGCATACTGTCTGTCCGTCCTACTTAGAACTTCTTTCTAGTTGGTCCAACGCGTGGCGTCCTGATCCACGTCGCGCCGCGTCGCCTGCCGCGCGGCAAAATTGAAGTCTGGAATTAGAAGGAAATTAGATGTATAATACTATTTCATTGTATTCGCAGTTACTTCGTGACCTCTTTTTCAAGTAATTTTACACATTTAATGTGAATCGTTAAATATTTAAAAAAAAAACCCATAAAATTTCACAAAATTATCCACTAAATTTGGAGTTTGAATGAACTGTCCTTACACTGTCTACGCGACCGCGTGTAATCCTGATGCGACTGCACACGACAAGTCTGAAATAACAAGACAAATAGTGGAGTAAATAATATTTCAGTGTACCCACAATTACGACGAGGCCTTTTCCCAACCCATTTTACACTGAAAATTGGTAATTTCTCCCTTGAAAACTTTACCAAATTTTACCAAATTTACACACCTTTACACTGTCTGCGCGCCACTCGCGCGGCATTCTAATCTTTGCCGCGCCCGCGTCGCGTGCCGCGCGGCATCCCGACGGGGCGCGGTGCCCGCTCCCAAAACAAGGTAACGGGCGCAGAACGGCTTTGTTTCTCCCCTTCCGTCACCCGCTGGCTGAATGCTTTATGGCCTTTGGTTTTAGGGATTTTACGATCTTGTTATTCGGTCGTCGCTCGACGGAATTAGGGGAAGGGGGATTACACGGGGCTTATTAGGGGGAGGTAGTCGTGTACAGAGTGGAAATAATTTATATTTAATGTGGACCGTTAATTGGATTAATTCTGTATCCGTCGTTATGATTTGTTAACCTTTCATGGTTTATGAATTATGGAAGTACGAATCAAGATACAATGTAAAAAGCAGTTTTAATTATTGAAATTCAATAGTTTTGGTAATCGTATTGCTATAGGCTATTATCACTTGCATTAATAAGTAAGATTGGACAGGCAATTTAAGAATAAGTGTTCATTTTTGAAATATTCTTTACCTTTAAATGTATCATCATATCATGTATCATGTGGTAACTCTAACTCGTGTTAAAAAGCATAATTAAGGTAGTGAAGGTTTTGTTTGACCTCGACTTTCCTTTTCTCAAAATGTCAACACAATTATCATCAAAGCTTTTGTTTTTTGAAAACTTGTTACAGAAATTCGCCTCATTCATCCCTGTCGAACGTAAGCCATTTACGGTAACAGGGTCACTCTGTTAGTCATGTGACCATGTGTAAGGGTGACCTTGACCCCTGACCTTGGCATCATGTTCACAAATCCGGGTCTTGATTCACAGAAGCCTCGTTCTGAGAACTCGTTATTTTAGGCAAGGTTGAGACTTTCTAAAGAAGGATGTTATAATAACATTATATTTCAGTGAAGTTCAGACCTTACTTATAAAAAATGTTATAATAATGTTATTATGACATGAAAGAATGTTACAAGAATGTCACAATAGTGTCATGGTGTGACATCATAATGTTAGGTTCTAAAGACGTTTTTGGGTGCCATCAAAATAATGTAACAAGAACCAAAGTAGAACTAAAACGAACGTTATAATAACGTTATAATGATGCCCTATTCTTGCTTGGGCTCTGGTCCATAACGTCCGTGCAAACCTATCTTAAATCTTTCATCATATACAGTTCGTGACATCCTTTTTCAGTAAGGATATGTGGAAAACCTTTCTTATGGTTAACCGTTAAATAGAGCCCACGGGCAGAAGCAAAGATTTCAAAAGTGAACGAGCATGGGGGTGAGGTGGCGCTTCTGTCAAAAATTACCTTCCGGGCCTAGAGTTGTGCATTGAGAAATGTAATATTTGGCCTTGCGCCCCCACCCGCACCCCACCCCCTAAATCCGCCACTGGAACCCCCTGACTGAGAAACAACCCGCCTCCATTTACACAGATAACCAATAACAAACTGGGGGATTTGTGAGGGGATAAGGGGGTGGGAGGGGTGGGATTGTGCTGGGGTTAGTCCCACATGTCGCCACCTGATCCCCGGGGTAGGGTCAGGTAGGGGGTCCGGGGGGGACTCTTTGAAGGTCACTACCCACTGCCAAACTACCACCCCTACTTTTCGTGACTGACTGCCCCTCAATTTAAGTTGACCACCCCCCATTTTTGGGTGATAGAGATTTACCGCCCCCCAAAATCAGGGTCGGTCAAGACCAGAAAATATACATAATTACCAAAACTGTTTAGGAAAACTTTTGATAACATTTCATTAGTTATTTCTGGGTGATATAAAGTGGTAAAATGGATAGGTTTCAAGTTATTGCCACTGCATTTTTCTATTGATGTAGTTGACCGCCCCCCTTTTTTTGCCCTAAAAGTGTTTGACCGCCCCTTATTTTTTAGTTCACCACCCCTGCTGCGCCAGTCCGTTAGGCAGTGGGTATCTTTTCAGGTCCAAGTGCCCTCCCCCCTGGGTAGTGGGTGCAGGGGTCGGGCTTAACCCCCCCCCCCCCATTCCCTACCCCCATGCCCCCTGACAACCCAAGACCTGGGTAAGCCTCAGTGCTTGGGTTGATCCCCTCATCAACCCCCTGCCAGTTCAGCCAAGTGAGAGCAGTCCTACCCTGATTCAGTCAGGGTAGAGTAGTCCTGTGCCCCCTCCCGTCACTATAAGATTACTATGGTATATAATGTTAATGGCTGTTTTGCATTGTTTCAATTTTACAGCTAAATCCATATATTTCAAAATGGCCAAAAGGTACAAAAATTGATGATTTTCAGAGATTCCCTATGGGGATTTACTATAGGATTTGGTTGTTAAATGTGCTAATTCATGATTTGAAAGATGTTTTGAGCATCAAATCATGAAATACTGGCCTACAATGTTTTATGACCACTAAAAGAAATACCATGATGTCATCTACATGCTCAGCTATTCAATAAATAAATCTAGAGTTCATCTGATGTGTTTTACATGCTTTATAGATGGCTGTAAAAGGTTGAAAAAGTCAACCTTTCTTTGTGCATGGATCTATATATATAGCCTCTATCAGTCCAAATAGGTACGGGTGTAGACTGTTGTTATGTCCAAGTCCGCCAGGCGCTCAACCTACTATTATGCAAGAGCTACTATTATCTAGGTTATGAAAGGACTCGTTCAGGTTCTCCCCCCACCCCTCATCATCCAAGTAGTCGTGCATAACCTGAACGGAAGGAGGAGAGGACATACAAAGTACAGACCAAGGGGCACAAAGCAATTGTTATTGACCTGGTTTGCACATACTGTCGTGGGTTTTAGCCCGAGACATAGGTGTGTGCAAACAGGGGCAATAACAATTGCTGAGACCCCATGGTTTGTACTTGATTTATTCTATATCAATTACACAGAAAATATCATTAGGTTTCCACCCCTGGATCTGCCCCTGATTTTCTGCTTGCGATTCGGAGATCGTAGTATGGACAAAATTACATACGGCGAACGGGCCTAGTGGGGGTGGAGGGAGTGGCAAGACGACGACGACGACGATGATAGATGCTTGGCGGGTAACTAACAATGCACACCGCGATGATCAACTCATTTGGTCCTGTCTATATGCACAATGTGCTGCTCGGCAACACTCGGCAACACCCGGCCGCTGCAGGAAAGTGGGGGGGGGGGGGGCACGTTGGGTTCCTACTGATGGGCCAAGCAGCCAAAGCCTGGTTTGGATAATAATGGTTGTAGGTGGTTTATTTATAAATAGATGTGATGTAGTTGAAGTTGGGGGTTAGGGGGATGTAAGGGGCATGTAAGTATTATACAAAACATGATAAAAAGGATATGTAAGTAGTATACACAGATGGTGTTTTTGGAGACGTAAAGGGTATAATAAGTTGTGTACACAGACATGAGTTTGGGAGGTGTAAAAGGTATGTAAGTAGTATACATAGATGGGGGTTACGGGATTTAAGGAGCATGTGAGTAGTATACAAAGACGGAGTTCGGGCGGTATAAGAGGTATGTAAGTATATATATGCAGACAGGGGTTAGGGAGTGTAAGGGGTCTGTAAGTAGTATACACAGTAAGGGTTTGGGAGGTGAATGTAAGTAGCATACACAGATGGGGGTTAGGGGTATGTAAGGGGCATGAGTAGTATACACAGATGGGGGTTAGGGAGATGTAAGGGGTATGTAAGTAGTATATGCAGATAGGGGTTTAAGGGATTAAGGGGTATGTAAGTAGTATACACAGATAGGGGTTAGGGGGATGTAAGGGGTATGTGGGTAGTATACACGGATAGGGTTTTGGGGGATGTAAGGGGTATGTAAGTAGTATATATAGTCAGGGGGTTAGGGTATGTAAGGGGTGTGTAAGTAGTATACACAGACAGGGGTTAAGTGTATGTAAGGGGTATGTAAGTAGTATACACAGATGGGGGTTAGGGGGATGTAAGGGGTATGGGAGTAGTATACACAGATGGGGGTTAGGGGGATGTAAAGAGTATGTAAGTAGTATACGCAGACGGGAGTTTGGGGGATGTAAGGATTATGGAAGTAGTATACACAGATGAGGGTTAAGGGATGTAAGGGGTATGTAAGTAGTATCTAAATGGTATACACAGATGGGGGTTAAGGGGATGTAAGGGGTATGTGAGTAGCATATGCAGATGGGGGTTTGGGGGAAGTGAAGGGTATGTAAGTAGTATACACAGATGGGTTTGGGGGATGTAAGAGGCATATAGCTAGTATACATAGTTGGGGGTTTGGGGGATGAAAGGGGTATGTAAGTAGTATACACAGACAGGGTTTTCTGGATTATGAGTCCTAGTTTGACTACGATTGCAACCACAATTACGACCGAAATAGTGTATACAATGCACCTTATATGGATATTAGGGCTTTCCTTATGTCCCAAGAAAGCAATTGTTTTACAAATAGTGACGTTAGGAGGCCCTTTTGATCCCAGAGCTTACTATGTTCATTGTTAATTTTATCTGCCAATGGCAAATTGTTTGCCATATTGGACAAGAGTTACGGCAAATGCAAAACATGCTCATTATTCTGAACGGGATGTCTTTTCCAGTTGCCTGATGGTGTACATGACAAATCAAAACAGAGAGTTCCGTAGTCTGCTCCTAGTGTCAGCCCCTCAGAGCAGTGGGTGACTTGAGGAGGTTGTAACTGAGATGAGCAATACACGAGCAGAAAGTGAGCAGTTCTGTGGACGACCATTCACCGTGAAGAAGTGAACAATACAACCCGCCCTGGGCGACGGTGGGTCGGGGAAGCGGGGGTGGTTACAGGGATATCCCAGCCAACCTGCAACGTAACAGAAACTGCAACCATACATTTTTTGTCAGTCTGTGACTTACTAAGATGGCATGTAACAGTTACGTTATTGTTGGTGAGGCTGAAACCATGATGTTATTATGATGTTATTTTTTGGTGAGGTTAGGATGAAACCAAAAGAGAATTTTATAGAACACTCTGTTTAGGTTGAAGAATGTATCCAGAACGTTATAATAACATCGCAGTGTAACGTCACAGCAGCAGGTTGCAGCAATGTAATTGGGAATCATCAAGAGAATGTAACAAGAATCAATACAGAACCAACCAGAACGTTGCTGCAATGTTATAATAACGTCACATTCTTGGCTGTGATAGGCGTGGTGGGGAGGGTTGGTTACAGGGGGATGGGCGTGGTGGGGAGGTCGGGGATAGGAGAAGACGAGGGGGTAGACAAGTAACGCTCGGCGCCGCCCCACATAAATATTTGAGCCTATTTAATTAGCCAGCTCCCTGTAAGTTTGATTGTGGCCAACACCGATGCTCCTTTTAATTTGGCCGGTTAGGGGTGATCAAAGGGCGAGAGTGGGCCGTAATTTGAAGGCTTACCCGCTGCTAACACTCTTCATTAGGTCCCATAATTTGACTATAATCACATCGCGGGCTCCCATTCTTCAGCCCGGGCCTCTCCCCCTCCCCCTGTCATCCACCCTTACCGCTCCGCCACCACGACGCCCCACCCATCACTCCGCTCTATTCTATATTTCAAAATGCCTGTCTCTTTTTATACCCACCCTAGGCTCGTTTTAGTGTGATTCATTTTGTCCCCGCTCTTTTTTCCTCCGTCCCCCGCAAGACCCGTGATGGCGCGAACTAACGAGATTATTTTCCTACATAGCAGATGCTTTTATCATTAATGTTATTAATTTCCTGGCAAGCCGACGTAAATAGTAGATTAAGACGGTTATAAATCACCCTTTTCTAACCCCCAGCCTCCCGCTGCGGTGAGCCCCTGACAAAGGAAAGGGAAGCCCCGTAGGAGCTATTTATAGCATTAGGAGGAGCTCAGTGTCATAAATGAGCAACTCATAACAGTGAGTAATGACCAAACGTTATGCTTACAGGAAAGGTTGGGTGACATACTTCGTCAGAGATGAATTTTAAATCGTACATGTGAGAGAATACCAATTCTCCTACGTACACGAGGTAAAGTGGTTCAGATCCTTACTAAACTGTTGCTCTTTTGTATTATGAAAGCCCTGCAGATTAAATATGAAACAGATGAGCATTAACACTGCTCAGACTCATTGTTAACATTGCCTCACAGTTTTGGCCCACAGTATAGTAACAGCATGAAGTAATATTGAGGTAAGAAGACAAACATGTCTGAACTACTTGATACCCGGCAATGCTGAAAGGGTCTGTAGACAGAGACATGAGGGCCAGTGACAGAGGTGCCAAATTAATTCCCATTGAACAAAAGGAGATCTCCTGATAATTTTGTTTAATTTTGGTGCCAAGGAGAGGGTAAAGATGATTTTTGAGAGATTCTAGGGTCAAAAATATATTTAGAAGCAATACATTTATATGTTATTGATTTTTTTTTTAAATGAGAAATGAAAGTGAGAAAAGGAGAAAGGAACCTTCCTTAAATGAACCCAAATACAGGAGATCTCGTGCCAGAAAAGGAGATCCGACACCTCTGTAGTGACTGGAGACTGTGGTATGAGTTCTTGGTACCGGTAGCTGAGGACCGGGATCTCAAAAAGTTTTGACATGAGGACTAGGGACAGGATGCGGTTTTTTTATATCTAAATAGACAAATTTTGTTTAATTTCCTATCATGATAAATCATTACGAGAAAAAAACAATTATTTCAAAACGGGGGACCCAAATAAGCTGCGATTAATCTCCACATAACGGTCCTTAGCCGGTTAGTAGACACAGTGTTTGTGGTCACAATACTGGCCAGCTGGACCTGAGGCTTGACCTCTACCCCCAGGGCATGAGATGGGCATAGGGAGGGGGTAGGGGTGGCCGTAGGGGGAGGGGATGAGGGGGTTCATCAAACCCATGCTCAGTATGGACTAGGAGGAGGGGCGTAGCCAACCCTAAAATCAAATAGAGTCACAAGAAAAATTAGGCTCATTCTAGGTAAATTAAAGGGGTTCCAGTCTAGAAATCTCACCGAAAAATCTGTTATTTTACCTGAGTTTCTTTTAATTAAAGGGGGTTTCAGACACCCAGATATCCCCCTGGCTCCTTGACTTGCATCAGGGCAGCAGGGGTGTTTGGGGGAAGTGGGGGGCGGGGTGGGGGGGTTGTTAGAGAGGGGTAGAGTGTTAGAGAGAGGGGAGGGGATCGTGTGATGATCATAAACCGTGATCAGAGGGGTTTGATCTGATGAGGGGGTTGATCCAGCTGATCCACCACCTGACCCCCCCCACCGCCTGCTCCCTGCACATTCTCACCTCTCCTCCCCCCCCCCCCCCCCCCGCCTGGATTGACTATTGAAATCCAGCTGTTGACCTCAATAAGAATGGACCTCTGCTATTCCTATGTGATTATGTCATCACTGCAACCAGGTGCACAAGGTAAAGCTTTTTGATATCATTTTTCAACATCATTATTGTGAACATTAGTTCTTTAGTGTCCAGTGTATGCTTCCATACCATTATAACATACTTAGTAAGTTTCAAGTGGAAAACATTGGTAATTTTTTCTCTATATCATTTTTTCTTGTTTCGTAACATTGAAATCAATGGTGAAGCCTAATCTTTAAAGTCAATATCTTTTATCACAAATGGTGAATATTGATTTCACTTTCTGATAAAGTACTCCTTTAGTCATGAGTAAAGCCAAATAAAGATGTCTAGAATATATCATTTCTCATTCCAAATCATGTTAAGCAGTAGCGGGTACCTTAGTGGGAGGGAGTATAGGCTAAGATGTGTCAACTAAGCCAACCTGCAACATAAAAGAAACGTTCTGCAACCATACTTTTTTTTAGTCAGTCTGTTACTTACTAAGATGGCACGTAACAAATACGTTATTGATGGTGAGGTTGAAACCTCACCAAATCAGAATGTTATCTTAAAATTTCTTGGTGAGGTTAGGACAAAACCAAAACAGAATGTTATTAGAACATTCTGTTGAAGAATGTAACCAGAATGTTTTAATAATCTTGCAGTGCAACGTCACAGCAGTACGTTGTAGCAACATTATTGGGAGCAATCAAAATAACGTAACAAGAACCAATCCAGAACCAAACAGAATGTTGCTGCAACGTTATAATAACGTCCCATGCTTGGCTGGGATATGATTAAACAACAATCCAAACTCAAGTCTTAATATTGAGCAGAACCTCTCTTAATAAGCACTCAACAGCCAGCTCCCCATACTCTGCCTACCGTCTAACTAGCCCCAGGCCCCTTATTAATAACCCCTGCAGGGGGGTAGGCCCCAGCATGATTTACGGCCAGTGTGGCAGTGCCTTAATAAGGCCTGACATCGACATCAGCCGGGCAAATCTATATCGACAAGTAAATAGACTTACCACCAATTCGCCTCCTCCCCCTCCCAGTGTCTCTGTAAAGGGCATTTTACACCGAACGATGACACCATGTTAGTCCGCGAGAAATGCTTCTTTAGCAGAATAGAGCAGTCAATAGGTTACTGTGAATCATGTATTTGTGGTATGTCCCTGCTGACGAAAATAAGCGGTCATTTGGGTAGTGAGACTTGGGGGATGTAAATTGGTCAAACTTGAACTATTCCCTATTGCCCAAAAGCCCCCTCCCATGGACCCAAGCTGGGTAGCAATGCAATCTGTGAGCATATTCATTGTAAAGATACCTCCCTAATTAAGGCCAAGCCCTTGACAGTAACCCATATACATGTATTAGGATAGCTAATTAAACCTATACTTTAGATTATATAAACTCCTACACACAAACCTGACGTTCAACACAGCTTATAATATGATAGGTAAAGTACCAACTGTATTCCATCTGTGAAACAGTATTCCATACACATGAACAGTAATACTAAAGCAGCTGATAGCAGGTGGTGTTTCATCACCCAGTGATAAAAGACCAGGTGGTATTTCCTCCATCAGTGTAAAATGGCCTGCTGGTGATACCTTCCCAATGTAAAATGGCCTTGTGGTGTTTCCTCGCCCAGTGAAAAACAGCCTGGTGTGGTTTCCTTGCCAAGTGTAAAATGGCCTGGTGGTGTTTTTTCTCCAAGTGTAAAACAGCCTGCAGCTGGTGCTGTTTTCTTTCCCAATGTGAAATGGCCTTGTGGGTGGTTCCTGACCCAGTGTAAAATGCCTTAATGGTATTTCCTCAACCAGTTGTTAATGAAATAAAAAGAAACATCACACAATTTTGATAATATTTCTTAATTTCTTAACACAGTGTAAAACCGCCTGGCGGTATTTTCTCATCCAGTGTAAAATGGCCCTGTGATTTTTTCTCACCCAGTGTGAAATGGCCTGGTGGTGTTTCCTTATGCAGTGTAAAATGGCCTTATGGTGTTTCCTTTCCCAGTGTAAAATGGCCTAGTGATATTTCCTCGCCCAGTGTCAAACAGCCCGCGGGGCTATGATGAGACGGTGGCAGCTTCTCAACTTGATGGGATTCTAACGATAATCCAGGAGCGTTTGACGAAATGGGGACTGACTAAGGGGGACACTATTAATGGCAGATTGGAATCTAAAGACGCCTTCTGGAATTGACTCAGGCCTTCCCGAATAGACGGCTTCGGGCCCGGTGCCTGCCAGTCGCCCGCGATATGGTTAGACCCTGTCACGCCTAATTCCCCCCGATATTATCAGACTTGAAAGGAAAGCACCCCTCTTTTTTATGAGATTCTCTGGTAGCTGGTTTCATTTAGCTCGGTGTAATAATTCCAGCCGACTGATGACTGATACACTTAATTCTGAGAGCTGCTTGTCAGTGGGAGAAAGTGGGGTGGGTGGACTTGGAGGGAGGGTGGGGGGAATAGAGAAAGGAGGTAATAGGGAGAGGAGGGACAGGGATTGGGCTGAATTAAATCAGGACCAGGAGGTACTGAACATAGTGGTACATGGCAGGGGGCGACCCTTTCAACTGCAGCTGATGTTGGGGTCAGAGAGGTGCCATAGTAGTGTCAGGCTCGTGTCAGACTGGTGTCAAACTGGTGCAGTTGATGTGCTAGGAGTAGATTATGTATTTAAATCAATGGAAATGTAGTCCTGCAGTGACGTATGGTAGTGCTCTGAATTGCCACTTAAATCATATTATGTTATTACGGACCCATTGTTCACACATTATATGTATGGATCTTTGCTAACATTACACCTCAACCGTTTAAAAAATAACACTCTATGTTTAAGTAACATAACTTGGCCATGGGTAGAGATGTGTGGAGAAAGTACCCAGATATGCTTGTATATTTATCATTAGAGATTACTGGATGGATCAACTACATCAAAGAAATATATAATCGTATGAGGAAGTCTGGCTGGTTCACAGTAGTTTCTTCTTTTCGTTTTTTTATTAAGCTATCTCGTCTGTGTTGGGTTAAAGGCTAGAATCTCAATTACTACATGCTACATGTACTTTAAAATAAACTGGGAACACCAGCGACCAGCAAATCGATCGATGTGTGGGCGAGAGTTCGACTCTTGGTGACGTCTGTTGCCTCAAAAATGGGGTACAGAGAGGGATATCCCTGCTGCAGAGCTGCCCCCATTTAAGCCCCATACCCACTAGGTGACTTTTACACAGTCGGCCAATGAGTCAGTGCTTAAATCAGCTGATTCGTATGATCACCTGTAAGTATATCACATTTAAATGTGTATGTTTGATCTGAATCGATGCTAAAATTGCCGATTATTGGAGTAAAATCGGCCAATATTGGTGCTGATCGGTCCGCCGACTAGTTAAAAATGTCCTATTGGGTATGGGGCTTTAGTCATTCACTCCATTTCCCCATACATCTAAATCCAAGCACCAATCCCACTTTCTCGTCCACCAAAAATCACAGTTAAGAATGTATGTACCAGTAGAAAGAATGGGGGGCATCAAATATCAAGAGCGGTGCCCTTTTCTGCCACCAGGTGTCGCCCGAGTCACCGCCAGGCGGCGCTGGGGGCGGTCACGTGGTACCCCCCTAGCGGGCACTAAGTAATACGATTTGTTGTCCGGGGTGAGTTCGACAAGATTGAGTTGGGCAAGGCCGGTCAGCGCTGGTCACTTCCGGTCAGTCTCAGCCTCTTATATTAGACCGGCCATGGAGACTGACCACCACGTGACCGGCACGTGATTGGTCACATGACCCCCCTCACCGCGCGCTGTATTCTGGGAAGGGAGCAGGCAGCCAATTTGTAACCGATCTATTGGGGGAGACTGGACAGATCAGGGGCGGGGGAGAGGGCCTATTCAACGACTTGCCCTCTTACCTCCGGGAAGCCACGGCTTGTGATCAGATTTCGGAAAGCTCTTTTAGGAAGTTGTAGGCCGTTATTCTAGGGTAATAACAGAGTCGTCCAATTCGTAGATCAGCGGAGGGTTGGTATGATTCATATTTTTGTATGTTTTCTTGGAAACAGGTTGAAGCCATATAATATGAAGGCTGAAAGGTCTAAATATAAACAAATATATATATACTTGAAACTACTACGAAGTTATGAGGTGAATTTCACTTTTTTGATATAGGCCTTACCCTAAATTTCTCAAGAATCCTTTCTTTTACTAATTTCAAGATAGGTAAGCCACTTTCTGTGGAAGCCATTTCGGAATTGACAACTAGATTATAAACTATTGCGAATAGAAATGATAAACCATGCTTGAATCTACGAGTTTACGGTTTAAGCCCATTCCACATAGGGAAAATGCTAGGGTTGGACAAAATAATTGTATACACCATCCTTGTTTCTAACAGTTGAGGTCACTGAAATAAGCGAGAATTATGTTTTTCTATATCTTGAAGGACTGCTTTAACATTATGACTTCTTAAGTTTCAACAGTTGACAGATTTGTAGGTTTGCCAGTCAATCAAAATGCTGTATTTCAGGGCAAAACAGAGTTGAACATTATAGGCTAGGCTAACAGGCTTTAACATTGGTTCCTATGGGAAAAATGCCAAAATATAAAGCTACATTTCACCAAATTTAGGAGCGATCTGTCACCCAAATTGCTTTGGCTAATTTTGTATTATACTACTGTCTCCAGGGAATGAGCATGGAGGCAATTTTGAAAATATTTCATTGTAAATCTTAGTGTTTCTGAACACTGGAATGGGCTTAATAAGCCCATCCATTGTCTAGCTATTTTCTGCCAGTGCATTATAACTGTTACAAAGTGACACTACAATCATATAGTTAACAGGGGGCAAAATACCAGACTGAACAGTTAACCGAGTCAGACAGCCATCCTTTATAGGCCATTACCTATGTCTACCTGTCCGTCTCCACTCCCCTCACTCTGCCCAGGTAAACAGCATCCATAATAAACGAGCCTGTCCCTTATCTACCCGGCCTTTCACTAAGATCACTCCTCCTACGTGAGGGGAGGCGCCGGCCCCCCACACATCCGTGTTGCACCATTAATCCCCTGTACTAATACCTGTAGGGAGTGAATGATGGATGAAGGATCAATAGTAGCCCCTTCTGACTCTTACTTAATGGGTCCGTACACCCACACAGAGTCAAGAGGTCTTACAGGACGGTTCAAATTTGTTAGGAATTAGGAGGAGAATGACTTTTCTGGGCCACTGCATGGGTACCAGCCATAGGTTATTGGTGTAGACACAGGGCACCAGTGGCCAAGAAAGTTCCCGGCATGCTACACTTATAACCTACTGCTGGTACCCAGTGGCCAAGAAAAGTAGTTCTCCTCCTAATTTTCTAATTGGTTCTCTATAAATAGCATGGGTAACTCCTTTGATGATTGTTGGGCTGCTGGTTTGCTTAAGGTCCTCTCTGCCTTAAACCAGCATGTTGGGATACATGTCGGGAATCTCGCCCAAAATGGCTGGTGGTGTACAGACCCACTTTGAGAAGCAGTTGGTCTGGCTTGACAGACTAGATGATCAATAAGTGATAAGGAAGACGGAGGCTGGTGGTAGGTGGGTCTTATCTGATGGTCACTCGTCCAAGGCGGACCTCCGCACGCCAGGCTTTGGGAGCCTTTGTAGGTACGTGATCATCGGCATCTTTACCTTTAGGGATAGACCCCATGCAGTGACGGGAGTGTGAATGGTGTTGCTGGCTTTAATCATAATGATTATATTTGTTTCTCAATATAGCATAAAACAAAAAATATCATTAGCTAATAGATAACATCATCTATTGATATAACATATGTAAAAATGTCAAGATGATTTGAGCACATGGAACCTTGACTTATTCTCATGTATCTATTTGTTTGTTCTACATTACTTTAAATCCCTCTTATCTCCTTTATTAACAAATTCATCTGTGTATTTTATTGAATTATCATTTTTCATATTTTAATTATTTACACGTACACGTCTGGTTTATTTCATTTACACATCGTCACGAATTGATGATAAATATCTTTATTGACCAGAACTTCTCACCTATTTATTTACCAGAAATTCTTACTTATTTAACATTCATATGAAGTAGGACATGATGAGGAAGGGGGTTTGAAACTACTCTGCAGTTTTGGAAATTGATATCTCTCGTAACCAACCCTACTGCTAGTGATATATCTTTTCAATGTCCATTACAACGTATTGTTGGGTCCCAGGGTAAGTCCTTTTTTCTATGAGTACACCAGTTGTACAATAAACATGGTCTGTACTACTCCAGGGCATATAACGTATGTTTATGAAACTATATGTATACTCTAAGATACATAGATAATGTAATCTAGGGGCACAACATGAGATATTATGACATACTGAAGTAAAAACATGCAGACAACTGATTAAAAACTTTAGTTTGGAGATACTGTTTCATTTTTATGTATGAATTCAAATCTAATATAAAATGTTTTTCCAATTGTTTTCTGATACAGTCAGAAGTGTGCGATAAAAGAGTATGAACACACTACCACAACTCCTTTATGATATAAAATACCAAGAGAAAGAATCCATCTAAACATACGTTGTGCAATGCTACCTATGTCGGAGTCAAGAGCTTATTTGCAAGCAGCTTCTAGGCTTGCAAGGCCTACAATTGATAGACGGCCTAATGCTGTCTATTCATCAGATTCCCCCTGCCTTATCACGCCTATTCTGTGCCCTGGTGGGCGTGGAGCACCAGTTGACCCCACGTAAGGCGGCAACTTGATCTGTAGGCCTACCACAGGGTTAAAGTTAGCTTACCATAGGCCTACAATAGGCCTAGAACGGGCCTATGACTTGGGGGGTGGGGGTGTCAACCATTGGCCATTCTACATTGAGATCTATCCCTGCGCTGGAAAATGAATCCATGAGAGTAAACTCTGTTATGTAGCAGAGACAGATTTAGGGTGGGAGGGTGCTTGTGGGGCCCCCTCCCCCTTATTTTTGGCAATTTTATTTAAAGGTTTTATTGCAACAGCCATCAGGGTTGCCCCTGGTTTTTAGATTATTATATTGATTAGTATGTATTATGCAGAACGTACAAAAGTGGAATTGACAAGACAGTAATCAATATTTTGATTGTCTTAATGTAAAATTCTAGCCCTCGAATGGGGCGACTGAATTTTTTTCATATATTAGGATGGCTCCCCTAATTTTTAAAATCTGTGGATCCGTCCCTGTGTAGGTTGAGAAATTGCCACCAGCACACCAAGATCACTATGCGCTACTGCTCAAAAGTATAGTTTGGAGGTTTCTGTTGGTGCAGTCTGGCATGCCAGGGCCTAAACAATTCTCGCTACCACGGATAGCCAATTTTCTGGCATTATTTGTGTGGCCATCAATATCAACAATTTTTTCATATGTTATTCATCTATGTTTATCATTTTTGGAATTGGTTTGGAAATGCATTCATTACATATAGAAATATGGCAAATATTCATGTATTTCCTATATATTTCCATGTGTTTTTGTCTGCAAAATTAGCCAAAAGTAACCTTGAGGTGCTTGAAATAATATAAATCAGCCATCCGTGGTAGGGAGAATTGGCACTTACAATGCAGAGATCACTCTGCACCGAGGTGGTCGAGGCTGCAGAGGGGGGTCACCCAGGGCTCCAACCACTCACCTGAGAGGTGCATGCTGGGAGATTAATGTCAGGGGAGTGTACAAACTGACGGACATAATGGGAGTGGTTGTGGGGGATCTGACAGTCAGGGACAGGATGGGGCTGCCGGGTGGGCCTTCACAACTTTAGATATTCAATGATTGTTGTTGGGTCTATGTGAATTGATGTTGGGGCTTATAGTAATGTCGGCATCCTCTTGCATATAAAACGCAATGTAGAGGCAGATAAGACCACCTAACCCCCCTCACCCCACTTACAGACCAAGTCAAACCTCGACACTTGCCTCCGCCCCCCATGCCCCCTTGTCTCTGCACTCTACCCCTTATGTTTGCCCTTTTTGTAAGTTATGTCGTTGTGTTGAGTTCTAGGCCATGATATGGGTCGTTCTTCAAGGTCTTTTTAGAAGGGGTTTATTACTGACTATCATAATGTAGCACATTGTCTTACAGTTCAATTTAAAGGGCCATACATGTCTACGATTGATATTCTTATTTGTATAGTATAGGCCCGCTTCTGCTGACAATACAAACTTGCAAATATTTGCTACATTACATTTAGAAAGCAAAAATAGTATCTTAAAATAATTTTATCTTATTCATACAACCTTCTTTTCCTGAATGATAATGACATTTGAGTAGATTTGAATACACGTACAGTCGTCAACTCGTGAGAAGCAAGGTGTCCTTTCAAGGGGTTGAAGGTCATTCTAGTTCCGCTACTCTTCACCAGGGGGTGTGGGGTGAGGTGAGGGGGGGGGGGTCAGCTGTCAATCAGGGGGGTAAATATCGGTCTCACCATGGCAACCCCCACTTAATTGATTCCCACTACAATGGAAACACTCCTCGTACATTCACACCCCACTCCCGCACCCCGCCACTACAACACGCTACAAACCTCCCCCACTCCTGCACCTTAAAGGGTGGGGGGGGGGGGGGGTACTTGGTCTGGAAATGGGTACCAACTGTGGTCAGAACCTCCAGGCGCTGTAACTGGAATTGTTAATTTGGCTCGAAAAGGGGGGCTGACAAATGCCCAATCTATCTTGTAGGAGAACTGTTTACGATATTCTATCCTTTATACTAGATTGAATTATTATCATATCCCATTCAATCCTTTCATAATGACTCTTATACAAATTATTGTGATTAGAAATGAAATTGTGACTTGTTTTTTTAGAGGGGCTATCCAGAAGGAATACTGGGGGGAAAGGGATGGGTGGGGGCTGCAGAATATTATGCTCATCCAAAAATAAGGAACACATGGGATAAGCACTAAGACGTGCATTCACGCGTTCATGTACAACTTTTATCTGCTCTTCGTCAAGTTTAAGGCCCTTTCTGGTGTTCGCAAGTTGACCAAAAAACTTTTATCTGTACCAGACAAAGGGGGTGTAGGGATGTAAGTCAGGGTTAAAGAAAAAATCTGAAACACCACCAAAAAAATTTGAAATGATCTTAAAATGATATAAAACACGATGAATGAAATTAATTTTGAAAATTGTTATATGCGCTGATGTGTGAAAACAATCTTAAATCAGACTAAAATCTGAAAACTTACACCCGTGCCTGCGAATATTTGACTTGTGATGGTTACGTGGCTTATAGCAAACAATTTGTCGATGTGAATCAAGGAGAGCTGTAGAAGAAACTTGAATAGAAAGAAAGGACTTCAACAAGGCCAGGGAATTGTTGATTGGGATAGACCTTAATATGTATGGGAGGTGTCATAACATTTGGAAAAAGCAATTGTATGTCGTTTGTGTTATCTTGATTTGACATTTCATTCTTTTGTATTTGGGGAGCTCCTCATTAAAGGAAAACTTACACATATTTTTCCACAAACTTATTCTTTGTTCAATTAGCTACTCTTGGGTATTCTAAAACTACTTTGAAAAAAAAAATAGAAAAAGGCCAAGCTTTAGTAAATTATAAAGGAAAGAAAAGAAAATTTGGGAATTCCCTGATTTCTAAGATTGTCAGTGCTCCCCTTGCTACATCATAATAATGGGAATTCCCTTTCAATATAACTTGGGAGTTCCAGGTTATTGAATAAACTTAGGTGAGAAAAACAATCATAGTACTAATCATTAAAGAATAGTTTGTCCAGGGCCTGATAAGAAATACAATATTTTTTAGCTCAATTTCCTATCCATGATTTTTTTAGAGTGGGAATTCCCTTTTATTGAGCACTGGGGATCCCTACTTTATCACTGTGTGACATCACACATTTCGGGGATTTCCCTTAAAGATACATAAAGTAGTCCAAAATTCAAAGTCCCATAACCCTATACATACTTGGAATATTCTTAGGAAATCTCTAGCATCGTCAGTTCTTGGTACGAACTCCATATCACAAAGAATTTCATTGAAAAATTTTCAGCTTTTAATTATGTGCAAGGTTTCTTTAACAAAGCCCCTTGGTACAAAGTGTCCCAGGAGTGCCCCCCATAGCCCAGGACAGGTGAGGGGGGCAGACCAGTCCACAGGGCCAGGAGGTCAGGGTCAGCCCGTCACGGAGGCGACTTTCCCTGATTGGTGTGACAAAAACAGGGGACTGATGTGTGACAATAAAAGTAACTGCCATCAAGTGGGGGTGTCCCTGGCCTCTGTCCATAGGGGGGGGGCTGTTTGGGGGAGCCAAAAAGAGAGAGGAGTAGGGGGGTGTTGACCCCGGAATTTTTCGTCGGTCGCTGATTGCCGGCTGGTGGTTGTCTGCGGCAGTTGGCGCTGGTTAACTGCCGCAGGTTAACGTACCGTGCGTGTTGTGGCGGGGGTGGCCCTACCCTCGGTGAGTTCGATTTGTCCGCCCGGTGTACGCCGGGTGCGCCCCTTCTGCGGCCTCTTACCCCCTTTGTTCCTGTCAATATGGTGGACAGGCCGAGAAGTCTATCAGTGGGATTATTGGGTGGTGGTAGAGCTACCTCTGGTTGGAGTGGAAGCACTTCAAGTCAACTAATCCCAATACATTGATTTTGTATAGGTTATCGTAACAGTTTGATGACTTACTTAGACCGAGAAATAAAGAGGAATAATTCTAAAACATAGAATCAAGCCATTAAGCTTTTCCCTGCCACCTCTGATATTTTGTTGAGGAAAACCATTTACTAGGGTAGTAAGAAATGTCAGACTTCTGGATTCTTAGAGTGAGCCTAAGGTGCTCATTCAGGCCCTCAGTCAGGCCCTCAGTCAGGCCCTCAGTCAGACCCTCAGTCATGCCCTCAGTCACGCCCTCAGTCACATCCTCAGTCAGGCCCTCAGTCATGTCCTTAGTCAGACCCTCAGTCAGGGCCCTCAGTAAAGGCCCTAGGTCAAGCCCCTAGGTCAAGCCCTCAGTCAGCCCTCAGTCAGGCCCTCAGTCAGGCCCTCAGTCAGGCCATCAGTCAGGCCATCAGTCACGCCCTCAGTCACGCCCTCAGTCAGCTCCTCAGTCAGGCCCTCAGTCAGACCCTCAGTCAGGCCCTCAGTCAGGCCCTCAGTCAGACCCTCAGTCAGGCCCTCAGTCAGACCCTCAGTCAGGCCCTCAGTCAGGCCCTCAGTCAGGGCCCTCAGTAAAGGCCCTAGGTCAAGCCCCTAGGTCAAGCCCTCAGTCAGGCCCTCAGTCAGGTCCTCAGTCAGGCCCTCAGTCAGGCCCTCAGTCAGGCCCTAAGTAAAGCCCTCAGTGGGGCCCTCAGTAAGACGCTCAGTCAGGCCCTTATTTTAGGCCCTCAGTTAGACCCTCAGTCACGTCCTCAGGCCCTCTGTAAAGCCCTCAGTCAGGCCCTCAGTCAGGCCCTCAGTCAGGTCCTCAGCTGGGCCCATAGTCAGGCCCTTAGTCAGGCCTTCAGTCAGGCTCTCAGCCAGGCTCTCAGCCAGGCGCTCGGGCCCTCATCCAAGCCCTCTGGCCCTCAGTCAGGCCCTCAGTAGCACCCTCATTGAGGCCATCGTTTAGGCCTTCAAATAAGGCCCTCAATCAGTCCCTCTGGTAAAGCCCTGTCATCTCGTCTCGCCCTCCTGAAAAGTCACGGAACAGGAAGTGGCTCCCCCTACAGCCGGAAAAAGGAACAAAATGGACAAGACAGATGGGACATTTCTTGGTGGAAAAAGACTTATGTAAAAATCAACCATGTTATATAAAACTCAAATGAATCATAAGTCCTGATAGATATCCAATTTCAGGTTTAGCCAATATAGAAACTACACTATCCATAATAGGTCAGCAATGCGTTCACATAAAACACGGCAATTGGCCAGTAGTTAATATTTTATCATGTAGTTTTTGCCCTCAATATCAACCACTGGTGATTGATAGTTTTTAATAGTCGCAGTAACATGATAACACATCTTACTGTAAAGTGAGTGGTGCTGTGATCGGGTTGTGACTGTAGTTCGGAGACGACTTATAATGGCATTGTGACAGGGGCATCGTGACAGGAGACAATACAGTTTGGAGGGGCTATGACTGATGTCATGACCGTGGTGACTGGAGTTGACAGACGAGTTGAGTGGCGCCGTGACAGTGGTAGTGGAGGTGGTGGTGGTATAGTAATGTGTGGTATATGTCAGTCTCCAGTCCCCCCGGCCTGGGACCCATCTCACTACTATCCACCACTCCACACGTCTAAACACCTCCCACACCCATCACTAACCTACTACACGCCCGGGCCCTTAGTCCACGTCCACACTCAAAGATCTGACTTGAAAACTGTTAAAAATCCAAGCATCAACTCTTGACAATTATTGGAACTAATAATCGCATGTACATGTATATTTTGTAAGGAAAGCCAGCCTTTCTATGCTATTATTGTTTACAGTTTCATTTGACAATTTGCAATAATAATAATAATAATAATACTTATCAAAACAGATAATTCTTATTTAACAAAATCACCCATTTGGGTCAAGATTATTTTGCATAGATTTATAGCCTTAAGCTGTGGAAAATGGAACAAGTGACAACTTCAAAGCTCGGTTGTTACTGAGCTGAGCTCTCTCTGACATATAGCCTAGGCCTAAACTAGGACACTTCCGTGCATAGACTACACATTTAGACAGATACAGTCAGGGGGACTACCCATAGATGGAGTTGTACAAAAAGTGAACATAGCTATTCACACACTGAAGGCCGTGGGGGTCTATTGTAGAGAACGTCACTTGTGATTTGTCACCTGAACAACTCCAGGCCTGCAAGTGGTCTAAATTAGACACGTGAAATCGGCCTGTGCGGGAGGGGTGCCCCACACTGCCTTCTCTTTAGTATTTAACCGGACGGGTATAAATTGATCACTCAGAGAACAGCCGTCACTCGTCTGTCACCCCGCTGTCACTCCCCCCTGTCAACCCTTGACAGCCCGCTCAGCGCTCCACACCACATCACAGACGCCGACGTCGCCCCCTCTAGCGGCGTCACGCCGCGACGTCTGACAAACGACGTGTAGCAGTGACAAGGTCACCCTCCAAACGGTCTGGGGGAGGTCTGGGGGGGGAGAGTGGAGGGGAGAGTGAGCGGTGTTTTCTGCAGCCCTGACCGCAGGCGGTCCGCAACCCGACCTGGCTCCATGGCGGGCGGCCCCCTTTGATGTGTGACTGGTTTCTGGCGGTTCCCGCTGGTTATCTGATTGAGGACGGTGACAAGCGGAGGCGGCGGACAATGGCGGACAAACAGGGGGGTTTTTAAGGGACACGTCGGGCCTGTAAATCACCACCACGGCCACCGCCGACACACAGGGCTCTGGATTCTTTCAGACCTTTCTCAGCCCTCCTCCTCCTTCACCAAGGAGAATGGGGCCTTTGATGGGGGCCCTGAGACGCTGGGGGGACGCTGGGGGGACGCTGGCAGGTCATCACGTCGATAGGGCATCAGGCAACATGTCAGTTTGAGTCTGAATATTCCTGATGAGACATGCAGCAAGTCGTGAAGTATTCCAGGTGGTCCTTGGGCACGAATCTTATATAGTACCATGGAAAGTAAAATAAATTACTCTAGAATTACTCTCCATGATATTACCGAAGCCATGTCTTTTGAAAAACTTACTTACTTTAATTTAAATTTCCACTCAGAACTCTATAAGACCGTCTTATACAGTACTTTTTTTGAAAATCCTGGTCCATATTTTGCTGTTATTCCAGCAACAGTAAGATGCATAACATATGTGAAAAAAGAAAACCTGGAGTTACTCCCTGGTTTGACACAAATCATGTAAAACGTCAAGGAATTCAATCAAATATAATGTATACCGTATAGAAATAAAGATTCGCTTGATAATTCTCGGGCCTATACTGTGGCTGAGAAATCTGTATAACTTTTTAAGACTAAAAGTAAAGTGAGATCTCTTAAAATTGTAAATGTAATAACACTATTTGATCGTTATCGATGCACATACACTGGCTCAACTACGGTCACCATAGTACTGACAATTCTGATGAAAAATACATTTAAAATGATAGTGCCCCCCCCCCCCTCCTTAGCCCCACTTCCACTACCCTCAATATCCCGTTCAACGGTTGAACATGAGCAGAACCTATAAACACTACAAGGTCTGGTCTACCGTGAGTTATGGGGCTGTGGACGACTTGGGGCTTTATTATACAAGGGCCTGGGGGAGATAGAAGTTGGAGATTGTCCGTTAGCTGAGATTTATTCCAACACACTTAAGCCTGTGTCATTTATACCATCAATACCCGAGTAGGGCCGTGTAAATCTAACCAAGGGAGAAAAAGATACAAGACATTCACTGCAGTTGTTTCATGTTACATGTGTAACTGCTTTTAACTACTCTATTGTGTGTGTGTGCAGATTTATGGGTTACCTAATTCATGCTGGCAGTTATATTCTTAAGGTTACAAATGAATTTTGATATGTAGGCCTAAATTGCATTACACATGGCAATTCTGAAGGTCATTTATATTATCTGAATCATTGGGTCATGTAGAAAGTAGACAAAACAACTTATTATACCCGTGGGTAAGGGTTGTTGCGGGTGATGTACAGTTTCCCATTCTATTTGTGCTGAGGATGTCGTTACTCATTGTGACTTGTGTTAAGTTGACATAACGTGTAAACCCCTCTGACAGGGGCATCAATTCGACCCTTGAGATAAGGAGAGGGTGATTCATGTCCACGGGTACCCCACTCATATCACCACCCCTCCATATCTCAGTGAAATAACTTTACGACTGGTGTCAAGAGGTTCATACACCGCTACCTATAACCAACGAGTATACAGAAGTACTGTAAGAGTATACTATAACTTAGGAAGCTAGAAATAACTGAAAATCATGAGAGCACTCAAAGACTGACCACGTAATAGTTATAGAGAACGCAAACGAAGTTCAGTGTACCCTTACAAATGGAAGCTCCCTCTGCAATATCACAAATCTACAACAAATACACACAGCAACATGGGACTGTTCTATTGGCTTGCCAATGAGACAAACGTAACTTATGTTAACTGAATTTTCTAAACGCATGATTTATTCACTTAAAGCCCCATTCCAAGTGGGACTAAACTTACAAGTTTGTCTTCATGAAAACTTCACGAGTTCCACCTACTGTTATGAGGATATACACAGAACTAACCTCGGAGGCCCTCAGCCTTGATTATTTACCCGCTGTCGAAGGGTCTCGGGCATAGCCCTCGACCCTTCACAGGGGGCTAAAATCAGGGCTGAGGGCCCCTCAGGTTAGTTCTTGTTTTATTCTATACCAATAACCCTGAGAAATAACCTATTAACCCATGAATAACAAGTGGGGCAATAACACCATCTGTTATTCCACCTTTTCTAGCAGAGCAGGACAATGATGAAGGTATAGGTGCTACGAAGTTGGTATATAATAAATTAGTTTTTGTCCGTCTACATATTTGTAAAGAACAGTTTTTCCGGGAGATAACTGCCTCTAATAATAAGAAATTAAATATCCCGTGGGATGGCTTAGAAGGATAAAAAGTCCTCTATTAAAGGAAGAACATGTATACTTGTGAAGAAATAACAAACACAGATGAAATAGATAAATATAAAAGGTATTAATTTTGTTACATTTTTCCCAACTGGGCCTATGTCAGACTGGGAACCAGCTCCCCAGTACCTTCGCTGGTACCCTCGGCGTGTGAGGTGTGCGTGTGTCGGTACCCGGCCTGTCTAGGGGAGAAGTAAAACATCAATAGGCTGGTCGGTGAGGGGAGAGATGGGCCGTCATGTTTCTGACAGCTTTCTGGTCCAATGGTGACGCGGAGTGACAGGCCGTGTGCGGGGCGAGGTAAACAGGCGCACTCAGGCGGCAGGTGGGGAGTGATGCGGTCCGACAGGCGCTCCCTCCGCCGCCCACCAGGGGGAGGCACCGCCGGCTACAGTCTCTCCTCTCCTCCTCCTCCCACTCCCCTTCCTTTCCTTCCTACCTTCACGCACAAACCTTATTTTCTTGTCCTATACCTACTGAATCTCAGTACATATAGGATTATATTAACTCGTTGTGTAATAACAATAGAAACCTGCACCCCCTCAGTCTTTAGTTGTGGACCACCACAGGTGGCAGGCACATGAAAATCCTCCCCGTCCCTTTCTCTACCTTCTAACTTGGACTAATTTTCTTCTCGTCCCATACCTACTTTCAATGACTACTTATATAAGTATAAAATCGAGTGTCCAGTTGCTCAGGACAACCAGAAAACATTACCAGGACACTACAATAAGGGCATTGGTTGCCAGTGGTAAACAACAATATAGGAGGGCCATTGGTATGTTGTGGACCACTATAGAGGCATGCAAGGTGCTTGGAACTCAGTAATCTACGACCCTGTAACACGGACCAGATTGGGAAGCAAACCTGGGACCTTTGGGTTATCGGCCTGGTGCTCAACCACTGTCCTAGATGCCCTTCTACATTCAGACCACTCCCCTTCTCTCTCTCTTCCCATCCCCTTTCCCAGCTACCCGGCATAATTTATACCTCTCAGATCCCATCCGTTCCATATAAGGCGAAGATAGGGGGGACCCAGCACTGACCAAGTGGTTCTTTGGGTTAATTTCCTGGTTGGTGCTGGGTTAACTAAGGGGGCCCTTGATGGGGGGGTCCTAATGTCGCATGTCGAATTTAAGAAACATCCATGTCGCCCTGTCGAATTTAAGAAATAGCCATGTCGCCCTGTCGAATTTAAGAAACATCCATGTCGCCCTGTCGAATTTAAGAAATAGCCATGTCACATGTCACTAAGCCAAAAAAGGGCCATGTCGCCGTGTCGAATTTAAGGGTCTAGGGCCATACTAAGGGATGAAGTACAGCAAAAAGTGATTTCCAGGTTTTGATCCCCTGCTGTTTGCCCGCCCTGTCACCTTCATCTCATAGATCCGATCACCACAGACAGAATTCGTCTCAACTGGCTTTCACCATGAAAATGACCTTGGCTGTCGGCACGGCGTAAAACACCCAACACTCACTCACTCACTCCTATCCGTTCTCCCCCTGCTCTTCCCCGTCCCTCAATCCCAATTCCTACCTTTCCATAGATCTATACTTCATGCTCCGCCTTGTTCTACCCCTAATCATTCCTCCATACCACTCTACCCAGCTTATATACATATATATATATATATATATATATATATATATATATCTACCCATCATTTATATCTCTCATTTACATCCCTTCTCCCCCTGCTCCTCTCCCGTCCCTCAGTCCCAATTCCTACCTGTCCATAGATCTATACTTCATGTTCCGCCTTGTCCTACCCCTAATCATTCCTCCATACCACTCTCCCCCCTCTCCCACCTCCCACCTCCAGACCCACAGATGCCCGCGTCGCACGCCTCTAGCAGACGTGACGAGACGAGCCCTGACGTTTTGACAACCTCAAGACTAAGAGGATTGGCAACATTAAAGGCGGTCCTCGCAGGGCCGGCTAAACCTCCTCAGCCCCCCTGTCACTCACCTCCCCTCCTCTCCTCCAGTGGGGACCTGGCGGCACGCTCCACTGCGCAGGCATTGATTGGACATTACCCCTCCCGTGTACCCGGCCTTTGGCGACCACCTCGCTGGATAATGACATCACTTGTGCTTGGAGTGACTGCGTGTGTGCGGCCGTTGTGCCGGCGAGTTGTGGCGAATGGAGGCCTCTTTAACTCCCTGTAGGTGACTATTATAATTGTCATGTTGTGTGTGGGGGCCTGTTTTCACCTGAAAAGAGCAATGGCGGGGACGTTAGGGTGGGATAAATACTACTTGGTTCTCCCCCCTTCCCTTTTACCCCTTTTCACAGTCCCACTGCGCACCTCCCCCTCTGCAGCCTGCCTGTCTCTCAGCCATATGTTTTTGTTGGCAGTGAAAAGAACACAGCTTTCAAAGTGGATTTTTGCCGCCGCCTCTCAGGCCTTTCCACTTGGCAGGTTCTGACAGCTTTTGACATGATTGCATGCGGGGAGCGGCGCCTTCCGCTCGGCCGACGCGCCGACGTTAACTCGTGAGGACAAGCTAATCGTATAATACAACTTCACAAGAAAGTCTACCCTTTTGTTTAGCCCCCCTCTCCCCTCCCCCCGCGCCTACCTCGGGTCACTTTGCCGCCCGTTTTATGATGTAATCCCCGCCTAAATGAGCCGGGGATTTGGAAGCCATTTTAGACGCCGGGCGGAGCTCTCCCGCGAGGGAGGCGCGCTTTGTGTTTGTTCATCACGTGATCGGGCTTGACGAATGAGAAGTGACGGCCGCCTTTGGTGCGGATCGATGGCGGGACGAACTGCATTGTGGGCCACGACCGGCGACGTGTCTAGAGCTGTGAGAACTGATAAGAAGTGATAAGTCCCCCCCCCCTGCCCCCCTCTGCCCCCCTCTTCCCCCCTCTGCCCCCCTCTGCCCCCCTCCTCCCGCGGATCGACGGTACGCGGCTGGTCGCCACCAGGGGACGCTGCTCTACCGGATGTCAGCGCCTGTCATGCGCAGTGGCGTAGAGATCGCTCAACATCAAATGCCAGCTTTCATTATTCTTTACCAGGCGACTCTGACCTTTTCTGTTTTATTTCTTTCCCATGTCTTATTTAGCATGTACTTCCTTTTGATCTTTCTTCCTGTCTTCTCTCTTCATACCGTTCTTTCGTTCTTGTTGTTTCTTGATATCTTTTTTTCTTCTAAATATTGGTATGAGTACATGTGTTAGCTGCAGGTAGGAAGTGTATATTATGCAGCAGGTTAGAGCTTTATGTCTATGGTGGAGATTAAGCCATTTACTTATATATATGTGTATGTGGCAGGTTAAAAGTACATGTATGTATATATGTATTCAATAGGTTTGAGCAACGAGAATAGAAAGGACCTTTCTATTCTCGTTGGTTTGAGCAAGGAGTCTCCTGCAGTCTCCTTGGTTTGAGATACATCGATACTATGCGTACGTGGCAGGTTAGAGATACATGTATACATAGAAGGTTAGATGTACATGTACATGCAGCAGCTTATACACACACACACACACACACACACACACATATATATATATATATATATATATATATATGACAACTATATATGACAACTATATATGACATGTGAAAGGTACATGAGTATGTGATAGGTTAGAAGTTCATGTGGTTAAACTAAAGGTACATACGTAAGCAGATGCTAATAGATACAAGTGTACGTGATAAGTAAGATGTACATGGGTATTTAACAGGTTTGAGGTACAGATGTACGCAGTAGGTTAGAGGTACATAATTTACACCCCTTTAATATACAGACCTGGCGATGTATCAACACAGACCCTACCAATACATCATCCCTATCTGCTTTTAACCACGTCTTCTTAACGACGTGAGGGTTTTATCTAAAGACCTTACAGACAGTAAATAAAACAGCTTCGTCTGATCTCCAGTCAGCCCTTGTCACCTGACATATACACTCACATTTGTTACCTGCATTTATTGTTTTCGCCGAAATCCACATCCTTTCTTTATGTTTCCTTACTTCTATAATTTTACCTTCTTCATTTTTTTGTCAGTTCACATCCCACCCGTCCATATTGTAGGTGTCTTCTCAGTTCTCTACTCCCAGAAGATGTCGGGCTGCTCTCTGTATCATATAGGTGACAGGTTGGACCACCCACAGGGGCGGATCGGGGCGGTGTGTAGGGGAGGAAGGTTTTCCACGGGATCCAGGGGTTCCTGACGCACTAGTCACCCCCTTTTGACCTGAACTATATAGGCAAAGTTAGAAAAATGCTGCGCCTGTACACTATAATATGCGCCGTTTTAGTACTTAGCGTATGATGACCCTCTTGTGTAAATGATTTTCCTTTTGATCCGGATTAGTCCCTCTACTCTATACCCTTTCCATAGTTGGTAATAAACGTATAATTTAAGATGAAACCCAACCAGGATACGTTGCAACAGGCACTCTGTCCCTGACTTGTCACCTCTCTGAACCTTTCTAAACGCTTGATATACCCAGAGAGACGCATACTATATAAAGTATAATTCTCTCTTCATTCTTCACAAGCGTGGGGTGAAACATGTGGTGGTTGCTTCTGATAACAGCACTCTAGTCCTAAGCTACTTAAGATACCTAGTTATTTAGCCAATATTTTTCTCATATTTCCTGAGTTATTGGCCCAAATAAGACAAAATAAGAGAGGGCGAGATATCAGAGGTATCTGTTAGTCTCAGCAGAGAGAGTAAAATGACATTGATGTTTTAATTTTAGTCTCCATGGTCTTAGTATCAAACGAAGTGGCGCCTCGGTAGAGAATGTTCCCAGGTGACCTGGGCTGGGTGAGTGGGGTAGAAGAGGGCCTTCTGTCCCGGCTGAGTAGGGACGAGAGGTGTTTGTACACACTCCACCTCTACCTGGACACCCAAAGCCCTGTCCCCAGCCCCCTACATCCCTACACCCCTGATTTACCCGTACCGCCACCCCCTCTACCCTCTCTTACCTATATACTTCTCTTCCTCTAACCCTCTTGTCAGTCAACCCCATCCTCTTCACCCGGCTTTCATCTCGACCCCTAATCCGTACAAGTAGTGGCTACATATTCTGTGGGCCTGACCGCTCGCTTCTCTCACTTCTAGTTTTGAGAATTTATAAGTGTATCTTTGAAAACCAAGGGAAACCTTGGTGATTGGCTGTAAAGAATGTAGTTCCTCTTTCTCAGCAAATATAGTGTAGTTGACATAGGGAATTGTTTAGGCTACCAAAGTCCCGTCGATTCTTGACTAGAACCCCACTTTTGCCCCCTTCTGGTCACCCTTTGAGGACAGTGCTCAGGCACAAGGTCATTATGGCCTTCCCGACCGACCGACCGTCGAAACATGACCATTCGCCATGTCGCCCCATTTCAACATTTTTTTTGTTCACGCCCCCCCCCCACCCCCTCCTCTGCTCTCACTCCCCCAAACTCCCACCTCCACCAACCCCTGCGTCCCTCCTGCGTCCCCTCCGCCCCTTCACCTCGCGCCCCGGCGTCGCCCCGCCGCGCGCCCTTTTCACGTGCGTCGGGGCGGAAGTAAGTCGTCGACTCTTGACGGCGCCGGCCCTGACCCCCTCAGCCGACTTCTGAGGGGGCCGCCCGCACCCCCAGACCCCCCAGACCCCCGGGACATAATCACCGACCTCACACCTGAGTAACCAAAAGCCCCCCTCCCCTTATACACATCTCCACCCCCCCCCCCGGCGGGGGGGGGGGGGGGGCTACTTGGGTCTCAAAAGGGTACCCACTGCCAAATCGATCTGGTAAGTGGGGGCGCTGGACATCAAAATTGAGGGGTAGTCAACCACTTTTATGTCAATAAGGGGGGAACAACTTCTATAAAACATTAATGGGCAATAGCTCAAAACTTAGCCTAATATTGAATTATTTTACACACAAAAATCGTATGGCATTTTTACCAGGAGTTTCCAGGGCTGCGAAATGTTGGTGATTTTTGTCTGTTTCATGGTATGAGACCCTACGATTTGGAGGGCGGTGATCTGTATACCCCAAAAGTAAGGGGCGGTCAACTAAAATTCGGGAGTGGTATGTCACAAAAAGCAAGGGTGATAGTTTGGCAGTGGGTAGTAACTTTAAAAGAGTGAGTGACCCCCCCCCCTCCCCCCAGGCTCAACCCCCTCCACACCTCCAACCCCTTGCACCCCTCTCCCCCCATTAACGTCGCGCGCCACCTTTTCACCCACGTCACCGCAATTGGCGTAATGACGTCACCGATTATGGGACGTCGTTATTGTGACGTCACCGGTATTGTAGTCAATCGACGAACGCCGTTTGGCTTCACGCTATTTTATTCCCTGGCACCCCCCCCCCCCCCGCCCGCCTCCCCCCCCCCCCCCTCTCTCCGAAAGTTTGCATCACTCACCGTGAGAAGCAAAACACATGGTTTTTCAAACCGGAAGAAATATTGGATATTCATGTGACTGCTACCAATCATATTTCAGGACTTTTTAGGCATGCAGGAAAAGTTTCAAAAAAATCAAAATCCACATCTCCTCCCAATATTCATTGTAAAACCCATAACATCAGAAAATTAAGACAGTATTGAAAAAAAAAATCCACTCATTACTATTGAGCTACATTTGATTGTAAGTAACCGTGTTTCATTTAGATCTCAATATAACCAAACTTTAGTAATCATTGAGATATCTTGTGAATTAACAGTGCGTGTGTACTAACTTCAAGATGACAGTCCCTCCCCCCTCCTCATCTTTACTCAAAGCTAATTCTCGTCAATTATCAATTTATGTGAATGTTTCGTCAACTTTCATCATTTCTCGTTCCGTCTGACAGCTCGAGACTTCATTTGTTACCCTGATGACGCTTTATTTTAACAAATGAACTTTTGGGAAATTCTCCATTCGAGTTTTGCCTTCGTAGCTCCGCCGCTACAACTCAAAACAACGCTGGTATGGTTTTGTGAAATGCTAAGTTATTCAATGGGATTGAGCGCTGGTAGGGAGCTAAGCCTCTTGGCTGAGATAATCTCATTGCTACTTATCGGAATTCATCAAAGATCACGAGTGCAAAATCAATAATGAGCTAGGAGATGGAGAAAGTGCTACGGCGTGATAATGTGAAATATTCAGTCTGACAAAGTCAATCATTCCGTGAGCGTCCGTAAGTAAATGAGGAACAAATGACAGGTCTTATTTAGAACTACTCCGAAGAGGCAATGCAAGCATTTATAATATAAAGTTGCCCTACTATATGCTTTTTATGACGAATTTTCGCTAATCAGACACTTTTTCTTGTAATTTGAAATTGATATTTCATCAAGAATTTCAAGTAGTCAGAAGAAAGTTATAAAGTATTCTTCATCCTGAACATATGCATGAGGCTTATCAGAAAACGATTTGATGTTCAAGTGTAGTAGTACTTACTGGTTACTCATTTACTGTTCAATTGTATCAATATGATATGATTTGATTATTCATTCAATGTGCATAAGAATTGTTTTTATTAATCCTTTTTATTCAATATATTTATTTAATAGTATAGACCTTGTGCAGACAGGGTTACGTGACCAGATTTTGGTGACCACACCCACATGGCCATGAAATATATCCAAATTTTAAAGGAAATAACTGTCTATTATGACTCAATGAACTTTCTTGCAATAAAATACTAGACAAAAATCGAGTGATCACCAACATGGCATCCATTCTAATTTTGTAGGTGTGACGTCATGTGCACAACGTCTATATATGCTCAACTATAGCTGGAAAATCAGGGAGACCTGAACAAATTTTCACTAAAGAAAAAGAAAATGATGAAAATGACTGAATTACATGACGTAGGCCATGTTGGTGAGGCTGTCCTGGTAAGAAGAGGTGGGGAGAGGTGGGGAGAGGAGAGTAGAGGTGTTGGGGGCAGAGGGTGGGCAGGGTGGGCAGGGAGGCATACATGTGTTTTCTGCTGGCCTTCTGACGTGACTAAAACATCATCAATCACACCGTAGTGCCGGTCCTCCGAGCGTCACCTAGCGTCACCACAGCAGGTAATTCACCACGTGGGACGGAGGCACGGGCGGGGCTGTTACAGGGGTCAGAGGGGGTGGTAGTGCCTCCACTGCCCTTGCCAGCTCCATGTATCCATCCACGTTCTGCGCAGGACAAGCGGCTAATATTGACGCGACCACTTCACGGCGGCCGGCCTCGTTCTTCATCCGTATGACACGTCCAAGTGCTAAATTGAATTCTCCTCCAGGAGTGGGTGGCTGCTGGGTGTGTATATGACAAATGGGCCCGCTGAGTAATCGATGTCTCCCGTGTGGGCCGGCCTCCTCCAGCGTGTCGCGGGTGTCGTCGACCGAGGACGGATCGGTCGCAGCCCTACTCCGGCCCTTCTCAGCCCTGTCCACACTCTCCACACACCCTCGACACTTCTCTCCACACGTCCTTCACACACTCTAAACACTCTCCCAACACTCGCTGCCATTGCCCACTTCAGTGTTATTTTCCCCGATAAACCCCGCCTTCTCATGGCTTTACAGCCATACACTTCTATCCAATATTGTAAATATCTGTACAATTATTTATACGATAAACCCCCTGCGTTTTATAAATCATCTTATCGGGACAGAAAAAGACAAAAAGCATGTTAGAAATGAGGTTAAGAATGGAACTGATGACAATTTGTAGATGGAATGGGTTAACAATAAATCAGATTCTGAGAAGAATTACCCTCCCTGACAGGGCCCTTGAGATGCTTACATTAAAGGGTTGTGCTTTCTGTCCCAGGGCCTGCTTATCAGTGTTAAGACTAACAGATGCCTGCTGTTTGTAAAAAAAAACAACTACAATACTGACATTCATACTTTATTCTTAAAGGCTCCCCTGCCTATCCTGTCTACGCTATGAATATAGGATATGTGCTCAAGTAGAAACTCTGAGTCAGGGGGTAATGCTTTGTATCAATAAATTTCTTTTTTGGCATGTTCTATTAGGCATAAACACTATTGAAGAGAAGAATAGGTTACATGTTTCAATTGCATGACTGCTAGAAAGATGAATGTTTTAGTTGGGGAATTAATATTTCTAATACACCAATCAAAGATGATTTCTGAATTGAATAAAAGAAATTTTTTACGCTTTTCATTTTTTTAAAACACGAAACTTATGTTGCAAAATAGAAAAATTTCTATATAACATGCATAAATGACCTGTTTTTGGAGGTGCCGTGTGCAACATGTAAATTGATTATTTACTACCCTCAAAACATCTGGTTGTTTCAAGATGATTTGGCACACGATACAGTTAAAAACATCAAGAAATCATGACCACAATATGATAAAAAAAATCCCTTGAAATTTCAGCCTTAAACTGAACCGACCTTGAAATAACCTTCAAACACGGCTGCTCCTAAAGACAACCTTATCACATTTTTCTTTGGTCGCAAGCCTTGACAAAAAGTTTATAAACACCTTTTTCTTGACAGTTGGCCCTCTGAACTATCTATCAAGATCACCAGATCAGTAATAATTGCATAGGCGCTGTGGGAGCTACCTTCTAATTCATCTATCAAAAAAACCTTACCGAAATGCTCCTTGGTTTGAGATATCTGCACCATGTGGGCATATTACTCATCTCTTTATCAGCAGTATTTCCATCTAACAGCAGTCCCCTTTTTACAAATAGCAGGGGTTATCTGTTACACGGAGCGTTCAGCCATCTATAGGCCTAGGGATAAACAGACGTATATTTCATCGGAGTGCTCCGTTCGCTACCCGTGAGAATTAATCTCTGTTTATAAGGGAACACATACATCTTCCCCATGCAGGACCTCCCGGCCTGCCCCTGCCCCAGCTGGCAGAGTACACGGTTTTAATAGCGCGCGATGATAAACGATCTGTTCTCAGCCATGAATAAGCCAAACAGGCAAATCCATCAAGGCCCACCAAGCCCCGAGCGGTCTTTCTTAACCCCTCAGAAAAGAGGGGGGATTTCAATCATTGCTGAGTGGTGGAGGTATGTTGAGCAGCATTAACAGGGCCGCGTGGGGCCCAATGTGTCATCCCATCATATCGTCATTACCGTCTTTGCTCGGCAGGCGGCACATCAAAGGCCGTCCCACCTCCCGGGCTCTACCTGTGCCCTACCTGCCCACCTCCGGTAACTCAAGCCGCCCGTCGCCCGCAGCGTATCCCCATGGGGAGTGGCGATAACGAGCCGTGTGGATTTATTAGGCACTATGGCGGCCGCCCGACCTGTCATGGCTGCCACTTCAAAGGTTGGCTGTTGCCCGTGACGCGGGAGGTGCAGGGGTAGGTATGCTGCCCACCTGACAGCCCCCCTGTAGACAGGGTGTATGGGGCTGTCACCCCGAGGGGTGACGGGTGACGGATGGCTGACGGGACTGACAGCAGGGACCTGGGTCTGATCACCCCCTACAGCCATACCGACATACGTGGGGTGTTCGGGGCCAAGGTGAGGGGCGGTGGTACCTTCACACACCTGGTGAGATTAATACCTGCCTCATCAGGGGCTCCCACTGCCCCTACCACCTGGTCCCTCCACCCCCGTCTACCACAGCTAGCACCTTCTACACCCCCTACACTCACACCTCCAGCCCAAGGTGGGGGAGGGGGGCACTAACTCTGTGAAGTTACTACCCACTGCCAAACTTCTGCCCCTACTTTTCATGCCTGCCTACTCCTGAATTTTGGTGGAATGCTCCTTATTTTGGGGGGATACAGATCATCACCGTCCAAAAAAGAAACTAAAATAGTTCAAAATATTCTAAATTGCTTACAGAAAATTCTGATGATATTTCCAATATGCCTTTAAGTGAAATAAAGTAACAGGAAGACTGTTTCGTGTTGTTGCTCCTATCTCATTCTACAGAAGTATTTCACTGCCCCCCTTTTTGCCTAAAAAGGGACTGACCCCCCCCCCCCCCCCCCCCCCAATTTTGACATTCACCGCCTCTGTTTCCTTGGGCTGTTTGGCGGTAGGTACCTTTTTAGATCCAAGTGACACCCCCCTAGGCTGCCCCCCCCCCACCCCATCAGACCCCCTGAGTGTGGGTTATTGATTATACAGTCAGTAGCCCGGTGTGCTCGGAGAACAAAGCTGACAAACTGCCCCCATAAAACAACCCCACCACCAGGGGGGGCCACCTCGGCCTGACAGTCCATCCGTCAGGCGCGGGACCAGCCGGCTGACTGATGGCCTGTGTAGATAGACGCCAGCAACCAGCAGAGGGGATCTAATAACGGGACAGGTGTGGGGGACCAGGCAGGGGAGGGCAACTTGGGACGTTTATAGGCAGACTTAAGCCTGTATTACACTAGGCGATTCTGACCACCTGTTATTAATTTCGGTAATTCATAAGTTGTCGCTAATTATGCCGCAAAAGACCATACATCCTACATATCATTTGAAAGAGAATTCCAAGACCATTCTAATGGTATGTAACATGTATATGATTCACCAATATTCCCACGGCCAGTTTTTGGCATTGGGAGTAAAATCGGCTAGTTGAATACAGCCACTAAGGAAATAGGTTGGGGATTGAAGGGGGCAATCAAGGTTCAGGGAGGGGAGGACACCTTGGGACGAAAGGGGACAACTGGGGGCGTTTACAGGTAGACTTTGGGAAATAGGTGGGAATTGGAGAGGACAGGTGACGCTCAGACAGGATAAGTTGAATTAGGAGAGATCTTTGAGGATGAGAGGGATCAGTTGGGCAGGTAGCTAGGAAAATAACCACCAATTTCTCGGTGAAGATTGGGTCTAGAACTGTCGATATGGGAAAACAGCCAGGAGACAATATGACGGACCTTCTGTAACTGAGGGCGTCAGAGACAAAATAGTGATTGTGGGGTGGGGAGGGGGGAGGGGCAACTATGGATGGACAGATGTTTTAAATGTACTCAGGGAACAATACGTCCCTTAGATTTATGTGAATACCACTACAAGAGTCATGGGGTTATGCAAAAACGATTTGGCAAAAGGAACATTGAAAGTTAAGGGCAAAGGAAGTTGATTTAAGGATAGCTGGAGATAAATGGAGGTTGCAGGAAATGTACTTGGCCGTAGGGTTCAAAGAGACTTATTTTTCCATGTTTTGTTTTGATCCAAATAATTAAAGAAGTGCGGCAATTGACACTGGCATGGAAAACTTGGAAACAGAGGAGTGGAACTTACTGCTAAGACACCATCTAGTGCACACAAAAAGGGAGGACGATAAGGGTAGACAGAGGGGGCGATAAAGGATGGATCACTTCGTAGTCAGCAGGGCTTTTCAGTGGTACAAGGGACAATGGGAAGGATTACAAGGGGATAAATATAGGAGACCACTCAGCTGAGCCAAGGCCAAATAAACGACAATTCAGAGCATCAGAAGACCCAGCAGTCAAAGTAATTAGAAGTAGAGGGTAATCAAGGTTAAATCGGACAGCTGGAACGATCTCAGTGGTGACAGCCATAGCCGGTTAATCCTGACTCTGCTCTCGTTGGTCCTAGAGCCTCTTCGTCCTACCCACCCTGGTTGACAACGGAGATAGGGGCCGACATTGGGGCAGGCGGGGAAAGGCGAAGGCCGTAGAGGGGGCAGAGAACATGACCCTGAAGGAAGGATAGATGTGAGAGTATTGTAAGGTGGAGGTAGCAAAATTTGGAGGGGCAGAGAGAAGCGATAGAAAAATGTATAAGATTGTGGCCAGATGGGCCGATAGGGTGTGTTCTTGTGTAGAACTAAGACTCAGGGCTAAGAGTTACTCTCTGTGCTAGGGTGGAGAGTGTATAAGATCAGCGTTAGGCAGCGTATGTAAACATATGTAAGACCCAGCATTCAGCAGAGCACTACTCACTGTCAATGATTAAACATCCTGGAAAGATTGGTACTGGGAGCTAGGTTCTGTCATGGAATTGAAGCTGATAGACTGGTAGTTAGGCAGAAGCGTTGGCTGGGTGTGATGAGTTGAGTGGACACTACTCTTTGGATTGTTCATTGTCACTGAGAGTCCTTGCCACAGGTATCTACATATTGAACTATAATAAACTTATTCCTTCCCGCGAGTGTTATGTCCTTCATAATGTGGAACTACGTTATGGATTAGACTTGCAGTCTGAGTGGAGACAGACTGCTATTGGAGCTAGTTATTATCTATATAAACAAAAAGTATTGACGCATAAATAGTAACCTTACATTAAATGGTTATTAAATCTCTATAGTTCAGCAGGTGTAGAGATACGAAGCTGAGCATCAACTCACTGCCCTACATGGACTGAGCAGATGTGAGTGCCCCCAGGGTAAGGCCCCTAACGAGCAGCCCCCCCCCCCCCCCCCCCGTCACGGCCCGCTCCCCATCCCGGCACCTAATGGGGGCACTTTGTCGCCGCCCGCCGCCAGAGGGCCCCGCCGCGACACCTACGGCCGACGGGGGAACTAATCACCACTGTTTTGTTTTAGCACCTCTGGCTGCCACAGGGGGAAAGGGTGATAATTTAATAACAATGTGGGTATGGGTGACTTTGTGAGAGTAAGGGCAAGGGTAATTTGAGGGGGATATGGTTTGTTTTAGCAGGTCATTACATTGTATTTTAAAGATTATTATACCATGTGTTATCATACATGTGGAATAGATTAAAATTAATGATCTGACTGGGAAGCTAGTGTTTGAGCTGAATTATTCGATATGTTTCTCAAGGACTGATGATCGCAAACTTGTCACATGGTAGATTACACTAAATAAATTTGACAATTGTTGCTTGCAATAGACAGGTAAAGTTGTACGGAAATTACACCCTCGTTATTCGGACTTACCCTGAATATGGAAATCTGAAGATTCAGTTTGAAAATTAAAAAGGTCAGGGGAGTTTTTGTCTGGAGACATAAACTCCCACTCTCTTCTTGAAATGCATAGGAGTGACCAAAACTTATGACGTTTTATGTGTGCGCAGGAGGGACGCAGGAGGGACGCAGGAGGGACGCAGGTTATCTGGGCGGGCGGAGATGAGAGAGACGCGGCGTCTCCGTCCGTCCGTCAGGTGAGGGGATCAGAGATAGTGGACAGGTGTGAGGGGGGAGGCCGGCGGGGGGATCAAAGGGGGTGTGACGTCACAGCGTCTGTGGTCGGCCGGCCTACATAGTTACACTGTCACTCTCCAAGCACTTAGTGGGTGGTGACAGACACGTGAGTTCTGCTTGTCATCAGGGTAGTCACTATATATTTCATCCATTTAACTAGCCCCATAAATGCATTAGGTGTTATGTTTTCACTTCTTAATTGAAACAAAATCTATATTGTCAAACTAAAGCTCCACTATACGATTTTAGGGATTTACTTATTTCAAAATTTTAACAGAGACCCATCGGGTCAGGATCACACGTGAACAAAGAAAGACGTTTTGGCTCCAAATTCCTTTTTTTTTCTCATGAAAATGGCCAAACCATTTTATATGAAAATATTAACACAATAGATATATTCTAAAGACATGTAACATGTCCTTATTCAGCCCTTATTCCCCCTGGCAATTTCTGAAACCGGGAGCAGAATCGCCTTGTGGAATACAACCCGTTAAGCCCAATTAGCCCTGGTAATTTTTCACTGCGATCTTAAAATCGCAAGCATGATTTTTTTTCTTCTAAAAATGATAGTTCCAGATACAAGAAGATTGCAATTAGTCTCACAGTTCAGCTAAAAAAAATAAGCCCAGGGCGAATGGGGCTTCAGATTAACATGTTTGTGGTCATGAGAAAAACAAACCCCACTCCCGCTAGGAGAGTGAGTGGCGCTTGTCATGTAACATACCTATACAGCCGTTATCCGCTGATAGCCGGCATGTGGCCCGTTTGTCGGCAGGTAACAGGCAGGTAACCAGCCGTCTATCACCGCCCGGGATAAGCCGCCTGTCACTCCCCCTCTGTGGGCTCCCGGAGCCGCCTTTTAATCCCTCTGTTCTCCGCCGCTACAGAGATAATCTCTCCAGTTAATCCCCTGTTTGTGGCTCCCGGATTAAGCCTGTCTGGGGGCTGGTTTTTAATTAACCAGATAGGGTTGGTTTATCGGGTTTAGGTCATGTAACGCGGAGGTGTGAGGGGTGGAGAGGGGCCGGCGAGGTGGACAATAAGATTAGAGATTAGTGCGACTCTCTCCTACCTGACTACCTGACGTTTTCACTGACTGTGTGTGGACACTGGGACTAGCACTTAGGTGTGAACGAAGGATAGTGTCAGGTCAGATCAGTCATATATTTAGAAATATAAGTCTAATACATGTATAAATATATATAATGTGAATAAAAAAAACATATACGCATATTATATTTTTATATCTACTATACATTTTTTTATACATACATTCTATTATACATATTTATGGAATTATATAATACGTCTCTTTCCTTGACGTTTTCACTGCTAGCATGTTTACACACGGACTAGTACTCAGGTGTGAAATAAAATAACGTATATATATATATATATATATATATATATATATATATATATATATAATGTGTATATTATGTTTATTGTATAATACATTTATATAACTATATATTACGCTTCTTTCCTTGACGGTTTCACTGCTCGGGTGTTATGACCTTTGTGAACTTTGTGAACGAAGACCGGGAACAAGTTACAAAATGTATGTATATAAGTGTATGTGTATCACACACACACATACACTCATACATAAACAACAATTACATTAAAAGCCTTTTGGGACATATAAGTAAACTGATTAACCTTGCTGTGTACATATAGCATGTTATAGTGACCTTGGCCCTTGTTATTACGTAATACTCTTACCAAGACATCTCAAAAAACATTCAGAGCCTTCAATCCCCTCGGACTAAATGACGCATTGAATCTGTACGCGCACATACGCATATTAAAAAAAAAAATCGGACCACCCTCCCACCCACATCAGTGCGTATACATGTACTCAATGGAAGACCCTCTTGATGATTGCGTTGGTCTACACCTCGGAGCATGTAGGTACATATTCTTCTGTCAGCAGGGCAAGGGGTCAGGTAACCGCACCCAGGAGGAAGCGTCTAGTAGTATACTGGCCATGCGAGTTCCGCCACCTTTTTCTGTGCATATATCTTTTTTGATTTACCCAAACTTTATGGATTTGGACCATTGTTAATTGACGTCTTGCCAACTGCCCACTCCCCAAAACATCCATTTTATCATGCTAAAGTGCTTTTATTTTTTATATTTCCAAACAAAATATCATATTCCTGAGTGGCTTCACAAATCAGTTCCAGTCATAGACATTGTACTTCCGGTTACTCTGATTGGCTGATTTGGGACCCTCCTGGGCCTTATAGTGCGGTTGATCTACCTGGTGGTCCCTCCTGATACACATGAGTGCACCTCTGAGTGCTCACCCCACCTGGGGGTGCGTCGGACCCCTGGGGACACGGGGACTCCCCAATTTACGCACATTGATTACACTGAAAGGAGAGGCCTATCACACAGAGCTAGTCATTATAGGAATCTCCCATTATATATGGGCCTAAATTTTCCCAAATTTTCCCATATGGCACATATATAACTTATACATATATATATATATATATATATATATATATATATACTAATACATATCTTAAATAACTATCTGTTTAGTTGTAATTAATACTTATACTTAAGAGCATCACCTGTAGATTAATATATATTTTGATAAGAAAAAAATTAACATCCACCCACACATATATATATTCTATATATTCTATATATATATTCTATATAGCATATATATTTGTATACTTTTTTTCTTTTCTTTTTCTTTTTCTTTCTTTCTTTCTTTCTTTCTTTTTCTTTCTTTCTTTCTTTCTTTTTTTTTTTTTTGGGGGGGGGGGGGGGGGGTATAGGCTTATACCCTTTACAGACTAGGAAGAGACAAGAACAGACAACTACTGTTAAGAACAAGCAATAAAACTTCACCCCTCACACACTCGTGTACAGAATGTGCATTCTGCAGGTTTTGTCTGTTGTTGTCTGTTCACAAAATTCGCATGCTACACACTAGAAAGACAATTCTACTGACAGAATGCAGTCATCTATAGTCTGAAGCATTGAATTGTGTTCTTTTAACAACAATTCCTCTTACTTTGTATACATTTGTAGACTAAATTTTCATTTCTAGAAGTGAGGGGTTCTATTATCAATACATATTATATATATAATGTGGGTAAACTGTGTCAGGAAGTATTGCACTTCATACTGTTATTGATGATTACCCTTTGTTATAATTCATGATAAATAAATATCTATTCAATGTTATTTTTCAAGTCTTAATTATAAGTGGAATATAATCAGAAAAGTATCAATATAATATTAAATGACTTCAATGTTGTGGGTTGAGGTAATGTATTATTGAACAACGTAAAAGTTCTGTTCAGGCTGTTCCTAGCCCCATAATTGAGTGTACTCACTAGGGTATGACAGTGGTTGATTGCAATGTCTCTCTGCAAAATGGGATAATTTTCTATAACCATTTCCCTTTCCCTTTTCTTTGCATACCCCCTACACACTAGATATCATGATACCAGTTGTTGATGGTTCTGGGTGCTTCACTCCACTTGTTGCTTGTTATAGAATGCGCTGCTACACAGACTTGTCACAGAATGCACATTTTGATTGCTGAAATAACCAGCACATACCACCATGAACAGACAAAACCCAGACTACCCCCAGAGGTAGTATTTTGTGAACCAGCATGAACAGACAAAACCCAGGCTACCCCCAGAGGTAGTATTTTCTGAATCATGTTTGTAAAACAGCGGTTGTTTGAAACATTGAAGTTAGTATACAACATGCATATTATGTTTCACATAATTTCAAAATTGTGTTTGTGAACTAACCCAAATCAATTCTCCAAGACATTTATTTTGCAAACAGCAATATGTAGCATGCATAATTGCATGAATAGTATACAAATATGAAACATATTTGTATACTAACATACTACAAAATCAGCTTTTAGATTGTATTTGTACACTAATTTGAAGTAACAATTAACAAAATTTAGTACACAAATTATGGTGTATGATTTGTATCCTAACGTTTTATATAATCAGCTTTATGAATATTTTTACACCAATCCAAATCAATGATTATCAAGATTTGGTTTAGAAAATATCATTATGTGGTATTAGTATAGAAATGTTGTAATATATTGTACACTAACAAATACATCATCAGCTTTCAGAGTGCATTTGTACACTAATCCCAATCAACAGTTATCAAAATTTAGTACACAAATTATTGTGTTGTATTTGTATACCAACGTAGTATACGATCAGCTTTGTGACTATATCAACACTAACCCTAATCCATGTTTATCAAAATTTGATATGAAAAATATCATTCTGTGGTACTAGTATACTAACGTAATATATATTTGTATACTAACATATACATAATCAGCTTTCAGACTGTATTTGTAGACTAATCCTAACCAACAGTTATCAAAATTTAGTACACAAATGATGGTGTATAATTTGTATACTAACACTATATATTATCAGCTTTGAGAATATTTTTAAACCAATCCAAATCAATGATTATCCATATATCATTATGTGGTATTAGTATAGAAATGTTATTATACATTTGTACACTAACAAAGTACATCATCAGCTTTCAGACTGCATTTGTACACTAATCCCAATCAACAGTTATCAAAACTTAGTACACAAATTATTGTGTTGTATATGTATACTAATGTAGTATACAATCAGCTTTGTGACTATATCAACACTAAACCAAATCAATGTTTGTCCAAATTTGTTATGAAAAATATCATTGTGTGGTATTAGTGTACTAGCGTAATATATATTTGGATATTAACATACACATAATCAGCTTTTAGACTGTATTTGTATACTAATCCCAATCAACAGTTATCAAAATTTAGTTCACAAATTATTGTGTTTTATTTGTATACAAACGTAGTGTACAATCCGATTTGTGACTATATCAACACTAAACCAAATCAATGTTTGTCCAATTTGTTATGAAAAATATCATTGTGTGGTATAAGGGTACTAGTGTAATATATATTTGCATACTAACATATACATAATCAGCTTTCAGACTGTATTTGTATACTAATCCCAATCAACAGCTATCAAAATTTAGTACACAAATTATGGTGTATGACTTATATTGTAGCACTCCCTTGGCTACGTTACTGGGGAAAAGGACCCAGGCGACCACTGGGATTGGTGGTTGTTGACAAATGACCAGACAATGCAACTTTTAGGTTAAATAAACTTTATTTAGATAACTCCTTTGTTACAATAATACGCCAAGTAAATAGACAAATCAATTACAAAATGGTCTAGGAACATAATCCTCCACAAAAGCTATTATTTATCTCTTCAGGTCATCTATATTTCCTTAGAGATCTAAGTTCCTATACTTTACCTATAAAATACTCACTATACAGTGAGACCAAGTATAATGAAAGTCTGAAAACTTTAGGGGAAAGCACTACAAAACTTGTGGGGCAAACCATCAAACTCACCTAGTCCTAAAAAGAACTAAGTATAACTTACTTAGTCCTAATAGAGACATAGGTATAACAAAACCCACCACAAATAAAGTAACAGCAGCCTAAATGTAGGCTAGGCCTAAAGCTTCACTCCCCATAATCAAATGATCAAACTTTCCAAAGTCTCAAAAACAAACTAAGGTTACCTTCTCAGGTCAAAACCCTATACCAGCCAATCAGGCTATAACACCACAGTGAGACAAAACCAGTCTTAACTCTGGCCCTCAGTATCCCCTAGATATGACCAGAGCACAGACCCGGTAGAGAGCACCCTGCTCTGATTGGTCTGTTTGGGAGGGGAAAGCTGGCTTCCTATTGGCCAGAAAAGGAGGCCTCTGCTTGGCCCGTTCAGAACATCCTACTGGCCCGGGGCCGTAGTAAGCCCTCGCCGCTCGCTGCTCTGCTACGCCCGGCCCGTTCTCGAGGAGCGCGACAATATCCTAAAGTAATATATCATTAGCTTTGTGAATATTTTTACACCAATCCAAATCAATGATTATCAAGATTTGGTTTAGAAAATATCACTATGTGGTATAAGTATAGTAATGTAATATATATATTTGTACACTTACACAGTACATCATCTGCTTTCAGACTATATTTGTACACTAATCCCAATCAACAGTCATCAAAATTTATTACACAAATTATTGTGTTGTATTTTTATACTAACAAAGTATATAATCAGCTTTGTGACTATATTAACACTAAAGCAAATCAATGTTTATCAAAATTTGATATGAAAAATATCTTTCTGTGGTATTAGTGTACTAATGTAATATATATTTGTATACTAACATATACATAATCAGCTTTCTCACTGTATTTGTATACTAACGTAATATATATTTGTATACTAACATATACATAATCAGCTTTCAGACTGTATTTGTAGACTAATCCTAACCAACAGTTGTCAAAATTTAGTACACAAATTATGGTGTATAATTTGTATACCAACAATATATATTAACAGCTTTGTGAATATTTTTACACCAATCCAAATCAATGATTATTTGGTTTAAAAAATATCATTATGTGTTATCAGTATACAAATGTCTTATATATTTGTATACTAATACAGTACATCATCAGCTTTCAGACTGTATTTGTACACTAATTCCAATCAACAGTTATCAAAATTTAAGTTACACAAATTAATGTGTTGTATTGGTATACTAATGTAGTATACAATCAGCCTTGTGACTATATTAACACTAAAATAAATCAAATTATGGTGTATGATTTGTATACTAACATTATATTATCAGCTTTGTGAATGTTTTTACACCAATCCAAATCAGTGATTATTGATATTCGCTTGAAAAAATATCATTATGTGTTATCAGTATACATATGTCACATATATTTGTATATTAACGCAGTACATCATTAGCTTTTAGACTGTATTTGTACACTAATCCCAATCAACAGTGATCAAAATTTAGTACACAAATTATTGTGTTGTATTTGTATACTAACGTAGTATACAATCAGCTTGTGACTATATTAACACTAAACCGTCTTATTTCCTTATTTTCTTATCTAATTACTTCTCAAAGAAACATATATAGATATGTAAATATATATATACATATATATATATACATATATATATATGTCAGTGTATCCCCAAAACTGGAAGAAATCATTTAAACAGACGAGAAGAATTCAATGAAATAATAATGACAAAATTGTCCTTATATATGGAAAAGGTATGATAGCTATATGTGTGTCTCAACACACAGAAAGGATGCTCTATGCGGGAATTAAGCATTGTAGAGGATGTTTTAAGCTTTCAAATGATACCAGGCACATCATATCAAGGGAGTTACAGGCTGTTGAACACAGGACTGTGAGTCTTCCTGAAAATTGCAAAAAGCTTAGATATTGAGTATTTGTCTAAATATTTAATAATAAAATACAATTTTCTCCATAAATTAAAAAAAAGTCATAAAAAGCTATTATGCATATAACTTTTGATCTAAAAAAGAACATCTCTTTTAGTTTGGATTGATTATATAATCAGGTCATGCTTTTCCAAATGACTTACAATTTTTGAAAAAATCTGCAGAATGTTGTCGTTTCCATGGTAACCAAACATCTAATGTTAGGTAAATTATTTTGAAAAACATTCCATTAGCATTCCAAATAAAATGTTTTTCAAACCGAATGGAATGTTTTGAGTGGGTTAACTGAATTCTACACAAATAGTTGGTTTAGGACATTTTCACCCCTATTTTACACAATTCTACCAATATCTCCTTTAATATAAGCCTTAGAGCTTATGATATATCCCCCCCCCCAGGAGCATCCTTTCTGTGTGTTGGGTCACATGTAGTATTTGTATACTAACATTATATATTATCAGCTTTGCTACTATTTTTACAATAATCCAAATTAATGATCATCAAAATCAGATCAAAATATACTGCCAAGAACACACAATTTTGAATTCATGAAAAGTTTAACCATTATGTGCACAGCCAAGGATCGAACCATAGACTTTTGGATTCATAGTGCCACAGCCTAACCACTACCTTACCAGGGCAGCTGCTAAAAGTCTGGTCAGTCTTACCTTTTATCCATTGTTGGTTCATTTAGTGTGTTCTGACCCAGATTTACCCTTTCATTGAGTTTGGGTGACTAGTGGAGTTGGATGTAACTACAGTCTATGACTGTACACTCACTGGGCAATCAACTACCCTTTCACCCCTCCCCTCTCCCCCTCCACCCCTCCCCTCCCCCTCTGCTGGTATGGAACTTCACTCTGCCACATTGACACCTCAGGCACTAGAGTGATCACAGGCTTTTACTTCTAGTGGGGAGGGTGATTCGCTGCAGAGTGGTGGAGCGCCGGTCAGAGCACAGGTGGGGGCGCTTGATGGGGGGATCCCAATGTTGCATGTCAAATTTAAGAAATGCTAATGTCACATGTCATTGTCACTTATCTTTTTCTTATGTTGCATTGGAATTTAAAAAATACTTATACCCCTTTTCACTTTATTTATAAAGCCTATGTCATTATCACTATGGCATGTGTAACTCTGTTGAATTTAAGAAAATGCCCATTTCGCATTTAGGAGTCTAGGGCCTTACACTAGGGTCATACAGAGGCAAAGTGAACTTTTATATCAATGATCATGAATTAAGTATTGAATTAAGAAGTTCATAAGGTACTAAGGGGCACTTTCTCTCGTGGTTTATGTCAGATAATGGACTTATAGTAGTAGTAGTTCACCCCATGCACTACTACTTGTCCATTATCGTACACTTAACTAGTTTTAACTAGTTTACAAGTAATTGTTCTTAGAAATCTAATTGTTAGATTAACCAAAAAATATGACCTAAAGAGAAAGTCTGAGACATGCTTCCCTACAAATCATCAAGCAAATAACTTAAAGTTGTTCTTTGTCAGAATAAAATAGTTGTCAAACATCTTTGGTTATATTGGTTATATTACCTGACACTGAATAATGTATCAAAACAGAATATTGTTACAAGTAGACATTATGAAATAGCCCAAAGGCTTTATCATTTAATGGAATAATCTTAGTTTACAAATATGAGTTTACAAGGCTCAAACAAATATGAGTACTTGAAGAAAAGTATTACCATCAAGTTTCAGAAATAAGAGCCATTCAAGCATGAACCTTAAGGGTGCGGCTTAACCCTTTCCTCACCTTTAAAAATTGGCAATTCACTATATAAGTGAAACATTGGTATTTTCGTATAAACTTTTGAAAGTGAAAAACAAAAGGGATCAGAGAGAGGCTTTTGTTCTAACCATTATACAATTAATGCCCACACAGATCTATATACAGTTTATGCATAAGAATTGTTCTAATTCTAAACAAGTAAGATATATATTAAATTTTTAATAAGATTTTTTTGTTAAAAACTCTTTCTGGTACACTTCAATAAACATAGGCCTAAATGCAAAAAGACGGCTCAGAGAGGGATTGAACCTGGGACCTCTTGCATTGAAATCAAGAACCTAGACCACTAGCCTATAGGGGCTACTGGTAGAAAACCATCTGTGGCCCTGTGTTTTATCCCTAAACTTATAATCAATATATAGATACCCATATATATATTTTATCTCTATCTATATGGTTTCAAAAATAACATTATGTAGTATCAGTATACTAATGTGATATAAAGCACTCTCAGTCTCACACAGATTTCCTTTGTTCTAACAGTGCCTTCTCAGGTGATAATGCTATACGTGATATGTTTACCTTAAAAAAACTTTCACTCACTGATTTTGCAAATACGTTTTGTATGTGGGTTGAAAGCATTTTTCCCTTGTACACTGAAGTATGTGAACAGAAAGGTTTAATTCAATTTATAATATGCATTGGTTTTGGATATACTTCACACAACTCATAGAAATCTGTGTTAGTTCACAAATAAATGTTTAAAGTTTGACTTCAGTGACACTGTCTATAGATCCTGAATACGATGTGCATTGTGAACAAAATCCACCCCAAATGCTCATTCCAGTTCATGTTGGTTCTTGTCTGTTCTTTCCTCTTCAGAATGCACATTCTATTTCTAGTGTGTCAAGAACAGAATTCTATAACCAGCAACAATGAGCTTTAACCAACAAGAAGTGATAAGAACTGGTATTTTGGGGCCTAGTCTGTAAAGGGTATTAGTTTATATGCGCATCCCACCGTTGATGCGTGCGAACTTATTGACAGACCTCAGGAATTGTTTTACCGTCAACGTAAGTTAACAGTGACACATCCTTCAGCATGTTAAACTATACATCATAATCAGTTAGAAATCAAAACAGTTTATTGATTCTATATTGCATTTTACTGTACTAGGGACTGCCACTGGCATGGAATCTAGCTATTAACTGTCGGCAATATCACAGTTTTGATGATGAAGGATCTAGATGGAACCTGCTAAAAGTTAACGGAAACGTTTAAACACAATTGAGTGATTATAAAGTAGCCTCCCCCACCGATGCCCCACAGACAGACTGATTAAGTGGTGTTGTTGTCATGTACCACGTTGTAAGTAATATGTTTAATCCTATTGTCTGGGACTATTGATACCACCGACAGCCCAATGAATGAGTCAGATGATAAAGCACCGTATATATGTCGTTATTCATGAACTGACTAAAGTATTCTCTAAGTGACAAATAATAAGAAAGGTAGCTGTAATGTAGTCATGTGATTAATTGGGCGACTAATGGTAAACTGTCAGGTGCCATGGTTTACAGATAACAATCCATGTCAAATATATCAATCAGAATATCAGACTTAAATGTTCATGTATAAGTATGTACGTATACATGCACTCATATATTATATTTGACTTATATTTGGCTCATTATAGATAACTAGTTATTTGATCCTTTTTCAGTACAACACAAAGTCCGGCTAGCACCATTATGATGTACATTATTTATTATGATGATATTTCTTTTTAACGGTATTATATGTTGATGTAAATGTAAATGTTGAAGACCAATGCCGACTGTATGTGGTTCAATAGTTAACAATATATAAGTATGATTTACTTCGATCAACCTTGCCAATCAACACCCAGACATTTTATGAAAATAAATGACCATAATTATTACACGTCGTTTAAAGACGTTGTGCAGATGACGTCACACTCTCCATAATGGGCTGGCAGCCATATAGGTGATCAATATATGATCAATTCTATTATTCTCAATTCCTGAACAATTAGTACAAGTATTTGTGTTATAGTTAATTTTTAAGTCTCAATTGTAATAAACAAATCTCATCCCTTAGGATTTAAGATTTTGAATCCACTATATAGCCACGTGGTTATGAGTACTACGTTGTGATCACCAAAAAGCTATCACGTGACCACATGTGTATAAGGTCTATATATGCATTTTGCCAATAAGATCACGTGACCCAATTAGTTTTCAGGCGGTTTCAGACTCACTGGTGAACACATGAATGGGTATATTTTGTGTATCACACATGTTTCCATGTCGATTTGTATCAATCATTGTATTGCCATAATTAGTTTGTTCCCGTTCTAACATTCATGATGTGCACACCGCCCAAGTGATATTGCATTAATTTTATTATGACAAGTGCGCTACGCGCCGCCACTGGGAGGCGAACCCTGGTCCCCTCACTCTGGAGGCAGACACCCTACCAATTAGGCCACCAGTGGAGGGGCTGTGGAGAGGGGGTCAGAGTGTGGGTATGCTGGGACATTTTGCTGGGTGCTGGTGTTCTGCATTCTGTTTCATAGAGACATGTATGAGTTGAGAAACCAGCATTTATTTCAACTGGCACTCTGCCTCTGGCCCTCACTCACTTTGTGCCAATGGCAGATAGCATTGCGCAGGTGGAGCTTGATGAAGATTGGAAGCAACGCTTCTTTAATATAAGGAAGGTAATAACTATATACAATATGTTCCAAACAGACAGGTTCAGTTACAACATGACAATATAACTCCCTTGAACGGAGAGGGTCAGTGAGCAAGTACTATGACTAGTCATATAATATGCTCACTGACCTTTGGTAGTATTGTGACCAACTTCAAATATTGTTGCCTAAAGAAAGTATATAAGATATTATATGCTTTGCTTGAAATAGACATGTTTTATAACAATATAATTCACTGTACATAACGGTAAAAACCTATGAGCAAGTATTATGACTTATCAATTGACATGTTTGCTGACCAATCAATTTTGTAAGTACTGTAACCATGTAAATAATAGTATTATCATTCTATTTTTCTATAATGAACGTAAACATTTAAATAAGTACTTGGAAGAGGTCTGTTACATCAGATTCACATGACTGCACACACCAGATAACATCAGTTGTTTGAATACTTATTTTAAATGAAAGGGGACACTCTATATTTTGCAGACCGCCTAGAGGTACAGATTTAGATGTCCATTGCCCATCCTATCATATCTCAAAATGCATCTATTAATTATATAACACAATTACTAACTACTGGAAGAACATGCACACACAAACAGTTAATACAACTATGATTAGAGAAATAATGTACCACAACTAGAGTCGTAACCTGACCCACTCTCCTGGTTTGTAAAGACATTCAAATGAAAAATACAAAAACCATGTTTGTTGTTTGCTCTTTACTCCGACCTTAATGTGTAGATAATAATTAAACATCTGTCATTGCATTTATAACTGATGAGAGCTTTAGCCAAGTGTGCAGTTGAGATAAAATCGGCCATGAATGATGGGGTATTTTGTGAAATGATATTAATCAGTGGGAAGGGGGTGGTTTTTACCGTGTTTAACAGCACGAGGACCGCTGTCATGACAACGGCCGTTGTTCTGACAGACACCATCCGTCATAGTTGACAGTGACAGTTGACAGTGACAGCTATCTGTGACAGCGGCATTCTTTAGTTGACAGCCGACGGTTCTTCCGTCTTCCTGAATCACAGAAAACAGGGCGGTGGGGGTCAGCAGGGTAGGGAGGGACATGCGTAGGTGGAATGTCTTTTATACTCCCTAACGCGGGTTCCAAACACAATTATTAATGAAGCGATGTAATAACAGATTCTTCTAGATGCCTGGGTACTGGATGGGGGGGGGGGCGACACCTAAGCCCCTCAAAGACCCACAAATCTTTGCATATTGCATAAAAATCATGTTTATTGTCACAGACGGATCCAGTAGCCCTGCGCAGGGGAAGGTGAAGAGGAGAGGGGCTATCCAAGAGTGTTCCCCTTTATTGTTGGGTAGGCAACATTTATGACTTAGCCCCGCGCATATATGGATCCCCCCACTGGATCGGCCGGCTCTTTACAGCAGTGAAAACCTTTAAAATGTTCGGTTTTATTTTGTTATATGATATCTATATTCATTGTATTCTCGGTTGTTGGCGGATGTGAGTGTGTCTGTGTATACATGCATGTCTATTTGTGGCTGTATGTGTGTCTCTGTTTAAGGTGTGGTGTGTGTGTGTGTGTGTGTGTGTGTGTGTGTGTGTGTGTGTGTGTGTGTGTGTGTGTGAGTGTGAGTGCAGTGAGTGGGAGTGGCAGACTCTGACCTCCTCTCATTCATCTATAAGGGGTAACTATATTCCTGTAACCATGACATTCTACTCATCAGAAAGGGGTATGCGAACCCAGGAACTCATTTAATTTTTTACTGAAAAAAAGTATTTGAAATGGCTGCAAGCAAGCTAATGATGTCTCTCTCTTGCTATTTTAACCTGTTTATTTTTAGTTTTTCAAAAAAAAACCTATTTTTTGTTCATCCAAGATCACATACTTTATAAAGAGTAAATCTTCTGACCCATTGAGTTCATCTCCCCTCCCCCCTACCTGACCGGATACTAATGAAAAGAGACACGTAGCGCCCCCTGCGGTGTGATCATAAACTATACTGTCGGTAGGATAACAATCTCACTTAAAACACGAGCGAAAAAAACAATAGATCTTCGCTTGCCGCTCATTCATAAAAAAGTGCCCATAGAAACAGCTATCTGCTGTCGACGCTCTAAATAACCAGTCGCCTGGGAAGTACTTAGTCCTTGTGAATAAAGACTTAAGCTGGGTAGTTCTTATGCCGTTTGTCATAACTGTCTATAGAGGTCGTGATCAGATTAACTAATCTTAAATAGAGTATAGGTAATATTTCATGCTGGTAGCTTGACTCGTTGATGTTATAAGTAGTAAATAATCAAAGTAATGCCGATTGGATTCTCCTTGTTTTATCTTATATTTATCATAAATCCATATGGTCATAATCTTATAGTATTATATGATAAATTCTTTACTGACTTTGTCAAATATTTGGAAGGCATTTAAAGTAGTAACATTATGCATATATACGTACCTTCATTATATATGATTCATAGAAAGGATACACAAACTGACTAGGTATGAGAGGGGCGGAGGTGACGAAGGGGTAAGAGTGGAGTGGCAGCTCTATTTCAAGGGGCACCAGCATTAGTCTGTCCTCTTCTCAAGTTCTCAGATGAATTATGAAGAGCCCCCCTCACCCCTTAAGCCCCCTCTCACCCCCTGCCCCCCCTGACCAGCTGGTGACCACGCCTCCTCCTCCTGTCACCAGAACACACTCCAGATAAGGACGTAGGAGTGGGAGGGTGGGGTGGGCGATTTTTTTGGGGGGAAGGGGGTAGGGGTAAGGATGTCGGAGATATACACAGAACTAACCGAGGGGGCACGAAGCAATAATTATTGCCCTGAGTCGAAGCCCGTTTGAGGGTCGAGGGCTTTGCCTGAGACCCTGAGACCCTGAATAAACCAAGACGAATTCTCTTTATTTAACTCCAATCATAGGCCGCGCCATTGCTGCAAAATTTGAATGCGCCTCCTCAGCAGAGACTTCTAGCCTTGCTTCCGCCCACTCGGCGCATCAAACGTCTTATTTATGAAATTTAACGAATTATTCCAGTCAATTCATGTGTTATTTTCAATATTTTGTTGATCTATGCGTTAAAATGCATAAAAGATGCATAGAATTGCGAATCTAAAGGACAGCGATCGAGGTCGGTTGTCTGGCGGGTCAAGAGAACCCTGATGATCCCTCTCATATACGCCAAGCCCTACTCCTCTTTTGCCCGCTAGCCTCCATTCCCATGGTTACCTCCAACCACTCACCCCCTCCCCTCTGCCCCCCTCAGCCCCCCCCGCCCGTGAGTCGGCCGTCTCCATGGTTCCCCCCTTTACCCCCTCAGTCACGTGATCCCTCCCCCAGGGGTCAGACACCGCTCTCAGACGCCCTCCTCAATTAGCCCAATCCCTCTAATCCTGGTTAATCTGTTAATCCTGGAGTTAATCCACCGTGTCCCGGTCAACCAACCCCCTCCTCAGCCCCCCTTCTCTCCCCCCCTTCTCACCCCCTCGCCATATCCCCATGGCTGTTCTCTTTGTGAACATGGGGGTTTTGTCCCCACAATTTATACATCACAGACCCTTTAGCAAGCTACTTTGAAATGACACATCATGAGGTTAAATACCTTTCCAAGAAAATGTAAACCTGTGAAAGCCTTGTTCTTGTTCTCTTGCATTTTATCTTACTATTCAATAATTCCATTTTTCTAATTTTCTAATTCCTAATTGATTTTTAACTTGTCATTGACCAGACTGGTAACACTGGAAGACCGGCAACTATCAAACTGTCGAAGAACTGCATGAGCTTTAATATGAAATAAGAAAAATAAAACTAAACTAAACTAGATCATCTAGCATCAGAATACATTATAATGTCGACAGTTTGAAACAGACACAATGCACATTCTAGGACTGTTATGACAATAGGGTGTGATACCCTATACAGATCCCTTGACAAAAACGCGTTTTCTGCTTTCTAATGTGATATACATAGTAATTCTGAGGCCAGCATGTAAAGAGTATCATATCCCTTCCACGCTTCAATAAAAAAATGCTTGGACGAACGAGGACGATGTCTGTGAGAGCAGGACACCCGTGGCAGGGGACCCTTGTCATATACTACTTACATCATGTTAGTAGCGCCTTTATACCTCTCTGGTGGTCACCATGGTAATCTTACTCCTTGGCTTCTTACGCCAACGTTTCAACATTCAATCAACATGGAAAGTTAATTCCAATGCAATGGTGTCTACCTTATAATGACATGTAACTTCGAATGTTTCTTGGTCAAATTAAACTGCCTTTTCCTTATACTACTTATGCAACCTACAATCACCCAAAATTGGGTTTGTCTACCCTATATATGTTTTCGTGGCTTTCGTGATGATATGATATAAGTAAAGATAAGAGAATGTTGCGAATAATGAAACAAATAGGATCAGGTTGTGTGAAAATACCTCTGGATGCTCGATGAACAGAACTGTACCACCTCGATAGTAGTAGCGCGGCAGCAGTAAAGGCCATGATCCACGTTGTGATTTTGGGCCGACCAATTTTCTTCTCATGCATTTTTCACATATTTGGAATCAATTTTCCTGATGAAAATACATTTTTTCTGATACGTTTTATTCTTAACTCTTTGGAAAAGTGAATGTTCAATAAGAAAATTTTCAGAATCGGTTCAAAATCGTCCGAAAATTGCAACGTGGATCATGGCCTTAAGTAAACCGTATCGTTATCAGTGCCCGTCCCTTTTTTTCCAGGGCGGGAGTTGGTTCGCCGCGGAATCCCCCCCCCCCCACCCAAACTTCCCCCCCCCCCCCCCCCCCACCCAAACTTCCCCCCCCCCCCCCCCCCCCCCCAGGGAGGCCCGCTGATCGCGCCCCCTGTCGTCCTATCCGCCAACCCTCCATTGTTGTTATTGATCCCCACAAGGTCCTCAGGTGGAGAAAGTGGCCGCGCGCCCACCGACATCGGCGGGAGATGGATGGGCGCCTCCCACAATGCACCGCGCCGCCCGCGCGTAATGGAAAAGTGACAATTGGGTGTCATTAGACGATGACGTATGATAAGACGGGGAGCGGGTCAGGGGCGTAAAGTTGGCCAGCCGCGCGCGGGGCCGAGCCGCGCGTTTATCAACCGGGTGGCGATGGTGTATGGGGCGGCGCGGAGGGTTTGAGGGAATATGTAAGGACTGGGCCTGCGCGGATTTAGGGAGGCGGGCCAGGCGTGCGCCCTCCCACCCCACCCCCCTTTTTTTTTGGGGGGGGGGGGGGGGGCAAATTTGAATTTTTTTTAATGTAAAATACCTGCCCAAGGAGGGTGCGGGCGAAAATTTTGCTATAGCACACCCCCCCCCTTTTTTTTTTTTTTTTTTTTTTTTTCAAAATCCTGGATCCGCCCCTGTTGAGGGCTGTATGCCGAGGGCTGGTGGCCAGGGGCGTAGCCAGCCCTAAACTCAAAGGGGGTTCCATGTAAATCTAAGTGGGTACCGACTTACATTTTTGGCAAGATTTCCTATATTTTACTTATATTTTGGAAAATCTAAGGGGGTTCTAGACACCCAGGAACCCCCCTGGCTAGGCCACTGGACTGGCCTTGTTTCCTGTGGCCTATGATATCCTAACACCCACTCCTCACTGCCTCTTGCCTCTTATACTGTCTGCTGCCCCTTACTGCCCACTGCCTCTTTCAGCTGACGGGGGTCAGGGGCGTAAAGTTGGCCAGCCGCGCGGCAGGTCTAGGAGCGCGTTTATCAACGGGGCGACTGTCCGCACGGCGATGGTGTATGGGGCGGGGCGGAGGGTTTGGGTAGGGCGCGGGGTATGGGGACTTTTTGCCGAGGGCTATGGGTATACGGTAATACTAGAGGCCTGATGGCCTTGTCTTCTGTGGCCTATGACACCCTTACTTCTACTATCAGATTAATGTTTACTGGCCACTGCTCCTTTCCTGCCTCCTGCCCCTTACACTTCCTGACGTCCCTTATACTGGCAGTTCCTCTATACTAGTGGCGTAGCCAGGGTGGGTTCCTGGGTGGGGGAACCCACTTTAATTTTCCAAAATATAAAAAAGATATAGGAAAATTTAAGAGTATTCTAAACTGGAACCCCCTCTAAATTACCTTTGAGCCCCTATGTTACATGGAACCCCCTTTGATTTCAGGGCTGTCTACGCCCTGTATTATTTACCTCATGCCCCTCACTCCGGATCCTTTCCGCCCCTTACTTGTGTCCCTCACTGCCTGTTGTCCATTACTGCCCACCGTCCCTAATACCACCAGCTGCCCCTTATATTGTTGCCCATTTCTGCCCCTCTTTTGCCCTCTGCCCCTCACTGCGGATCCCTACGGTCCTTCCTGACCCACAAACCTGCACAGACACATAAACCACAACATAACGTATCGTGTACACTATTACCTTTGTAAACTAAACTCTGGGAAAAGATACAATCCTACCCTCAGAGGTCCGTACCAACACAAACCACAAGTAAAGGCCCTATTAGACTACATGACTTGGGCTTCGATATCTGCGCGACATGATGATATTACCGACAATTCACATAAGGGAGTGATGTATTTGTTAAAAATGGGCAATTTGGAGTATCTCACACACATGTATTACAAAGAAATGTATCTCTAATTTGTGCGACTTCTCTGCGACATCATCACACCCCAACTCAATTGTGGAGCAAAATACTATCCATGCTTAGCTTATATATCAGTTATCTAAGATATAGCCTCCAATACCCCAATCATCCATGTATTCATCTATACCCAGTCCATACCCCACAGGGGCGGATCTAGAGTCAGTGCTCTGGAGGGGGGGGGACTCTGACTCCCCTTATGAAATATAAAATAAAAACACAAGGGAGTGATATATTTGTTAAAAACTGGCAATCTGGAGTATCTCACACATTTGTGTAACAAAGAAAGTTATCTCTAATTTGTGCGACTTCACTGAGACATCGTCATATCCCAGCTCAAGTCGTGTGGTGTAATACCACCTTAACATAGAGGCAGACGACAGAGGCTCGCTGGGATTCGGCGTGTGGGGACTGGTTGGTGCGGGCGCCATCTTTATGAGGCGGGGTACCAGCCGAGGCCGCCCTCCGACCCGCCCCCTGGTGGCCGCCGTCGGTCTCTCCGCTGCCGCCCGCGGTACTGTCGCTGGTTGATGGCCGCCGGGTCGGGATCAGCCGCCACCCAAGGCCTACTGCCCAGAGCAGACGACTTTTAGATACTTTCCCGCCAAAAAAAAAAGATAAAAAAGATCCCAATTAATTTTTAAAGTCGGCCATTCTCACATTTCATATTTTACTTTTAGATACTTTCCCGCTAATAAAAAGAAGAAGAAAATCTTCCTTTTTTATTCCTATGTCCCATAAAGTCGGCGAATATTTTTTTCATTTCATATTTCTGATTTCCATCTATTAACATTGGGAAAACATTTTCCCTGCCGGTCTCTTTCAACTGAGAAAATGTTAACATTATTCCCCTTCGTAGTTCGTTCATCAAAGTGGCCATATTTCATTGCCTATATCCCTTGAATATATAAAATAACAGGTCTTCTGAAGGATCAGGGACGGATTTAGCGCATCCATCTAACCGCATCTCCACCCAACATGACTTCCTTCCTCTTGGCCAAAATTAATCTTAATACTCCAATGGAAAATACTTACCGCAGAGAAGGTGTCCAAAATAATATGTACCGTGGGGCGTACTTATAGATGTAAGGATTAAGACAAAACTAAATCAGAAACTGTTTTCAGGTTCTCAATGAGCTTGAAGCAAGTATGAAATGACCTTTCTGACTAATTCACTTGCCCTCTCCTCTCTATTATTATACTTTGACCAATGTTTCAAAAGATTGAGAACCAATGCTGTAAGATTTCCAAATAGCCAGATCGTAATAACTGTTGCTTTTATTGTGGTACTCATGCATGGTTACGGAAACGTAATAGCACGTTTCTGTGTCTTTATTTTTGCAATTTGTCAAAATCGTACCAAACCTTGAAGCGAGAAGGAAGTGAACTACCTGACTGATGGTATCGCCATCTCATCTTGTTAGTAGTGTTTCAAAAGAACCAATCTTACAACCAATCTTTAAAGAATCTTAACTAGCCCTAGCTCTCTCCATGGGGGGTCCCGCTCTGGGGGGTCGGGTCAGCGGCCCGCTGATTCCTCGTCTGATTTACGCTGGTCCTAAATCTGACCGGCCTGTCCGGGCCCTGACAGAGGTAAGAGGTTCGGACCGCCGGACCCAGCACCGCGCGTAAACTACGCGCCGCCCCGCGCGTCAAAAACGCGCCGCGCCGCGCCACTGTAAACACTCGCGTCAGCCGCGCCGCGCGGAGATTACGCGCGGGCCGCCACCTAAATCCGTATTTAACACCCCGCCGCCCGGGCTGATGTAATATTTAGGAGACGCAGCGGCGGCTAAGCCGGCCGGGGTGTCGTGGACATGTTTATTAGTGTAGGGGTCAAACCCCCATGGCTGTGGGTCAGTCCTACCCTGACCACACCCCCGGACTGTCCACTTAGGGCTAGTTTACGGTGCAGACCTCCCTGTGTCCACTTTGTTTATGGACCCGGCTTTTTGTTGTCTGTGAGAGGGGAGGGGACGGGCCTGAGCCCTTAGTGTTAGCGTCCACTAACTCACCCCCATCTGAATCCATCAATTTCCACTAGACCACCAGGGACACTTATTCCACGAGGTTTATTCTTTAATCAATCATGGTTTAGGTTTCTTTTGTGCTTTCGGAAAGGGGCTGCACCCATGCCCCGCGTTCTCATTCTCAAAAAATATTGTTTCCCATTTGCTGTCTCTTCTTTTCTCCATTCTTGTCGGTCACTCACGACTGTACTCCCTATATAAACAGACCAGAGGTTATGATAATAATTTGTGCCAAAAAGAAATTGGCGAATACCCCCAAACCATCCTCATGTTCATCGATATTTAGTCTATATATATAATAGTAATCTTAAATATAGCCTCCAATACCCCCCAATCATCCCTACATTCATCTATATATACCCAGTCTATACCCCAGTAAGATATAGACAGCTTCCAACAATTTCGTACCATCCCTCTGCATGTCTGTCTTTATCATTTTCCTCACTAATTCAAAGGGAACCTTGCACATCATTAAAGGATGAATACTTTTTAATTAAATTCTCCTAGCTTGAAATACACATCAAGAACTGTTAGTTGTAGGGACATTTTAAGGATATTCAAGATATAGACATAGTACTGAGACCACAGGGGGTCGGACCAAAAAACATCCACGAGAAGTTTGAGCCACGAGAAGTTAAAATACCCACGATCACAAAATTTGGTCTTGTGAGTATTTTAATTCTCATGGCACAAAATTTAAGTTTTTCAACTATTAAAGTCCTCCAATGTCCTTCTAACAGACTCTAAGAAGTATTTTATATAAATAAATATATTATAAGAATGATTTTAGTATGATTTTTCAAGAAAACTCTATGTCCAAAAGTTCTCGTGGATGTTTTCTGGGTGCATAATTCTTCTCGTGTATGTCATTTCACCCCCACGAGAGATCGTGGATGTTTTTTGGTCCGCCCCCCTGGGCAGGCTGACCAAAAAACATCCACGAGAATTCTGTGTGACGAGAAGATAAAATACCCACAATCATTAAATTTGGTCTCTTGAGTTATCATCAACTTCTCGTTGGACGGAATTATTTTTTTGCAACAATTGATGTGTTCCAATGTCCTTCTCATATACTTTAAAAAGTATTATATGTAACTAAGTATATTATGGGAATGATTTTAGTATGATTCTTCAAGAAACTTTCATGTCCAAAAGTTCTCGTGGATGTTTTCTGGGCGGATATTTCTTCTCCTGGACGTCAAACCACCCCCACGAGAGATCATGGTCATGTTTTTTTTGGTCAGCCCCCCAGGTTAAACCCCAGTAATTCCTGACAGTGAACCAAACCCCCCATACCTTCCCCTTGTCTGTCCATCCCCTGTCTAAACTACAGTAATGTAAGATTCAATACCCATGTACCTTCCCTGTATACGTCTTTACCCAGGTTAAACCCCAAGTAATGCCTGACAGTGATCGAATCCTCCCATACCTGTCCCTTTTCTGTCCACCCCCTGTCTATACTACAGTAATGTAAGATTCAATACCCATGTACATTCCCTGTATACGTCTGTACCCAGGTTAAACCCCAGTAATGCCTGACGGTGAACAAATCCCCCCTACCTTTTCCTTGTCTGTCCATCCCCTGTCTATACTACAGTAATGTAAGATTCAATACCCCTGTACCATCCCTGTATACGTCTTTAGCCAGGTTAAACCCCAGTAATGTCAGACAGTGAACGAATCCCCCCAGGGGCGGATCGAGGGGGGGGGGGGGTCCAGGGGGTCCTGCCCCCCCCCCCCCCCCCACCTCAAACTTGCCAAAGAGAAAAAAAACGTCGCATGCGTGCAAGCGTATGCAAACACTTTTAGTACTTACCCTATATATGGACCCCCCCTTTTCGAAATCCTGTATCCGCCCCTGCCCCCCATACCTTTCCCTTGTCTGTCCATCCCCTGTCTAAATGAAGACGTCCCCCCACACTGACAGCTGACAAAGGACTCCATGGGACGTAAGGAGGCAGCCCTGAGGGCATTTACCTTCAAAGGGCATCCACCACAAGAGGGCCCGACAGGCTGAGGGCATTAGGTCCTGCTGACGGGCCCTGCACATTTAGACAGATCTGAGGGTTAGAGTCTGGTCTGTTGAAGTTGACTTGGAAGTGGCTTAGAAGTCACTGACTTTGCTAAAGACGTTGTCAGGGTTTCTAGCAACTGGTTTTGGTTATTATACATAGTATTCATATTTGTTCATTTTAATAATCCATTCTCACCGGGGCGTTTACCAATACCCGCCCAAAACAGATTTTGGTCACAAAATTTCAAAAGAGCAGACAATGCAATATACGCCATTCACATTTTCTAAATTCCCCAGTCAACCCATGGAGGAAACCTAGTATTTTAATCACCTCATTTTTACACCTACATGCAATACATCTGCAAACCTATGGAAACACTTATGCTTATTACGTGATAAAGATTAAGTCCCTTTTGAATTTCAGTGTTGCTATTAAATTTTGAATAGATACAAAAGCAAAAGACCTCCTATAATAGCAATGGTTGAAGTATTCCAACAGTTTTATTTTGCAGTCACCTCCCCCAGAACTGACTATAATCCGGCGGCGCCCTGCTCACCTGAGGGCGGCCCACATCAAAGGGGGGTGAGTGTGAGTCGGGCTGACAGGTGTGGTGAGGGGCGGCCCAGCGTGATCAGGGCTCCTAGACAGCCCCCTATAACCGGCCACCCGATCACTGGGGCTGATCCACCCTGACAGGCCTTCAACCCACCTAGTCCGTTCTCACCCTGCCCTTACATAAAGGGTCCGTACACCCACAGGTGATCGGCAGCCCAGCGTGATCAGGGCCGATTATTACCACCCACCCGATCACTGGGCCTGATCCCGCCTGACAGGCCTTCAACCCACCTAGTCCCTTCTCACCCAGAGGAAGCCTTACATAAGGGGTCTGTAGACCCACAGGTGAAGGGCAGCCCAGCGTGATCAGGGCTCCCAGTCAGCCCCTTATTACAGACCACCTGATCACTGGGCCTGATCCACCCTGACAGGCCTTCAACCCACCTAGTCTGTTTTCACCCTACCCTTGCATAATGGGTCTGTACACCCACAGGTGAGGGGCGGCCCAGCGTTATCAGGGCTCCCAGACAGCCCCTCATTACCGGCCACCCGATCACTGGGGCTGATCCCGTCTGACAGGCCTTCAACCCACCTAGTCTGTTTTCACCCAGGTTTACCCTTACATAAGGGGTCTGTACACCCACAGGTGATGGGCAGCCCAGCGTGATCAGGGCTCCCAGATAGCCCCTCATTACCGGCCACCCGATCACTGGGGCTGATCCCGCCTGACAGGCCTTCAACCCACCTAGTCCAGGTTTACCCTTACATAAGTGGTCTGTACACCCACAGGTGAGGGGCGGCCCAGCGTGATTCGGGCTCCAGACAGCCCCTTGTTACCGGCCACCCGATCACTGGGGCCGATCCACCCTGACAGGCCTTCAACCCACCTAGTCCGTTCTCACCCTATCCTTACTTAATGGGTCCGTTCACCCACAGGTGTCAGTGGCTCTGACTGGCCAGCTTATTTTGTTTGTTTGTTTGTTTGTTTTGTTTTTGAAGTAACCTTCAGGGGTAACTTCTCTGGTCTTCCAGATTAAGTGTAATATAACAGTATGAGAATTATACAGTATTTGATCTTATTTAGTTTTGTCTGAGACAAAAGGCTAAAGAAATTTGTTTTGAAAATATAGATATAAGAAATATCATTGGTCCTCTATTTACAACTTGGGTAACCCCTTTGGTGGTTTTTACCAACTTTTCCAAAATCAGAAACAAGAGGACAGTACTCTATATCCATGATCCCTGATAAAAGAGAGAAAAAATCAACATGACCCCTTTGGTTGTTGTTTTCGCTGCTGGCTTGTTCATGACACCTTCATGACTCAGAGCATGCTGGATCCCAAAGCATGCTGGGGTACAGGGTGGAATTCTCACATAAAATGGTTGCAGGTGTAAAGACCTACTTTGGGAAACAGTGGTTTGGGCTTGACAGACTACCGCCCTCCGGAACCACCTCCCCGCCCCTCGGCCTCGACGGCCTTATCTCTGTGAGGTGGTGGGCCTTGGCAATGGGCAGGTAGCGTGAGCTGTGGCTCTCAAGGACCAGCCAACTTGGTGAGTGTTGGGTTGGGCTTGTGGGGGGGGGGGGGGGGGGTTCAGAGGGGCAGGGGGTACTTGGCATAATGTGGGTCCAGAACAGTAGTAAAACTTATTTGTAAAGGAACATGAAAGACTAGATTAACACCTACAATTTATATAGCCTCTAAGTTTTCTAAATACCATACAGGACAAACACTTTTCTATACATGTCGAATAATAAAACTTTTCTATAAAAGGCATCAAAATCTTTTATGGTCGATTGGTCTTTAGTTGAAACACATATACTTGAAGAACTATCAATTGAAAGGTGATCTTTTGACAAAAAGATATATATGTACATACGAACATTTGGTCCTTGTTACAAAGAAATACTGAATGTGAAAGTCAATAGTTTTAGTGTGAGTATCTCCTCCCCCGACCCTCCCCTAATCGCAGCCGGTCAGCCAGTCTGCAACTTCCCTTCCTTCTTTGGTTTTGTAACTGTAGATAATATCTGTGCCTAGCACAGATTCCATCCTCGCCCACCTGAACGGTACCCCTATTGCCAAGGTATCACCTGAAAGGTATCCCCTCTACCCCAGCTAACAACTTGTAAATATGAATACACTTATTAGTAAAGAAATAGTTCTTACTGGAGGTGTACGCCATGTTCACTCACCCCAACATGTTGCCATGGTTACTTCTGTTCGCTAACCCTACATGTCGCCATAATTATGGCTGTTCAAATGGTTATGGCTGTTCACTCACCCCAAAATGTTGCCCTGGTTATTGCTGTTCACTCATTCCAACATGTTGCCCTGGTTATGGCTATTCACTCACCTTAACATTTTGCCATGCTTATGGCTGTTCACTCACCCCAACATATCACCATGGTTATGGCTGTTCACTCACCCAAACACGTCACCATGATTACGACTGTTCACTCACCCCAACACATCAACATGGTTATGCCTGTTCACTCACCCCAACATGTTACTATGGTTATTGCTGTTCACTCACTCCAACATTTTACTATGGTTATTGCTGTTCACTCACTCCAACATATTGCCATGGTTATGGCTGTTCATTCACCCCAACATGTCGCTATGGTTACAGCTGTTCACTCACCCCAATACGTCACCACAGTTACAGGTATTTACTCACTCCAACATGTGGCCATGGTTACGGCTATTCACTCACCCCAACACGTCGCCATGGTTATGGCTGTTCACTCACCCAACACGTCGCCATGGTTACGGCTATTCACTCACCCCAACACGTCGCCATGGTTATGGCTGTTCGCTCACCCAACACGTCGCCATGGTTATGGCTATTCACTCACCCCAACATGTCGCCATGGTTATGGCTGTTCACTCACCCAACACGTCGCCATGGTTACGGCTATTCACTCACCCCAACACGTCGCTATGGTTATGGCTGTTCACTCACCCAACATGTTACCATGGTGACGGCTGATTATCGCTGGTTGTGACGGTAATTAGAGGCCCACCGTTCTACATGACGGAACCAGTTACAGCTGAGGGGGATTTGTCTCTGAGTCCCCTGATTAGAGCCGACCCCTCCGTCCTACTGAATCAACTCAAGCCTTATGTCACACTTTGAACATTAATGTGACCCTGTATTTAAGGTCCCTGGTTATCTAATAAGACTGGACATTTTGATAAGGCCCGGGTAATAAAGTAGGCATTTTGCCTAGATCAGATAGGGGTAGATTCAATGGGTTAAGAGGGTAGTGGTGGGAGACAAGGCAGCAAGCCCCACTTCTATTGTTGGGTGTGGGGGGGGGGGGAGTAGAGGCTTAAACTACATAAAGGGGACATTCTGCAGTATTATCATATATTATATCATGTATTTCGGAGTTAATAATTTTTGTTGTTGTGAAATCCAAGGTATTCCATATGAGGATACACATTTATCAATTTAATGTATGTGTGCGTTCCTTATACAGTTCGTTCTGGTAGTCTTTATAGTCCTGAACATCTTTTTTTAATATAACTTTAAGATATGTGCAAGGATTCATGTTACATCATTAGTTTTGCAAAAAAGAATATTACCTTCTTTTTTTTTTACCTCAGATCAATTTGATTCTGCTAAGTATTTGGCCGAATTCCAAAGGAGTGGTGTATTTTGATGTATTTTCTCACAGGTCAAAGTTCACCTTGTATGTCAATTTCTGTTTACATACCATGGCTGTCGAATGTATTCAATCACAAAGTATATAATTATATATACATGCCTTGTCATATCGGTAGGGCGTACACAGACAGGGGTTAGGTGTGAGTGCCCCATGATCACAGGACTCGTTGGGACAATCTGTCATACCAGAATGACGTTTAAGTATCAGCTATGTCACACCCTTCTCAGGGTTAAGGACGCTGGCCAGCCCCCTGCTCCCTGGGCAGGGAAGGGGGGGGGGCACTGACTCTTTGAAGGTTTCTACACACTGCCAAATTACTGCCCCTACTTTTTGTGACTGGCCATTCCTGAATAATTGGTTGCCCGCCTCCTCTTTTGAAAGGGTACAGATCACAAGCACCACCCCTCCCCCTCCCCCTTAAAAAAATGAAAAAAATAGAATAGATCAAAAACAATTCTAAATTTCTTATGGGAAATTCGAATAATATTTCTAATATGTGCTCTAGTCAAATAGAATACAGGAAGACTACTTTTTATGTTATTCCTATGCTGCTCTACGGAAGTATTTCACTCTCCCCTTTTTTTCGCCTAACAAGGGACTGACCATCACTTATTTTTGGCACTTGCTGCCTCCATTTCGTGGGCTGTTAGGCATTGGGAACTTTTAAAGACCCAAGTGCCCCCCTGGCCCCAGTCCTTTCCCCCTGTCCCCCAACACACCCCTGGGCAACTGGTCAAAGGAGGGAGGTGTGAAACCAGAACCAGAGCTCAGGATACTCAGTCAGACCGTCCACGACACTAATTGGTCCGCAGCCTTTAATTAAGACGTCCGATAAAGGCGGTCTGATGGGCAAACCCCGCCCCCTCCTGATCTCACCCGACAGACAGGGACAATGGTCGCTAAAGGGCCATGAGACTTTGATCTGGCCGAAAGAGGGACAGTCCAAAGGGTAAGTGGTTGGAGGGGAGTGGGGACTGGTGTAGGGGGGGTGGGGGTGGGGGGGATGGTTGAGATATATGGGGTAATAAAGTGAACTCAGCCTGTATAAAAATCCTATATATAAAAAACAACTCACTCTTGATATATACTGCGAACATAGTATCAAGGCTTTTAAAACTAGCCATGGGTTAAGGTACATGCTAAAAAAACATATAGGGCTATGTATAGGAACCTTTTCACAGACAGAGAATGTAGTTTAGTGTTTCAATTACTCGGCAGTGTCATATAGAGAATAAGGTATCTGCCCCTAGAATTAATCCAGTTTAACGGACCTTTCAGAAAAAAGACTTCATATAACACAGTTCATTTTCACAAATTTCTCAAAATATCCTAAATAGATATTAGACCTAAAATGAAAAGTATGCCCTGTAGTATTTTCACTTTAACACCCTGTCCTACACTTATTATCATTATTCAACATTTATGGACCTTTCAAAAATTTGTTTGTGGCACACACTGACAGGCTTTTGGGTGTAGTGTCCTCCCTGTCTTTCCTAAAAAAAGGTAACAGCGATAGACGAATGGGGCCACCTCTCAAACTCCAAGGCTACTGGGGTGATTGACTGTGGCTAGCATCCTTTAAACTCACACCATTGTGCCCATGTTGACCGCAGGATTTTCCAATAGAAGTATGAGAGACTGTATTAAAAGGACTCCAAGTGTCGGTCTTAGTCATGTGGTCAATCTTCACACCTCTTACGACAAGAGCCGCACCTGTGGTGTTATAGAGAGAGAAAAGAATGACAGAAAACAATCATTATAAAGAGAGAAAAGAATGACAGAAAACACACAATGTCCTGACCTTTTTAAAAGAGAAGAGCTGTTGGTTGTGGTATGTTACAACTAATTCTAATTTAAGGAAACAAGGTTCAATTGTTACTCATCACAAGCTCCAATCCTCTATTCTTCTTTTATGAGAATATGCATCAATTCAAATAATTATTCAATTCTCGTCATTATAAAAAGCTCTGCCTGTTTTTGTTCAATATGATACTATTTTATTGCCCTCACTTTGTATGTTTAGCCAATCCCACATTGGGTATATCCAAGGGTTGGACAAGGGTCAGACAAAAAAATATAAGCAATCGTTTTCTCCATGAGTTTCGGTTACTGAAATAACCAAGAATTGTATTTTTTTGTATCATCAAGTACTACTTAAACATTATGATTTCTTAAATTTTATCAATTGACAGATTTGCGGGATTGCCAGCCGATCCAAAAATCTGTATTTCAAGGTAAAGTATGTTTGGACATTTAAGGTTTGGCTGACAGGCTTTAATATTGGTTCCTATGGGGTGTGTGGAGGGGGAGGGCGTAAAGGTGTGGTGGGATCTACCGTCAACTTTACCCACTCAAATCCTATATTCTTCTTTTATGAGAGTATGCATCAATTCACATAACTATTTAATTGTCATCATTGTAAAAGCTCTTCTTCTTTCTGTTCTTGAAACTGCCATTGCGATGTTGCCCTATGATGTTATTGTAACATTCTACGTATTTACATCTTCTTTTACAGTCTGTATTGGTAAGGTCTAAACTTCACCAATATAAAATGCAGTGTTATTATAACACCTTTTTTTTGGGAGTTTCTACCTTGCATGAACATTTTGCAAGAAAACAGGCTTACCAAAAATTGTAGTCACAAAACTGGCCTGTTATGTCACAGCTTACCTGGGTGCAAACTGAGAAGACAGGGTCTTAGGTGACTCGGGTGACTCAGGTGAGTCAGGTGGGCGTCCCACAGGTGTGGTGTCCAGTCACCCTGCAGGTTCCCGGGCGTCCTTCACACCTGGACTCAGGTGAGAAAACCCCACCTTGATCCCTCTCAGCCCCGATAGCACCCTGCCAGCCCGCCCACACCTCAGCCAGGTGGGACAAAGACACACAGACACAAAGACAAAGACTATTACCTGGTAATATATTCACATAATTTCTTATAAAATGATTTGAACCGAACTCGCACCTTATGATCCATTCAGGGTGAAACCACTACATACCAACAATAATTTTTATTTTTCAGACTGACTCTATTTAAGTGAGTCACCTAGGATACATAACTCATTTTCATCCTTGGGAACACATGTTTACCTGAGTCACATCACATTTTGATGATGTCACACCCCTGGTTGCTACAGAACTGGTGGTTGTTAGGTAGGTTACTGTTGGCAACTTCTAAGTCTACTTAACAGTGTACTTAACACTTGGTGTGGTAGTGCTGGCAACAACAGTCATACAACCATTACTCAGAAAGACTATCCTGCTTGGTAAACCCAGCCGAACATGTGACGTTATTATAACGTTGCAGCAATGTTCTGTATTCATTCTTGTTCCGTTCTTTTGATGGCTCCAATAACATTGCTGCAATGTACTGCTGTGACATTGCACTGCGACATTATTATACCATTGTGGTTGTTCTTTAACCTAAGGAGAGTGTTCTTATCACGTTCTGTTTTAGTTTCATTCTAACCTCCCCCCAAAATAATGTTATGGTAACGTTCTAATTTGGTGAGGTTTACACCTCACCATCACTGACATACTTGTTCCGTGCCATCTCAGTAAGAAACAAACTGACTAAAAAGTATGGCTGTTTCTCATTTACTATCAGAATATCAATAGTATTTTAAAACAAATGGCTCGTTTAGACCCCTGCAAAAAGTACTTTCATTGTAAACACAGTCACCCCCTGTCACTAAGAGGTAACAGGACAAGAGCACTACCAGTCTACCACATGCACTCACTCGCATATTCCTATTATTTCTATTTCAAATTGTATCTATTAATCCATAAATCTTTTTTTTTTCTTAATCAACTCAATTTTACAATACCCAAACGCCACCTTTTCTTACGTATCGCGAAGCGTGTGTGTGGCTGTGCCAGGTGTTTCCAACCACCATGGCCACCCCAGCTGGTGCCTTCTGAAGCAAGAATATGAAATTATCATAACTGAGCAACATTCTGTTTAGTTCTGCTGTTCTTGTTACATTATTTTGATGGCACCCAAAAACGTTTTTAGAACCTAACATAGCAATGTCGCACTGTGATGTTATTGTGACATTCTTGTAATGGTCTTTCACATCCCGACAGTTGAGTTAGTGTTATATCCAGGCCTTAACTCCCTACCAAGCCAACTTGCGACGTAACAGAAATGTTCTTCAACCATACCTTTTTAGTCAGTTTATTGCTTACTAAGATGGAACGTAACAATTATGTTATTGATAGTGAGATTGAACATCATTTTTTGGTGAGGTTAGGACAAAACCAAAACAGAACATCATAAGAACATTCTGTTTAGGTTGAAGAACATAACCAAAATGCTATAATAACATCATAGTGCAATGTCACAGCAGTACGTAGCAGCAACATTATTAGGAGTCATCAAAATAATGTAACAAACCAAACCAGAACATTGCTGCAACATTATAATAACGTCACATGTTTGGCTGGGTAGCCTTTGAGAGTGATCTCTGCACTGTAGCCAAACATTTATTAGTAAGGTTTCAATTTCACTAAAATATATTGTTATAATAACATTCTTTTTTAGTAAGTCTAAACTTTACCTAAAATAACATAACTGTTACCTGAAAATTGGGCAGGTTACAGACCAACTATTTCTCACATATCACATGTATGGATGTGCCAAGAAATACAAGAGAATTATACTTCAATACATATTTGAAGTACTTATCACAATAAGGGCTTATTGTTCGCCTTCCGACCTGTCGTCGTCTCATCAGGTTACACGGTGGCCGTTTTTCCCGGCTCAGTGTGTCCGTGATGAGGGTGGTATGTTCTCGCAGAGAGCGGCACTTGACGGAATTATCTCTCCTGTCGATGGGCAGATTGGGCGACAGGTGAGTGACAGCTCGACAAAAGAGTCGGACGGGAGATACAGTTGCTTAAAAGGCCACAGGAATTGAAGGCAGGAAAAAAAATAGGTGTGTGTTGAGATCGTCATCAATTATAAAGTCGATATCAAAGGTATTTGCGTGTACATTCTCCGATTTTTTTTTTCGCAGTCACAGTCCAGAGCTCTATAAGTAATACAGGCAGATTAGATACTGGCCCAAGCAAGAATATGATGCTATAATAACGTTGCAGCAACGTTCTGTTTTATTCTGGTTTCATCCTTGTTACGTTCTTTTGATGGCACCCAAAAAACGTCTTTAGAACCTAATGATGTCACACTGTAAAGTTATTGTGACATTCTTGTGGTGATCTTTCACTTTATAATAACATTATTATAACATTCTTTATTTGTTTGGTCTCTACTTTACCAGAATATAATGTTATTATAACATTCTCTTTCAATAAGATTTAACTGTACCTAAAATAACATTATTGTTACGTGAAATTTGGCCAGGTTTCAGACCAATTAAAAAAGTACAGTCGCAGAATGTTTTTGTTACGTTGCTGCTTGCCTGGGGGCCCCATTCATAGCAGAATTCATCTCTTATAGTATAACTCCTTGCCATTTAGGTGCATATAAACAATTAATCTCATTTCTTATTTCCATATCCCTCTGTTTTTGAATGCAGTCGCCGGGTGGTGATCTACAAAAGTAACTGTAGAATCCAAGGGGACTTGGAGAACCATATTTCAGTTTCCTGAAGCCAGCAGATGTTGCATTCAAATGAAAAATAACATCGGGTAACTGTATCTGTTCTGGGACACAAACATGCTTTATCCTATCTATTTTTTTAGGGGAGATATTGAGACGCTATTCTTTTTTCTTTAGACAAATGGCTTTTTTTAATCTGGCACCTTCCAACTGTGACGTACTGGTTAGGTATATCATGGAGACCATTATGCCACTTGTCCCCCTTATCCCTACATCCCCTTGGTCCCCCTTGCGCCCCTCTTAGCCCACACACCCTTTACCCCTTCCACTTTGTCCCCTTCAATCTAGTCCAAGCCAACAACAGAAACGTTCTGCAACCATACCTTTTTAGTCAGTTTGTTACTTACTAAGATGGCACACAACAATAACGTTATTGATGGTGTTGTTGAAACCTCACCAAATTAGAATGTTATAATAACATTATCTTTTGGTGAGGTTAGGACGAAACCAAAGCAGAATGTTATAAGAACATTCTGTTTAGGTCAAAGAACATAACCAGAACTTAATAATTATGTCGCAGTGGAACGTCATAGCAATAGGTTGCAGCGACATAATTGGGAGTCATCAAAAGAACACAACAAGAACCAAACCAGAACCAAATAGAACGTTACTGCAACGTTATTATAATGTCACACCTCCGGCTGGGATTGTCCTTCTTTTCCCTTCACCCCTCTTGTCCGTTTTCCCCTGTCCGCCCGACCTGTCCGCTTCCCATTTAACCCTTGACGGTCGCCCGCCGTTCGCCATACGACCCCCGGGTGAGAGGGTTAACCCCTCCGGCCCCACCCCTCTCGTCCCCACCCCCGACATGTCCCCTACCTGTCCCACCCCTCTGGTCCCGACCCCCTACCTGTCCCTCTCCAGCCCCACCCCTCCTAGTCACCCCCTGGTCCCCACCCCCTACCTGTCCCCTACCCCTCCCACCCCCCTTGTCCCCACCCCCTACCTGTCGGCGGCGCCCTTTGAAGTGACGGACGCCCAGGTAAGGCCCTTCAAGGTGTCCTACAGGTGAGAGGGCGTCCGTCAGGGGTCACCTTTCACACGCAGGGGGGTAGAGTGGAAAGGTGGGGGCAAAATGGTGGGCAGTCACAGTGGGTAGGGGGTAGGGGAAAGGGGGAAGGGTAAGGGGGTAGGAGGTAGGAGGTAGGCGGTAGGGGGCAGGGGGCAGGGGGCAGGGGGCAAGGGGCAGGGGGCAATGGGCAGTGGGCAGTTTCCTCTCTATTTTAATAACCTGCTTGTATCTGCCGTTTATTTGGAAATATGAAATGTTATTGATATAGTCCATTATATAAACCTGAATTACCTAGATATTATGTATCTTTCTCAAAATTTCTCAGAATGTTACTTGAAATTTGCCTAAAAATGAGTCAATGTGATCCTGTATATATTTTTGATATTTGTAAGTTTGATAATACTGAAAACTAAGGGAAACCTTAATGATTATTACTACTAAAAAGCTTTAAAAAAGGCATTTCTCTTAACTCTGCGAACTTCTTTACAGTAGATATATAACATATTGCTCGAATCATACCCATGGTATATAGGATTATATAATTCGTCAGGAATTTCATTTTGTCGCTTATAGTTTGTTGAAAAACAGATGTCACAATAGTGTTTCATTGACAGTTTCTCTGGGCATCACCTCATATTTTTTTCTCAAACAAAACGGTATTAGTTTAGGTTTGAACCGTTGAGCTTTGAACCGTTTCATGAAGTGATCGAGCTACCAGCAAATTTTGACAGTACAGGTACCCTCGTTGAAACAAACCACCACCAGGAAGTCACCATTTTTTTCTACTTTTCTTATATTATGAAATGATCAAACTCTCACTCAGGTGACCCTCATTTCGGCGGTCTGTGGGGTCGTCAGGCGTCCGTAGGTGTGAGGGGGAGGGGGATGGGGAGGTGGAAGGGGGGAGGGGGGAGAGAGCTCAAGGGGGGGGGGGGGGTGAGTGGGGGGTGTAGAATGACGGGCGGACGCTCCCCTTTTGTAAGGGCCTACAAGGGGTGGCGGGCGCCCCCACTAAACCCCACCCTCGGGGGGCCAAGGACACAAGGACATACCACAAAGGGTGTAGGTTTTACCTGGCAACGCCCGAGGGCGTCAGGCGGAGGGCGTCCAGGGGAGTTAGCCCTAAGCTCCAACATCAAGGGTATCTCCCGCTCGTCCCTTATCTGGGGGTTAATACTCGTTATACGACGGTCTAAGAGGGGCGTATAGGGGCCGCAGGAGGGGGTAATGTTAGGGGGAGGGGCGGACGGCGTGAAATATTCACCGCTTTATGGATTTGGAATGGGACACCGTTTTTTGTCCGGGCAACTTTTAAGTGGCCAAAGAATGGACTTTTGATGTATGGGAGAGGGGTGGACGAGAGGGGAGGCATATAGAATACGGATAAAACGGACCTTACTCTCTTACCCCTCCCCAACCACCAACATATCACCCGCCCTTGTAGGTAGGAAGGGGGCACGTTGTCCAAGATTGTTTTTTTTAAAGATTTGATTAGTAGTAATCACCACGGTTTCCTTTGGTTTTCAGAGTTATTATGCTTACAAGTGTGAAAAATATATACAGGATCACCATAGATAATTAGAATATGGGTAATTTTATGCAAAATTTCCAGTAATATTGTATTTATCCACCTATACATATCCGCCTCACATACAATATAGATGCTTTTATCTTGACAGAACGTAGGGCCCCTAGGCCCATAGCCCTTACACTTCACATCGTGCATTTTTCAAACACTTAATGAAAACACTAAAGAAAACGGATTTTGTTCCGAATGCGGTTCACTGTAAATGTGGTTTTTTCCCCCCTGATTTCCAATAATTTAGGGAAAGCGATTTACTCATATGATATGGCTTCAGGGTATTCGGTCCCAGGGCTAGGGGGACTGGAAGAGGGTAACGGATGGTAGAGTAGGGAGCAAGTTATATATATATATATATATATATATATATATTTGTGTGTGTGTGTGTGTGTATGTGTGTGTGTGTGTGTAGGTTGGAACACTACCAATGCTTTTATATACTACTTAGTCAACCAATAAGGCCTTTTCAAAATGTCCTAGCCCTATCACCAAACGACTGAACCTCCCATTGGAAACCTGTCCCAGCTTGGCGGGGTCTCTGGTAAAATAGATTCTGTATGTTTGGGAATGTTTGTTTGTTTGTTGGATTTGAATCACCAGACTCAGAGTTCTGCAGGACTGGGTCATTTCACCCTTTCTCCTGCATAATCGAATCTATGAGGAGGTAGAGACCATACCATAAACTTTTGCTGAGGCAGGTGTTCTTTAATGTGCATGGTCCCATACACAGGACCATACACACAACAGCCAGTGCTCCTCTAGGGACCTTTGAAAACCCACAGGGAGAACACCCTACCACTGTGCCACCAGAACGCCCTTTGGGAATGAAGTAACCCCGCCTCCTGCCCGCACACACACATACACAAAGGTTGCCGATAAGTACTCTTTACTTTAGTTCATCAAAGTGACCACTGCTCGGGGCCTTTTTAAATCTTCCCTCACAATATGGACGTTATACGGCTGAGTCTTAAACTGTATTTAAACAGACGAAAGGGGCTTAGACAATGACCGACAATGACAAACGAGACTCGAGGAGGTTTTTGTGGAGTGGACAGAAAACCAAGACACAAACGAAACCAGGACGCTATCCACGAGGCCACAAACGTCCTGATCTATTAACTAAACTCCCCCCTCCTGTTCTAAAGCCCTATTCGCCCGGGCATTTTTGCCTTGCGATCTAAAAGTCGCAAGCATAACCAACTATCTGTACGCCACAAAAAAACTTTCTAATAATAATAAAAACACTGGATGCAAGAAGATTGCAATTACATCTCAGATCGCATTGAAAAAATGTCCAGGGCGCATGGGGCTTAACTTTTTCTTGTGGCTTCTTTAGATGTGATCAAGTCGGAGTAGATCTCTGTCAGGTGGTATATATTTTGAAACACCCAGGGAAAGAATGGGAAGATTAATAAACCTGAACACTATATCCCCAATCATTTTTGGATTTGATCAAAAAAGGTAAAGAGACGAAACGTTATTCGTAAAAAAATGAATACCCCCCCCCCCCCGTCAAAGCCCAGCCTCTAAATATTAGAATACTTATAACAAACTTTTTTTCCCCGAATTTATTTGATATAATCCTGTTAAGTCAAAATACACTGTTTCTATTATTCGGAAATTATAAATTCAAGATTTATCTACTAGCCACGTCGATATGATGAACACATTGTGATCATGTGACCTGGTCTGCATAAGGTCTACACAACAGCTTCCTTTCCTTCCTAGGTCCCTATTCCGTCCGTCTTACTAAACCTCCTCCCACGACCCAAACCCCCTACCGGCCGCTCATCCAAGTTTCATGCCACCTAATCGACGACTAAGCTCATCGTGAAATATTCAGGCGAGGAGGCTGTAGGGAGTTGGGTTGTGTCGCGGGGTCTGCGGACGGAGGACCGGGACGAGGACAGGCCGCTGACGGGACGAAGGCCGCCTCAGCCCGGCGAGGGGCGGGGCGCGCCCGGTCTCAACAGCTCCGGACGCGGACGGTCAAATTTGAAAAAAAAAAAAAATAAATAAATAAATGACAGAGCGTCGCAATTGTTGGTTAAGTTTCAGGTTTGCACTAGCTATCAACTAGATCAGCTCTATAACATATATTTCAGTATTTGACTCTGAATTCCTGTCCCTGGATGTTTGAATGATAACATGAAATAGACATAGAAGAAACCTACCTCAAGGATAACTACCTTGCTCCTTTCACAATATTACAAGGGGTGTTTTATGGGCAATGTTCAAAAGAAAGGACACTGTGGCATTTGAAGACCAGTGATGTTATAAGCCTAATGCGAAATAACTCCACAGTGGGGCTAAAATTCAAGCAGCCAACCTCCCCGTTTTGATTGCACTCAACCACAAAGTTACCAGACCGCCCTATTTGTCGAAAAGATTGGATCTCCTATACTGGCCAGCAAAGATTGGAAAATGCAAAAGCCGAAAACCGTCTAAAGGTCCCCTATCTAGAATCCCTATTCAAAAACTCTCTTGTGATATAACATAAGTGATTTAATCTAGGCCCCTAATACAAGGCACAAGCACGTATGAATAGTTCATAAGATGTTGCTGGGGAAATCTATGTTTCAACTACCAAGTTTCTTGTGATAAATTAGCTATTCCTAATTGGTTTAATTGTTAAATTAAATCATTTCAAAGTAAGACAATTCTGACTTTGACATTTTCACTTATTTAATTTTACCTATAAATCTGCCAACGTTCCCTTGACTAAAAACTGCCCCTAGCCCCCATTGAATAACTTTGCATTTTAATGGTGCTCTTATTTATCATCAGCTATAGCCTCAAGGGGTTTTCTCTGGTAAAGGACCTTTGGGAAGTCGTAAACTAATCAGCAAAGTGTACGGGGGATCTTCTTTAACTCCAGCCAGTGTGTGACGGAACAGTAACGTGCTGTGACGCTGGCATTGCGGAAAAGCAGACCCCTTTTGCAATCCCTTCAATTTATAATCAGATGGGTTTCAATGAATTTCAAATCTTAGAAAAGTCAAGCCTAATTACACAATTGTCCAATTTTCTGCCATATAGTGACGAGCATGAGAACTACCGTATACTCTACATTACCCTATGCATGTTTACCGATATGGTGTATTGCATAAGTATAGTTTACATGCAGAATTGGCAAGCACGGATTTATGGGGCATGTCAGGCACACGCCCCCACCCCCCTCACCAACATCACCCCCCTCAACACCACCACCACCACCATTTTGCCCAAAATATCAAATTTCTTTAAGTAAAATGCATGGGCCCGGAGAGCGCGGGAAAATATTTGCTATAGAACACCCCTCCTTTTTTTTTTAAATTCCTGGATCTACCCCTGATTGGATCAAATAAAGATTGGGAAGGGGGCAGGTGGGGGATAGTGGGAAATTAATTAGGGAGTTTCAGATCCCACAACGCATCTTGATACGTCAACGTATCTAAAAACTACCTAATCGTATCCAAGGCTAAAAGTGCAAAATCTGAAATTCATGATTATATGGTTATGTATCATTGGGGCCCAGAAATATACTTATGATTAAACTTTTTTGAAATTTATTATTAAAGCCGAGAAAAAAGATACGTTACGGTGACTTTAGGTCACGCTTTGGAGTATCTGAAACTGCCTAGGGTCTGGTTAGGTGAGTTATGGATAGTGGCGCCCTCATTGACCCTGCGACCAGTGACCACTAAGCTCGGGTATGACTGCCCCAATCCCCCCTCCCGATGCGGGGGTCTTGTCACTCGGCCCTTTGGTTAATCCAGGGTTATTCCGATCCAGGGTTAATCCATGATCTACGATACTCAGATTATTCTGGTTGTCTGTCACAGTTGATATTGCTTTGAGAAAGATGGATCTATTAACGTTATAGGTAATAGGTTATGGGTGTAGTTAAATTATAATAAAGGGCCCTCCTCAAACCTGCTGAAATGTATCACTGTCGATGGCTTTAACGGAATGATGCACTAATACCTATATTTACCATCCTGTAGTTTTAACAAACTAGCGTCTCACCTCTTCCTACGGACGTGTGGTCCCTGACACTGAAGGTTATATACCGGGCTGACCCTGGCAGATATCATACCTTTTGTCATCTCCATCTTCCCAAGACAAGGCCCTTACAGGCCGCTCCTGCTCTGACGCTCTACCCCAGCCAAGTTGCATCTTTGTAACAGTTTTGTTTTACCATAGTGCCTACTACTTTCGCCAGTCTGTCAAATGACACATTGAATTATGGTGTTTGATGATGAGGTGATCCTGGGCAGGACTAGGTGTGGGATGGGCTGTGGGGTCAGGTGGCTCCTAGGACAGGTGTGTGTGGGTGGGGGGAAGGTCGATCAGGTGTTGATTAGGGTGTGGAAGGTATGACATTTACCGACCGAACCTTTGCAGCTTCTACCTTGAACCTCAATATGAGTAAAAGACAGTAGACCTTATCCCTACAAGCCCTACCTCTGTCTGTATAATATCACTTTATAAAATATTCCATTTATTTCTAAGGACATGACGATAGGGATGTGGTAAGGATGTGATATGACCAAGTCTTGCATAGAGACTTAAGCCTGTATATGCATGGGCGGATCTAGAGGGGGGCGCGCGCCCCTCCCTTTTTCTGGAAAATTTAGCATTTTTCTAATGTAAAACTCGGCCAAAAAGTAATTAAGGAAAAAAATTTCCAATAGCGCACACCCCCCTTTTCAAAATGCTGGATCCGCCAGTGAATTATGAAATAAAGACTCCAGACCTATATGGAAAAATAAGAATGGTTTAGTTATTTCTAAGATTGGGTGTACTCCTAAGACCATCTCCCTCTGCACCTACCCACCCCCTTACACCAATCACCTAACACCCATATAGGCGTGTGGGGTGGTGTAGTGGTTAGAGTGTCCACCCGTTGTGTGGGCGGCCTAGGTTCGATCCTGGGCTGTGCTGGACTGCTATACCCTTCTGTATGTCTCCCTGTGACAACGACAGGGATATCAAAGGCTCATTGAGGGCCACCAGCTGTTGTGTGTATGGCCCTGTCTTCATGGGACCATGCACATTAAAGAACACATGCCTCGGTAACAGTGTAGGGGTATGGTCTCTACCTTCTCCTAGATTCGATCACCATCACCACCCTTGATATGACCCTGGAAGTTAATTAGGGTGTAAAGCAACCAATAACCAACCAACCAACCTAACACCCATAACCCCTCCCGCACCTGTCTCACCCCTGATCCTGTCCCACCTCCCTCCTCAGTGAATCATCCCCTCTCCAGGGGGCCGGGTCCAGCTGGGGCCAGGTCAGCTCAGGGGACTGGGCTTAGTTTCTGGGAGACCTTGATTACGTTTGAAATTTCTGTCGGAGATAATAGTAGCTTGGGGTAAAACAAAAGTAATAATGTGTAGATTTTGAAGACATTTATGTATACACAGTACATGCACATTAACATGGATATTTACATGCATGTACATACCTTCCTGCATGCATACATATACATACATGTATTCATGCATACTGTGATGTTCTCAGGAAAGATTAGGAGCCAGGACGAGCAAGTCGTGAGGTATTCGTACTCTTGACTGTTCTCGATCCGGTTGCACCCACTATCTCGAAAGCACGAATGGGACGAGTCACACCAGCACTCGTCCAGGTCCGCTGCGAGGCTGCCGGAGATGGGCATGTGATTGTAGTATTCTCAGGAACTTGCCCCACGCACGGGGATCGACGGTGGTTGGGATACTACTCGTAATGCTCCAAGGGCCACCGATGCCCTCAGTCCTGGATAAATCAGTACGAGGCAGGTGTCATGGTTCAGGACTGGTCTGGGGGGCCGGGTTTTGTGTGGGGCATCTAACAGGCACGGGTGACCAACAATTCCAGACTCAGGACGGGGACCATGCCCAAAAAATTAAAAAGGTGGTAGCATGTAGGCCAATCTCCCATGTTCTCATCCCTAAACTCAGTATTGACCCGAGCCGGTCGGTTCGTCCCCATTTTCATCCGCCCAAGTTTGTCCCTCATGTTTTACTTTCACCTCTTGCCAGGGTCACTTCCGGTCACTATAAGATCATGCATTACCGAGTTCTTGCACTTTTGTGGAACTCGTACAAGCATTCTTGTGTAATTCGTACTGCATGAGCTCGTGTAACTCGTACCATATGATCTCTATCATTTGTGATCGTGCACTAAACATTGGACTCTAGACATAATTTCCTAACAAACATTTACTTGTCTTTTAACCTGTATAGTTAGCTTCACGAACTCATGCCACAACATTGAATTGATATTGATTACTATAATTCATCACAATACATTCAGACATACGTCATACAAACATACACACCACCTCGCCTTGCCGTCGTTCTCACCCCCATAGATTCGGTCATCAATACTTGGTACATAATACACAAACGTGAGTTGGTCTTGATGTAGCTGAAACATCATCATCATCATAAAAACATACATACATATATACATGCACATATCATACATGCATGTAGAGATACATCCCTATAAACATACCTTAATACATTCATACAACATTATATAAACATACCTTTGTACGTACATACAACTGACTATAGATAATAGATAATAGATAAATAAGTGACTATAGATATACATGTATGTGAATCACAAATATCTGAAATAGGATAAAATATAACGTATGTATACATAGACCAGAGAGTTCTATTCACAGTAGCTTACATGTGAAATACCTTCTACCTTATATAAGTAACCATTACTGTAAGGTCATTTCCTCTTCACTCAAATGACGTCATCCTATCCCCATCAGTCAAACCCTCCACCCCTCCCCTCCGCCCCCTACCCTACCCCACCTGGAGCAGTTTAAAACCCATTTACCCGGACAAAACACATTTCTGCCCCTATTTAAGAAAGGGAAATGGGAGTTTGATCACTCTATGTAAATATGCTTTATGGGGAGTGAGTGATGGTTGTCTAATGGGCCTTCATTAGGGTACCTGTAATGGGGGCAGGGAAACGCTGGTCACGGTTCCTACCTTCAGGCCTAAAGGCAACATTATGCCAGAGAGAGTAAAGTTAACTCTCTCTGATTAAACTATGGGACTTGGGCTGCGATATCAGCGCGAAAGGTTGATATCAAAAAACAGAATTGCACGCGAGAGCGTATAATTGTTTGAACTTGGTAATGTGAAGGGTTTTACGTATATATGTAAATCATGATTTTATTTCTCATGTGTGAATTCTTTGAGACATCTTCATATCGAACCAATTTTATTATACAGTGGACACTTAACGGGTATGTTGTGGGTGTGATGGAGTAGTATCAGTGTACTGAAAGAGTGTGACATTTTCCAATTAGTGAGAATACCTTCTTTGGGTAAAGGCTTTCTCCATTGCTTTTTGTTTGGGTTGGTCCGGATTCGAATTTAGTTCTTTTGATATACCAAAAGTTGGGACGAGTACACATAAGTCAAAAGGAATATGATGGGGTTTGATGCACGGAAATATAAGTAAGGCAACCATACATCATGGATAGAGAGATGCATTGTAGCTGTAAATGGATAAACATATACACATGGACAACTGTAGCAGCTACATTCATTGATTCGGTCATGTATGACGTAGGAGGGGGGATTCCCTGACGTCATTAGAGTGGTCGACAGATGGTCAGTGGTGGTGGGGAGGACGCACCCTCGGCCTGCGCCCTCGGGGTTATAAAGGGGAGGGGCTGAGGGCCTTAGCGGCCCTTAGAAGCCCTCAGTGCTCAGAGGGCCCTTAGCTGGGGGTAGAGGTAAGGGCGTTGTCAAGGGCTGGCAAGGGAACCAGCTGGTCAGTGGACAGACACCATCAGGGAGGGGGGAGGGTGGGGGAGAGGGAGAATGGGGAAGAAGGTAGGAAATAGGGGAAGAGAGGAGGAGGAAATAGAGAAAGAGGGAAAGAAGGGGAAGAATGGAAAGGGGGATGGAGGGGAAGGAGAGGAAGGAGGGGAGCAGGGGGAGCAGGGGGAGCAGGGGGAGCAGGGGGAGCAGGGGGAGCAGGGGGAGCAGGGGGAGCAGGGGGAGCAGGGGGAGCAGGGGGAGCAGGGGGAGCAGGGGGAGCAGGGGGAGCAGGGGGAGCAGGGGGAGCAGGGGGAGCAGGGGGAGCAGGGGGAGCAGGGGGAGCAGGGGGAGCAGGGGGAGCAGGGGGAGCAGGGGGAGCAGGGGGAGCAGGGGGAGCAGGGGGAGCAGGGGGAGCAGGGGGAGCAGGGGGAGCAGGGGGAGCAGGGGGAGCAGGGGGAGCAGGGGGAGCAGGGGGAGCAGGGGGGCAGGGGGAGCAGGGGGAGCAGGGGGAGCAGGGGGAGCAGGGGGAGCAGGGAGCAGGGGGAGCAGGGGGAGCAGGGGGAGCAGGGGGAGCAGGGGGAGCAGGGGGAGCAGGGGGAGCAGGGGGAGCAGGGGGGAGAAGGGGGAGCAGAGGGTGCAGGGGGAGCAGGGGGAGCAGGGGGAGAAGGGGGAGCAGAGGGTGCAGGGGGAGGAGGGGGGGAAGGGGGAGCAGGGGGAGAAGGGGGAGCAGAGGGTGCAGGGGGAGGAGGGGGGAAAGGGGGAGCAGGGGGAGCAGGGGGAGAAGGGGGAGCAGAGGGTGCAGGGGGAGGAGGGGGGAAGGGGGAGCAGGGGGAGCAGGGGGAGGAGGGGAGATGGGGGAGCAGGGGGAGAAGGGGGAGCAGGGGGTGCAGGGGGAGGAGTGGGGAAAGGGGGAGCAGGGGGAGAAGGGGGAGAAGGGGGGGAGCAGAGGGTGCAGGGGGAGCAGGGGGGAGCAGGGGCAATAGGGTGAGCAGGGAGAACAGGGAAAAGAGGGGGAGCAGGGGCAGGAGGCGGAAGGGGCTGTACGGAAAGCAGGGGTAGCAGGAAAAGCACGGGATAATGGAGAGAAGGCAATGGAGATTATAATTATTTACATTTTCCTCTTTCGCTACCACTGTGCAAACATGTATCTTATTTAGGTCAATGAATAGATTTATTCGAATCTATAATTGTTTAGAAGTATACAGATAAAGATTGTTCGTGAATTGAAATGAACTGCATAATACATCTACTATGCGTCCAAACTAGTTGAACCGTTATAAAACATATCTAAATAGGAACACGTCATTATTTTGTCTCTAGAATAGGACAGAACGACACCACATAACCAAATTGTCTGAACAAGAGACTCTTAAAGGGTAAAGGAGCAAACACATGTGACCGAGACTGACTTCATACACCCCTCAAACCAGACTTACTGCCTATGTCACAGCCTCTACAACACGACATTGACAAGTTAGTAAAACCACCATTCTTTTACACCCCCTTAGATCTTCAAAGATGTATTCTCTAATCTTGATTTCTCTGGTGACAGTCTCATCAGATAATTCCCCCAGGTAATAAATCACACTTCTTTACGATCTATGTTTTTATCCGCGGAGTCCGATAGTCATCTCGCAGCCCCCCATTTTACACCGGTTGATGGAGTGTATGCTTGACTCTATCTCTGAAGGTTTTGTCTGCTTTTTGTCAGGTAAAATGGATGGTCTTTCTACAGATGTGGACGTTTTGACATAGGCCAGGGGGTGAGTCAGATCTTGTGATGTTTCTGTGTGTGTGGGCACAATTTGCAGGACACCTGGGCTCTTCTGCAGTCAAGTGAGTATTATTGGCCTAATCTACAAGTATTATGGTCAATGTCAAGAACAAAGATTGTTCACATTTATCATTTTTTGGCATCCCCTTATGCTTAAAATGTAAATGTAAGACTGGTATCAACTTTGGATGCTTCATATGTATTATTGGCCTGATCTACAAGTATTATGGTCAATGTCAGGAACTTATATTTTACACATTTATCATTTTTAGTACCATTAGCCTCTTATACGTAAAAGTAAATGTAAGACTGATATATCAATTTTGGATGCTCCATAGGTCAATGGTATGATGTGGTGACGAAAGACACATCAAACGACTTTGATTGTGGAACAAATCGCTAGATTCTTTGGGGTTTGACAAATTATCCTTTTCCCACTCGTGAAATATCTCTGTAGACATTGTTCAAAGCAACAAATACAAAGATTGTCTGTTGATAATTTTCCTTTTTTAACTTTGATTGCAAGCCTAAGGGGTGACCATCTGTTAGCTGGATGAGTATCACATACACTGTCAGAGGAACTGTCAATCTGTACCGGTCCAGAAAGGGCCTCGACTGACTCCAAGCACAAATAATATAGACATAGCTGTAGATCAGGAGTGCCGACCAAAAAGTATCATGATAATTTATTCCAACCATACATTAAAATAGCCAAGATCACGAAATTCATGATCGTGGGATTTTAGTGGTCTGCAATAAATCGTGGATTTTTCTTTTCATTCTCCAAAGTTTTCCCATGTCCTTAAAACATGCATTAAAACTGTTATATATGAATTTACATACGTTGTGAATGGTGAGATTATTGATGTCCAAAATGTATTGTGGATATTTTCTGGGCAGTAATTATATGTATCTTGGACCCTAAGGATAAATTTGGATGTATCGTGAATGCTTTTTGGCTGGCATTCCAGGTCATCAAGTGACCGCTCATTTTGTGTTCTCTATGTTTGTGGTAGGGGAATAGTTGGAGAACTTGATAGTGTATATTTCACATTATATTAATACCTATCGTGAGTAGACTTCGCATATGCCATTAGAGCTGTATAGATCACTGAAATTTAAAAATGAAAATTTAAAAAAGAAGAACTGTAAGGGTGATAAACAATATTAGGTTTTTTGAGGACTTTCTTCCATCTCAGATCTATAGGCAGTCCTTGATAATGAAAACAAAATTAAGATTTGTACCAGATGGACCCACAGAATCCCAAGGTAGTTATGTGTGTTTGGAGGTGGGAGGGGGTGAACTGGTAAGGCAGGTGCCTTCAGGTGTTAAACCAGGTATAAGGTGACAGCCCCTCTTCTCTCCCCACTCACCCCTCACCCCAGGCCCCTACCACCCTGTCCACCCCTTCTCACCCCAATCTCTTACCCTTCTCACCCGTCCAGCCAGCCTTAGTCCACCCCTTCCCTGTGTGTGTGGGGGGGCACTTTGGCTTGAAAAGGTACTCACTGCCAAACGAACCTTTGAAGCGGGGACAGTGCACATCAAAATTGAGGGGCAATCAACCATTTTGTCTGCAAAATCGGGGGTCGTTGAACTACATCCACAGAACAATACAGGAGCAATAACTTGAAATTTAGCTTTATCGGTACCTTATTTCATAAAATAAAATTAATAAAATTGATCCAGAAGTTTCCATAATCAGTATTCGTGATTTTTGTATATTTTCTGGTATAGACACACTCGGGTTATTAGGGGCGGGGATGAGTGTCCCCCAAAAAGAGAGGGCGTTCAACTAAAATTCAAGAGCTGTCAGTCACAAAAAGCAGGGGTGGTAGTTTGGGAGTGGGATGTTACTTTCAAAGAGTCAGTGCCCCCCCCCCCCTCCTCTGGGACTTCTCCTCACCTCAACCTCCCCACCTCCACTCCCCCATCCACCCAGCCTCAGTCCACCCCTTCTCACTCCAACCTCACCACCCCCACCCCTCACCTAGTCCACCCCTTCAAGATATCCTGGAATGGTCAGTCACAAAAACCAGGGGCAGTAGTTTGGCAGTGGGAAGTAACTTTCAAAGAGTCAGTACTCCCCCATCCCCCCCCCCCCCCGCCCACATCTGGGACCTCTTTTTATCTCAACCTCCCCAATACCACTCCCCCATCCACCCAGCCCCAGTCCATCCCACTCACCCAGTCCACCCCTTCCCACCCTAACCTCACCACCCCCACCCCTCACCCAGTCCACCCCTTCTCACCCCAACCTCCCCCACTAACCCACCCCTTGTGTGGTTTGTTTTTGTGCCCCCTCTCCCCCTTTGTGGCGGTTCCCTCAGATCTCCCCGCCACCCGCCGGTAATGACATGTTGGATAATTTAAGGCCCATCGGAGCTGACTTGTGTCTGCTTGAAGGGGACAGGCGCCGGCCTAGAGTTACCCCTAATTAAAGGGCCTGCACCCCCTTACACCCCTGACCGGGCCTATAGTGAGGGATGGCACCCTTAGGGCAAGGCCTCTCTCCTACAACACTTAGCGACTTTTTATCTCCGCGTGGCACCTTTTGTCAGGGGTGAGCAGCGTGTGGCAATTGATTCTGAAGTAGGGGGTGATTTACAGAAAGATGGGGTGTCACATAGCCTTATGGGGAGCCGGGTGTGGGAGGGATAATCATAGCATATCCACCGTCATGGGAATGAAGTTGTGAGATGTTCAGGAGACATCAAAGTTATTTCGATGCATGTAGGCGGATTAAAAAGCCACTCAACGTTATCAAATCAAGATCCCAAACTCGAGTTAACATTGATATTTATCATAGTGGAAATACATGAATAATTGTATAGTTTTTTATTTGGGAGCACCTCATTTTGTCCCTCTGATTGTTTTCATTGCTCCATATTACATATCAAATCATATGATATTTTATTAATGGGAGTATCGTCTCAGAGGCAGATCCAGGTTATCCAGGCTTCTTTTAACTCCCATCTCCCCTTTGCTCCACTACACAAAGAGGGGGAAATAATCATAACCATAACACCTAGGATAGCAGAAATCAGCTGTCACTTGCCACTTGCAGCTCATCACAAACAAAAGGGGAGCGAGAGGTGAAGTCTAGCTATTCTGACGTTTAGTGTCGGCATCTTTTCTCGTCATAGACCTGGTGAGAGGAGTGGGGTGTGGAAATTGGGATGCTCATTAATAAGCCAACCCGGACAGCGTAATCATAAGATATATGACTAGAACATTGAAGTAACCAATCTTTGTACGACAAGAATGATTTAAATTTAATTGTTGAAAGTAAGTATAATTCAGGTTATACAATATCGTAGGAACACTACCCAAAGTAATGTTCACGATTTTTATAAAGATTTTATGCAGGAAAGAGGGATAGTTTATTTCAACCAATCTGTAGCACCTCCACCTCCTCCTATCGTCCCTTTTATTATTACCCTACTACTTCTAAAGTGATGTCCTTTCACATGTATCAGTTTACACACTGAACTTACTTCAAGTCATACCAAGAACCAGGGAAATTTATAGGCTTCTACCAGCCTGTCCATCTGGTTGCTGTTTTGTTAAATTGCTTAGTAAAGGACCTGGGGGAACCAGCAAATTGGGTTGTGGCCCTTTTTCATAGTTCCACTTGTAATGTGGCTTCATGGTGGAGTGGTTAGGACCCTCCTTCTCCAAATCCAAAGATTGCAGGTTCGAATCCTGAAGGAGTTTCTCAATGCCAGTGTTTTCAGCCTGGTGAAGCCACTTGTCGATAATAAACATGTAGTGATAACTGCAATCCATAAGAACAACTTTACAAAATGCTCGTTGTACACGTGGCTCCTTATATAATTACCAATGCCCGAGGGCGGGGCTGTGTGAGGACCGGTTTGGGACGGCGTTAGGGGTGAGAGGTAGGGGGCATCAAAGGTAGGACCTGGGGGAGGTGATAGTTATCTGGGAACGGGGAGGAGGGACCTTCTGTCACCCTACAGAGGTACGCTGACCACCGGTCAGTTAATGGTCAGGGCGAGGACAATGAATGGGCATAGGGCAAATGAAAAGCCCAGCCAGCTTGCGACGTAACAGAAACGTTCTGCAGCCATACTTTTTTGGTCAGTTTGTTACTCACTAAGACGACACGTAACAATAATGTTATTTATGTTGAGGTTGAAACCTCACCAAATTAGAACGTTACTATAATGTTATCTTTTGGTTAGGTTAGGATGAAACCAAAATAGATTGTTATAAGAATATTCTGTTTAGGTCAAAGAACATAATTGGAACGTCATAACAACGTCGCAGTGGAACATCACAGCAGTAGGTCACAGCAACTTGATTGAGAGTCATCAAAAGAGTGTAACAAGAACCAAACCAGAACCAAATAGAACGTTACTGCAATGTTATTATAACGTCACACCTCCGGCTGGGAGCTGAGGTCCTCTCCACCCAAACGGCATACGTGTAGTGGGTAATGTGTGGGCAGTCACTGTGATGCTTTTTTTTTTTGTTTTTAAGTTTCTGAACCAATCCTCAAGGGTAACCCCCCTGGTCTTCCGGATCAAGTTTACAACAGTAAGGAGAAAATGTGTTACATATGATTAGATCATACCCACTCTATTATTTTGTAATGGATGTAGGGCAGAAAAATTGTCTAAAGTGTCATTATGAGGTGAGGTAAGATTTTCTTTACCTCTTATTTCTTAGAAAAGTCATTTATATCTGAGTATGAAAACCTTAGGAATTAAGTTTCAACCATGTTTTCTTAACATTGTATGTATGTATCCTCACTTTATGGTGTAAATCCTGCCTGTAAAAATATGTACATCAATTCACCCTTCATACCTTCAAGTACTACATATGAAAGCCAGTGGAAACCCTGATAGCTTTTAAGTTATTTAGATTAAAATCTATAAGCTGCCGTGTATTTACATATATCATGGAGTCAATATGATAATATGAAACCCGAAAATTCTCCCCGAAAATCTGTCCGAAATCCCCACCCCCTACCCTACCTGATGGACAGAGCCTTTAGAGAGACGTAAATGTCTTACTATGACATCACATTCCCTAAGATTCAATCAGCCTGGCGGACATTAGTGGAACTACTCAGTGTGACGTCAGAGGGCGGGGTGGCGTCCATACGTTACGTCACGTGAAGTATACGTTATTTGATGGACATTGTGTCCCGGTATAGAGTGTCTATGTAACACTGCAGTATGGTAAATGTCGGAATCTCTGATGTAGATGTTAACCATAGATAGTACTGTTAATGGCTGAATGGGGAATAAGCCATCTCATTTAGGTGTGTATATTATCAACGAGTATAGACTTCTGTCTATACTCGTTGGTATTATGACGAGACCAATGCTGTATGACCTAAAGCACTGCTACCGGACCAACTGTTACTATGGAGCACACTCTCGGAATCAAAGCAAATTCTAAACTTTTCTATGCAGGTCGGAATTCCCAAACAAATTTGTAATATAGAATGGATATGACCTGTTAGAAACGATAATCTGACCTAACGTGTTTAGAAACTTTGCTCATCTATGGATATCTATTTCACTATTGTCACTCATAACTATTAGGCCTACCACTTTTGTAATTATTGTCATTAACTTTGATCACTGTTACATAGCAATAATCTGGAAGATCATGTGTGCACGTGAAGATGCTAAGTAAACAATTTAAAAAAAAGAAATGCATGACTAGTTTCCAAAATGTTAACTTTCTAGGTGTCATTTTTTGTTATTTCTAGTAAAAACTATTTTTCACAACGTCTGCTCCGGGAGTGTGCCTTTTTTTAAAACTTTTGTACGTCCTTTCTATAACTTTGGAGAAAATACCAAGATTCTATCGTGTTTATTTTGTCCCATACATACGAAATGTTGAATAGAAGGCCAACATTATAATTTCTCAAAACAGCAAGGAAATATCACATTTTGACATTGTAGACCTATTCCATGAGTATGAGGAAATTAATATCATGTTCAGCAAAATACCAAGGAAGAACTTATGTAAATAAGATTGGTGAAATTGTGAGGAGCGTATGTACACTCGGACGTGGAAGGAAGGCTACTCGGCCCCAAATGACCAGTGGGGCTTTGTATTTCCCACTCTCTCTGTTGTTCAGTAGTCAAAAATTTTCAATACTCTAAACAAGTAAAGGGCCAAATCCAGACCCTCTACCATAAGAGTGAACAAATTAAAACATAAGATTGGTGAAATTAAAAAGAAGGAACAAAATGCTACTACCTCCGAGGGTGGTATTTTAGTTCATACAGCGTCCATCTGAGGCCTTCCCCACCGACAGCTGCACAGACGACGAGCTGCAGGGACTTTCTACACCACTTTGTTCACCTGAAAATGAAGTGTGTGGTGATACCTTAATGGATTTATGGTTGGTAAGTACGTTCTGAAGGTCTAAGAGATGCCCTTTGGGGGCAACTCTTAATTTATGCAGATTAATGCAGATGTGTTTTTCTCTCCTCTAACACAAAAAAGTAGCCCAGAGATTATAGGCAAGTAGAACCTGTCCTTATAAAATATTGTATATGACACTGAAAGAAAATGAGACAAACTTTCTTGGCAATTCTTTTTTTACGCTTTTACTTCCATACCTTTTAGATTTGAGCAAATACATTTAACCTCAACTTTCATCAAGACCATTATTTTATCATTAACATTTTGTCAGAACAGACAAAAAATAAATCATTTCAAGAGGTAACTTAATTATGTCATTTGGAACATAGAATACCGACGATAGCAATTATCCTGCGATTCATTTTGTTCATTTTACGTTACATTGTTTCTTAACCTAATAACTTTTCTGATATCACGTTAAGGATAGAGAGGTGTTATCGACGGGCTATTCAGTGAAATTGCAATAGTTTGGTTAATACTGCTTATTGCTTAATGTTTTATATATCAAATAAAAGGGCAGATTTTTTTCTATCTAATTGTATTTAAACTTTTTTAAACAAATGTAAGTTAGAAAAAATATATATTAAAAAGTGAATTTTTCACTTTTATTTTTTTAAAGTTGATATCTTCATTAATAATTTCTCCAGAGCGCTGGAACTTTACAGTTACAACAAGAACCTTCCTATGGAGGGAACCGTGTCTCAGTTTTTTATTCCATGTCCTAGTTTATATTTTATTTAAAAAAACGGGTAAATTTTCAATAATTTTTTAACATTTTTTTTCAATATTTTCTCAAAATTGAACTAAGACCTATGTGAAAAATCTGAGACACGGTTCCCTGCATAGGAATGTTTATAATGTAAATCCAAAATTTCAAACAAGTATCTTAAAAATTAAATGAGATATCTACCTTCAAAAAATACAAGTTAAAAAATACACTTTTGTTTTTATGATTTGTTTACTTATTCAATTTTCAACAAATTGATATATATCATACAGTACTATGTAGAGCTTACATTCAAGTTTAAATGTTATAACTATTTAGCAGATATGTCTACATATAGTTAATCAAAGCAGCAGTAGATGAAACAACTGCAAATTATACGAGGATAACACCTCTCTATCCTTAAAACACCTTGTAATAAGACTGTGCAGATTTCCCATTAAACGTACCTTACCTGAGGGTGGAGTTTACAGGTAAGGTGCAGGTAACTCACCTGGCGTGTTGGTGGTGGGGGGGGGGGCGTGTCCGGAGGGTGGTCAGGTGAGGGGATTGATGAGATTGCACTCCTGGCCAGCCATCAACCCCCCCCCCCCCCTCACCCTCCGTCACCCCCTCACCCCACCACACACCCCTCCCCCATCTAAGCACACCCATCTCCATCACTGCCCTCCCGGTCCATCTCAATAGGGTGTTTTCATAGCTGCACCACCTTATCATATGAGTGTATAGACCTTGTGCAGATGTGGTCTATTGGTCACGTTGAGAATCATAACCATATGGATATATGAATAATCCGAAATGTATTCAGTTCTTAGGATTTTAATTCTTGGTATAGTGCTTTCAATAGTTTGTTTTTATATCGTTTCAGCATAAATTTTTATCTATGTATTTTGAGGTTGCGACGTCATATGGGACGTCAGTTTACATTGGTGCGCCATCTCCAATAGCTTTCTGATTCTGATTCGGTAAACCCAGCCAAACATGTGACATTGTTATAACGTTTCTTGTTAAATTATTTTTGATACATACTGCTGTGATATTGTACTGCTTTAACATTCTACTTACGTTCTTCGAGCTAAACAGAATGTTCTTATAATGTTCTGTTTTGGTTTCATCCTAACCTCACCAAATAAAATGTTATAACAACGTTCTAATTTGGGGAGGTTTCAACTTCACCATCAATAACATTTGTTTAATGTTATCTTAGTAAGTAACAAACTGACTAGAAAAGTATGGTTGCAGAATGTTTCTGTTACATTGCAGGTTGGCTTGGAAGGCTTCTATTCCATCCCTCTCGCTCTAACACCCCAATCCACCCACCCGCGCTGTCCCTGATTAGCTAGGTACTGGAGGTGGCGGAGCGCACTGACCATCTGACCACTTCCTTAACCCCCTCCCCCTCATCCTCCATTACACTCCTTCAAAGCTCACCAGACGTCCTGGGGGCGCCACGGTAGGCGAGGGGCCTCACAGGTAGCGGTAAACAGGCAGGGATATGAAACTGCTGGTGGACGTTGAGAGGTAAGGAAAGAAAGATGGAATTGTTACATGAGGAACTGGTAGGATCAAGATTAGGATTGAGACAAGAATTAAATTAAGATTAGTATAAGGAAAAACTAGATGTATTTCGATAGTTAATAGAATTTGTGAAATTTCGACCTTGTGTTGCTTTTGGTTCCCTTTGAAATTGCCAGACACAGCCACACAATGATGAAACCATCTTGAAGCACTAATAGTATATTTTGTCGAATTTTGTCGTCTCGAGGGTGAGAAGCTTACAATTCGGTACAATACCTCTCAAGTCTGTTAAATGTAGAGGTTAAAAACAATTTTGAGATTATACTTTCTACACCGTTATATATATATACATTAACTACATGATATGTTTAGTGATTGGACTTCACATTACACTTACCGCTTCCCTTCCCCAGTCGCCCACACTCGTTACCCAGTCGTTAGTGCCCCCACACACGACCTTGACAAGGACAAATGACCCCTGTCCCGGCCCCCCGGACTGATCTCAGGTAAATTACAGACCAGGACCTCGCCCAATGAACCCCCTCAGCCCCTGATCTCAGCCTTATTACAGGTGGGCCTCCTCGACTCGTGATGGTGTCGATTTTACACCGGCCATGTCAGGTGATCCAGTAAATAGGGGGTCCTTTATGGAGGGGATTGTTTTATGGTGTGTCCTCATGGATTGTTTGCCTTAACAATGAGGGAAATTAATGATTGGTTGTCTCTACTCAGAGATTGATTCGCAATTGTTATCTAAAAATATAAGAATGCCCTAATGTTTCATGCAAAGTTAACGAAGAAAAACTGCACTTTCCTCCTCATTTTTCCTGTACACTCTCATCTTTACGTTGTTTTATATTTTTCAAGGAAAACAATATCGACATCTCAAATCATCTTGACTGCAAGTGTGTCTTATTATAGGATTGAGACTCAATAGCCTGATATCATGGAATTTTGGTCTTTGAATGAATGCAGCCAAACCAAATTTGAATTCCCCAATGTCTCCCCACCCCAGCTTCTTTTTGATTCAGCCGACTCCCGCCCCCTTATAAATCCACCCACATCCCAGACCCAATAACAGTTCTTCGGGGCCTGAGGGGCTCAGGGGCCAATCCCTCGCGTATCACTGCCCGGTTCCCAACCGCTCATCAGCCCACTGCCATCGACCATTGACCTTTCCATTGCCTGCTACCCGCAATTGCCTTTTTTACCGGTTGGTGCCTCTGACTGGTGTTGGCTGCGGCTAGCGCCACCTTCAGGCCCCAGTCATCCAACCCACACCTCCCAACGACCCCCTGCCCCCTGCCTAGAGCCTCTATTCCACGAGCCGAATTTGATGGCCGTTAATATTCTTTTTAGAACATCTCATAAGTAATATGGCAAAATGCTATACATCCTACATATCATGTGAAAGAGATCGCCTACTGGAATACAGCCTTCAGAGTTCTAATGACATATAACATGCCTTTGAGCAATCCATTTTATTCAATTAATTAAACCACTTTCACATACATATATATACAAGTAGGTGCATATCTTGATAGCAACAAGGGTAGTATTGGTGACAATGATGACAAGGGTAATAGTGATATGATAATTCTACATAAAGATATATTACACTTCTAGGCATTACTTAGTTCGTTACCTGCATAGTATTAGTAAAGGTTACTCCCACTGCCGATTTTTTATATACATAAGGAGTAAAATCAGCTAGTGTAATTCAGCCTCCACCCAAAAATCCCTAGCCACCCACCCCACACCTCCCCCTGAACCCCCTAACCCCCACAATGCCCCACCCAGAAGGGCCTTGTGGTAATGAACGGCAACGTGTGCAATCAGGCGTGGCGATGACCGGTAGGGTAGATCAAAGCTGCCGGCCGTTCATTACGACTGACCGGCTGCTGCCCGTCCTCACTGTGTGCCTCAGTGGTCAGCCGGCTTACACCCCTCGCTGACCGCCCCCCACAAACCAGCCTGATCTCTGCCTCTTACTCCCCAGTGTTCCTCTAACCCCGGGGGCGCTGGGCCGCCCTGACTGGCCTATGGGGCTCTAAGTGTAAACCTTCAGAGTTTTGGTAAATTTGATCACATCCTGAAGTACATAGGTGAAATTAGGGCACGTGGCATCTTCCAGTGAGTTTGTTTTTTCCTCTCCATTTTGTTTCCTTGTCTTGTGAAATAGAGTGCCTTCAAGACCACAAGCATATTACCTAAGAAAATGAGTTATTTCTTTGATTCTTTTGATTAGTTATTTCATTTCTTTTTGTATTGTGCATGTACAAAACAGTGCCTTTCACACTGAGAACATTCGTAATTAAGTGTCCGTATCTAAGTCAACCCAGTCATCTAGAATTAGTTGCTTTAGAACATAGTAATATAAATTCATGTTTAATTGAAGGAGCAGAATATTGAATGACAGTTATAACGTCAATAAATCTAATTTATTACATAAAAACATTGACATTCAGAATGAAATAATTTTTATGCTGATATGATCATAAAACATTCATTTTATTGAATATAATGCAACGCAAGCAATATAATCATTTAACTGAAATTAATCAAAAGTACAGTTCCATAGCAATAATTCATAGAATGCTCAAACTTAGATTACAAGATAATATGGAATTGATACCATAATAACCTTGATGAATTTACAGGTAGATCCAGAGAGAGTAAAGTTAAAACCCGCTTTAACTTTACCCTCTCTGGTATAACACACTGCGTACTGTAACCCCCATTCCCCCGCCCCTTGATCAGGCCCCCAGACCCGGTGAGGCGTGAAGAGGCCGTGGGATCAGGGGGGTTGGGGCAGGGTTAGAGGGCAGAGCTGATCAGGGCTCCCCTCCCCTCGGGGCACATACTTCATCAAAAGGCACACGCTGACGACATCCGAGCCGCTCACAGACCTAACGGCCGGCCGACCGAGGAAAAATAAAGATTTGGTTTTTCGGTTGAATTCTACGCATGCGTGGCTGGTTCAGTGACCTATGAAAGTTGTTCATGGTGTGACCTTGAAGCAGTGAGAAGGATGCATGGCTTATATGCGTTGGGTGAATTGTGGTGTTCAAAGTGTGACTTTGGAGCTATCAGAGAGATGCGTGGCCAGCAGTGTGTGGATGGATGGGGTGGCCAACGTAGTTGAGGCGTTGGTACCTAGCGTTGGCATTGGCACTGCACTGGTTCGGGTCCCATGCAGTGCAGCATGGGAAAGAACATTTGGATGACCCCTGCACGGAATTGTACCCTAATGGTCCACAGGACTGCAGTGGAAAAACATTTGATAACTCGGCCTGTATAAAAATCCAATTAAAATAAAAAAGGTGGTTTTTGATGTGTGACCTTGGGACTATCAGAGAGTTGCGTGGTCTACAGTGTGTGGATGGTGGTGTTCAATGTGTGACCTTGGGTCTATCAGAGAGGTGCGTGGCCTGTAGTGTGTGACCTTGGGTCTAACAGGGAAGTGTGTTTGACATAGACCATAAAATGTCGTTTAGAAATTAAATGCATATTTAGCTGTCACCTATTAGATTTCTACTTGCATCCAGATTTTGAACGCATGAGACCCAGAACATTTTGCAGTGTTATTGGTGAATTGGAAAGGAAGCACAGATCAGGCTTCTTTCAGTCTGTTTGAATCCATTATTCACTTCACTTGTTTGCAGAAAATACTGCTGTAATGGTAAAAGACCAAAGATGTTGCCTTACAATAACCTCCTGAATTATGCTATCCAGATTCAGGAGATATACACATCTAGATCCACTATGCATAGCTCCAGGCAATACGATACGTGTACACATAATTCAGGTACCCATCCCAGCCTGGACCACCCAGCATGGCAGGTAGATAGGGCTTAATTACACTAATCACTGCCTGATAAATCAACGCCCACAACGTGTTTCCACCTTGGTAGGAAACAATACACTATAAATAACCCTAAATGGCCTAGGTATGCATTGGAGTTGTTAATTAATGAATACTGGACTGCATGAATTGTACATTGAAAACATTGTTTACATTTAGTTGTTATTTCATGTAATAAACTGAATATATCAACCTTTAAAAAGTGTCTCATATATCTGTATTTTAGAGGAAAAGGTTCGTTGATAATCTCAGATTTTCTTCAGGGTTTACTGTGATACATTTCTTTCATAACCGAAGTAAAGTGCATGTTTTACACTGATATCACACACATCTGACACAAAGAAAGGACTTCCCAATATGGAAAGCAAAATTCTACACGTCTTCCTACCGCAAAGGTGCAAGTGAATGAAAAGGGACAGAGAGGGGGGATGGGGGAAGTAGGGGGACATAGAGGGGAGATGGGGGTAGGAGTGGGGCAGAGAGGGAAGGTGGGGGTAGGATGGAGATAGAAAGGGAAATTGGGGGTAGGATAGAGAGGAGAGATGTTGTAATGAGGGGGTAAAGATGGGAGATGATGGCAGGAGGGGGTAGCAGAGGAACGATGGGGGTAGGACCAGGACACGATGGGGACAGAGAAGGGACATGGGGTAGGGATCAGTGTTGGATTCAGAGATTTCAAAAAAGGTACCCTAATCTAGAATTTTGAGGCTAGGATTTTACAATGAAAGAATTAAATTTGGCAATGGGCGAGGGAGCCGAGGTACCCCCCCTCCTCCCAAAAAATAAATAAATAAGTAAATAAATAAATGAAAAAAATAAAAAGTACCTGCCGATAGGGAGAGGGAGTGGAGAGAACAGGGCGGGTCACAGATTGACGCAATGGTTAACAGAAGCGGTTCAAACCTCTGAGAAACCAGACACCTCTGTTTATCTTGGAGACAGTGGAAAGGTTAGGCCCATTTATACCCGAGGGGCCTCTAAATAAACCAGAGGTTATTTGTGTTGGCAGGGCCAGTGACAGGTATATGAATTATGAACACGGTATATAGGTAAACAGAGCGCGGTCGGAGCCCACCTCCCTGGCTCTCGCCCAACAGGCTATAGCGCTGGACAGAGCCCAGTTTGAGCGGTCAATGAGGGGAACTGTCAGGCCCCTTAAGTAGATTTTCATTAGAATACACTCATAATAGGATGAGAGGACCTGCACAAAGAGAATGAATGATTATACATTATATATTGGTACAGTGGCTGGTGTCCTTATGCCATAGTGGGTCAGCTGAGGTGACTGGAAAAGGCGTGTAACTAGGAAAATTGAGGTGTAAGAGAATGCCACTGATTTTCTACTCATAGATGTCATTCAAGAAATAATGAGCTAGTGTCAAATTCAATTCAATTTGTTTTGGCAAAACCAAAAACATCATATTTGGATGTTTCTTTTTTCCTTTTTTCCGTTTGTCTATGGGTTGGCTTTTTGGTTTTAATCCCGATTTATAGATCTCCTTGGAACTTATTCGTCTGATTGATTTTTTACAGTAGTATTGTCCTCATTGTATTTATATTGGCTTTACTAGTAATGTTTGAGTCCTTACTTTAAACTTTATTTTGATTTGTTGAGGCATGAAGCGTGTAAGCTTAACTTGCAGTCCTAAAAAACAAAACATCAAAGGGAGATTTAGACCGGACTACGATATTAATTCATTTCTCAATTAAGATATTGAAGAAAATATCAAATTAATGCTCCTGTGATTAATCACTTAGAGTTATAGGTAAAACGCATCAAGAGACCATACATGTTTTTGTTAGAAATACATAAAAGAGATTTCGTCTGAATGAATGGAGACAGATTACAACATGCTACAAAATGTTTACATTGCCTTTGTTCACTTAAATCTATTACTTGAACAATGAAGTTGCCGGGTCATGTTTTCAAAGGATAGACTATTATGTTGTGAAGGTAAGGGGCAGTGATTTTACAGGTTCAACTTTGATTTTCAGACTTTAATATATATTATTCAAATGTTATTTCTACTGTTGTTATTATCATAATGGAAGGTGAAGCGGAAAGCGAACCCACGTGTGAATTGGCAAAGCTGCAGGAATGTAGAACACAAAACTGAAATTAATGTACCATCATATCCTGCTTTCCTTGAACAAAGGGAACCATCTATTCCAGGCCACAGGACAATTACACTTAATTTATCTCTCATCTGCCTGTAAAACTCCCCAGCACACATGCTTCATCATGTTCAGGTGAGAGGCAGTACAGGTAAAGGCCGGATTCCACTAGTCGATTTTACTCCCGATTTCTGAAATCATCCCCGCGAACTCACGTTAATCATAGACATGTTACATATCGTTAGAAAGGGTTTCGAATTCTCTCTCAAATGATATGTAGGATGCATGGTCTTTTGTCATATGACCGGGGAAAAGCTTGCGAATTATCAAATTGCCAGCTGTCAGAATCGCCAAGTGGAATACAGGCTTAAGGATCGACCGGACAAAGCTGGGCCTGTCACCATGGAGTGATTGATGGAGTCAGGCGGCGACCGGACACCGCTCGTTTATTATTCCTGTATTGTCTCAATACGATGACCACCGACTAACCATCAGCTGACCGGTCCTTTAGAGGAGGCCACTCAGGGGTCACCTATGATGGATGACCAGTCGCTTGGCGGTCGGATCCAACCTGCTGTCACTTCGGGAATGCTGATGGTCACCGGGTGCCGCTCAGAGGTGAAATAATGGCAGGTTATTGCAGGTTTAGCCCATTGTCTCTAATGCTATTTCATTGATTTCATGTCATTTCTTGGTACACTGCCCTTTTATGTTGTAGGTGGGTGTCTTTTGAATTTAATAAGTGATAATATAGACAACATAATTATACAAACCCAGGCAAGTTGCTATTGAATCGGCATGTTGTGTGACCATACCTTTTGGTCAGTCTGTTACTTGCTAAACTTTCATGTAACATTATATTATATTTTGTGAGTTTGAGACTCATCAAAAAGTGTTATATAAACATCTCATTCTAATGACATTAAGGCCTTACTAATACAGAATGTTGAAAAAATATTATCTTTAGTGAAAGAACGTAGCCAGAAAAACAATAAAGGTCACAGTGTAATGATACAATGGTAAGTTACAGAGACAATATTGGGTGCCATCAAAATAACATAACATAGCATGGACCAAACCAGAACTAAACAGAAAGTTATAGTAACGTCATGGTAATGTTGCATGCTTTCCTTGGATGCTTCCTCATTGATTTCTTGTCATTTCTTGGTATGTCACACAAATGGATTATCTTTTTATGGTGTCATTTGATGCACTTTGATGCCAACAGATATAAATGGTGTTTAAAATACAATGGCAGGGGGTGGTTAATCTTATCATCTATAAGAGCCTTTGCAAACATACAACATAAACTTCCAATCAACATTCTTTTCCCAATAACCTCTAACAGATCACATCTTGTAATTAGATAAGTAGCAATAAATTTAGTAAAATAATTTACTGGGGATATGCTAAACAATACTTACCGTACATTAAATACACATTATGTATATAAATCAGGCAGACCATGACAAGTATAACTTTGAACATTGGCAAGGGATATATGATATACATGTGTTCTGTGACACAGTGATCAAAACGGCAAGAGTTTGCAATAGGGATGTCACTCTTCAACGGGTCCCGCTGTTGAATTGTGGCTGTTCTACGGGGCTGATTTTCATTCTGCAAAATGTTCTGAAAAAAAGACATTTAGATCTAATATTTCTGAAGTTTTCAGCCTAGAACAATTAAAGTGGGTGAAAATTGATGCTCGATTTTTGCACAACAGGACACGTTTGGCCAAACCCTCCTTGCACTGTTGCGAGACCATTATGCGATGGGCCACAGGACTCTCTGTCACCCGACATGACTGATGCGTTATTGATGTGGGCCCCGTACATCTTTCACGGGCTTTAATCTACTTGACTTTGGCAGCCGACATGACACAACCTTGGCCGCTCCCGGGACCAGTGACATTGTTAGTGGTGGTTGGAGACGGGGGCACAGGATTAATCTAAATTAAACCAGACAATGCACAATACTTTGACAGATGACAGTACCTAGATGACAGATCACAATGGATAGGTTGTGGCATTTGTATGGGGGACGTTAGTATCACAGAATAGATAGATTGCTTGTGCCACTGTTCTATGAATATAAAAACAACAAAGTCTAGATGTCACAGTGAGAAGGTATGTATGTGATCTTTACAATAATGAAATACATTTTCTATGTATTTTAACACTGTAGGCATGATTTTATTAATATAACCAAACGAATTCCCATGTGTCCATACTTTATCAACATACGGTGTAATGTTCAAAGATGTGTGATCATGAGCTTATCAGTATAACCAAATGGATTTCCTTCTTTGTGTCCACCCAGGCAAGCATGTGACATTATTATAGCCTTGCAGCAATGTTCTGTCTGGTTCAGTATTCGTCCTTGTTACCTTATTTTGATGGCTCCCAATAACGTTGCTTCAATGTACTGCTGTGATGTTGCACTGCTACATTATTATACCATTCTGGTTATGTTTTTTCAACCTAAACAGAATTTTCTTATAATATTCTGTTTTGGTTTCACCCTAACCTCACCAAAAAATAATGTTTTAATATAAGTGTTACGTACCATCTTAGTAACAGACTGACTAAAAAAGTATAGTTTCAGAACGTTTCTGTTACATCAGAGGTGGGCTGTGCATAAACTATAAACATACAATGTAATGTTCAAACAATTTGTTCATATATAAAGCATTCATTGCATTTCATAAATTGTTCAAAAAGATAAATACTTACGAATTATGTGTGAATTGATTTGGAGATATTACTCTAGATTGAATTAGAATATATTTTGCAGAAGTCTTTGTTGTAATAATATGCATTAACCTCACTTTGCATCCACCTTTATACCTAGTGCATTTAGAGTGTAAAGCCACGATGTAATTTGAACGTTTATTTCCCTCAAGATTGTACAACCGGATCATTAAAATATCTGCATATACTCTAAAATCCGAGGGGCACATCATAAGCCCATCCCACTTTGAGTATACCCTGGGGTTGGACAAGGATTAGACCAAATAAACTTATGTGCCATCTTTGTCTCCAAGACTTGGGATTATACTGAAATAAGCAAGAATTGTATTTCTCTATATCACCAAGTACTGCTAAAACATTATCATTTCTTAAATTTTATCAATTGCCAGATTTGCTGGTTTGCCAGTCAATCAAATTTATGTATTTCAGGGCAAAATAGGGTTGGACATTATAGGTTGGACAGACAGGCATTGGTTCCTATGGGGAAAAGTCCAAAATGTAAGGTCACATTTTAGAAATCTTAGGCGCATTAAGTCAATCAAATTGCTTTGGTTATTTTTTTATTGTGCAACTATCTTCAGGGAATAAGCCCGGAAGCAATTTTGATAATATTTCATGTAAACTTTATTGATGGTATATACTGGGATTGGCGTTGACAGTTGGCAAAGAAACCGACATGAAAGTCAAAGAGATGATAGAGAACATATCCCAGCTGGGGCAATATGAACCACAGATGGACATAGCGTAGATGATGGATGAATGTTGACAGACGACTGATTCTTCAAACAAGAAAGTCAATAAAATCATGGTGTCTGATAAATCGGCTAACAATCAATGTCAAAAAGACAAAGCACATGTTATTTGATTTTAAAAAGCGAAGTGAACCAGATGATATAATTATAAATCGTGAGTTAGAAAATGTGCATTTTTATACGTATCTGGGTGTGACTATCGATAATGAATTACGTTTTGATAGATTTACAAATTCTGTCTGGAAGAAGGTTAATCAACGATTGTACAATTTTAAAAAGATACGAAAATACATTAGCGAAGAAATAGCTAAGCAACTATATAAGCAGACTATTCAACCATTGTTTGAATACTCTAGTTTTGTTATTGATAGTGCACCTAAATCTGAAATTATAAAGTTGGACAAATTGCATGAGAAATGCTTACGTGCCATTCGTTATAACAGTGGTAAAGTTGGTGATGTGTCTGAACTGTATTCATTGTATAATATCCAGCCACTTTATTTAAGAAGGCAAAGTCAGTTACTAATGATGATGTATGGACTCCGATATGATGAATATTATATGGAACCAATCAACCCTGATAAAACAATAATAACTCGAAGAGATGATAAAGTGAAATTTAAAAAGAACTTCACTTTATTAACTAAGGTGCTCAATAGCAGTTATTATCGGGGAGTTGATTTATGGGATACACTGTCTGTGCAAGAGCAATTGATTGACGATAAAAAGCGTTTTAAGCGTGAAATTGACAAGAAATTGTATATATGAGAATCATGTTAGTAATATTGTATAGGTGAGAGACATGGTTCACTTACTCATCACATCATCATTTCATGTATCAAAATATCCAAGGAAGAACTTTCTTGTATAAGATTGGATTAATAAAAAAAAAAATATAAAAAAAAATAAAAAAAAATATGTAAACAATTGTACAGATTTACAAATTCGTATATTATACATACCCCAGAAGGGCACTCAGTCTTTGAATGTAGTCCTTTTGGTGATTGCCATGATCTGACAGTCCTCACTTTTTAGGATATCTCATAGACAGCCCCTATTACACCTATTGACTAATTTCTTGGTCCCAATCTGATTTCAGAATGCGATGACTAGTTTTAGAGGCGTTATAAAAGATTGAACTTCATACTTTTGACTTTTAGTCTAACATCCAAGATGATCTATTATTGACAGCCCTCCTAAAAGGTAGTTTGATTATTTGACAGACCCTCTTTTTAAGCCAAATTGGTGAGCGTCAGCTTCAGCTCCACAACGGTCTGACCCAGTTGGTATCCATTTCCAGACCAAGTACCCCCCTCCCTCCTAGGGCTCCAGGCACACACACAAACACAGCCTAACGATGTCCACACTGTCAATTGCAAATTTCCAGCCTGTGAATTTTTCCAGGTTCAAATTTAACCGTGTTAATCCATACTGTGATTCTACGAGATACCTGGACATTTTCAGTGTTCTAAATAATTCTGAGATGTCGTTTTTGTCTTCAAAACAAATTATCAGAACTAACAGATTTTATTGCCAGAGAGGTGACATAATGAAACGTACAATTCAAATAAAGCTGGATAAAATCAAGCCAAGTGAAAAACATACAATATATTATGCATTTTAGAAAATAACATACACACGCTTGCACACACACACACACACACACACACACACACACACACACACACACACACACACACAAACGCACGCACCTACAAAAACCTATCCACAAACAAAACACACACAAACAGACACACACCACCCACAAACACACACACACACACGCACAAGCGTGCACACTAAGACACACACACTAACACAAACACACACACACACACACGACAAACAATGCAAGACTGAGAGTTGACAGTAGAATATATTATCAGTGACAGATCTACTTTGACAAATGACAGAAACCAGCCAACCATGACGACCACCGAGGTATAGGTATGACGGCATCAAAGGTGACAACTGACAAACACGTGCAAAAAGCACGCCCACCTTTGGCTGCACTCTGTGCCTGCATGGCCCCAGGAGGGACCGGCCGTGCAGAGAACTTGTACAGATATAGTGAGACTCTCGATATATCGAACAACGAGGAAAAATTCAAAAACCTGAATATTTTCTCTCACCTCCTGTTAGTTTGCCTTTTCCCATGCTCTTGTAAATTCACCGAAATGCAATTCTAATGGTGCAATCAAAGTGTAATGGCAAAATGTGTTCTGTTAATATTTAACACTTCATATAAAATAACACTTATTATATCTAGCCAGCACTCTTAACTATCGCTATGTCACAATAAATGGAACAAAAATAAGCTATTTCTTGCTGACCAGATCTATAGGAAACTAGGGTGTTCTGGTGGTCCAGTGGTAGGGATTTGGCTTCGTCATTTGAAGGTAAGCAGTTCAAGCCTCCGTCCTGCTGCTGTGATATTAGCCCGATATTAGACGTTTTTCCTGTGGTCAATGGCAGGGTTATCAAAGGCCTACTGCAAAGGGCCTTAGTATGTAGTGCCCTGCCTATGGGACACTGCATATAAAATTACACCTGCCTTGGTAAAAGTGTAGGGGTATGGTCTCTACCTCCTCATATAGAGATTTGAATCATCCAGGAGCAAGGGTGAAATAACCCAGTGCTCAAGAACAGCTAAGTTGGGTGGTTCAAACCCAAAAATCTGTTATCTAGAACAGTTCTGTGGTTGGAGTCACTGGGATTGACCATTATGCCTACTTCAAAATATCTTTTCTTCTGGACTAGCTGTTCCGAAAATACATTGGTAACAACCAAACCATGGTCATGGTTGACCAGATTTGATCCAACCGGCCACCAGTGGCCAGTTGCACAATGACTAATTGTAACAGCAATCAGTTTAAAATCAGCCACAGTGGCCCGTTGCACAATGGATTTTTGTTGGTACAATCACTTTAAGATCACTTTAAGATCATTTGCTTAACAGCGGAATGTTTCATTGCTACGAAAATTAAAAAAACTCTGTTTTTAATAAATTAGATTAAATTCTGTAAATTGATATATGAAGGGAACAAATATTTTTTTAAATCAGTAAATATTACAGCTCTTTGAGGGCATGCTAAATAAGTTTTTTTTTAAATTGTCATAACGATCGATTTTAAGATAAAAGTAACAATGAAATATTTCGTTGTGCCACTGGGGAACGGTCACATAGGAACAGAGGAGAGGTCTCTATATCATATATAAGGTCTCTGGGCTGTTGTCGAATTGACCACAACATAGATGGGAGGTGCGGTTGTGGGGGGACTGACAACATAGATGGTGGGTGAGGTGATCCTGTAGGGTATCCCGTGATCCACCATCGTGACGGCCACTGTCTTTGATGTATGTGTGACAGCTCCAGGTCCCACCCTCGGGACAGGACCACATCGAGTCAGCTCGGCGGGTGGATTATTTGTCCAACATTCAGCTCCCAACTGGGGGTCGGAGTGTGGCCACTCCGAGTGGAATTGGATCTCAGAAAGAGGGGTTATCCTAAAGCCCCATTCGCCGTGGTCGATATTTCTCAGAGAGCTGTGAAAAAGTTGTCTCAAGCATTCACATATAGTCTCAGGTACGACAAAATGATCGCAAGCTTGCGAAATTGATCGTAAAGCATTCACACTGGAAAAGTGGGCTCCTTGCGATCATTTGCGATCATTTTTGTAAGCAATCTTGGCTTCATGTGCACAAGATATCTACGAAAATACTAAACATGTTGAATAATTTCGCAAGGAAGTAGGTCATAAAGGCCTATGATAGTCCAACGTTTCCAACATTTGCAGATCGTATAGGCTTACGACAAACCATGTTCACCACGGCGAGTGGGGCTTAATACTAACATGTTATGCATTCTCGGGCACATAGCGAATTAAACCTCAATCGAAATATTTCAGGGATAATGCCTGGGAATGCCCTGACATGCTAGGTAAAGCAATTGTGTATCCTTCATATCAATATATTTTTATTTGCACTAAAAGGAATTATCCACAATGTGATTGCGGCCGATTTTGAAAATCGGTTTGCTAAATAACCGATTTTCTAATAAACATATAATTTTCCAAAGAGTTTTGGATAATCCATATAAGAGAAATTGTATATTCACGGGGAAGTATCATTCCAAATATGCAAAAAGAATGCATGAGAAGAAAAGCGGTTGGCATTTTGTCGCATCGTGGATCATGACAAATGTTCACTCCCCCCCCCCCCCCCACCTTCGTCCTGTGCTCCTCCCCCCGGTGTCCCTGAGAACAAAGGACATATCTGAGGGCTGACTTCACGCCTATACCGGCCCGAGTGTCACATGTGTCGGCCCCGCCCTGCCCTGACCACCAGCCTCCCCCACCCCCACCAAACACCAACTAACCCCCCCCCCCCCTCCCCCCTTCAAACACGTCCTACACACCTGGAGCAAAGGCCCGGGAGCACCAGGCACGGGGCCTGGTAATGACTCTCTACCTTTTTTTTCTGTCAGCGATTAGTTTTAACTAAGAATATAAGTATAAAAGATAATTTGATACTCCTAATTATTGTTTTTGTCTTTGTGTTATTACAGGACCGAGGGTGATAATATTTAATTTATTTTTTTTTAATCTTGTGGAGTTGTAAATGAAATAGCATAAAAATTATGTGAATACATAGATATGATAAATGACAACGATAATTATATAATTCATAGCACGTTAATATATAATGAATATGATGCACAACAAAAATAATAAATAACAATAAATGTATGAAGGTTAACGAACATAGTTCTTGTGTTGATATTGTTATATATTTTCTCGTAGATTTGTTTGATTAAAGTATACTGTACACCGAACATCAACTAACTGTTTGAAGTATGTCAGTGAAATAATGGGCTCAAATTGTGTAACATCTGAATAATACTTTAAAGAAACTTAAACATACGAGACCACTGCATAGTAAACAATCAAGTTATTGGTCGGCATTCTGTTTGGCAGTTGTCGTATTCATTTTTTTCACAAAACTGTCAATATTTTTGAATGCAGATCCTGTGAATAAACAAGTTAATATAAAGCCATTGTGTCGCGTCTCGTGTAACTGCATTTCCAAGTATTTAACAGCACTCGTGTATGTTTCGACAGGAGGCGGAAGCAAGCAACGCAATTCTCCCTACCACAGATAGCTGATTTTCAGTATTTTCTGCACCTGCAGGCTAATTTCTACCAACTCTGTTGACAAACCCCCGGAAAAACTATAGAGAGTATACAATTGTTTTTTTTTCAATATCCATCTGTAACGGTCATAATTTTCAAAAAACTCAAGAAATATCAAACTTATATGGATAGTGATATAAAAATGAATGATAACTAGTTTTTTTCAATGTCGATCTATAAATAATGGTTCAATTCATGAAAATTCATGTGCTTAAGACATGAGTTTTGTCAACATATTACCCAGCATGCATCCTAGTCTATTCTAGGCTAGATACTACCTATCCATGGTAAGGAAGATTTCCATCTTGATTTCCTTGTTGTGAACTATTGTCAGTGTAAATGGTGGACACTGTATGCTAAAGAGGAAGATAGGATGCCCGTGAGGTATATATGTGCGGAGTCAGGAAACGATTTTGGAGGTATTTGGGAACGATTCCAAAATAGTGTGAAAAACATGAAGCGTATTCGTTTTTCCTTCTTAACAATTAACCTCATACATGTACCACCTGCATACTGAGAGCCGGCCCACGGATCCCAGGTCTCTGTGGCGCAATCGGCTAGCGCGTTAGACTGTTAATCTAAAGGTTGGTGGTTCGAGCCCACCCAGGGACGGTAGCCATTTTGGTTTTAATGTTGCTGCAATGAGCTGCTGTGACGTTATTAATATTGTAACGTTCTGGTTATGTTCTTCAAGTTAAACAGGATGTCCTTATCATTTTCTGTTTTGGTTTCATTCTAACCTCACCAAAAAATAATGTTATGATAACGTTCTCGAATCAGATTTGGTGAGGCCTCATCTTAGTCGGGAACAAACTGACTAAAAATGTATGGTTGCAGAATGTTTCTCTTATATCACAAGATGGCTGGGTAGACAAGCATGCAAAGAAAGTGGCAGAGAGAGTATAACCAGTGGGTGACACAATATCTTTGGATGGTGTCTGGGAGGTCCTGACCAGCACCCCCCCCCCCCCCCCCAGCCCCATTTGGTTGGGACATAAACTTGCCAAAGAGACAAAAACGTCACATGCATGCGTGCGGGTGCATGTCGTTTTTGGTGGGCAACATGGATCGATCACCGCCCTACTGAGAAAGGTGTGAGGGAAGTAAAGGCCATATTCCACTTTGCGGCGTTTTGCCTGCAGTGGCAATATGGAATATAGGGATTCTCTTACGTTAGGATACTAACGTTGGGCAAATACAAGTACCACAGCAAATGATTTACCTTTTCTATGGAATGCCTGAGACGCGTGCCCTCCTAAGATTTTTTTTATGTAAAACTGTAGACCATGGATGGGGGTATGGATGGGGGGGTCCGACGTCGCGTGTCGAATTTAAAAAATGGCCATGTCGCCTGTCCCTAAATCCGAATTTAGACCAATGTCGCATGTCGAATTTAAGAAATAGCCCTGTCCCATGTCGTTATCTTTTTAAAGCCTTTGTCCCCTGTCGAATTTAAGAGAATGGCCATGTCATTTGTCACTTATTTTCCATGTCGCCTGTCGAATTTAAAAAACGGCCATGTCGCCGTGTCGAATTTAAGAAATGCCCATGTCGCAGTGTCGATTTTAGGGATCTATACCCCAATGGATGGGGCGCCTCAAATGTATCATTTGGGCGCCCCCCTCACAACCTTTATTTATCTATTCATCCTTTTAAATCTCTGGATCCGTCCCTGCTTTAGGCTCGTGTTTGGCGGCTGACAGAGCCGGACAGAGAGACAGGGAACGGGATCGGCCACCCCCTGTTCCCCTACCTACCTACCCCCCCCCCCCCCCGCCCTCCACGCCCTCCCCCCCACCCCCCCGTGGAAGCGCCCCGCGTGGCGAGCCGGTTATTCAGGTCTCACCTCACTAATTGTCGTGGGTCCCACCGGCAGCTGATTAACACACCACCTAATTAACCTGGGGGGGGGGGTGAGTAGGAGGTAGGGGTAGGAGCAGTCAAGAAATTATCCTAAATTGAAGTAAACCTTAATAATCAACTTGATTGTAATTCTTATTTAGGGGTAGGGGTAGGGGTAGGATTTAGGGGTAGCAGGCAGGGGTAGGAGCAGTCAGAAAAATGATCCTAAATTGATGTCAAACCTTAATATTCAACATGATTGTAATTCCTATTCAGGGGTAGGAGGTAGGGGTAGGAGGTAGGGGTAGGAGCGGTCAGGAAAAATGATCCTAATTTGGAAGTCAAACCTTAATAATCAACATGATTGTAATTCTTATTTACCTCTGACATGTTCAGAACACTTGTGTTGTATTTACCTGGCAGGAGGAGGCAGGGAAAGGGGATGGAGGCGTGGGGGAGGTGCTACCCATGTGTCTCGAAGTTTAAAAAAAACATTTTGTAAGTAGTATATGAAAATACACCTCTCGGACTGGCACCTCCCTAATAGAAGTTCCCTCCCCTAGTCTCCCTGTATCCCACCAACTGCTCACGTGTACTTTTTACAGCGATTTAGAAGAAGTCCCCACCTAGTCCCCCTCTACATGTACGTTTTCACAGTGATTTAATAGCAGTACCCCCTCCCCCACTACCCCCATCCTGGTCCCCCTACATGTACGTTTACAGTGATTTAGTAGCAGTACCCCCTCCCCCACTACCCCCATCCTGGTCCCCCTACATGTACTTTTTACAGTGATTTAGTAGGAGTACCCCCTCCCCCACTACCCCCACCCATACATCACGCCCAGGACGGCCGGCCGTCGGTCCAGATGACGAATTAAGGCATTTGTACACAGAGAGGCCACCACCAATTGTCAGCGCCATGTTTATTGTATGAGAAGAAGATCAATGTTCACCGCCCATCTGTCTTCCCAGGACCCCCTACACCGGGCTGATCACGTGGGGTGACAGGCGCCGGGCAGCGCCATCTATCAGGGCCGAGGGGAACCAAGGAGGGGACTCTTAGGGCTTGTTTATATAGATTATATCAGGGGTGGGTGGGGATAGAGGTACAGAGCCACTGTTGGTCTAGAAATGGAAACCGACCGTCAGACCAAATGCTCCGTTGGTTATCCCCTCACGTGTTAAAGTGAACTGAATAGGCTGTCTTGCATAAGGTGTTTTATATTACAATGCTATAAATGTAGTTCCTGAAATACCCTAAATTTTGAGAACCTGCATGTGTCTCTACTACAACTACCAAGGACGGATCCAGAAATTTCAAAGGAGGTGGGGAGGGTGCCCTAATGTAACAAATTGAGGTATTCCTTTTGGAGGCTTGAAATTTGTATCATAAAGAAAAGTATAAGTTTGGCAAAATTTTGACGGATGGGGTTAGGGGGAGAGGCCCTGGGCACCCGCTTCTTAATCCGTCCCTAACTATGGTGTGGAAAGGAGTTACAGTTACCCCCTCCCCTGTTTGTTACTTACTAAGATGGCACATGACAATTACGTTATTGACAGTGGGGTTGAAGCCTCACCAAGTGAGAATATTTTATGACATTATTTTTTGGTGAGTTTAGGACGAAACCAAAACCGAACATTACAAGAACATTCTGTTTAGGTTGAATAATGTAACCAGAACGCTATAAGAATGTCACAGTGCAAGTTGCAGCAGTACGTTGCAGCAACGTTATTGGAAGCCATCAAAATAACATTACAAGAACCAATACAGAACCAAACAGAACGTTGCTGCTATGTTATAATAACGTCAAATGCTTGCCTGGGAACCCATCCCTAGCTTAGGTGTAGAAAGGAGTAACAGTCACCCCCATCACCTGTTCCCTCTGCTGTCACAGCCCACAGTAGCGCGCAGGCCTAGTGGTAGTACAAGCCTGAGAACACATGTTTGTTGGACAGGGATAAACAGGATCCATCACCGCCGTGTGTGAGCCGGGCACAGAGTGCCAACAGTGTGTGTTTTCCGTCCTGGGACACGGGAAAACCTCTTGTACTAGCGATAGTTGACAGTATCTCATGCATTTCATTGCCATTATCGTGTACTTAACTGCCCCTCACTGTTTCTTGCTGCCCCTTGCTGGCCTTCACTGTCACTCACTGCCCTCAAATATCCCACAATTTCCCTAACTGTGCCTCATTGCCCTTGACTGTCCCTCTACATTCTAAAGCCCCATACCCACTAAGCGATTTTACTGGCAACCAGCAACTGGCGACTGCCTAGAATCGGCCAATTCTTAGGATCCCCAGTTAGTATGGTGTATTGAAATGTGTATGTTTGATCTGAATCGGCCCTAAAATCGGCCGATTCCAAGGGTAGAATCGGCCAATTTTACGGCCAATGAGTCGGCTGACTCAGCCAAAATCGTCTAGTGGGTATGGGGCTTAACTCCCACACTATCTCTGACTGCTCCTGACTGTCCCTGACTGCCCTTCACTGTCTATCATTGCCCCTCACTGTCCCTTACTGCCCCTCACTTCCCCTCCCTGTCTCTTACTGCCCCTCCCTGTCCCTCACAGTTCCTCACTGCCCCTCACTGTCCCTCACTGTCCCTCACTCCCCCTCACTGCCCCTCACTGTCTATCATTGGCCCTCACTGCCCCTCACTGCCCCTCACTGCCTTTTGCTGCTCCTCGCTGCCCCTCACTGTCGGCCACTGTCCCTCAGCGCCCCGTAATATTCCACAATTTCCCTTCATTGTCCCTCTAATTTCTAACTCCTCAATGTCCCTCACTGCTGCTGACTGCCCCTCACTGTCCCTCACTGTCCCTCACTGCCCCTCACTGCCCCTCACTGCCCCTTATTGGCCTTCACTGTCGGTCACTGTCCCTCACTGGACAGTAATACCCACAATTTTCCTAACTGTGCCTTACTCCCCTTCACTGTCCCTCTAGGTTCTGACTCCCTCACTGTCCCTCTCTGCCCCCACTACCCCTCACTGTCCCTCATTGTCTATCATTAGCCCTCACTTCCCTCACTGCCCCTCTCTGTCCCTAACCGCCCCTACTGCCCCTCTCTGCCCCTCTCTGCCCCTCACTGCCCCTCACTGTGCCTCGCTGCCCCTCACTGTCTATCATTGGCCCTCACTGCTCCTCACTGTTCATTACTATCCCTCAAAGTCCCTAACTGCCCTCACCGCTCCTCAGTGGCCCCCACTGACCCCCACTGCCCCTCTCTGAACTCACTGCCCCTCACCAGTATATTCTGTCCTAGCGGTAGAAGTACCTTTGAGCACCTGGCTTCTTTTAAAAGAACGAGTTGGACCAACAAATAATCCAACAAGTAATCCATAGCTTCAAAACAGTAGCGCTTTGGACAATCCATCATTGACAACTAACAGATGCCTGCAGGAGGGTGGGTTTTACTATAAAAGAGAGCGGCGGTGGATAAACATGGATGGGGTGCCTCCGCCAACAGATCGGGGAGTGTAAACACGCCTTAATTGACTGATTAATCGGGTTGTGTGTGAACGTGTCGGCGGGTTGGGACTACATGGCGGTTTTAATGGGCTTGTTAGGGGAAAACATGTACACACAGTTTTCAGCTGGGCTCATGGCCTAATACAGTGAACTATGAGGTTTTACTTTAATGTAACTTATAGGGAGTAGTAAGTCTTATTCTTTCAGCTCATTATTCTGTTAGTTTAGCTAGGCCAAGTGGCAGTCTTCTGTTGTTGGGCCACAAATCAGCTACGGATTTAGTTGGATCATCAAGGGTTTACAATAACACTCGTGTTAAAGGATGTTTCTTTATTGTTGTCCAACACATGTGGTATACCTCACTGCCCTCCCGTTAGCTTTTCACCAGTCCTTAGGCGTAAAACTGCAAGTTTTGGGCCACTTGGTATATAACCAACAAGACTATATAGTGGTCCAAAACTGGCAGTTTTTAACCTACAGTTACTGATTATTACAAAAAGCAGGTTTAGGAGATATAACGGATTGTGTTAGCGCATCACGTCAGTCATAACAATAGCATGATTAGTGGTTATACTCTAATGATTCACTGGTAGTTCTCCTTCATAAACCAGCAGGACTTACTCTCAAGTTATCAAAATATCATTTCACTTTACGACTGTAAAAGCCGTGCTCGTTATAAACTTTAATTACGTATATATTTCATGTTGGTTCCTGTCTGACACGTCACCTCCCACAATGCACCTCTCTTGTTCCGGCGATGCCCTTTTTCCGTCGGGATGACCTTGAGGTGACTTTCACCAATTTTCTTACTAAAAATTGATAAATGTAATCAAGACAAAACATTCAAGGAAACGATACTCGTAACGTCAGGAAGATCAGACAACTCTGAAGACTCTAGTAAAGATCTTGGGAACTGAGTGTCAGCCTTGTTAATGTGCCTGTGAACTTAGAGGGGTGGACGCTGACCTTGGCGGGGAAGACCCTGACCTTGGAGGGGCGGATACTGACATTGGAGGGGCGGATACTGACATTGGAGGGGCGGATACTGACATTGGAGGGGCGGATACTGACCTTGGAGGGGCGGATACTGACATTGGAGGGGCGGATATTGACATTGGAGGGGCGGATACTGACATTGGAGGGGCGGATACTGACATTGGAGGGGCGGATATTGACATTGGAGGGGCGGATACTGACATTGGAGGGGCGGATGCTGTGACCTTGGAGGGTAGGATGCTGTGACCTTGGATATAGGATCCCCCCCGGTGTGTGGCTGTTGTTTTGGTAGTTAACATCAGCATGCAGGTATATTGATGAAGAATGGGATGTTTTAATGGACCCTTAACAATAGAATACTGAAAGTTTGGACCTATAAAGCGACTCAATGCAAATCAAGCTTATTCTCATATAATACACGTTAACAATAATATAATTCCAAATAAATGGGCACTTCCATTCCAAAGGAACACACATTATATTGAAGTAGTCTTTTTTTTCAAACCAGCCTATTTCACATTTGACTCATTATGGCAGGCCGCTCGTAAAACGTCCATACTTAACATGTTACCTGCCCGGGGGGTAATTATTATACACACATCTTATGGCCACGATTTGTAGCAGGCCTGTGGCCGGGGGGCAGGAGGGGAGCGCGGAAAACGCTGTACACCCGTCAATATGTCGCGAAAGGCCGCCAGGGGGGGCTATAATTACATACTCCGCCTCACGTGACAGGCCCCGAAGCGGTATATTAAAGTGGAGATGTAGCACCGCGCACTGAGTGTAATGACGAATACATGTCTCCGGGCCTCTCACTTACCCAAACGGCTGTGGTGCATTTTATCGGAAACTGCGTTAAGTAAAAAGCTGTTACACGGTGGCATGGCTCGGAGGGAGACCTCAGGAGTCATAATGGGCGGCGAGGGGCGTAATGAGAGGAGAATATCATCCAGGGACGCCGATTAATAATTAACTTCATATGTAACACGTGTTTTCTCAATTAACCACCAGTTTCTTATATGGCCACACCTTCCTTGAGATTTTAACCATACACATACATAACTAATATGTCTATGTTTTAACAAAGAATCGTGAAATTACTTTCATTCCTGGTGAGAGTGAAATCAGAACAGTCAATGTAAATTCCTTCAGGCATAACGTCAAGTTAGATATCAAAATAAGATCACCTTTTATAAAGCCCTAAATGTATGTTATTGTATGCTTTATTTTGTTCATGCCAGTTATTAATGTCGGTTGTAGGCAGGGACAGCCTTGGGGCATGTAGTCTACCTTTTACAGCCCCCGCCTCGTTGCTACTGAATTTATGACAGGACGCTAATTTTTCACCGATATATACACATTTACATTCATACATAATTGTGCTAACCGTAAATGCTAAGTTTATAAATGGTAGGATACGTCATGCACAGCCCCGAGCCTCAGACCTGTTGAGGATGTTTCTTTATAAGTTTTATATACGTCCACGTGCAAATATCAAGCAAAAGTGTAGGCCCTTAAAAGTTGGGGAAGGGGGTTGGGTCCAGCCAAGGTGGAATGTAACTGTCAAATTATACAACTAGACTTGTTTGGTTTGTTTGTTACTTACTAAAATGTCACATATCTGTTACATTATTTTCCTGGGAGGTCGAGACCTAACCAAAACAGAATGTTATGATAACGTCCTGGTGAGGTTAGTTGAAGTTCAACTTAAAACAGAACGTCATCGTGAAAAAGTATGGTTGCAGAACATATCTGTTACATCACAAGATGGCTGGGTATCTACTTGTGAAAGATCGTACCCGTAAACCAGAACTGTACTTTTTGTGTCAGACTCTCAGTAAATATTTGATCAAAAGGCACGTCCGTGTTTGCGGACATTTACCAAAAACATGTGTGATGTGATTTGTATGACATGGTGTTAAGGCTACAGCTGTGGCGAGGTGACGCTGCTCCGAGGTGAACATCGGGAGCCTTAAAAACCATAAAGGGTTATATATTCTGGAAAAAAATATCCAGGGACTGCAATACATTATTAAGTAGTTTTGTAACAGTTGCTACATCTTTTTTTTAACAATTGATAGAATTATACTTCCAAAAAAGCTATCAATTGACACAAGACCTTAGGATATCTATTTAAACATAAAACAGCTGTTGGTGAAACAATATAATTAGGGGGACCTCAAGGCCTGTTCCGTGGCCGATTATTGGAAATTACCACTTTCTAAAAAATATATATACAACAGCATGTCATGTTCTTCCAGCTGTAGTAATGGATAATTAGAGGGTTTAGGGCGTATGGATTGTAAAAACATGAAATCAGATGACAATCTGCTGCAGTATCTCGACTCAACGAACATAAAAAATGATAAATCTAGGAATTATGTCGTGCATGCAGCGTTTTGACTAAATGACTCTAGAATCAAGCAATATATTCAACCCAGGTACGGTACAATGTTGCAGCAAAACAGGGTTGGACATTATAGGTTGGGCTGGATGGCTCTATTATGTAAATGGCTTCATTGAATAAGTAGAAAGGCAATTTAGAAAATATTTCATGGTAAACTTTAATGTTGGTTAAAACTGGGATGGGCTCATCGAATATGAAAATGTGCTTCAATAGTATAGTTTATGTAGAGTGTTGATGAACATCCAACTCGACGACAGTATAAATTAAAAAGTTGACTTTTATTTAATGGTTGATAGGCTGAATCGACATGTTTCGACAGGTTAGTGTCTTCATCAGGATCAATAGTATAGGTAAGAAGTACAGGGATACCTGCGTCAATCAGCAAACTTTCCCAGCCGGAGGTGTGAGGTTATAATAACATTGCAGCAACGTTCTGTGTTGGTTCTTGTTACATTCTTTGGATGACCCCCAATTACGTCACTGTCACCTACTGCTGTGATATTGCATTGCGACATTATTATAACATTCTGGTTATGTTCTTCAACCTAAATGGAATGTTCTTATAACATTCTGTTTTTGTTTCATGCTAACCTTACCAAAAATAATGTTTTGATAATGTTCTAATTTGATGAGGTTTCAACCTCACCATCAATGATGTAACTGTTATGTGCCATCTTAGTAAGTAACAAAAAAGTATCTTTGTAGAACGTGTCTGTTACGTCACAAGCTGGCTGGGCTGGGTATGTATTAAAGTATGAACTCACAAGACACACCTGCGTGGTCGGTATATCCACCCTGGTATCAGTATCATGGCCCTGACATCGTTAATGCGCATGTCAGGATGCAGGCCACCCAGCGGGCCACCCCGACGTCACGCAGCCTCGTTGTCACATGGCTGACAGCGCCATGACAGACAATTAAAGCGTCTCCCCAGCGTCCCCCCAGCGTCTCCCCGCCCCAGATTGGTAGACGGGCATGGCGGGTAATTTAGGGGGTTCCCGAGCTGTGACGTGCGAAATGAGCAGCTTGACGACGTAATGACGTCATAATAAAAGACGCCGTGCGCGCCGACACGCATGCGCGCTGCAAAGAAACGCGGAGAAATGCGCCTCCGGTGGTGAAGAGCTCGCCGTGACAACAAGAACGATCAAATACCAATGTAGGAGGGGGGATAAAGGGGGGAGGGGGGGAGAACAGACAACAGAGGGTGCTTTTGTTTGCCAAGCGCTCCAATTAAGGTAATTAGATGGCTGCGGTGCGCCGACGAGGCGGGAAGAGGTTGAGCAGACGACTTTTTACACAACAGCCAGAGGCGAGAAAAGAGCGCGAAATAAATGAGGCGTTTTGAGAGACGGGAAAGGAGCGGAAAAGGGAGTGAAAATCTCGTCTGCTAACCCTCTACCCCAACTATCCATCCACGAAGGGGCTGAAACACCTCCCCTATTGTTTCTCTGGTAAAAAGTCCTCTAATTAAGATACTTGCATTTGTTTTGGCGCCTGCCGCCAGGGTAATAATCCGGGCATGATTAGAGGGTGAGGGGGTTTGTGGGACGCTAAGGAGAAGGTGATTGAGTGTGTCTGTCTGTGTGTCTGTTTTTAGCGTTCATGAGGAGGGGGCTCGGTGAATCAGAAACCTCTCATCTCCCTTTGTACAAATGTCGTCTGCACGGCGCGGCGACAGCAGAAATGGCGCGAAAAGTGGCGCCATGCATCCTGGGGGAGGTGGGTGTTGTTCAGAAATGGTTTGATGATCAAAGTGGGCTTTGCTCGCCTGCTCCCCCTCCACACCTACTATCAACACATCAAGTTGTCGTAATTAAGGGGTGAGGTGAGGTGAGTGGATCCTTGTTCCGGCATTCAAAGAATCGTCTCCTTAAGACAGGGAAATGAGGATAGAAATAGTCACAGTATTAATGATTATCTTTTAAGACACACACAATTGCTGGGGGACATTTCTATCTCATCGTTGTGTGTACAGTCATAGAAAGTTTGATAAAATCAACAAAAAATTTACATCTGGGAAAAAAAAGAAAAATTGAAAATGTAACAACTTTGTGGCCAACTCACTGGCTGATAATTTGCATTGGATCGAGAGGCGGGAGTTACCGGGGAGTTACCATGGCGACAATGACTGACTTTAGGCGGGACCCTTCCCGGCAGTCTGTACTTTGAGCCCACACTTCGCTGACTTCCGCTCCCATCAGAGGGCATGTAACTTCCGGTTGAGCGGCGACCCGGCGCCGGCGGTCGGAGCGGCGCCATCGAACTCACCCAGCGACCGGAAGTGAGGAGGGAGAGAGACGCAGGTCGAGGTCTGTCATTAGCAGACGACATTTCGTCTCGGGGATCCCTCACCCCGAATGGACGGACGCTGATCACAGGGCGCGGGGGGTGACCTTCACACCTATTTGGACTAATCTGGGAGTAAATGAGGTCTATCGGACGCCGCCGGAAGTGGCCATCCGCAGCGCCCCCCCGCGGCAATTACCCCCGCCGCCGCCATTGACAAAGAGACGCGGCGACACGACAAACGCGCGGCGGACGCTCATCGGTATGCGCGCGCAGCCGGGCGGGAGGTGATGGGCGCCGGGGGAGCAGGGGCGTAATGGCGGGCGGGTGTTCATTTCGGGCGGCGGGGGTTGATTTACGGGTGGAGGCGGGCGGCGGGGTTGATTGATACTTGTCATGACCAGAAAATGGAAAATCTTGCAACCTATTTGCTCTCGGCACCGCGATGATCGTCTGGGGGCCTGCCGTAAATGATCTAAAATGACGGAAGATCGCTCTGCGCTCGGCCGCCGCGGGGCCCTCCCGGACCGTACGGGGGTCGTCGGCGTAAACACCTCTCCACCCCACACCTCCCTCACACCCCGAATCATCCCGACGCCGGCCCCCTCACTGGCAGCGAATTATTACTGATGGCTTCGCTCCCCTCCCAGGCCGCTCTTTTGGCCCCGCCAATATGACAATAATCGGCGGTTTATACGGAGCACAGTAATAGAGCATAGCGGGTGGTAAAAGCGTGTTATGGGAGGGTGGCAGGAGGGGTTTGAGGGGTAGGTTCAGGGCAGTAAAAGGCACAGTGAGCAGGGAAGGACATTGCGCAGTTAATGTCGGGGGCAGTAGTTAGTAATCAAAATGATTATAAACAGAAAACAGAATGGCGCCGGGGGGGGGGCAAATATTATTTTTTTATGTAAATTGGGGGGGGGGGGGGGCACTGGGCGCGGACCCCCCCCCCCCCCCCCCGCCGCCGCCTTAGTTTGGGCTAAAAAAAAAATTAATGTAAAATGCCCGGACAGAAAATTTTACAATAGGGCGCCCCTCCTTTTGAAAGTCTCTGGATCCGCCCCCTAGAAGTTGCCATTGAAAGTACGGGTTGGTAAACTAATGTAAAACCCACAAGTCAGGTACTGGTATAGATCCTCAAGGCAAATTTTCCGTAAGGCATGATAAGCAATTTGAACAAAATGCATAGAAATTTGTCGAGGGCAGAAAAGTTACAGCCAGGGCAAGTTGTGGGCAAACTGTGGACACGGGCCAGTAGACATTAGCGGAGATGAGCTGTGGCGTGGCAGTACGAGTCGTACTGAGACCCCCTGCCCGGCCCCGAATTACCATCTGACATTTCGATTTGGCCGACCATTATTTATCGGCAGGTAGGGGGATTAATACTAATGTCTGGGTGTAACGGCAGTAGGGGAGGTGTGGGGAGGCGGCTGACCGATCGGTCCCAACGGTCGGCTCAGGGGGTCGGAAAGCAGTTTTACGAGGGTCGTCTTCATCTTGGGCTACGTTTACTCCAGGCTGGCCACGACCGTAAATTGTCTTACCATTGACACCCCTGTGGCCATAACCTTACATCAGTACGTCATAGGAGGCACGTCTTTTACTTGGCCCTGTCACACACACGGTGATATAAAGAGATGTATAGAAGATGAGCAGGCGGCAAGGCCATTAGCAGGGAATTTCGTTTTAGCGGTATTTTTGGCAGCAACCTTGTTGGAAGTCATTTTTATAATATGATATAGAAAGATTTGTACATCAAAACTACAAGGCTGACATTTTGAGTAGATTGGGCATTATTGTGAATTGATCCGACGTTTCGAGCGGTATTTGCTCTTCTTCAGGGAATGTTTCAAATTAACCGTGCAGAATCTTTATGCTTTCATTGATTTATAACCAGATTAGTATAAATTATCTTTCCTCTATTACCGCCGCACTATCCCCTTTCTCGTACTTTTATGCATATTTTTATCGTTACCATTTACTCTATTGCCTACCTATTGCCTATCAACTAGTAAGATACCTACACCATGAAATGTATACTAAATAATTTGTTTTACCTTTGGCAATTTCTATACAAAATATTTCATAGTCAAGTCAGAAGTTCAGATACGGTTATATAGATACATTACAGTTGGATCGGACAGACGGCAAGGGTCCCTAGTAGTCTCTCTGACTGGATTGAGAACTTAAGCTCAGCATTCGTAGTTTTGTGATAATAACTTACAGGGACGGATTTAAGAGGGGGCGGCTGAGGGGACCGGTCCCCTACTTCTTGTCAAATCTAGATTTTTTTTCATTTAAAATTCCAGCCTCTGAAAGGGGCATATAAGATATATAAATTTTTGTGATAATACAGTTAAAAGTGATGAAATACCAAATAATCGGTGGTTCAATCGGTTGGTAGAAACAGGGCTTAGGTCAGAGGGAAACAAGTCATCTGATGAGAGGGTGGCGGATACAGGTTGTATTCCCGATATTACTCACGATTCCAGAAATCGTAAACTGCCATTAGGATTGAATATATACGTGTAACATATCATTAGAAATGAATTCATATCCCCTTTCAAATGATATGTAACATGCAAGGGTTCCTTTTATATCTATTATAACAATTTAGAAATTGCAAAATTCCAGAGAGTCGAAATCGACTTGTGGAATATGGGCTTATGTGAAGTGAACCACTGGCCGAGAGGGGGGATTTCAGTATTTTGTGACTTTTTTTTCAGTTATACTGAAAATGCCAGAATATGAGCGTTTCACGAAGCATTTCCTATATTCTGTCTTTGAATTCAATAGAGAGTAGATAAAAGAATATAAACAAAACGCAGGAAGTCAAGTAGGCCTATGGCAGAATTCCCGGAGCAGCCCCGAAGTCTTCTCGGTCCCTCGTTCAGTTCTGCCGCTTGTCATTTTAATAAGTCATAAAGTGAAATGAAAGCTCGGGGGTCCCAGCGGAGTCCCCCTGTCCCTCTGACGGCCTAATCATCGTGACAATAAGCGGCCCGTCAGCCAGCCGTAATGGACCTGTCAATCACCGGCCCTGACCACGCCCACCGGGGCCCCGCCTCGCGTCGCCATGGCAACAGGGGACCCGGCCCGCGGATCAACCCGCCGCTCCCAGAAAATGGACTTTTTTTGTGTTATCCATCAGATTTTCTTTTGTCCTTTTCGGTTTGTGAAGATGGAGAGACAACTGGAATTAGATCAATGACAAAGTGAAGTTTATCTCGGAGTGAGCTTTGACGGTTTTCCATTGTCGTGTCTTCGCGTTAGGTCATCTTTCTGTCGGAAAGCAATTTGTCCTGGTCCGCCGTCCTACCCCCTGCAGACCCGGGGAGGCGACTTTTGGCGGCCATTATCAAATTGGGTGAAACACTGGGGACCGGGCGAAGACACACCAGTGGAATGTGTCACAGCCAACCATCGGCAGAGAATAGGAAACCAAGTAAACCTGTCAAACAACGCCCTCAGACAATGCGACAGCCGCGTTAATGGGAGGATCCGGGAATTTTAGAAAGAGTGGGGTGCTATTTTAAATTGAATTATTGTAAAATGTATCGGTATGACCTGAAATGTAAACCATTATGTAAAACCTTTTTTTTTTTAGATATGGGTTAACTTCAAATGTAACAATCTAAAACATATATGGAAAATAGCTAAACGTAACGTAAGTTCCATAATGTTGAAGATTAGGAAATGACTAAAACATGAAATATAATCATTGATTATTTTTAATAGACAAAATTCATAATCCTCCTTACCATGGATAGCTGATTTCACAGTGCATTCTAGTGAAGGTTAGTGCAGATCAAATCAACATTCTTGGGTTGTCTACAGGTCCAAAATATCAAACTGGCTCACTTATAGGCAAAGTTTTATTCATGACATTGTGTGTTGTTATCAAGAGTTTTTCAGTTTGACTATAGGACGTTGGGGGCCGGGTACGTACACATGGAAGCACCACATGCCAAAAACAATTTGGTGAAGCCGTAATGAGCAAGATTTCGTTCTAAACACCACTGAGGTATGCAGGACAAGGGGCGGATATAGGATTTCAGTAGAAATGCTAACCCTGAAAAAAAGTGAATGCTTTCGCATTATATTCTATAATTGTTCTACTGAATGGAGATTGCAAGATGAAGATGTTCAAGAAAAAGGAATATATACAATATACATAAACCCGCTTTTCAACAGAACAATAAGAACAGTCCATTTGATAAATCAAGTATTGGGAAGATGTGAAATCTTGTGTAGACCCAGGCGAAGTTCCCATAAGGAGTACCCCCCCCCCCCCCCCGTCCCCCGCCCCCACTTTCCTCTCCCACGACCACGCACCGCTGAGAGGTGTAGATCTTTTATTCTCAGTAAAAGCATCCAATCCACACCATCATACTTACATACGTGCTGAAATGTATTTGAGACTTAATGGTCCCTGTAAAAACGGCGCCTGTAATCTCTCGGTGAGGGTGGTCTGTGGAGAGGGCCGGAGATAGGTGAACCTTTCAAAGTGTCTGTTAACTGGGCTGGAGGGGGACCTGTGTGCTTCTACACTAACACGTGTCGCTTTTTGTTCCACCTGTCGCCCAAAAACTGATACTAATGTGATAAATGTGTTTGTAATTTGACATGAAATATCGCCCGACCAAAAGAGAATGAGATAAACTTCAAAGGCAGATGTATATTGCATTAGTAGGCCCAGTCTGAATGGTGGAGAGAAAGATTGATGGATGTAAGTCTGAAAGTGAGACTCATACCTAAGTGCTGTGCATTTGTGTTTTCAGTTTTTAGTGTATACATCTGTGTGCATCAGCATGTGGGTTATTGATATATACTTCATGGTGGTGATTCCAGGTGTTCTATAGACGTCCATTTTTAATTGGTAGCAGCCATTAGTCACCTCCAAAGAACCAAACAAAGTAGAACACCCAGCAGAATCACTCACCTGCTGATAACTTGTTTTTTTTTTTAACAAATGCATGGTTCAGTTTTTGATATCAGCTGGTCTTCCTACTACATCATGCTGGATCACAATATACACACTTAGTACAGACCAAGGAGGCACAAGGCAATTTCGGGCAATTGCTATTGACTGGTTTGCACAAATAGTTGAGGGCTTTAACTTAAGGCATAGGTGTGTGCATACTGGGACAATAACAATTGCTTAGGGCAAGTGCAGTTTGTACATACATAAATTATCAAACAAAGTCACTGTCAACTTAAAAATTGGCATAAGCAATCACAGACAATCATTATTGCCCTCTGGGGCAATAACAGATCTTCTATTCACCTGATTCTGAGAGAACAGGACAATGGGGAATGTATAGGCCCAGGGACTGGAATCCTGATAAAGGATACTAGTTAATTTTGCAGAATTACCTGTAATTCCAACCTTGTATTTTTAGTCCCTGCTCTAGTTTACCTACACATTTGGAATATACCAATTGACAAGACAGAAGAACTTGACCAGTAAAGCCACACATAGAATAAGATCCCGATCCCTTCCCGCCCAAACCTACTTCTATTGATCACGTGACTCATCGGTATATTTCTGTCCGCCGGAAGTCGCCCTGTCGGGACGCCCGCGCACTGACTTATGGGAGTCATCTGCCCCTCCCTATTTACCCCCCCCCCCCCCCCCCCCCCCCCCCCCCCCGACCCACCTCCCGTTATCTGCTCACTACGCATGCGCTGATTGTTCCCGGCGTGTTTAATGGTGCGGACCTAACGACGCCGGTGACCAGCTCGGGCGGGCCGGAGCTGGTACCGGCGGTGATACCCCAGACACATTGTTCACGACGGACACCGGCCCCGACCCCTGCTTAATGGGCCGCCCGGGGGTTAATCGGGGAACAGTCATTAAGTATGGGTCGGGGGGGGGGGGGGGGGTTATTAATGGAGTAGTTGATGAACTGCCCACTCACCGGGCTATCGAAGGCCTAGTGCCATTGGCCGTTGTATGTGGTGCCTTGCCTAGGGGACACTGCATACATATAAGGGGCCATCCATAAATAATGTCACACACTAGGAGATGGGTGAGTAGGTTGAAAAGTGTGACACTGCCTGAATAAGATTCTTATTTTCATGTTTAAAACAGAAAATTTAGTGTGACAGGGGGTTGGGTGGGTCCTAAAAGTACCTTGAAAAAGCGTGGCATCATTTATGGATGGCCCCTATAAGAATACCTGCCTTGGTAAAAGTATACACGTATATGGGTATGGTCTCTACCTTCTCATAGGTTTGATCATCTAGGAGCAAGGGTGAAATAATCCAGTATCCCAGAACCACTGAGTCTGGTGGTTCAAACCAACAAGTATAATTTGATCTCCTTATTTCTTAACATTGGAGAGTGAGCGAACGAGAAGGAAGCGTGCAAGCCGGTCCAAGCCTGTAGAAATCCGTCCGTGCCATTCGAGTGTACTCGTGAGTAGTATACGGAAATGGTGAATTGTAGCGGGACTGTGAGATGTTACAGGGAAGGACATTCTTGTAATGGTCAATGTTTGTAATGGTTTATTCAATGTTCTCAGGTGACCCATGGAAAGTAAAATAAGGTCATTGGGTCACCTGAAAATCGTCGGCAACTGGTCCTACCTGAAAGGAAACCTCGCACATAATAAAGGGATAGATATTTCTCAATGAAATTCTTTGTGCATGGAATATTCATCAAGAATTAATAATGCTAAAAATATTTTAAGGATATTCCAAATGTAGCCACTGTTGTGTAACTTTGATAATTGATCTATTTCAATGAGTTTTTAATGGAAAATCCCCTAATTTGTGACGTCACAAGACTGTAATTGGCATTCCCGAGTTTTCAAAAAAGAGAATCCCCAACTTTCACTAGTGTTCAGAAAGAAATTTTAGCTTAATTAAATGAACAATAGGCGTTTGAAAATGTATGTGCAAGGAACCCTTGAACCCTTGAACTACGGTGGTCCCGGGCTAGCGCCGTGTTGTAGAGCTGTGGGGGTTTCCGTTTACGGGGAAGGGGGTGTCTGTTTCAGGGGGAGGTGTTCGCCCGGCGTCCCTGATCCCACGGGGAGACGCAGGGGAGACGCCGCCGCCACAATTCATTTTGATTAGTTCCCATAAAACCAGAATTAACCGCGATTAGAAATACCATTAGCTGGGCGCTCTGGGGGTCCTGACCCCCCGGTATCCCCCCCCCCCCCCCCGATCCACCCCTCTCCCTCCCCCTCCCTTCCCACATTCAACATGGCGGCCGTCCGGTCCATTGTTCGCCCCCTCCAGGCCGTGACGTCACGACGTCAGGTCCGCAGAGTGAGGGATGAGTCGTGTTTATTGGCTGATCGCGAGCCTCGTTATGAAAAATCATCAAACACGCCAATCTATCTTTGGGGAGCGGGCTAACTGCGCCTTTCGCAGCTTGTATTAGCGTGATAAATGAGGCGGTCGTGTTGGGACCCCCCGGCCGCTCGCCGCCCCTGCCCGACGAACGTAAACCCCCGCGCCGCCAACGGCCCCCAGGTGACCGCGCGGAGCACGTGACGCGCATGCGCAAAGCTACTCCCCGAGTAGCGGCGACGCGCGACGAGTTGATTTCCGGCGACGCGGGGCGGAGGGCCGTGGGTGTGGGGCGCGTGGACGTGGGGCGGAGGACTGTGGGTGTGGGGCGCGTGGACGTGGGGCGGAGGACTGTGGGTGTGGGGCGCGTGGACGCGGGGTGTGTTGGGATTGAGGTGTGAGGAGGGGGAGCTGGGAGGAGAAAGGTACTGTCCCAGCCAAGGATGCGACGTTATCATAACGTTGCATTCTGGTTGTTTCTGTATTTGGTTCTTGTTACATTCTTTGGATGACTCCCAATTACGTCACTGGAGTGTACTGATGTGACGTGGCACTCATCATGTTCATGATATATATGCTCTAAAAGTTTTCTTTTTCTGGTCACAAATTGCTCATGTGAATGTTTAGCAGTTTAGCTATTAACGTGAAATAATAATGCTCTTTCCATAAACGTGTAAAATGGTATTAATGGCATAGTTGCAGTGAATAGAGTAAAAGCATGTTTCCAATAAACTATACTCACAAAACCACCCAAATAAACTCTAATCATGACCAAATCGTCGTCAATTCTTTATCATTGTAATATCACCGAAAACCAGGGGCAACCCTGAAGTGATTTACTTAATAAACAATTTTAAAAAAAATGTATCCTTCCAAATTGTAAGTTACAACCAGATAAATCGTAAAGTCCAACCGGGCTCTATAGGTCCCGGTGCCCCCCTCCCACCGACAAGGTGACTGACGAGGGGTCCGACTGCGGCCTCTTTAGTATGAGTGATAACTCTCCCGGTACCCACCACACTGACGGCCGGCTTAAAAGGCGCCGACCAACAGTCGATGGGAGACAGCAGGAGATTCGGGCTGAAACATTCAAGGAGGTCAGTCATATCTGGTGAGTCAGTGTTAAACTGTTTGTGTCTCGGTAAGGGGTCCTACATTAAAATATGATGAGTAACATTCAGATATGATGCAATTGGGTGCGTTGTACTATGCATTTTGACAGTTGTAAAAATGTATGAAAATCAAAGGAAACCAAAGGAGGTTATGTTATTTTGGCATAGGGATGTTAAGATGATATTATTTTGTTCAGTTTTGATTGACATTCCAAGACAGAGTGGTATTATAACGTTAGATTCTTGTGAAGTTGAGACGTTACCAATACAGAATGTTAAGAAAACTTAATTTTTATGTAAAATAACATTACCGGATTGTTAGAATAATGTCACAGTGCAATGTCGCAATGTTAGGTTCTAAAAACGTTATTGAGTGCTATTGAAATAATGTAACCAGAACCAAAAAAAGAACGTAGCTGCAATATTATTATTACCCATCTCATCACATAATCATTATTTCGTATAAATGTGTTGTATATATGTCAATTTGTTTCCATACCCGTCGAAACTTTACATGTAAAACATCTCTGCTGGGTGGTTCAGGAAAACAGATGCATGATTTGAAAGCCACCCAGTGGAAAAAAAAACGTTAAAAAAGAAATAATGATAATAACGTCCCATATTCTTGCTTGGGTTTGCTCACCTCCCACACTCCTCCCTCACACTTTCCCCGTTGTACTTGGAGTACTGCCGCCCCTTATGGTAATATCCCCATGTGTTGAGTATGGTAAAATCCCCATGTGTAGGGCATGTAGATCAGGTCCCCCCTAACACCCCCTGATCCCCCGCTGATCACCGGGCGTCATGTGGTCACACTGACTGTGGGTTTTATTCATTACCTCACGCCTGCCGGTAACAGGTTCACAGTGATTCACAAGGCCGGGTGTTAAAGCTGTGAGCAGAGTGAACTACTTGTTGGAGAACTTATACCCTTAACAGACTAACCCCAGAATGCACTCATAATACAGACAGTTGGTGTACAGCAGGCAACCACAAAGGTTGAATTTAAGAAAACGATTGTGTTGATTTGTCACGGATGAGGAATGTACACTGACCTTACATCGACATGACCCTGAACTATGTTTTGAAGAATCTGTAACTCATTCATTGCTCATTAATCACATAAAAGAAATATTATACTACTATACTAGAATATTGTATTATAATTCATCTAACCGCTTGAAGATCATGCGTTATGTTAATAGAATTTCCCCCAAAAAAATTAAAAGTTCAATACAGGTATAATACGCAATATGGGCACGGTCAAGGATATAAATGTACGATTATCATGAAGCCTCCCTGACTACAGGATTCTAGATTGTCTCTTGCCATATTAAAGATACATTTCATAACATTTTTAAATAAGGCAGTAACTATAAATATAACTGACCCCGTTGCTGTACTGAAAAAAAGACGAAATATCAAAATGCCATTTATAAAAGCTCTATCCGTGGTAATTTGTCCTGTTTTCAATATTTTCTATAGCTACAAATCCAATGAATGGAGAAGCAGGTACGGACGTCTTTCACTTTACATGAGAAATAGTAGCCTTTGGGGAAGTAGTGCCGTATAGGTACGACCTCGTGGTTTGTATTTGAAATAGATAACTACGTTTAGCCGAATAGAGATAGGCCTATAACGGTATAAAGTGAACGCCTTGTGGCCGCTCGTTTATCAATAGGGCCCATTTCTAAGTTGTGGCGCTTTGAAACAACAATACCTCCATTCATATAATCAATTATGTCTGGTGGTAAAGCTGTACCTATGTATAGGGTTATAGCCGATACATGTAGCGGGCCGAGTGGGGGGAGGGGCTGACCCTCACAGACTGACCAGCGGTCACTCTGTGGTCAGCTAACCTCCACTCCCCTCCCACAGTCCCCCACAATACGTCTTTATGCCGGCCGTATAATGCGTTTTGTCTTCTCACACCGACTGTTTGTTAAAGCCGACACTTAGTCACGTCAACAACGGCCTGACCTCTGACCCCTGACCCCTGACCCCTGGGGTCACGCTAAGGTCACGTGACCTCTGGGCGTCCCGTGGTTCACCTGCTTATCCCCCCTCCGCCCCCCTCCCCTCCCACGGCGGATATTTCTGCCCGAAATTCTCCTAAAGAAAGGACCACAGTTCCAAACGCCCATTGTAACATCGATTTGGGGTCAAGGTCGTGACCTCCGCGGGCCGACGACCACAGAGGCCATTATTTCCGGGGTCAGAGGTCAAGGTCGTGAATGGCGGCAGCGGCCTTGACCCTGCTTGACCGGAAGTGCCCCCCTGCGTGGCGTCACCTGGCGGTGGCTGAGCGGACCACCCCATCGTCGGCAAACAAACATGGCCGACCGTTACATGGTCACGTGACGCGTTTTGTCAGCGCCCTCTGGTGACGGCCGTGTACATAAATCACGTGACCATATGTACATTAATCACGTGGTTATGGGTGTGTAAATCACCCGGGGACGTGCAAACGGCCGTCAGAAAAACGTGTGTCTGAATATCAACGACCACAGATGGGCAACAGCCTTTACAGGTGGGAAACAACACAGTTTCAACATTTCCAATAACTGATTTCATTCCATTTTTTCTTTTGTGCATATTTCTATGTAATCATATGTCCTTACTGTCTGTAACCTCTTAATGAAAAAGTATATAACTGGCATTCCATTTTCAATTAATAAGTATAAAAAAAGTAGATGCATGAGAATAAATGGTGTAAATATGAGTAAACACAATACTTAATACTACAGCAATGAAATCCAAAAGGCGTTGAAAATGGCCTTGCGTTGAGTATTGACCATGTCTGAACTAATGAAGGCGTGTCCTCATATGTTATTCAGCACAGAGGTACTCTTATATCCCGTCCTGATCCCCCTAACCCTCCGAGGCCGAAGGATCATCCCTCTCCCCCTGCCCACAGCCCCCTGGCCCTGGCCACCCCCCTCTCTCCGCCGCCCCTCCTACCTAGTCATCATACCCAGCAGTCCCTCCTGGGTTCTGCCTGGACTACCTCTTCCTCCCCAACCCCTTACTCCAAGAAATATAAATATCTTATGGATAAAAAGCCTAGCGCTAATGATAATGGGGTGGGGATGAACTTACGTTTATAAAGATTCTGATAACTTGTTGATATTCTTGATCCTAGAAAACAGTCATGAGATGCCCTCAGATTAATATCAATACCCACACGGCCATCTTAGCAAGCCACCTTACATTCATGTTTTTTTCTTTGCACCCAGCTAAAGTTTGCATGCACTTCAAACCCAAACATCCCCAGTTCACGTGAAAACATGTCCTTACCCAATCTCCAACCCATTATATCTCGGCCTCTAATATCCTAATCGTATCAATATCTTCATTAAAAGATTTCTGCCTTACCTAGAAGCATTAACATTAGTATGGCCATGCATTATGTGTATCTGTTGTAACAACGCGAGACAACATACAAGAAAGGACTATGCGACAGCCCTTATCCATATTCAAACAGATTCAGTAAATCCGAAATTCCATAAATAAAACTTGTATATATATATTTACTCAGGTAAATATTTGTAACCTTAAATACATAAAATGTGGACTTTCTGATTCAATGCTGTTAAATCTAATAATCCAACATATGAACTTCCACCAGGTTAAAATTAACATTTTGAAATGCTCAATTTACGGTAGAATCTAATTCTGATGAAGGATGCAATAATCCGAAACATGATTTTAATGCCATAATGAATATCAAGTCTACACCAAGCCATCGTCCAGTTGGATGTATTTTCCACAACTTTATCATTTTCATAAATAACACTGTATTACTTTTTCTCTTACAAACGGCGTCAGACTTAAAGCGGCATGACGGTAAAAGATGAACCTGTTCACAGTTGTAACTGTAAGCAAAGAGACCAGACCCCGCGCCCGACGCCACCCCCCTCTGGTGGCGGCGGGAGAGATCAAGTAGAGCTGGGGGAGGTCCATTACGTCTACTTACCGCCAGAACCCAGACAATATAGGGGGCACCTCTCACCCCTCACCCCGCCCCAGTCCCCGAGTCCCCGCTCGCCCAGTCACCCTCGGCCACCTCCCACTTTATCATACAGGGCCCGGGCCTGTCGGGCCGACGGGGGCTTGTCTTATTCATGGTCCGGGGCCTCTCGGTAGGGCGGGGCGGCATCTATCACTAGCGGTGAGATGGCGTATCCCTTTTGGAGACGGCAGGAACCCCAATGGGAGAACGGAGCCATGGGAGATTGGAATCCTCAAGAGCCAACGTCAGATATTCTGCACGAAAACTAAGATATTGGAATAGGACATCCCAATATAGATAATGTGGGCAGAATACTAGGGAATTACTAACAACAAATATATAGGAACGGGACGATGGTTAAATTAAATTTCCACCCAAACTACCTTGTCATTACTCATAATATATAAGGAAAAAATAGAACTTATGCAGGTATGAATGGGGCTAACAGGAATTCCACCTAAGAGGTGTTCTTTATTATTAAAAGGATTATTCAAATACGTGAGGCATGCAAGCAGAGGAGCCCTTCGACACATAGGGATCGTACTGTTTTGAGTGGAATATCAGAACTGAATCCCTCTACAGGCATGGCATCAGAAACCCGACAGAGTTGGTGCAGCAGCAATAGGAGGTGCAATTCGGGAAAGAAACTTCTAGGTAATATAAGTGGATACTGGGAGGTATAGGGAGATGCTGAGAGATGTAGGGAGATACTGGGAAATATATCACAGTATTTAATATATGAGCTGTGTGGTAAATACAGATGGGTCATCTGAGTGGGGATTCCCCGTCACAGTTTGTGAGAAATGGTCAGTCTCACCGGAGACGTACTTGGGAAGAGTCCACAATAGGAGAAGGCATCAATCAGGGATTGGTTCTCTGTGGGGGAAACCACGAGACGGACGAAGGGATCCCCAATAAGAGATAGGGAGAGGAGATGGGGCGCAGCGACATGGTCATCACTTGTGAGCCCCGCGACCCGAGGGACCGGCAGGCCGACGACGACCCCCGCCTTAGATCAGAGGCCACCACCCCCTGCTCTGTCAGGAGAGTCGGTGGTAGACGCTGGCGTGGGTCCCAGACGCTGGGACCGGGCGATCCATCTCCCCCCTTACCGCCCCAGTCCAATAACCAGCCTGTCACCCCACCAAATGGGTGTTTTCGCACCGGGTCAAAAACCAATACCCCAAAGGTCGGACGGGGGCAATCAGAGGGCCGGCTGGACGCTGCGACGTCATCCGAGGGGGGAGAGTGGAGGCAAGGGGGAGGGGAGAGTGGAGGCAAGGGGGGGAGAGTGGAGGCAAGGGAGGGAGAGTGGAGGGGCACAATACAATCAGTGTGGACAATACGCGCGCCGCGCCGCGTTATAGATAGCCGCGCGCCGCGCCGGCTAATATAACCGCGCGCGTAGGGCGGAGAGGGCGGCGGCAAACAGGGCAGCGGCGGGCAGCGGGACAAATGGCTCCAGCACCAATCCCGATTTGCCTATTTGGTTGGCAATTTGGGAGATTTGTCAGGGGGACTTATCGGTAATCTTTGATTGCCTGTCGCCCTGCCCGCGCCTCCCCTTTGTACCGCGCCCCAACCCCGATGCTAAGAGTTATAGATATTGAGATTTAAATCGACAGCTCCCCGCCGACCCGCCGCTTTTGTTCCGGCACCAAGATTGTTTGGCCCTCAGGGTGGAGGGGGTGGGGGCAGGGGGAGTCCATTACGGCTACCCGGCGCCCAGCGGGCCTTGTAAATGTACATTATTGCGTTGTCGGCGGCCCCGACCCCCGACCTTATTGCTGCCCTAAGTGGGATCAACTGCCATGTACGGGGATGCGTACACGTGTAGTATGTTTTCGTACATGGTGTGAAAGTAGGTCACTCACTGATCAGGCAATGTAGCCTACTGCCTGTATCTACATGTGTAATTAGATCATATTATGTTTGTGTCCGCCCCGACCCCCCGACCTTATTGCTGAACTAAGTGGGATCAACTACCACGTATGGGGACACGTACACATGTATTGTGTGTTCGTACATGGTATGTTAGTAGGTCCCTCACTGATCAGGCAATGTACTGGCTGTATGTACATGTGTGGGTAGATCATATTACATTGGTGGCCTCGACCCCCCGACCTTATTGCTGAACTAAGTGGGATCAACTGCCATGTACGGGGACCTGTACATGTGTATTTTGTGTTTGTACATGGTATGCAACTAGGTCACTCACTGATGAGGCAATGTGCATGTACATAGTTAGGCACTGCCTCTATGTACATGTGTGAGTAGATTATATTGCGTTGTCGGCGGCCCCGACCCCTCCACCTTATTGCCGCTCTGGGATCAACTGCCACGTACGTGTACACGTGTATTATGTGTTTGTACATGGTATACAAGTAGGTCACTCACATATGAGGCAATGTACTGCCTGTATGTATATGTGTGAGTAGATCATATTGCGTTGTCGGCGGCCCCGATCCCCCAACCTTATTGCTGCTCTACTTGGGACCAACCAGCACGTACAGCAACGTACAAGGGTAGTGTGTGTACATACATGGTGCAGTTGTGAGTAGATTACTCATTGATGTGGCAATGTACATAACTATTTACTACCTGTATGCACATGTATGTGTGAGTAGATCATATTGTGTTGTCGATAGCCCCAACCCACCGACCTTATTGCTGCCCTAAGTGGGATCAACTACCACATACAGGGACACGTACATGTGAAGTGGGTGTTCGTACAAGTAATGGCGGGTGAGTAGGTCAGTCACTGGTGAGGCAATGTACATGACACTGCCTGTATGTACATGTTTTGTGGGTAGGTTACTCACTGATGCTGTGTACATATGTCCCAGGACACATGTACTGCCTGTATACATACATAACGTGTGATAAGGTAAAGGAGTACCTTTAATTATCATTTGGGTAGGGTTAGAAATATGAGATGGTGCTGGAGAATGCTCGGCAGTGGTGGTAGTGCCTTGGTAGCTGGGATCTGTGATGTGAAGCCAGCTGACTGAGGGTAGGGTTGGAGATATGGGAGTTACTTATGGGATAGGGGTGGAGCAGACCAACCTATCCCCTCTCAGGGAGGGTGGTAGGTGGTCAGCCATGGGCTGAGAGTGGGCAGGGTCTGGGGTATGAGAGATGGGGGCAGGGCAGGCTCGGTCAGACTCCTTGTATTGTTCTGAGCAGGCCAATGGGGCTGCCTGCTCTGACCCAGCCTCTACCGTTATCAATCTACACAGCCACGGCCAACCTGAAGGCCCTATTACACTACACAACTTGAGCTGCGATATGACGATGTCACAGAGAAACTACACATCTGACATACACAATTCTTTGTTAGCCATATGTAAAATACTCAAAACGGCCAATTTAGAACAATCGTATCACTCCTGTGCTAGTATTGTCTATAATTTCATATATTGCCGATATCGCAGCCCAAACTTGTGTAGTGTAATAGGGACTTCACCCACCCAGCCTACAAGGCAGACCAAAGAGCCTCTTTGTTTGGCTAAGAATTTTTTTCTTTTTTTTTTAAGTAGGAAGGTAGTTTTTGCTGTTTCTACTGGTCCATATCTCATCTTTCAGGCTACTTGGCTGTACTGGAAAGCTCCCTCGTGTATCAGAGGCAGCTTTTGCTTATATAACACCACGGGCATGAACTCTACAGATGGCGCTACCCCTCTCTCATAGTTACTTATAATACTAACAGGGTAAGAACCAAAACTGTACCCTGCAGTTTGCACTGACATATGTTTTGGATTTAAGCCTAAACTTTAAGATATTTTGTGAAATAAAAAAATGTTTGTATTTCAGACAATTGATAAAAACCAATTGGCTGTCGTGTTTTATTGATATTCATGCTCAATAAATGGCAATTGTCAAATTTATAGAAAAAAATGCAACCCCACCCAGTATTGCAGCATACCATATATGGCAATGCCCTTATTTGGAAAGGATTTTATGAATGGAGGTCACATGACCAACCACATAAGACAATGTGCACATAGGCCTTTTGGTAATCATAGGCAATATTCAATGGTAGTTATAAATCCTGTCCATGTTAAAACCTATGTTTGCCCATAGTTTCGCTATAATTATGTAATGTACATTGCTATTTCCTTCAAACTGGTTAATTAGGACATGGGAGGGTAGGGGAATCCCCTATGACATCACTATGTTAGTTATACAAGAGGCCCCTACATAGGGGCTTTTTAACAAAAACCTCATCCTAAACATAATACATCAACCTCATACAGCCAAGCATTTCATTCCACTGTCATTACAGCAAACTGTGGTATAATGGCTCTGGTGAGGGACTTCAAGTCAGAAGGTTGATGGTTCAAACCTCCTGATGGTCATGTTGCAGTATGACCAAGTTGCACTATTTCTTATGAAAATCATCTTCAATAATCAGCTTCTAATAATTAATTCTATCTTAGGTATACTCATTCTGTTGTTATTTCAACCAAATTAATTCTTTTAAATTGTGATTTCTTCATTCATTAAAAAGAGTGACACCATCCAGATATGGGTGGGATTTGAAACCCCTACCTTTGGATTTGAAGTCCTAGACTCTAGCCTCTGGGCTATTTCTGACCATGGTGTTAAACAATGCTCTGATTATCCAACTACTAACTTTCTACTTGTATTGGGTTTAGAGAATGTCTGAAGAAGTTTGTGGGGAAACCCTTTTAGCACTATAAATAACCATCCAATCCAGTGAATGAGTTGCATTCTGTTCAAGGAAGGGGCACTGAAGGGGGAAGCATACATAGAGCTATTTCTGTCTGGAAAACATTAACTACAAAAATTCAAAGCACACTGCAATAATTATGATTTATTATTGTATGAATGACAAAAAGATGATAAGCTTAATGGTGCTTTTTATATCAATATCAAATCGAACTGGGTCATTCACTGCGGTCTTGTGGGAATCTTATGGATCTGCTGGTCATCAGCTTATAGGTTTTGACAGGAACCAGCTAGATCCAAAATGGAGAGTGTGCTACCCTTTCTATTCTTAACTAGTAAGCAGTAGGCATGGCGCCATCTGTAGAGTTCATGCCCGTGTATAACACGGTGGTGACTGTCATTTGTATGCTAGTAAGAGATAAACCAATGTTTAAGTTAACAAACAAGCCGCAATGTGCGCTTCAGATCTGTCAATATCTACGTCTGAAATGACAAATGCGTTTTCGAGGTGTTGTGAAAGAAAGGAAATCAATCACTAAAAACAGTTATAATTTATGACGAATAACACTCTGGTGCATGCAAAATGTCCGACTTGTCTATTTAATTCATAATCCATTCATCAGTAACCAGATGAATTCTTTATAGAAATTTAAATTGTTTTCTGAATATGGTTGTTGTGCACTACAAATGAAGCAACAATTAATATTGGCAGTATGTTTTTATTAAAGTTACCAACGCCTAGCACATTAAAGAACACCTGCCTCAGTAAAAGTGTAGGGGTATGGTCTCTTTCTTCTCATAGATTTGATCAATTCATAGATTTGATCATCAAAGACAAAATTGTCAAAACTCGACGTGATATGACCTTAGATGCTGCTAAGGCGTTAAACCCCAATAACTAACCAACCTTTCCAAGACTTCACACGTCGCCTTCAGGTATCGCTGGCATGTGACAGTGGCATGTCACACCGCCTATATACGACCGATTAGTGCAATGTTTATAGGCTGTAACCCAGGCCGACGCGCCTACTTACATGGCTGTCTACGCATACTTTAGGCCTTGATTGGCCTGCCCTGGAGGGACTGGTCAGCAGAGGTCATTCAGGTCACAGTGGTCAGTATGGGGGCCGCCAGGTGTGGCCAGGTGTCACCAGGTGCGTCCAGTATGCACCGGGCAGGTCGGGGTATAACATCATCCCTGTCCGTCCTGATCAATTTTATTTGGTAGCAATTATCCCAACCACGGATAGCCAGTTTTGTGAGTGTTGCCTGCATGTTAGCCTAAAACAGGATGCATGCTGGGTAATATGTCAACAAAACCCATGACTTGAGTATAGAAATTGTCGTAAATTGTATGATTATTTGTAAATTAATATTCTGATAAACTAGCCATCATTATTTTTCAAATTAGTATCCATGTACATTAATATTTCCTGAGTTGTTTGCAAATGCATTCATTGTAGATGGATTTAAAGGAATTATTTGTTTATTTTCTATAGTCTTTCCATGGATTTCGTCGACACAATTAGTTAAAATTAGCCTGCAGGTCCTTTAAATACTGTAAATCAGCTATCCGTGGTAAGGAGAACTTCCATGGCTTCACTAAAACTCTGACCGATCAAAAACCACTAATTTGATGCATTTCCTTACTCATTCCTTTTGATATGATCAAGCCTGACCCATAAAAAATACCGGTGTAATACCTTTCCTCGGGCACTCCTGTTTATATGGTCAACTCTAACCTATCATAAACAACCAATGTGACGTATTTCATTTCCATATCTGTTGATATGGTCTCTCACCAATAACTAATATAATTACGATTGTGACGCATTTCTGTATTAACTCCTATTGATATGGTCATGACAGCACAGTTTTGATTGGACCTTTCCCATTTCAAAAAGTTCAGAATGGATATTCATTGATATGTAGTAGAATAGCGTTAATGATTAGCGATAAAAACCAAGTTTATGTGTAGTAGAGATAACTAAATTGACCATGCAGCCCTCGGACAATTTTCAAACCAAAGCCTTAACTCCAATAACTTTATGAATGGGTCGTCATACAATAAATCCATTGTTTCTTTTACACCTATTAAAAGCCAGGAAGACGCGACCATTAACCCATGTGACATGAGTAATGAATGTTCTGACCACCTCCGGCCGTACTCAGTGACCAGTGGGCTGACCACAGGCCTACCTGACCCAGACGGGCCCTGCAGCGGTCAGTCCGCACTGACCACTCCTCCAGGGCCCACCTGCCCAACACCAACCAAGTGTTGGTCGGTTATGAGAAAGAGAACTACTTTTCTGGGCCTTTGGGTACCAGCAATAGGCCATCAGTGCACCATGCCAGGAACTTTCTTTGCCACTGGTTCCTGGCATGGTACACCAATAGCCTAGTATGGCTGGTATCCAGTGGCCCAGAAAAGTAGTTTCCCTTCTCATTAGGGGTTTAAGCCATGCCGTCACTGAAATACATGTGATATCCAAATGCCTAAAAATAGGGATAGTCTCTTAAACCAATGATCACTAAGCATTTTCCTTTTAACTTACATTTCCAGAATACTTTGTCAACTTTTCCAGGCTTTAGAAATACAAAATTGGGACAAGAGCCTAACACCGGGACCGTCAAATCGGGACATATGGGAGGTATGCACTTATAAATGCTGTATCATATAGCGAGAACGAGTCTTTGGCAGTTATAGCTTTGGTAGTACAATCTATGAGTTAGGAACTCCCCTACACATTTACGGGGCAACGGTTCTACTGCTTCTCAAACTATATACACAAATAAACCAATAGGGATTATTAGCCTTTGGTACATACCTTGTGCAGAAAAGGTCACGTGACCAATATTTTGGTGTCAACTATGACTTGATGGTCCCTAGATGACCGGACATTAAAAATGGATTTCTATTGATATTTTAAGCGAAACTACATTATTATGAATGCTATGCTTATACAAACTAATTGTTTTTTTTCTTTTACTACCTCTTCTGTCGGAGCATTTAATTGCCTGTAATAGACCGTAGGATATTTCCCGGGAGAGTTATTGATAGGACTATCTATCATGCTTTTGTCAGAACAATCCTGGTTAGTATAGCTCTGACATAGTCAATATGTGAGCATTCCTGGGGACTTGGGGCTTGAAACAAAATACTGGTTAGAAAGAAAATGACAGCAATTCTGTCATTTAGCAAGTGTAGCTGTCTAGTTTAGCTGTCTTGAAGCAATTCTAGGATTCTAGGAACGCCCACCCATGTACATGTACTAACCTTAAGCACTGCTTGTTTCTTTAGACAGGCCTCAGCCCCTGGTCACTCGTCACATCACTGTGAGTGATTGACCATTGAGTGGTTTGTTCTCCCTCCAGGCCAGACTGTCCGTCAACTGTCCCCGACAGATATCTCCCCCCCCCCCCTTATATTTTGTATTATATCGTGGACCCGACCTTGCAAATTCTTCAAAAGGAAATTCGGTCAATGTGGAACACCATGAGGTATGAGATACTTACATGTACCTCTACCCTTATGTTTAGACAATTACCTCATTGCGCCCACCTCTGTGTTGGGCAGCATGCCCGAGCACCATGCAAGCAAGGACTATGCCTATTACAGCACCTCTCCTTCTTTCATTCTTACAATCATAGACTCAATCATTCCACTGTCTACAGTCCTGATCAGCTGGGTCATGAAATACCAGAGAAAATGCTGAGCGGACATTAAACAACTCCAACACATTATCATTATCCTCCACCTCTGATGAAAAGAGACTACATGTACTTCCAGAACGGCAGAGTCCCATGGCACATGGTGTCCCAACTATGTCTCAATATTATATCTACCAGCCTTTTAAAAAAAAAAAAAAGAAATTCGGTCAACATGCAACATAATGCATGAGATACCTACTTCTACCAATATATTTACGTTTCCTCAATGCTTCCACCTTTGATGAAAATGGACTACATGTACTTTCAGGACGGCCCACCAGTATACTGTACCCCGCGGGCCCCCACTCCCCCTGGGGCCTGTATACTTAAGGTACACCTATTACTATCCCACCTAGGCCCGGTCCCCACACATGGCCCCTGTACCGCCCCCTGGACACGTGTTAATTGGCCCTAATTTATTCACCTGGACCTCCGACGACAGCCTTACTGACCTTTTAGTACTTTGTTGACGTTCAATAAAAGCAGGAGTGAGGGACCAAAAAGAAATTTACGAAATTTCGTATAGTAAGTTTTCAAAAAAAAATTCATGGCCAAACTTATATCATTTAGAATGTTCACAAATCAAAAAGTCTTTTAGGTGAATATATTATATTCACCTAAAATACTTTTTTATTTGGGTCTGAAGAACATTAGGACAATTTGGGATTGGAGAAATTTGAAAATAATCGGAAAAAAAAATCCATGAAAGGCTTAAATTCCACGATAACAAATAGATCTATCGTGGATATCATACTTTTCTTGGGACATGATTTTTCATCAATTTTTATTTGGTCGGCCCCCCTGGCAAAGGTTTCAACTGTGGCTACCCATACAAGCATGTGACATTATTATGATTATGTTGCAGCAACATTCTGTATTGATTGTTGTTATGTTATTTTGATGGCTCCCAATAACATTGCTGCAATGTACTGCTGTGACATTGCACTGCAACATTATTATAACATTCTGGTTACATTCTTCAACCCAAACAGAATGTTCTTATCATGTTCTGTTTTGGTTTCGTTATAACCTCACCAAAAATAATGTTATAATAATGTTCTGATTCGGTGGGGTTCCAACCTCACCATCAATAATGTAATTGTTAAGTCCATCTTAGTAAGTAAAAATTATGGTTGCAGAAAGTTTGTGATATGTCGCAAGTTTGCTGGGTAATGCAGATTATTGAGTTAAAGATCCACTCAGCAGTATTTCAGCTATATCAGAACCGGCTCAGATTTTTGACTTGTACAAAGTACAATGATGGAATCTATGGGGGTGAGAATGACGGCAATTAAAGGTGGTCCAACAAACTGCCTGATGGTTTGAACCTGGGCCCTCTGTACAGAAGTCCCACATAGTACCCACTGGACCACCCATCCCCCATCATCTGTAGAGAATGTTAAGGTGCATCGGTCTTTTTTCTCATTTTAGTTGTATCTAGTTGTATGTAGTAACGTATGTTTCATGATGTTAAGACATCACCAACAAAGATCATGACCATAATATTAAAACCAAGTGAAGAATAAAACAATAAATGAAGAAATCGATGGAAGAAAACATCACACGACCTTATATTATAAGGTAAGGATAAGACAACACACAAACAGAATATCACAGGGACATTTAAATTGTACAGGAACATATTAATTTGCAGCATGCCCTCCCCCCTCTCCCCAGTTGTCAACCCTATCCCAGGGCCCTGCACCTCTCTGTCCCCCATACATCCCAGTGACAGATCGCCCCCCTCCCTAACCCCCCCTCCCCCCCCCCCTCCCCCCCTTACCGTCCCCCCTATTTGTATAGCATTGCATGCAAGAACTAACCAATCTGAGTCACTAAATATCCTTTACTGATGAGATCAAATATAAACAGAATGTCACAAAGACATTTGAGTATCACAGGTACACTTAGAAATTGCACCCCCCCCCCCCCTTTACAAAGAGAAATATTGATATATGAAGGACGTAAGTAGCTTTCCCAGTGCATGTTTTCTCCTGTGTGAAAAGTCACCCCCTATCCCAGTTGTCAACCACGTCCCAAGGCCCTGCACCTCTCTGTCCCCCATACACCCCAGTGACGGATCGCCCCCTCCCTAACCCCCCCCCCCCCTTCCCCCTACCCGTCGCCCTATCTATCTGGTCTCCATCACGCCCGCCACCCAGCGCCGCCATGACACCTTATTCATCACACTGGTTCCCCGCGCCCGCCTGCCCGTGACATACTGTGACGGCAGCAGCAGGCCGGCGACAGGCGAAGAGCGCCGCCCGCCGCCCCGAAGACCGATGAGACACTCTCTCCGATTGGTCCGATCGATCACGTGACCCGGGTAGGGCGTCTCTGGACTTCTTCACGTGTAGGGACGGAGACGGGGGGAGGGGGGAGGGGGGAGGGGGGAAGGTGGAGGAGGAGGGTGTTGTTGTCAAGAGGTAGAGTAGAGGTGTGTGGCATAGATAGGTAGGGACGAGAGAATGGACAGAAAATTCACCCAACCACGGATAGCCATTTTTTTTAGTTTGACCTGCAGGTTAGCCTTAATCAGGGTGCATACTGGGTAATATGTCGACAAATCATAAGGCTTTAGCATAAGAATTTTCATTAATCATATCACTATTTCTAGTTAGAAATTAAGAAAAACTAGATAACATTAGGGCCTATATTTCAAATTTGTATCCATAAACATTAAATATTTTCCATGTTGTTTAAAAATTCATTCATTATAGGTTGAAATATCACAGTTATTAATTAATTTTCTATAGGTTTTCCAGGGATTTTGTCGACACATTTGGTCGACATTAACCTGCAGGTGCTTAAAATACTATAATTCAGCGAAGTGTGATAGGGTGAATTGGGCTATGTGAGAACAGTGACACCACAGAAAAACTATCTGGAGTGAAATATGGCATGCAAATAGGTGGATATCAGAGATATATCAAGGTAGCAGAATGGAAGACATTATGAGAAGTATTAAGCAAAGGCAAAATACCGGGAACGAAAGGCCAATAGTTCATGTGAGCGAAGAGGGACATAACAAATTAGAGAGTATAAAGAGAGTACAGCAGAGAGTTGGACCAGTTTTAACCACACAGTCGAAATTGCAAAACATTTCTACTATTCATTACTTTATGGTGGAAGTATACCTTTAAACAAGAAAAAGATTCCTGTTCCAAATAGTGGAAGAACGAGGTGGATGCGCTTCAAATAGATAGAAAGTAGTATGTAAATGCTGATGGGACAGAGGATCAGATACCTTAATGCCGCAAAGGGTGTTACCAAATCGTAGTAGTATAGAGAAACAGGGCTTTTCGGATGGCCGACCCGCTTCTTACTGTCCTTCCCACGCTTCTCGTCCATTCTAATCCCCCCTATCCCATCCCGTCCCATCCGTCGCGACCCATTCCGTCCATCCCGTCGCGTCCGTCCCGTCCCGTCCCATCCCGTCCTCTCTCCATTCCTTCCATACCCCCTACAGGTCTGCTGATTAAGGAAGGGCGGATTTTGTTCATGTGACATTATTTTGTAAAGAATTAGAGGGATCTTATCATAAAACTATGAGTGCTTAAATATGCCACCAGGACAAAAATGTCATGAGGAAAATATGACAATTCTTAGATATAGATTAGACATTCACAGAAACATATTATGACATTGCAATCAGCTTTTATTATAGGGCATAACACATTTTAAGTTTTAAGTTTTCAGTCCTTTCTTGGTCAGCTGACCTATAGTCCTCCCTCACCCCTTCCCCTTCCCGTTCCTTTTCATCTGCCCCTACTCCTTTCGTCCCTTTGCTTTCCTTTCCCGCCCCTTCTTCACTTTCTATCCAATCTCATCCGCCCCTCCTATCTCTTCCTCCTCGTTCCCTCCCACCCCTAATCATCCTTTCGTCCCTTCCAATTCCTTTCTGTCCCTGCTTATCCCTTCCTATCCCATCTTGTGCCCCTTACCCCCTAGCTCCCCTTACTCCTCTCCCCCTCCCCTTGTCCTCCTGTGTAGGGTGCCTGCGTCCATTTGTCGACCCGTCACCATGGCGACGGGCTGCTGTCAGTACCTATAACCGCCGACAGGGGCCGCCACTACCCGCCCGGAAGTGACGTATCCCGGGAGGACATGGTGACGTCAGCGGAAGTGACGGGAGCTGACAGCGGCGTCCGGGGAGGGGTGGTAGGACGAGGGACGCAGGGGGGACGCAGGGGGGACGCTGGAGGGACGCGGAATGAGTTAGGACGTTCGGGGATGTCTCTTTCTGTGACAACCCCTCCTTGTACCCGTAGTCATGTAAACGCCAGTTCTCATATCGGCTCGTGCACCTCGTCAGAAGTCGGAATAAATGGGTCCTTCACATTTGATACTCTCTGTGTTACCGTGTCCTAGACGTTTAGAGAATGAGCAATGGGTTTTCAGCTGGGACCAGAGACTGCCGACCGGGAGCTACACCCGAAGGGATGGTGCACGGTTATCCAACATGCAACTTGATCCTGCGCCCAACGAACGAGCACGTGCAAATAACCTAATAATGTATTTATTTATTTGTAATTATTTTACCACGTTCGTAATACATGTACACGTGTTCTCCCAAGTAGGTACATACAAGTCTTCTTCCAGGTTAGCATACATTCATATTCAGGAGTAAAGGTTTATGTGGCCATGAGCTCTCCTGCACTCGGGTGTCAACCATTGTTCAATGTGTTCTACAGATATGAACACAGGTATCTGAAAACATATATAGGCCTATACTATAGGGAACCCCAAAATATGAAGATATAATGATGATTATGGCTTGAGTGAGGTGTACATACGCTACCAACTACACATGTGTTGCCAGGGGAATACCCAAATAGTCTTATACTACTCACCCTCTGGTTAGCTTATTCTGAAACTGATGAAGAACGTCGCCCCGTCTCTCCCATTTCAGTTAGCCTTGCTCCCTTCCATTTCGAACTTCATGGAACATTTCCACCTGTCCAGTTTAAATCGTCTCTATCTGCCATCTAACCTTTATTCAACATTTACTAAGTAGGGGCGGACCCAGAGCCAGTGCTCTAGGGGGGGGGGGGGACAAACCCTGACCACCCCCCCCCCCCATAACACAAACACCAGATTTAAACAGATCTTCCAATCTTAAGATGCCAAAACTTTCTCCTTTTTTAGGGGGGAGGGCAATTGCCCCTTTTGCCTCCCCCCCTGGATCCGCCACGCCCAGCTAATGATGTGAAGTCGTAGAACGTTATTATAAAGTTGCACTCTCACCAACCGCCATGGATACTCTCAGTTCCACTTGAAATAGTTCGTCAGTCTTTACCCAGTTAAACCCTTCTCGACACACCCACCCACCTCCTCCCCCTCCTCCAGCCTCCGCCCCAAACCCTCATTTAACCTGCCGGTTCTTGTTACCCCCAACAACTCACTGATCACACCTCTGGGCCGACCCCTCCCCGTCCTCCCTGGGCCCTCCGACCCCCACCCTACCCCGTTATGGGCCCTTAAGCCCATACCCACTAGGACACTATTACACAATCGGGCGACGAGTCGGCGGTTTTATCAGCCGATTCCTGTGTAAGTATCCCATATTGAAATTGTAGTGTTTGATCTCAACAGGGAATAGGCCGATTCTACCATTAAAATCAGCTGATTTTATCGCCGTTTGGACAGCCAACTGTGTAAAAATCGCCACTAGGAGGACAGTGAGTCGGCCGACCATTTTTGCACTGACCTGGCTGATGCAGATTGGGCGGACTTGGGGATAACCCTCAAATTATCAAACTTGCTTAATACGTAACGGTCTCAACAGTCGGCAGACTCTGGTTCAGGAACGCATACCCACACACAGTCGACACTCTAGACCTACACATGGGTGGTGAAATATGTGAGAACCTAACGTTTTCTATCGATTTGTGCACTGATCCATAGGCCGACTGTGTGAGAATCTGCATGTTTGTATGGGGCTTAAGGCTGATTCCCACCTCACGACTTACGTGCTTTCGATCAGGATTTTAACATGATTTGCAGTAATTATGTATATAATTGTAACATGCTTGAATCAAAATCATGTGAACCAGTTATAGGACTCATAGTGTTAGTAAAGCTGTCGGAAGTATTGAAGCAGGATCGGAACTAACTTTCTGGTCGGATTTTGTGCCCATACTGTCATAACACTGGTCGCATCTGTGAAACCCCATACCCATTGGCGCTAAAATTGGCTGATTCTACCCCAACAGAAGGCCGATTTTAGCACCGATTCAGATCAAACATACACATTTCAATATAGGATACTGACAGGCAATCATAGCAGTCAGTCGATTTTAGCTTCGGCTCGTTGGCAAACTATGTTAAAGTTGCCTATTCGGTATGGGGCTTAAGGATCGCGATGTGTGAACTGCTCTTTAAGGGAGGGGATCCGACCAGAGCCCCCCCCCCCCCGACACACACACACCCTCCCCACCCCCTTACCCGCCGTTAATTAGGGGGTTGGCGGTCAGCGCTGCGGGGGGTAACAGTGAGGCAAACGGACCAATCAGAGCCGGCTAATGGGACTGGTCACTTCTGGTCAGTTTTGACCACTGCCGCCAACACCCCCTGGGGGCAGGGGAAGGGCTGTGAGCCGACAAAAGGCCGGGAGATCGACTCGGAGCGATTCTGACCACTTCACGGCCATTTCGAGCAGTTCCGAGTAGTTCCGAGCAGTTCCGAGCGGTTCGTTTCCCGAGGAGATGCTCCCTCTAATGAGGGCCGGGCCTGCAGTTACCCACAAGGAGAGGAGAGGTCATTGAAACAGCCCTGGGGCTCAGGACACATTCTGACCACTGCATTGACCGCTCACTGACCACCACTAGTGGGGCTTACCACAGGGCTGACCAGTGGTCATTAGGTGACCGTCTGCCCATTATCACGACCTGTCGGCTGTAAGGGCCTGGGGCTGGACATTCCCCAGACCCCCTCAGACCCCCATAACTCTCACCCTACCACCCCACTGACCACCGCTCGATCAGAGATGACCACGCCCCCTTCTCCCCTCCTAACATGCCTCTCTGCTCATCCCACCATCTCCCACCCCCTATTTCTTATTTCCCAATTCACCCGAGGGCCATTTACAAGTTAATAATTTGTCCCCTGTGCGCGCGGCTTGGATGTATTAATTTTTCTTATCTGGTCAGTGGGGGCCGTCGGGGGACGGGTCGGGTCGGGGGCTGTGGCCGTGTCGGGGGGTGGGCGGCCCGTGAAGATGAGAGGCGGGGGGCGGGGGGACGGGTCGGGGGCTGTGGCCGTGTCGGAGGGTGGGCGGCCCGAGAAGATGAGAGGCGGGGGGCGGGGGGACGGGTCGGGGGCTCCGGCCGTGTCAAGGGGTGGGCGGCCCGAGAAGATGAGAGGCGGGGTCCGGGGGATGGCTTATCGACACGGGCGGAGGGGGTAATCCGACGACCGGTCATCATTAAGGTGATTCATTAAGGCTGGGCGCGACCTCCCGTGTCCCCTTTAACCCGGGGGCTGATCCCAGGGTACTGGATGGGGCTGAAGTGGGGGGAGTGGGAGAGGGTGTGAGGGAGAGTGGGGGGAGGGGGGGGGGGGGGAAGGGCGATTGTTAGGGAAGAGTGAACCAGGCAAGGATGTGACGGTATTATAATGCTGCAGCAACATTTTGTATTTGGTTCATTTTTTTGATGACTCCCAATAACACTGCTGCAACGAACTGCCGTGACATTGCACTCTGCTGTTATTATACCATTCTGGTTACGTTTTTCAACCCAAACATAATATTTTTATAACTTTCTGTTTTGGTTTCACCCTAACCTCACCAAAAAAATATTGTTATAATAACATTCCGATTTGGAGAGGTTTCAATCTCACCAACAACATAATTGTTATGTGTCATCTTAGTAAGCAACAAACTGACTGAAAAAAGTATAGTTAAGAATGGTTCTGTTACGTCGCAAGCTGGCTGGGTTGGGGGTAGAGTGTAAGGGGTGGGGGGATGAGGTTGGGGGAAGGAGGCAGAAATAGTTGGAGTGGACACGTCAGGGGCGTAGGCCTGCCCAGCCCTAAAATCTGAGGGGGTTCCAGGTAAATCAAAATGATTCCATGCAAAAGTGAGGGGGTTCTGACCAGTTATTTTGATAAACTGTTTCTATATTTGCAGTTGAATTACATACACTTTGAGAAATATGAGGGGGTTCCAGACAACCTCGAAACTCGCCTGGGTACACCACTGGACGTGCAGGTGACCTGATGCAATCGTAGGAAACGGTTTTTTCTTCACTGTGATTACATAGATAACCTGAGATTGAATCACAGTGTGACTACATAGTTAAACCTGGAAGGGGCAAAGTAGGAAATGGTGAGATAAGAGGACGCAGGACAGTCATGATTCTGACAGGAGGAGACTGTAGTACATTGAGGAGTATGGTGACTGAGTGGGGGAGGGGGTAAGAGAGGTTGGATTGAACACGTGAAGGTTAATAGGAAGTAGTTCTGGATAATAAGCAGCCATAACTGTGATAGGAGGGGGCTGCATGGGCAGTTCTGACACTAAAAGGAGTAGGCTGAGAAGGCAGGACCCCCGTATTCCTATAACAAACTCTTATTTAATTCAAGTATAGGTGGACAGGCCGACTGCTTCCTACGACTTCTACCTTCTATGCCATATACAAAGTCTCATTTGCATATGCTACTACCTATATTCTGTTTCATTGTTGCATTCGGGTTTGCATCCCAACTGCATCCGGGGGTACATACTATAATAGGCAAAATAAGCAAGCTTACTCCTTGAATATCATTGACATCATTAATAAGGAAATGTTGATCGGGTCAAATACAGGCCTGCCTTTAAGTACAGTATTGCTTTCATTCTTTTCAATATCCGTCCGTGTTGAGGATTTGAGATGTAATCCAGGGGCAGTGTAGGGACTGGTCGAAGGGGATAACCCCCCGATAAACCTCAAAGAAAAAAGGGTCTCTGGATGGAAGAAGGTTCTCCTCATGTGTTCACCTCTATACATTCTGGTCGGTCATGTTCTCCCTCCCCTATCCAAGCCCTGTTTCGACCCCTTCCTCCCGGGAGTAGGTATGTGTTGGTCATTCCCGATTGCTTATGTTCAGACCGGCCGGTCAACTTCAACATCTACCTTATGGAGCTGTCCGGCCCCCGCCCCCTCAAAGAAATCCTTTCTGACTCCCCCCCCCACCCCACCCCCTGGAATTCGTGTAGGTTCAATGCTGGTCGTTCCCAATTCCCCTCTTCAAACTGAGTGCCCCATTCCGATATCTACATTCTTTTCCTATTCATCCTCCCCTAAAACAATCCTTCCCGACCCCCATCCCCAGGGAATTCGTGTAGGTTTGGTGTTGGTCGTTTCCAATTCCCCCTGTTCAAACAGCTACCTTCTGGTCCTTTTCATTCTCACCTCCACCTCTCCCCCCCCCCTCCCCGGGGGGGGGGCACTGACTCTTTGAAGGTCATTACCCACTGCCAAACTACCGCCCCTGCTTTTTGTGACTGACCACCCCTCAATCTTAGTTGACCACCCCCCATTTTTGGGTGATAGAGGTCACCACCCCCCTAAAATCAGGGTGTGGCCATACCAGAAAATTTACAGAATCACCAAATCTGTTTAGGAAAACTTCTGATAACAATTCATTAGTTATTTCTGAGTGCAAAAGAGTAGCAAGGGCTAAATTCCAAGTTATTGCCACTGTATTGTTCGGAGTTGACCACCCCCCTTTTTGCAGCTTAAAAGTGATAGACCGCCCCTCATTTTCCATGTTCACCGCCCCGCTGGACCGGTCCATTTGGCAGTGGGTACCTTTTCAAGTCCAAGTGCCCCTCCCCCCTTCCCAGGCTCCTACCCCATGGACTAGGTCTGTTCAAACCGAGCAGTCCCCTCCCCGCTTACCGCTAACAAAGTTGGCCCAGGGAGCTTCAGGTTTCCCGATTGTCAATTTCACCGCCTTCCCATTGATTTACACAATCGGAGCCAATTTGTAAAAGGACACATGCAAGATAAATTGCTCACTGTGCTCTATTTGGTTTGGAGATAAACAGAGGATAGAGTCTGTAGATTGTGTGGGGGTCAGTTAAAGCCCCTCTGGTGCTCCCCAAACGGGAGGCAATTTGTTTGACCGAATCGTCTCCAGTACAGCTCCCATGGGAAGAGCCAAGGAGGCCCAGTTTTGCCTATTTTAGCAAGTACACTGTGAGGATTGGAGACAATACTGCGCGACTACCTTAAAAAAGCTAGGTAATACATATATGAATAAACACGGGTGCGGCTAGTGTGGAAGGACTAACCTTCCACAAGGATTCATGAACCAGGCACGATCACAGCCGATATGACCGGTCGGCTGCACCTAACTTTGGTCCAACCTGGACAGGTATCCCGTCCACAGACGTAGGAGTAGGGACAATTTAGACGCGTACAGGTATGAATCCCAGTGATGTGAAAGATGTGACGGATTTATATTTATATCATATATTATAGAAATTTTCACTGGCACACTTGACATGACATGCATTGAGACTATACCTGAGACTTGGGCCTACCCCAGTCTGATGCGGGCGGTAGAAGAATCCTGGCGGTGCACTAATCCTGCCACATAAGCGCCAAAACTGAGTGTCCTCACTACAGACACGTGGACCCTTATTGCAGTACAATTCGCAAAAGAATGAGTATTCAAAGGCGCACCGATTTTATAATATGATTTTATAAGTATTAAAATGTGTGTGTGCGCACTTATAATTTCGTGTGATGGTACCTCCCTCAAGCCCCTTTTCAGTATTAATTCATGCTAAAGTGTTTTTGCACCCCTGTAGTTATTTTCACCATTATTGAAAGTCATTTAATATATTTGTTATGACCTTGAATGTACCATATCACCCATTTTTTCAGAGAAGGGTAAAGACTATTTTTGTAAATAAATGCACTACAAATGTCAGTTTTGTAAATAATACTATGTAATCATTTCAATAAGAATGATATATTCTGATATAAAAAGGGTGCTAGGTGATCACTAAATAATTTTATTTAGAAACCCTTTAAATTGAACTATTTCTACAGGAATTTGAGACTCCACTCGATTTTCTTAAGAAACTAAATTTATCAAAAAACAATACCATTTAAACAGTTGGTACCAAATAAATGACATTTTCTATAAAAGCAGCTACTATTTTGAGAAATAGTAACAAAAACATATTCTACTGCTTATGTTAACTGCTGCACCACAAATACATATAATTGTATCAGAAATAACATATTTTCTATGATATATCATACCAAATACTGCCCTCAATCTATACTTTAAGTAATGTTCTTAAGAAATTTGGGTCAATTTTGTAAATTTTAACGTAAATGCAACTATATTCACCTAGTGAATTTGATGAAACATATCAAGCATATTTTTTAAAATCATATATCATTCTAATCCTAATTTCACTGGCTACATTTTATCAATAGTAGGTATTTCTCTCAGATTAATATTTGGTTCATTTTTTCACAAATTTCTTGAAAATTGCCAAAAATTCACCTAAAATAATGAAAAATCAAGGGTCACGTGACCCAGGTCACGTGACCCTATAATGGATTTTTTTTTAAATTATCAGCACTAAAATAATCCTTGAATCACCAGCTTTCAAATGATATATAGATTTCCATATATTATATTCAGATTTCGGAGTAAAATTCTATCATTCATATCTGGGTCAGAAATTTTGTGGGAAATTGCCAAAATTGCGGAACAGCAAAGGGTTAAGATATTAAATTTGGGGAAAATATGTTTGTGGTAAACAAAGGAGCTATTACTGTATAAGGATATGCGATTTTTTTAAAAGTGTTTAATGCCTGCGTTCCAGAGAAAGATCGCCCTGGGGGAATGAGGCTTCAGCCGCAGAAGTGACTTGGTGTGTATTGATAGGCTGAACGTACCGCTCCTCATTCTCAGCTATTTTAACAGTTTGAATAATGATTGGGTGATAAAATGAAGAACCTTAGGGGGGCGTCCTCGGGTTGCCGTACGACCCATGTGGATCATACAAACCTCGGACTTCACCCTCGGGTCGTGATGATCCCCTATGGGTCGTACGGCCACCCGAGGACGACCCCCGAGGTTCTTCTTAATAATATACTCTCATTTCCTTATACTACTTACCACCAGGACAAGTGGATTGGGTCACTATTTCCATATACTACTGATGCGTATAAGAGCCCGGTAAATCAGAGGGGAAGAAGGGGGAAACAAATAAGAAACAATGAAGAGTTGTTTTTGGAATGACGGATTATGTGGGAAATAAAGGGATGACGTTGAAGGAACAGGGCAGGAAGGTTTGGTAGATACAGCAATATTTATTCTGTTCTTTTGACTATGGCACCAAAAGTTGTGTAGCTTCACAAAGATATGCAAGTCCGAGCATCGCTGACAGCATTTTCATGATGTCAACAATGGAAGCGCCCCTATGAGGGTCCATGCAACCAGATACAAAGAATAGGCAGCAGTGCGTCTTTTTCAATCTTTTTTCTAAATGTAAACAAACAGTGATGACGTCACAAAAAAAGTAAAAGAGAAGAAGCATCATAAGAGGCAAAGACTTACAGGAACTGTTTAATGTCCGTGCTCCGTCTGTTGTAGTAGTGAAAGTTTACCCAGGGGCAAATGTACGAACACTATTTCAGCGAGCTCGTCAAGTCCTTAAATGTCAGGAGTTTAAAACAGTGATCATAGCCGGCGGAATTTGCAGTATTACTAAGTTAAATAGTGAAAGAAAAGCTGTATTGAGATGCAGGAAAGTATCCAGAATTGCCAACCGCGTACATGACAGAGTTACTAGATGTATGAAGAGAATTAAAATGGATTTTCCCCAAGTAAAGGTTTTGATTGCCCCGACCATTGGGATTGACTTAGCTAAGTACAACAAACAACAAGTTCCTCAAAAAGTTCAGCAAAAGCTCAATCAGATGGTGACCAAAGTGAATCAAGCACTGATCAGTGCTAATGATGCGGACTCACCAATTATCTGGTTTTGCAAGGGGGTTCACAAATGCAAGGGAAATGGGAAATGGTCCCATCAATATAAGCATCTGAGTGACGGTTGTCATTTCACGGACAAAATTAAGAAGAAATGTGTAGAAGAAGTCTGCTTAGCCCTGTCTAACCTCAAGTAGTGGAGTATGTCTATTCGTTGAGTAGATATACAATGAACATTCTAAAGACATTATATACTCCCATGCATACTACATGTAAATGTTCGATGAGCAGGTACATGTCTATGTAAATGGAGTAAAGGAATTGAGTTAAGTCCGATTGTTCGATGAGCAGTTAGACAATTGTATAGAACTTATTGTATGGATTTATCAAGGTAGCATGTTTGTTGGTAAGGACGGTATTAGCTCCTACTTGATACTCAATGTAATTGTTCGATGAGCAGGTACTTGAGAGGTCAATATGGGACGAAGAATTTACATATAGGATTGTGATGCATATATTTGTTCGATGAGCATTTATATATTTAGTATAATTAACTGTTTTTTTGCTGGTAAGGACGTTATTAACTCCTACTTGATGCTCAGTGTAGTTGTTCGATGAGCAGGTACATGAGAGGTCAATATGGGACAAAGAATTTACATATAGGACTGTGATGCATATAATTGTTCGATGAGCAGTTATATATTTAGTATAATTAACATAATGATCCTTAAGCATAGGAAACCAGATCTTATGTTCCAAATAACATTTACCCCAACTGTTCGATGAGCAAAGGAATTCACGTTTATAATCACCAAACATTTCCAATATTATTACTCCATTAAATTGACCATCTATTTCTACTGTTAATCACGCCATTTGTATATTCACTTCACCTTCATCATATCATTCACTTTCACCATCATATGTTAGTCAGATGGGATGGTTACTATGCCATAATAGACTTCTATCATGAGTGAATACGAACTAGCAAACACCCAAAGAGGAAAAGGGAGTCTGTTCGTACACATAAATGCTAGAAGCTTATTTAATAAGCTTGGACAAATTTCGGAAGATTTTAAACATTTTGATGTTATAGCAATAACGGAATCATGGCTAAATAAATGTGTTGATAATGCTGTACTGAACATACCAAAATTTAATTTAGTAAGACAAGATAGGCATCTACAACATTTGAATAAAGGGGGTGGTATTTGCATTTACATACGTGATAGTGTACAGTTTGACTTAACTACTGCCAATATTATAGACAAGGATATCGAACTTTTATATTTAATACTAAAATTTAGTAAGCAAAAACCTATACATTTGTTTACTGTGTACCGACCACCCCAAGGTTCTGTGACCAACTTTATCAAAATATTAGCTAAAACAACCATGACTATAAATAGAGAGAGGAACAACCTATTAATAATGGGTGACTTTAATATGGATTATTTGACAGGTACAGATAAATCGAAATTAAAAAACTTTGAAAGGAAATTTGGACTTGTGCAGCTTATCAATACACCAACCAGAGTCACTGAAACCTCAAAAAGGTTGATTGACTTGATTTTCACAGACATTCCATATGTAAAATCGGCAGGAACAATAAATTACAATATTAGTGACCATCTACCTGTTTTTTTCGTGAAAAAGAAGTTGAGACATAGCTTAGATAAGTCTCACGTCAGAGGCCGTTCATACTTGAGATATAATTGTAATGAATTTACAAGACTTCTCAAAGAAATAGACTGGTCAGCTTATGATGAAACGGAGGATCCAAATGAACAGTGGATTAAATTTAAATCCAACATTGAAATGGCACTGAATAAATTATGTCCTATCCGTGATATAACTGTAGTTGACAAAAGACCGAATTGGTTAACCAATGATTTATTGGTGATGATGAGAGCCAGAGATAAATTGTATAGAAGAGCTAGACGTTCAGGCCTGACTGCCGATTGGATTATGGCACGTAGAGCCAGGAATGATCTGGAAATGCATATTAAAACTACTAAAAAGAATACTGTTCGCCAATATTTAGAAAATAATAGAAATAACCCAAAAAGGTTTTGGAATAAAATTAAGGAATTTCTACCAGGCTCAACATCATACACTATAAATCGATTGGAAGATGAGACAACAGGTGATACTCACTTGGGGTTGGATATAAACAACTATATTAATCAATACTTTTCTAGTATTGGTGAATCATTGGCAGCAAATTGTAATCCTACTCAGGGAGTCCCTAGTGAATATGTGGGGGAAACTTGTGATTTATTGTCTGATATTATTACTGTTAAGGAATTGGACTTAGCTCTAAAAACAGTTGATGTAAGTAAATCCTCGTCTATAGATAATTTGAAGACCTTGGTTTTAAAAGATGCATTTGGATGCCAGAAGGAAAGGCTACTAAAATTATTCAATAGTTGTTTAATTTGTAAATGTTTCCCATCACAGTGGAAACTTAGTACTATAGTACCGCTACCCAAAGTTGACAAACCTAAAACTGCCTCAGAGCTAAGGCCGATTGCATTAACCCCACTACCTGGGAAACTCTTAGAGAGGATAGTCTGTAGGAGGCTACAGGATCATCTTAACAATAACAAATTGTTATCAAAATATCAACATGGATTCAGAAAAAAACATTCCACTATTTCCGCCATTACTTCACTTTTACATGATATTTATACAGATATGGATGGAGGATTGGATCCCTTTATTATCTTCCTTGATCTAAAGAAGGCTTTTGATACGGTCTCACACACAAAATTATTATCTAAACTTCAGGAATTTGGACTTAGTGAAAATAGTGTTGAATGGTTTAAAAGTTACCTCACAAATAGAGAACAGTGTGTTAAAATGAATAACTTAATTTCAACTAGATTACCCATAACCTATGGCGTTCCTCAGGGAAGTATTCTGGGTCCAATCCTCTTTTCAATTTACATTAATGACATTCCAGATATTGTGAACTGTGGTATTCAGCTCTATGCTGACGATACAGTTATTTATCACTCTGACCCGTTACAGTTGCAACATAATCTTGATAATGTGGTCAATTGGTGCAATAAAAATTTATTAACTATAAATATAAAGAAATCACAATGGCTGAGAACTGATGTGATTAAAAATAACACATATAACAACTTTCAATTCAATATTAAAAACCAATTACTTGAGAAAGTAGACCAATACAAATATCTGGGTGTATATATTGATAAAAAGTTAAGTTTCACGCACCATATGTCCATGATGACAAGAAATGTTCAACTGAAACTAAATTACTTTAAAAAGATTCGCACATATTTAACTTTTTTTGCAGCGAGAACAATTTATATATCAACTATCCTACCTGTTATAGAATATGCAGACTTTGTATGTGATCAAAATCTAAAATATGTGAATGTAAAGCTCCAGAAGCTGCAAAATCAGGGACTTTACATTGTGAAAAACCAACACTTCCTACAGTTTGACCTAAGGGAGTCATCAGATGTAATTCATCGTGACTGTAAAATACATAGACTTGTTCATAGAAGAAGATGTCATCTATTGCATTATGCTTTCACATTACTATCAAATAAGGAGATAATTGACAATAGGAATTTGTTAACAAGAAGGCATAGAGGGCCACTGTTCCTTCTCCCGGCTTATAAGCATTATAAGTTCCCAAAAAATCCTAGATATCGAGCCATTGTGGAGTGGAACCATCTACCTGTACTCCTAAGGTGTACTGATGATAAGAATATCTTTAAACAAAAATTGAAAATATCTATTATAGATCCATATGTGAAAGTATTGATGTAATAAATGGCATTGCACTGTATATAAACGCCATTATCATCTCATCCCATTTCATAAAATCCCAAATGCCGTTTTCATGGCAATGATACTGAGATATTAAGAAACTGATAGCAATACATCCACTCCCCGGTTGAGTAATGTAAATATTTAAGTGGGAGTGGGTGGAAGATCGGCAATGCCGAACCCTTTTTGACCCAATAAAAACCAATCCAAAAAAAAAAATAATAAAAGTGTGACGTTCTCTGGTAAGTCGGGGTTGCCGATTCTTACAACAGAGGAACGTGGGGGTTGTTCGGGTCTCGGGGCAGACGGGGAAACCGGGCCAAGAACCGAGATGTGTTTTTAGAGTCGTGCCTCGTGCACGAGGGGGGGGGGGGGGGCTGAGCGAATCGGTCGGGAATCGGCACTCGATGTCAAACGGAGGACTGCGGGGAAGGGAAATTATGGTAGGGGTACGGGTTGGCCGGGGTTCGTCTCGCTCTATCTCCCAGACCGGCATTCACCCCCACCGGGCAGTCCACCCCGTGGTTCCGGTCCGCGGGGCCGTCGGGCCGACGGTGGCCTATTGTTTGGTAGCGTGGGGCCGAGCCTGCCGCGCCCTCGTCCCCGCGGACTTCGTTCCTTCGTCCCGCCCTTCATGCTTTCGTGCCATGCTGCGCCTCTGCTTCCGGGACGGTTTCGGGCCTTCGTGCCTTACTTCGGTCCTTCGTTCCTCGTTCCTCGGGCCGTCGGGCCCCTACCCTAAGTTCCTCCTATTTATCTCGAACTTCGACTATTTTATCCTAACTTCTGGTTAATTGCTCGGATCGGCTCATCTTAGCGGTTGTTTCGGGAAAGAAGACACGTCTGGACACAAGGAGAACTGTTAAAGAACTCTGTTTATTCGGGCCTCACCGCCCCTTTATATACCCTAGAGGTCAGCCCTGATTGGCTGCTTTCAGTCACGTGATCTACAACTGACGTTACTTCCGGTTTACATTCCCGTTTCCGGTTTACATATCACTTCCGGTTTACATCTTTCCGGGTTTCGTTCCTTTACATTTTCGTTCCTTTACATTTTCGTTCCTTTACACTTTCGTTCCTTACATATTCGTGCCTCTTTTTCGGGCTTTTTATACTTTCGTTCATTCTTACATATTTCGTTCTTTTACACTTTCGTTCCTTTTCGAACATATATACCTTTTATAATATTACCTTATTTTCTCTTATTTTGATCTCTACATATATTGGATGAATAGCCATTCATCACAAAAGTCTGCATGGACTCTCAAGGGGATGCTAGGATTGCGACATTCACTCCAAAACGTCACGGATTACATAACTTTGCTTGCCTACTTAATTGTTCTGCAATTACTCTGCAACTTCGACGCTCGCTAACGGCGAATCATCTCTGCACTGTAGCTGCCACTGGGTCCGGCCCCTGCAAGTTGCAAAACACCAGCGAAAACTGCAGCACTATTTTTAGACTGAGGGGCACAGTCATCTTAAAATGCCCGTTTGTAGTTAACGACCTACATAGCAGAGAGTATTCTCACGGACTCCTTTCCCGGAGCGGAGGTACGAACGGCGCAGATTGACGAAATCGTTGATGCCACCCTCCCAGCCCCTCCGAGACATTGCGACGGCTTCTTTACCACCGCCCCCATATCACACTTCTCCCCCCCCCCCCAATCCCTAGAGCACTCCTCAAGCCCCGCCCCCATCAGTCACACACCCTTTAGCTCTCCTCTGTAGCAACTCCAGATCACCTCATCCTCATCCCCCCCCCCCCCCCCTCAGCCACCAACCAACACCCACCCTAAAGCCCCATACCCACTAGGCGATTTTGATCAGAGTCGGCCAATTCACTGGTGCTTAAATCAGCCGACTCTCTGTCAGAGTCTTAGCACCGACTCATATCAAACATGTAGCATACTAACTGGTGTTCTGAATCAGTGACGATTTTGCAGGTGATTCAGCCAGTTGCCCATCGCCGGTTGCTAGGAAAATCGCCTAGTGGGTATGGGGCTCCCACCCTAACCCCTACCCTCAACACACCCCACCCGCCGGCAGACGTCGCCACTCACTCGGGGGTCACGTGACCAGACCTGGTGGCGCCCCCATCGGTGGCGCCGCACTTTAACCACGTTAGTTAAACTTACCGCCGTTAGGGGGTGTTTAAAGGGGAGGAGGGGCAGGTCTGTAATCACACCAGCCCTGACTCTGTTTACTGTTCAACGATTGTGTTCTCCCTACCACAGATAGCTTCAGACCCATTCGCCCTAGGCAGTTTTTCACTGTGATCTTCGCAAGCATACAATAACTAGTATTTGCATATTGACATTGATAGGTCCCATGTAATCCACGAAAATATTTTCAAAATCAATAATAATTCTAAATACAAGAAGATTGCAATTGTATCTCAGATCGTGATGAAAAAGTACCCAGGGCGAATTGGGCTTGAATTAGGCCTACAATATTTTAAGCACCTGCTAATTAGTTCACGTTGGAAGTTGAGAACAAGGCTTGGGATCATGACTGTATATCCAGCCAAGTTGAGACGTAAGAGAACTGTTCTGCAACCATACTTTTTGGTCAGTCTGTTACTTTATACATGGAGAGTATTATTTTACTCTCCATGCTTTATAAGATGCCACGTAACAGTTATGTTATTGATGGTGAGGTTGAAACCTCACTAAATCAGAATGTTATTATAATGTTATTTTTGATGAGGTTAAGACCAAACCATAACAGAACATTTTAAGAACATTCTATTTGAGTTGAAGAACATAACCAGAATGTTGTAATAACATCACAGTGCAATGTTACAGCAGTACCTTGCAGCGATGTGATTGGGGGTCATTTAAAGAATGTAGCAAGAACAAATACAGAACCAACCAGAACATGGCTGCAATGTTTTAGTAACGTCGCATCCTTGGCTAGTAGCAGGGTACACACACAGTGCACCTGGTTTATATGCAATGCACACTACACATATCTATTTTTGTAATGAAATGCAACTCAAACCACTCATTATCTCAAAGAAATTACGCTTATGATATGTGAGTTTATATCTAAAGATCCCAATCGTGAAATACTTGAGAACTTACCTTGTGGATAACCTTGTGTAACATTTAACCCAATTTACATCCTGATATATCTTAAGTATGTAAATTATCCTTCCCCAACCAGAAGGCCAATGAGCATATCCACTCCATTTACACCTACATGCCATTCACCCCAGCCAAACTGCGACATAACAAAAACGTTCTGCAACCATATTAAGATGGCATGTAACAATTATGTTATTGATGGTCACAGCAGTACGTTGCCGCAATGGTATTGAGAGCCTTCAAAATAATGTAACAAGAACCAATGCAGAACCAAACAGAACGTTGCTACAACGTTATAATAACGTCACATAATTGGCTGGGACCCCATGTAGATACCAACCCTCCCAAATATGTATAACCATCCAAACACACACACCTACCCACGTAACACAGACCAGACACCCATACACGGTATCAAGCGCCATCTAATCCCAGGGGGTCAAAAAACTGAATTCCAACCCACCCCCACCCCTCCCACCACCACCCCCACCCGCACATACCCCCTCCCAAGGGCTCAATCCATCACTATAGGCGATAAATTGACCACCCCTGCCCCCTCTCAGGGGGGCAGGGGACATACATTTATTTATACTCCGTGTCGACAATAAATAACCCATCTAGGGTGTGGGAGATGGAGCATTGATAGAACTCGGCATCCATTACCGACCGGTCGTTTATCAGGTACGCTGACACTCACGGCCACTGGGTGTCCGCGATTATATCAGATGGAAAATGAACAGTGGGCATTTGTCAAACATTGCTTGGGGTATGAGTGTGAGTTTTACGTGAGTGTTGTTACAAATGGGTCTATGTAAGGATACAATGTAAACGGTGGGATGACACATGTTAAGGATTGGGTGGCCCACAGTTAGGGGCGGATTCTGAGAGCAGGGGCAGGGGTCCCGATCTACTCTACCAAGCCAGCTTACGACGTAACAGAAACATTCTGTGGCCATACTATTTTGGTCAGTTTGTTGCTAACCAAGATGGGATGTAACAATTACGTTATTGATGGTGAGGTTGAAACCTCACCAAATTATTATAACATTATTTTTTGGTGAGGTTAGAAGGAAACCAAAACATGTACAGAGCATTATAAGAACATTCCGTTTGGGTTGAAGGACGTAACCAGAATCTTGTAATAACGTCAGAGTACAACAACATGGCAATTCATTGCAGTGACATAATAGTGAGTCATCAAAAGAATGTAACAAGAATCCAAATACAGAACCAGTCAGAATGTTGCTGCAATATTATAATAACGTCGTATCCTTTGGCTGGGTGCACCCCCTTCTGGGAGACTTGGTCTTGACATAAAGATAGAAACGCTTTACATGTGTGTAAGTGCCCGAATTCGCGACATTGTAGTACTTAGCCAATATGTAGAACCCCTATTCTATAACCATGTATCCGCCCCTGCCACATAACAGCGGGACGTACACTTTAGAGTATGCGCTTACGTTTAGGAATGTAGGTATACTAATCGACTGGTGGAATATTGGTGGATTTTCGAGTCACTGGCATAGGACAGGGTCTCAGAAGACATGTTTGAATTTTTGACTTTTTAGATTTATTAGAAAAGGTAAATGAATTTGATGGTAGCCGCGTGGTTGTTATACCTGCTGATACAGCCTGTAGCAGTTACGTACCCCATCTGTCTCTGTCAGGGCTGACGGGTGGACGTCATGTAAGGGGTGTGAAGGTGAGTAATGGGCGGGGACTGATGTACTCTGCATGAGGAGAAAGGTCGGGGTGGCAACCACCACTCAGCGGGGGGGGGGGGGGGGGGGGGGGGGGGGTAGTGGGGGGGGGGGGGGTTATCATGTAAACTCTGGGCTCTACATGGATCCATCAAATTCAATTTGATTACCAGGACTTAGGATGTGGAATAGATTGTATAGAGCTGTTCATATCAGTAGGCTACTCTTTGTAAATCCCTTATAAAGACGCTCGTATGAATGATATGATAACTGAATCCATGTAAACATAAGATTTAATACTCTCAAATGCCGCCACCCTCACTACAATGACTGTATGTATTAGAAGAAAGTTTATCACACCAAACCCAACTCCAGCAATTTGTTGGACAATGTTCTTTTTATTATTGAGTTTATCATTGTTTTTATTTTAATGACTGTATGTGTATTTTTTGTAAAGTATGACACAATTTCTGACAATATAAAATATCATGATTAGGTATGGTTTCAGAGGTTCTTGACAAACACAAACAAATGATTATCATAATTATACAGGTACATCTACCTATGTTTATGCATGTTCATGTAGAGGTATATGTATTTTTCTGAAATAAAAGTGATGTAAGACGCCAAAGTCGGACACAACTTGATGGACGATGATGTGTCTAAGTACATGGTTAAAATAGCAAAATGTTTCGACTGTTCAGAAGTCTTCGTCAGAATATGTTATTCTATGCATGTGCATATTCTTGTGTGTTCTCAACTATTATTCCCTGTACTCTAGCTTTCGCATTTCGATACATTATGTATTCCCCATACCTAGATATAAACTGGGGAACAACGAAAAATGGCATTATTCTGGTCAAATTGTCAATCCTAGTATAAATAAAATAACTAAAATTAAAAAAACCTCCGTTTGCTTTAAGTATTTCCACCAATCCCCCAAGATTTTCCTCACATCCCCTACACCTCTCTCCAACCCCCCCTACTCGAACCCTGATACCGCCCAGGTGACGGCCCCATATTGAATACATCGACTCAATTTGTTCTCCGGCCCTCTTACACCTGACCCCTGACCTTTAACCCCTGACCTCGAGCCCATTTGTCATATACTACTCACCCCAGCCTGCCCCCAGACGCCCGACTGTAGCCTTATCACCCGCACGGCCGCCGAACGGTAAGTACAGAGGGTAGTGCGTAGTGACAGGCTGTACGTACCGCTCCTCATTTACAGTATTTTAGACATATTTGGAGAATTGTTTGGGTGATAAGATATAGAAGACCCTTAGGGGCTCTCTTCGGGTTGCCGTAGGGACCTACAGATCACCGCATGGACCAAGGGCGAAGCCCGCGGTCCATACGGTGATCCTCCGGTCCGTACAGCTTCCCTCTGACGGCCCGCGCGGGTCCTCTTAGATAATTACACTATTCTGCATCGAGATCTACCTCCGAGACGGAAAATGAGTCCGTGAAAGTAGACTCTGCTGTGTAGGTAGAAACCACTTCTTCAAGGGGGTTAAAATTATTAGGCCCTCTCGCTCAAAAGTAGTCCGGAGGTTTTTCGTCTCTGGATCTGTCCCTGGAACTAATAGGCTAGACCGCCTGGTTTGACCACATTAGCGCCAATGAGAGCCAACCATACCATGCTGCTTCGCGCATACCGGCGGCGCCACCAATCGGCAACTTATACGTCGTCGTCAGAACCAGGCGCGGCGCGGCGTCCCCTCTGGAGGGGTCTAATTAGTGAGCGTGTCGGCCGCCAGGTGGGGTGTATGTCGGCGGGGGCGTGATGAATCTGGGCCCAAACCGAGGCTGACGATGGGTCCCCCTGGTGGTGGACTACCGGGTTAATGGGGGTACAAGTTGTGGGTTCCACCTCCTGCCACCAGCCCAGCCAAGCAGCGACATAACAAGCACGTTCTGCGACCGTACTTTTTTGGTTATTGTGTAACCTGCCCAATATTCACGTAACAATTATGTTATTTCAGGTAAGATTGAGACTTACTAAATAAGAATTTTGTAATAGCATTATATTTGATTGAAGTTGAAACTTTACTAATAAAGAACGTCATAGTAGCATTATTATAACGAGAAAGAATGTTACAAGAATGTCAATGATGTCACAGTGTAACATCACAATGTTAGGTTCTAAAGACGTTTTTGGGTGCCATCAAAATAACGTAACAAGAACCAAAGCAGAACTAAACAGAACGTTACAATAACGTTATAATAGCGTCATATTCCTGTTGGGAGAACCCACCCCCCAGTCTACAGACTCCATAGAGGCCCCCACCCTATCTCACTTTCTGATACCAAACAGGCCCCCACCCCCTACCCCACTCGCGCCGACCTTCGCTGTACATCACCGCCAGGGTGAGCCACCAGCGCGCTGCCCCCACTTTGACGGCGGCCCCGTGAAGACTTCCGGTTCCGGGTCAGGGCATTGACCTTGGACGCCCATCCATCACACTACCCAAGGTCATAAACTAGGGATCACCTCCTGCGTCATACTGGATAGCCCCCTTCTCTATATGAATAGGTCATACTGGATAGCCCCCATCCCGGGCCCCCCTCCCCCGATGTTAGACAGGTGTGGTCTGGTGGACGTTTTCAATATGGCCACTGACCTTCACTTGACCTTCACGGCCCAGAAGGCGACTTTTCTCTGACTTATAGAGTCATATACAAGTCTTGGAACCAAACCACTGCAACGGGAAAGGGACGCCTGGTACCCCCTCGGCTACCCCCCCCCCCCTCCCCCCCTTGTGACAGGGTTCTGTCTCGATGACCGGCAGAACTAAAAACGGGGAAATCTAGCATTGAACGTTGAAGAATTAAACCTAGCCCGTAGATGCACGAAAATCAAACGTTTTCTTCTGCGCTGACCATCATGGTCTGACCCTTTTAGCGACTGTTGAACTCAAAGATCAAAGACGCCGATAAAAAAGGGGCAGATCACAAGGTGTCGAATCACGTGACGGGAATGGATCGTCATTTAAGTGCAGTTCAAAACTTTGGGACACTACAAGAACCCGGACAAGAACTCTCTAGACAAGTATATGTATTACAACGAAGGTTATGCAGGTTTCGCCTGTTCTTGTTCCTAATCATGTTACAAAGCAGCACGTTAAAATGATGCACTGTATTACAATCATCTGTCCCTTTTCGTCAAGTAAACATAGACTGACGGATGTATTCACAAATATAAAGATCTCAAGTTTAGCCTAAATAGAATTGATATAGCCACGTTTCTGCAAATCATTCTACAGTTGGATGCAAATAGCGATTTAAGTACCTGACTGTCTGCTACCTTTTATACCCATAACACATGTGATATAAATAATAAACACGACAATTTATTGCAACAGGCGGAGAGCAGGCGAGCAAAGATAGGTTTGAACTCGGTGACCCCTCTCTCCAGGACCGCCGCCTCTTCGCACATGTCGTAAAAAACACGTACAGAGTTGTCGTAAAAGGAGAACTCAGCTCCGACCTGCGGGCCGGCAGACGACAGGCCATGTCACGTGACCCCCGAGGGCCGCCATCTTGCCGGCGGACACGTGGTCGGGTCATCCGGGACCTGGGAACACGTGACCCGCCGGGACCAGCCTCGCTCTGGTGACAAGGTGCGGGTCACGTGGTCATGTGGTCATGTGACCTGGACATGTCACGTGAGAGGAGATCAGACCTTGTCGGGGGATGAAGGAAGATGTAGAGGAAGAGGGGAGATCTGAGGAGAGAAGGGAAATGTGGGGGTGGGGAGTGTAAGATGTTACAGGACAAGAGCAAGTGGGAAGGTCTGGAGGGGAGGAAATGGGGGAGGGGTGAAGATGTTACATCAAAAGGGGTAACAGGGAAGATAGGAGAGAGGGAAAGGCGGGGGGTGGGGGGATTGTGAAGATGGTGCAAGGTAAGGAGGAAGAGGGAAGAGCTGCCAAGAGTTGTAAAGAATCATGTACATTGGTATATTTATGGCGCGGGGTGCTCCTTATGTTTTTGCTTTTTATCGAATTTATATTTTTGAATGTAACATTTTGGAGGGAAAAATGAGTTGCCCCCTCCACCTTCGTTGTATTAGTGATATACTGCCACAACAGAGGGAATAGCCCTAGTAGTCCAGGAGCCAAATCCTGAAATCTGTCAAAATAAGGATTTACCCTCCGCGGTGAGCCCCCTGGATTTTCTTGATTTTTTTCAACTTATAGCATCCTAGGGACCATGAATCAAGACGGTTCCGAAGAATTTAGGTATGCGAACACTCTGTAATTACGCGATTTGTGGTTAATTAGCAAAAATTGAAAAACGCGTTATTTCTTAATTTCTCTGGAACTATATAAGATATGATAACATGCTATATGTCATCTGAAAGGTAATTTTTTTCCTGATTTTTTGGTATATTGTTTGCTATTGTCATTAATCATGGCAATGAGTAATTAAAGAAAAACTGTTGTTTTAGTCAAAATCATTAGAACTTAAGGATCCAAGGTTAAAATTTGGAATTGATAAACCAAGTCCTAGGTATACTTAGAGGGGATCTTTGGGCAGTTTTAAAAAAAAGTTGCATCTGATTTCATTAGAAATATAATGTAGAAATCATTTTTTGCTAATTAAATTCTAACCGAATACTGGTTCATTTTGTGCTTATATTCTAAAAGGAGAGATGATATCATGAAAACAATACAATATATCCTAAAGAGATGGGAAAAGAATAATCATTGTCTCCCTAAGCTGGTATTTCAGTGCTTTCTGAGCCATTTGGGCACATGCATGTAATATAGTGGCTGTTTGGAGAGCATTTTGGCTCACAGTGAGAAATGTGTCACAATAAAACTATGGTTTGAGTAAGATTTCTTTCCTCACTAAAATACCATGATTATGTCTCAGTTTTATTACAAACCATCTTATTAAGGGCCTTGCATTAAGTATGTATACATGAAGGGGGGGAAGGAGGTATGAAACTTTTGAAAATGTGCATACTTTATAGTACAAATCCAATGCATACTTTAGCCCAAAGGGGGTGGGGGTCTGAGATTTTTGAAAATGTGTGTATTTACTAAATAGAAGGCCCCATATAGTTCTCTCTATTTCATGCTGACAAAAGGAAAAGAATAGCCCATAGTAGACTCACCCATTACCTGACCCAAGCCATTGAACTATAGGGAGGTTAATTATCCATTTAAAGTTAGTGCGTGTAAGTGGTATTTAGTTGTATAGATAATAGCTAGCTCCATTCGCAGTCTCCCTCCTCGTCGACTGCGGTCGTCCAATACATCATTATAGTTCCCTCATCATGTAAGACGTGAACACTCGTTGTGAAAGGATTTGTTGTTTATTATCCAATGTATAGTCGTTCCGTGACAAGAACTCGATTGACCATGATCAGTCCCAAGGTTAGAGTCCCCTCAAACACATTCAGTCAACGCTCCGCGCTCTAACACAATTTCTATATGCCTCTCTCCAGAACCTAGACTGCAGATTAAAGGTCCAACCTTCACAGGATGTTTACTCACACAGTGCATGCAGCTACTCTGGCTAGCTAAGAGCGGAACACATTATTATATGGTGGTACGTCACACCGTAACTCCTCCCTCATTTCACTACTGTCAAAGTGAAACATTGGCTTACACGTGCGCTTCTAAGCCCATGTTATGCTGCCCAAACATGGACTGGCCACCCGCGTCAGTACACCATGTTTCTCAGGGTATATATATGGGGAGCCTCCAAGTATTACTTTAAAGAAGAGATGAGTCCCAAAGAGACTGTTGTCATATATCAAGGGTTCTGAATTTAAAAAACACAGCCTTTGTATCAATATGCCAATTGCAAAAAGACCAGGAATGCTATTTGTTAAACTTGATAGGTGTGCTACCTCTTTCAAATTGTTGGTTTTAACAAATTACTAGATTGTTCTTTAAACTCTAGGATTCTAGACCCATGTGCTTATATAAATGAGTAGCTTGGCTTGACCCTACACAAAATGGATATCTTATATTTTATGGGTTACTGGTATTAGTAATTTTATATCAAATTATGACCAGCCTATGATCATGCTTCACTCAGATTCATCCTACCAACTAATAGGATTCTGCCATATATCTAATTTTATCAGGAGGTGTACCAGGGGGACTGAGACCTCTGTGTGTGTATATACATATCAATATCATTGGCAAGTCCTCAAACAAATATCAAGCCCTGAAACAATACAGAAGTACCTGATATAGCTTTCTATTTCAAAATTACAAGTTCTTGGTATGGCCATTACTGGTTTCCCAATATTATCTAGTAGCATTACTACATTGAGCAGCATGTGCACAGCACCCTTGATTTGACACCATAACCATGGCACTGTGGTATTAGGAGATTATACAAGAGCAACAAATTGCTGTGATTCTGGTTGTTGCCTCAAACTTTCAATTCTTTAAGCCCCAGAAACAACATTATTCCCTTATCAAAATATAACCATTTTCATTTCTAAACTGCTATGAACAAGGATCCAATTTCCTTAACCTACAGCAAGACACAGTTTATAGGAACTAAGGGAAAGGTCAATCATGGTAAATACTCAGAGACCAAGAACTAAGGGAGTGATTACTCAAATACATAAATAATCTTCTAATCTATGATCAGTTCTAATAATCCAACACTGAATACTTAGTCTTTGATACAAAAGGGTATAAAGCTAACTGAGCACTGAACCCATACAGCCTGGATCTGCTCTCAAGTAGAAGCAAAAGGATGACAAAGTTTAATTAGGTAGATTGGTGGGAGGATGTTAACAAAAGTACAACAGGTGGTCAGCAATCCCACAATTTACAGCACACTATATAGGTCTGGTTCTAAAGATCCACTACCTTCATTTCACTGCTGTAAGGCAGCATTGTCTAAACAGTTAAAGTTATCATTTTACTTCACCAGTTGCAGTGATGAATCCCATGCTCCTTTTGGAATTATGTGATAAAATAGAATAATAAGACGGTAATAAGTAGCCAAAATTTAAGCCTGCCCCACCCTCTGAGGGATCCTTTATTAGGTTGTGCACACAGTGTCTTATCAATGGGTTAACTCACACAACAGGGAGATAAGAACCCCAGTCTGCCATCTTTATCATTCCTCTGTCTTTCCAGGCCTTATCTGTTCCCAGGTATGAGGTAAACATTGGACACTGGGGCCAGCAATGGGGGGATTTAAAGTATTATGGCCTACAACTCCCATCCTCCCTATAGGAATAGGGTTTAATGATGAGTGGGTACAGGGATATGTAAATAGAAGTTTGCAGCACATTGTTATGGCAATTTGTGAATCTTTGGCAATATAAAGAGCCATCCATACCCTTTTGAGTAAATAAATCAATGACTATCCTAATTTGATCAGGCAACAAAAATGAGCTTGGCTACAAATTACATGGACAAATATTTTTTGCTAATGTAAACTTATTTTACAGCTCCAATGTTGCCTACAGTGGACCAAATAGCTCAGAAAGCACTGAAATACCAGCTTAGGGAGACAATGATTATTCTTTTCCCATCTCTTTAGGATATATTGTATTGTTTTCATGATATCATCTCTCCTTTTAGAATATAAGCGCAAAATGAACCAGTATTCGGTTAGAATTTAATCAGCAAAAAAAGATTTCTACATTATATTTCTAATGAAATCAGATGCAACTTTTTTTTAAAACTGCCCAAAGATCCCCTTTAAGTATACCTAGGACTTGGTTTATCAATTTCAAATTTTAACCTTGGATCCTTAAGTTCTAATGATTTTGACTAAAACAACAGTTTTTCTTTAATTACTCATTGCCATGATTAATGACAATAGCAAACAATATACCAAAAAATCAGGAAAAAAATTACCTTTCAGATGACATATAGCATGTTATCATATCTTATATAGTTCCAGAGAAATTAAGAAATAACGCGTTTTTCAATTTTTGCTAATTAACCACAAATCGCATAATTACAGAGTGTTCGCATACCTAAATTCTTCGGAACCGTCTTGATTCATGGTCCCTAGGATGCTATAAGTTGAAAAAAATCAAGAAAATCCAGGGGGCTCACCGCGGAGGGTAAATCAAGGTTTTCAGGTTTGGCTCCTGGACTATAGGGGAACCTAGGGACATGTGAGGGCTATATTGAGTGAATGACTGAAAGGATTGAAGTGGGCTATGGAAAATACTTGAAAATAAAGAGAAGTTGTAGTCAGCCATGTCCGGAGGCTAGGACGGGGCAGGACGGGTAGGAGCTGAGAGTGGGAACGACATGTAGGGAGAGTGAAGGGAGAGTGACACATGTCTCACTCTCCAGGAATGTCTTGAATCAAAGAGAGGCTCACTTGTCATCTGGGCGGACAAGACTCTCCCTCGTGGACAAGGTGGGTCCAGTGTAGGAGACCAGCTCCTGGGGGCTAAGGATGTTTGGGAGGCGTGGCGACAAGACATGAAAGGTGCGCATTGACTTCCTGAGACTTTCTTTGACCCGCGACATGACACGGACAGGTACGGGCCTGGAGGGACTGTCAGGGGACACTGTAGGCGTACTGTCACAACTGACAGGGGCACTGTCAACACTGGACACACTGACTCTATGAGGGGGATGACAGCTTCTTGTCTGAAATGGGGATTAAAGGTTAAGGCCGACCGCTTTTCTTAAAGATCGGACAACTATATTGCTTGCCAGCTTATCAGAGTGTCACCTCTGACTGTATTGCTAATATTTTGTTGTGATAATTTCTGAAACTAACCCCTCCCTCCCTTTCCATCTTTTAAAATCATATTTAAGGTGTCGGTTCTAAAAAGAATAATGTGCATGGCATTTTACTGATAGATACATTATTTTTCACACACAAACCCGACACATACATTCCTAGACAGAAGAACTATCCCTCTAGGCTATGTAATTCCTGTCGCCTCTTCCGAAATAAAGATTTATTCAAATGAAATGTTTCCCTGACTACGGACACTAGGCTTAAGAATAGAATAATTAAAAATACAGTACCTGCCTACCCATTTCGCTATCAAGGCGAACTTCACTGTTTACGATAGATAAAAATTGACTACTTTCCTAACTAGTAAAATATTACCTATAAGAGGCCACAGTATCTCCTTAGTGTTAGACCTGCATAACCACACCTGCTTGACCCTTTCGTCCCTTCAGCTAAAACAGTGTTGACCAGAGAGGGGGGAACAGCTGTGCCTGTGACCACACAACTTCTCGTCTCAGACAGCTGACCAACACTTCTGAGAAAACTAGCCGCCTCAAAGTGATATATTCTCTCACAAACAGGCTACTGGGCCCGGCCCCTAAATCCCTGTCTCCTGCGGACACTTAGGCGTTGAACTCAAACTTAGGTCCCTGCCCTCTGGTCATAAATCGTACACAGGCCGTTTTTAGTCTAGCATGTTGTGTGCCATCCATCACGCCCAGTTTGGGCTCCTAAATCAGACTTCCCTGTGGGTTACTCTGTGTTAAAGGTGAGTTTAGGTTGCTCCCAGCGCCTAGAGGTCCGTGCCTGGAACTCCCCAGTGACAAATGTGGGGTCGTGCCCCCCTGGCCGGACCCCATCTATATACACGGCTTATTATAGGGCGCGGGTCGGGGGTAGGGGAGTGAGGGATGGCTGGCTGGCGGCCGGCGAAGAGCACGGAGTGTTCTGAGCGTTCTTAGGTCTGGGCTAAGACAAGAAGGACATCGGGAGCCTAAAGGCGATGATTCCACGATCTGATTTTGGGCCAATTTTGAACCGATTGTAAAAATCTGTTCATCAAACACTTGGTTTTCTAATGGTAGACGTAATTTACGTAAGAGTGTGGAACAATACCTATCAAAAAGTAATATTTTGACCTGAAAAGATCATATATTGGTTGGTGTTTTGGCGCATCGATAGCTTTGGCACCAGATAATCTAAAATGGGGGAGATGGTCCTAGAATATATGGTCTATCATCCAATATTTCAATTATTTTTCTATTGAAAAATTGTTTTGATATATACATTGTATTAATATGTCAATCCGCTGGATGCAGTTAACAAAAAGTCAGTACATGTTTTTAGGTCCTCCATGGGATTTTCTCTAAAGGGCCTTTTATCAAGTACGTACACACATTTTAAAAATCTTTAGATTCCCCTCATACACACACACATCTCCTTGCACCTTGGATTTGTGTAAAAAGAAATTACAAACATTTTGTAAATTTCCACATCCCCTTTCTTTTGATACAGACGTACTAAGAAGGCCTCTAATATCTACTGATCATGTACTATGTTTCTAATCACAATAACTGTCCTAAAACTGGAACAAAAAAATCATCTAACCTGGTGGTGCAGGTGTTGCGGTCATGGCGGTCGGGAGGAGGGTCACGTGTGATGGACGCCAGGGATGACGTGTACGTGACGTGTACGTGACGTGAAAATGAAGCTAAAACGCCGTTTATCACGTGAGGGCCGACCTGGTAATGACGTCATAATGATGGCTGACGGGACAACTTACCCTTGATTGCACGTTGTTTCTACAGGTGCAGCATACCCCCCCCCCCCCACCCCCATGTCCCCCTCACTATGCCCCTCCACACCTCCCAAACCCACTTCCATTATCTCTTGTCCTATAAAAGCCGCCCTCCCTTCACTTCTTGAAAGCCATGTATGCCTCCGGTGATAAATAAAATATATGGGCCATACATTTATTACACGACAGAGGTCCTCGGGACTGTGCGCCGGGACTGTGCGTCTCTCTTGACAGCCAGGCTAAGGGCACATCAATGACACACCAATGTCACCCCAAGGGTACACCAAGGGCACACCTATATCACCTCAAGGGCACACCAATGTCACACGTGGTGGTGACAGGGACTCGTCAGACCCCCTGAAACCAGGCAGTTGTCGGTAGCCAATCACCGCAGCGTCCGTAATGACGTCATCAGAAGACGCTGACGGAGATCAGCTGACATGCTGGTGACGTCATACGTTAACTGTGACGTCATTATGGTCACCTCGGGGCTACTGATTGGACCACGTGGTCACATGACTTCTTTGAGATCATGTGAGGTCATGAGGTAAAACTTGAGTAGCCAGGGTAACACGAAGGGGCCTTAGACCTGGAAGCAACTTGTGGTTAACACTAAAACGTTTTATGTGCAAAACCAGCTGACATGCCGGTAATGTCATACATTTACCGTGATGTCATTATCGTCACTACGGAGCTGCTGATTGGACGCCGTGGTCACATGACTTTTCTGAGGTCATGTGACCAGCACGACCTTGTTTTTTGGGGGTAAAACGTTGTAACTATGGAACACGACGTTAAACGAAGAAGCAACTTGTAGTTAACTGTAAAACATTTTATAGTAAAAACCTCATCTCTTGAGGCCTAGTTATTGTTACCTTCCTTATATTAAAGCAGCGTTGCTTCCAATCTTCACCAAGCTCCACCTGTGCAATGCTATCTGCTATTGGCATAGAGTGAGTTAAGGCCAGAGGCAGAGTGCCAGTTGAAATAAATGCTGGTATCTCAACTCATACATGTCTCTCTGAAATAGAAAGCAGAACACCAGCTACCAGCAAAATGTACCACTCTACCCACACTCTGGCCCCCTCCATACAGCCCCTCCAGTGGTGGCCTAACTGGTAGGGTGTCCACCTCCAGTGTGAGGGGACCAGGGTTCGCCTCCCAGTAGCGGCGCGTAGCGCACTTGTCTAGACTTAAATTTTGAAGTAGACTTTGGTGACGTGCACTAGTTTAGCTGTATGTACATGTATAGAGTTCATATTGCCTCTAGCAGCTTCAATAATGAATTGAAATTTAGAAATCATCAATGTTTCAGCAACTACGTCATAATCGGTTCAAAATTGACCCAATGGAATTTATCCAGTTGTGAGTGCAAAGCGATTACGTGTTTCAACATAGGAAAACTTTGGTCAAGAAGTCAAACATATTAGGAACCAGTTTTAAAGTCGGACTGGGAATATTCTCCCTACATCATTCCTTCTTTTTGATTATTTGTTTAATTACATTGCTTGGATTTTAGTTAAAGACCACACATTGAGAAACAAGATTAATGAGGACGGAAGTCACCATCAACATTCTAACCATATAAACGGTTATTGGCATTTTTTTTTTTCAAAATAACTATGTTTTTTCCTTTGATAAGAGTTGCCTTAAGATTGCCGAGAATTACTTCTCCGTTTGACGGCAATTGTCAGTTGGAACCCCAGCGAAGAGAACCGAAGTACCCCCCTCCCACACCCCGCGCGTTCTCCATTACCCAGTTTAAGGTCTTAATCGCAGTATTTCGTCGTGTAAAGCTATTTATTCACATGCGCTTTTCTCATAAGTACGTTTGGCTGAGATAGGTTGCAGAGGTGAATCTTTTTCAGGTAAACTCGTCCTGTCAAAACACCCCATAAATCATCTTCATGAACTTCTCTGACGGCATATAACTTCCACATTTAAACTTGATTTAAATCCGCCTCCTACCCTAAAACATAAAACCAACCCATCTGATCACACCACCTCCTAATCTCCGCTCGTTTAACACCGGAAGCTGTTTACCGCCGTCACGGCGCATGCTCAGACCCCGACATGTCCAAGCTGCGCGCGCACACCGGATCTGGAAGTGTTCGTCGCCGTCCACAGCCCTGACCTTTCTCAGTACCCCCACCTCCCTCTTACCCCGCTCCCCCCCTCCCCACCACACCCATCCCCCTCTCCGACGGCCCGTCACCGACACACCTCCCGACGTCACGTAAAGCCACGCGCCTTCTCGCTCTTTCTCGCGGCGGCCGTCGGACCGGAAGTAGCCAATCATCGATCACTGTCGGCCCCCGCCGCGTCTGATGGAAACCAGGGGCGGCGGGGGGAGGGGGAGGGGGGAGGAGTGGGGTGTCGGGTCTAATAGCGGGACCCATCCAAGTGGCAGAGATGAGAAGCTGGGATAGCCTTATTGTTCGTTCCGCTCCTTCCTTATGGATAGCCTGATTGAGTCAACGGTGATTTTTTTCATCTTTCAGAATATACCTAATTAAATGGTTCACCTTAGGTTGACCGTCTGACATAATACAGCGATAACATATACATGTACCAGGTGTAATGTAAGGTTATGCAAAGTGAACTCCCCTATGTAGGCCTCCAGTGGTGGGGCTAGGTTTTTAAAATTGGTTCCGGATGTCTCGCTATTGGATTCCCCCCCCCCCCACCATAATGACTTTTGGCCCAGTATATTATATAGAAAAAAAAACTCAATTTTCAGAAAAAGCAAAATGGTAAAAAAACAAACAAAAGAAAAATAAAGAAGGTCAGAACTCCGAACACAGGGTCTTTAATGCCTATGTCCATCCGGCTCATAGAACACTCAATAACCAGTGCTGTCCACTCGATGACCGCTCCATTGTGGTTTTCTGACCACTCTGTGCAGACAACGTGAGCATCTGACCAATAACTGATCACTTCTAAACCCTATTAGTTAAGCCCAGTAAGGCCAACCAACAGAGTCAACTGTGTGTGGTCGCCTGATTGACCAGTGTCCACCTGATCAGAGGGGGTCAGATAATGAGGGTAGAAATGTGCAGGAAGGCTCAAGTCTCGCCCCGCACAGGATCTCCTGTAGACTCCTTGCCCGCACTAACCATACGACTGGTCAAGTTCCCAATTATTTCCCCACCACTGAGAACTATTCATCCCTACTCTTCATCCGCAAGAAATATAATTCAAGTGAAAAGTATGAAATGGAAACACCCATTCCCTCCTTCACACCTTCAGACACTTCCTGTAATTTTGCAAGTCAACTCCATACAGGATTTAAGCAAGTATAAATGTCGTGCCGGGATGTCCTGTCATATTAGGTTCTCAATACTGGAACTCCCAGGGACGGATCCAGACTTCTCCCGAAGGTGGAGGGGGGGGGGGGGGTGCGTCCTTATGTAAAAAGTTTAGGCGCCTACTTGGGAGCCCATCATTTTACATATATTTAAATTTGGCAAAAATATATTTTGTGTGTGCGTGTGGCGGGGGGAGGTGTTGCCTCAGACTACTACAAATTCAGTTTGGAGAATGGGGATAGGTGGTTGTACATGCACTGACAGGTATGTTAGGACGCGGTATTTGAGGTGAGGAGGCACATAAAGTTAGAGTATACGTCCATGAGTAAGGGATCAAAGCAGTGAGTAGAGTATGAGTTATAGTTATAGTACACAGGTAGATCGGTGAGTGGTGTATGAGTTATAGTTACAGTAAACAGGTACGACACCTAAGATCAAAGCCCTGCCGACAGGTGCGAAGAGCCGCGTCCTCCAGGGCAGGGGTCATCGGGACGCGCAGTGGTCATCCGGGACCCTCGACGGGACGCGGCGTCCGTCAGATGAGAGACGCCGCTATCAGCGTCCCCTCACCTGGCGTGGGAGAATGGCCGCCCTGGAGGAGGAGGTGAAGGTCGTTGAAGGTCGCCGAGTGGCCGCTGATCCCCAAGAGGCGGGTGTAAATCACGCACTGCATGCCGGGTAATAAACCACTCTGCGCTGATTGGCCGGTAGGGGGCTCTGAAGGGGTATACGGCTATTGTAAAAAGTAGGAAGTCGTGATCCTCTCATCCACCGACCACCGGGCCATAACCTGATGTATTAAGTAATAAAACACTCGTGGAGTGATAAACAAACGGGTCGTTACCCACGTCACAGGTTACACAGTGAGTGTAACTATATAACCGTGTAGGCCTACCAAAGAGACATTCCATCGAGAGGTTTTGTGTTAGTCCCCATTCATCTCAACACATCCGTATTATTCCCGCAAAACACATGTTACGTCTCATTAGATTTCCAACAGGAGTATTTGTTTGATTATGTTGACCATATAACCCAATCTTCCCCATCTTCCTTAAAATTGAATGAAAATCATTGAAAGTTTATCATTGAGCAGATAACATTCTCATGTAAAAAATAGTGTCTCTGCTTTTCTATTTGGCCGCTCAAAAAAAATATATATACAAATAAATATACATATAATTATTATATGATAGAAATGAAATGTTGCGTTTGGCATGAAACAAAAATTGGGACTTAGATATAAGGGAAAGCATTGAACAAAAAAAAACGGGAATATACTCATGTATCTTTAGTGTTATCTTCTCTCCCGTTTCTTTCTCTCCGTTTTTGTACTCCTCCTAATACTTTCAGACAGATAATTAATTTATGACAAATAAATTAAACCCATCCCTCCGGGATTGGCACTTTAGGTTATATAGCATATGAAGTGAGTCTTTATTTCTTTTGAAGACCCGCGACACAGAAAGACTGTTTACTCCCCGGAGGGAATCTACATGTAGTTAAACAACCTTAGTATCTTACAGTTAAACAATAAATCTTCCCCAAAGCCTACAGAGCCTGACTCTAAGCATTGCCAGAAGCAGAGACGGCGCGAATAGACAACTAAACAGAACTTAACCAGGATTTTAAATAGAAGGGGAGGGGTTACTGCTTATAAGCTAGAATGTTGCAAAATCATTATTAAATATTCCCCTAACTGTTCAGTACCTTAAAAACAGAGAGGCAGGCAGGTGGAGAACCGCCAGACACCCAACAGGGGAAGATACAGGATTTCAGAAGGGGGGAAGGGTCACATTTATACGTTAGATGTTAGACGTCACGTGTCCCACATATGGACATGCATGCAACGGTTTTTCTCTTTGTCAGATTAAAGGCAAGGGGAAATAAAGGGATCCATGGGGTCTTGACCCTCCTCCCTTTTGCTAAGGTTTTAAACTTGAGGAAGAGAAAGAGAAAAAAAAATATTGCACGATTGTGAGCAAATGCACAACGTTATAGTACTTTGCCTATATATGTAGACCCCCTCCCCCCGATACCTTTCTGAAATCATATATGATATCCGCCCCTGGAAGGAGGACGAGTCATTTATCTCAACCTTTTCATTGACTCTGTCCCGGAGGAGCTGTCAGTCTCCAGTTCCCGGCTTGTCAGGAGGTGGTTGACGGCGTTGTTCTCTGCTGATTTAGGGGACTTTAGGCCGAGGCGGTGTGTACGAGGTGGGTCCAGGCCTGAGGCCTCCCGTACGCCGCACAGAAGGCCTATTGTATGGGGGATAGTGCTGCCCTGGTACTTAAACCTACCTGCTCCTGGAGCTAAACGTGCACCATGCGACAGTGCACCAAATGGCATTCTCTTCATATATAGTTTGTCATACGTTTATTATATACAACTGCTTCAAAATTAGACTGTTATCCTTAGTTGATTCCGAGTTCGAGCCGTTGGGATAGAGAAGATGTCCCGCACGATGTCATACCTGTTCCACTATTGTCTTTGTTGGTAGTGCAGGGGCGGACCCAGGAATTTGTAGAGGGGGGGGGGGGGGGGGCAAAAACATGAATGTACAGGGGGGTGGGCCCCCCATCAAACATGATTTAACAGGGCAAGGGGGGGGGGGGGGCAAGGCCCGTCCGCACCCCCCCCCCCCCCCCTTGGGTCCGCCCCTGTTAAGTGGAACAGTCACCTTAAAGGCTTTTTTGTTCAAACCTAAATTAATTAAACTAAGGTCATGGATCTGAAGTGAGGCGTATTTGCACGTGAATCATAACGTACTTATTTTGTTCAATCCCATGAACACTTTAAATCTCAAGTGCAAACAATCCTTGAACATCATAGATACATGTACAAGTCTACGTAGTTTATAGATATGAAGTGCGTGATTACATATAACAAATGTGCCACATGATACATGTACTTCAAACTTGGTATAATTCATATAATCCATGCACCCGATATATATATATATATATATATATATATATATATATATATATAATTGTGTGTGTGTGTGTGTGTGTAATCTCATAAACACAATCATCATCTATAGAGTATGATACCCCTGTGATATAATTTATGATATCATATTTGATATCCCCAAACCATGATTAAAGGAATACTGGTTAACGCCCCTGGTAATAATAAGGAGGTGGCCGGATGTCCCATCAGTCACCGCGGCGGGCGATAAAGGGGGATACAAACAGACCCAATCAACCGTGAATCATCCCAAGATGGCGGCCTGATATCGTCCCAGATAACGGCCGCGTGATGAAGCACCGGAAGCGGCCCTTCCCGACGTCAGATGTAAGGCGGCATCTGATTGGTAGTTTGATCCATGTTGTCCCGGGTCGATAGGCGATCAGCGGACTGCTTTATTAGGGCGGGGCGCTGGTTGCCGCGTCCCTCTCTTCCTCATTACGGCTGGTATTGGGCCTGTCACCGGGGAGGGCGCTCATCTCGATTATCGTCCATCGTCGGCAGTGGTCATCGGGCGACTTGGCGGGGGGCACTACTCGGGTAGTTTTACATGTACATGTATTGATTGGTTCATGTAGGTCCCTAACAGGGCCCCACACTGGCTGATCAGATGCTACGGAAATCTTTTATAGAGCACAGTCTGAAGAGGACAAACTGTATATGGCTAGAGGGGCGGATCCGGTGGGGGGGGGGGGGGGGTCCCGGGAGTCCTGACCCCCCCCCCCCGACCCCCCTCCATTTTGGTGGACCCCTAAACTACAAAAATAGGGGAAAATGCTGTTCACAGTTGAAGTACTTAGCCTTTATGCTGACCACCCCCCCCCCCCCTCCTTTCAAAAATCCTGTATGCGCCCCTGGCCTACATGCTATTAGGATACAAATGCGCCATGTTAGGATACTAATATGTTGGGTTAGGCTACGAATCCCAACGGGAGGCAGAATCACTGAGGCGGTGGTTTACTTCACATCTTTCCAGGGCATATCTCCGGGGCATATTAACTACTACCATTTTGTACTCTGCATGCTACTACATAGAGCAACGAGTATAGATCGACTGTACTCGTTTCATAGAGGCACAGACATTCGAGTACGGATAAGAAATAAGAAACTGTCAAACAATAAAAGGGTCCTTGTGTGAAAAGAACCTGCAATGTGAGAGCTGTTGGCGGTAAGGTCGTAGTGACGAGTCCACAAGTCATCTTTATTACATGGACAGTCGCAGGGACGGATCCAGGCTTTTCAAAAAAACAAAGGGGGTAGCGCCCTTATCTTATCCTCGAAGGCTAGGTTTTTACGTTACATAATCTAAGTTTGGCAAAAATTAGGGGAGGCGCGCGCCTCAGGCGCCCCACTCTAAAGCCGTCCCGAGTCGTTATTCATAGCGACCGAGGTTTTTTTTCCACAAAACAGTGAGAGAAGAGAGGTGGCCAACTTATCATGGACCAAAGATACATATCAGCAGATGACCCCCATCCCCCAACCACCCCCACCTATACCTGTCCACTTCAAAGCGTCTCCGTCGAACATCACAGTGATTTACGACTCTCTCTAATACCCCAAAGTTCAATTAAATTAAGTGAAATCACTGCCGGACCCCCTTTAATACCCCTCGACCCCACCAGGTGGCGGTGGTGGACTGGGCGATAATAGGTGGACTGCTCATTAAGGGAAATCATTAGCGGCGTTTGGCGCCGGCGGTGCCCGTATGTAAACTGGGATGACCAAATGACCCTGTGGAAGGGGTACAAGGAGTAGTGTTGTAGGGTCCCAGTAGGGGGCGCGACCGGCCGCAGGGTGTGGGGTGGACGGGCCCTAACGCTGAGTCCTACCGCAGTGGTGAGGGGGGCACTTTCCAAGTCAACAAATTTTAACTTAATGCATGAACTTGAAGAGCCCAACGCTGCCCAATGATCCTTTGTCCTGACTACAATCCCTTCTTTTTGACAGCGCTTAGTACACAGTACAAATCGGAACAACCGTAAACTATTCAAATGTCGTCTTTACAATGACCCCTGTTTTCCAAGGAGATCCTGCACACCTGCCTTGGTTAAAGTGTAGGGGTATAGTCTCGACCTTCTCCTAGATTTGATTACCATCAACGCCCTTGATACGATCCTGGCAGTTAATTCGGCAATGAAGCAACCAATAACCAACCAACCGTTCTTTACCATTATTTTCCTTATAACATACGTATCTCTAGGCCTACCTCTCTATGACGTCCGACGCTGACCTTTAGGCCCCAACATTTGTGATTATCTGTTGAACAAAGTTAGAAAGTTATGCGAGTGTGTGTAGCCAGAAAACCTCCAATGCCTTTCAAATAAATTTAATCTCCAGGGCCGCAACACAAAATCCCCTTCACGAAACTCGACCACAAGACCAACACTTCTTCTAATAGTCCTTCTGACCCTCAGCTAGTAAGAGTTAATCCTTACCAGTATTTTCATATACGAAAACCTTTGAAAGTAGCCCCCTCTTCGGGACTTTTGTTCCTTACCAGGGGGCTACCAAGAAAAAGTTACGAAATTCCGTAGATGTGTTTTTACCCTTTTTTCGTGGCCACGATAGAAAAACCTCCCTCAAAAAAATGTAGGAAAATTTCGTGGACATTAAAGTTCAGTGAAAATCATACTAAAATCGTTCATAATGTGTGTAAATAAAGTGTGTAGGCCTAATTTCGAACAAAAATACAAAAAATCCGCGATTTTTTTTTGTTCTAAAATCCCACGATAGAAAATACAGCTATCGTGGGTAATATAACTTTTCGTGGACGCAATTTTTCGTAGCTTTATCTTGGTGGCCCCCCTGACCTTTGGTACTGACCAGTGGTCAGTGGCCGGCGGCGGGGTGGTGGTAGTAGGGGTGGTTGGTAGTCGTAGGGGGTTGTTTAGGGCCTGGCTGATGGCACCATTTGTCGGCAGTACACAAGGGTCTAATGAATTCCTGAGTGGCGGATAAATCGTCCCCTGTAGGGGTAGTGGGGCCGGACAATGGTCAAGGGGAGGAGGGGTGTGGAGGGGGCGGGAGGAGGGGAGGGTAGTTTGTAAGTTAGAGGGCGCCCAAATGAGGGACAATCGAATACGTTAGTGGTCGAGAAGTTATAGATGTACATTTAAATGTATGTGGTTCCCTGCGTCCTCCCCTTCCCCTTTCCTCCTTGCAGTGTCTTGTTTCTCTTACGGCGACCAGGTCTGATTTGAGTTGCAGTCCCTGAGTCTACAGTTTGAATGGTATCATAATGTTTGTCATTTTGTAAAAAAAATCTTGGGGCCCAGGACGTCCTGATCTTTCTAAAAATGTAAACATCTCTTAAATATTCTGAGTAGAAGCTGAGATGTGAGCTTCTGAAAATGATATGGTCAGACACCTTAAATCCATTAAAATAACGATATAGATGGTAGCGACAGGATTACAAACAGTTAAATATAGAGGAAAACATGATCTACATTAATTATTATGCAAACAAAATACTCCCAATTTTTTTCTAATGAAGATAGATACAATCTGTTTTTAGCATAATGTAGCTTGAAAGTTGTACTCTTAAGTTTTGCTAATTCTAGAATAAATGTCACATGACCTGGTTTCCATGGAAACCAAATTATTCATAATATCAGTAATTCTACGCTTTGACGTTCGATAAACATTCTGGTTACCATGGCAACAAATTGTCAAATTTTAGGAAATTTTAAAATTTCATATAAAACTACACAAAATTTGATTTTTAGTCAAAAATTTGGCTTATTTTAACATTTTCGGTCATTTTCTGTGTAAATATTAAAGATAGACCCATAAAAGTGTATGTTAATAGGCCCTGAATTTGCAGAGTTGGTCACGTATTTTGGTCCTCCTTCATTTCCGCCCCGTACCTGCACATATTTTTTTGGAGTAAAATGCAGCTAACTTCACGCCAATATGTTACCGATACAGAGGCCTGATTTTCCAGGAGATATCCTGCATTTTGGCCCAAAAACCTCCTGCATCTCCCGCAATTCAGAAAAATCTGCATTTTCAGTACATTTATTAGGCACACACAAAATGTATTAATTACATACTTAGAGGCTTAATGACATAGGAAATTTCATGTAAAATGCATGAAATTGTATATTTCAAAAGACAATTTTGTAAAATGTTCTTAACAAATACTTTGCGTTTGACATTTTATTTAACTTTCAGCCACATGTATTAAGCTCCCAATTAGAACCTGAAATACTTTCTAGAATTCACTCCATACCTATTATTTCTCAGGATAGAAACCTCCCACGTTAATTACCCATTTAAGGCAGGAGATCTCCGGCATTTTTGTCTTGGTAACTTGGAGCCTCTGACTGATAATAGGGTGAAAGTAGTACGTATGTGACCTTGCCAGAAAGTTAGGAGTGCCCTTTGTCGACTGCCCCTCCCACTGCCCCCCCTCCTCCTCAGCCCATCCCGGACTCCCCCATTACAGATACACCAGCGACCCGGCGATAGATGCCCCTCTCCCTTTGTTCCTTTCTTCCAATATCGCCCACCTACCCGGACCTATTTGACACCCACACCCCACCATATGGGGGGCCTCTCCAAGCACATATTGGGGCGTGATGACCCCCTTAATCCCAGGCCCTCCAATCTCACCTGACAGGTGGGGGGTGAGTGACAGAGGGCCAACACTCTCCGACCCGAATCTGGCTGTATATACCGCCCCAACCCCTCTCAGCCCCCACAAAAGGATTCAATTTACCTGACTTTTATTGGCGGGTCGTAAATCGTCCCTGCCCGTATAAATCAGCCGGCCTGGCGGGGGGCCCTGGACAACCTTTCTACCCCCAGTGTAAAACAAACTGCACGCACAGGAGTTAAGCATCTATAATTTACTTTGAAATGACGGCGAATTGGTTGAAAAACGGGCGTTTTTATTGTGTGTAGGGGTGATGGATGATGTGGGCTACGGGCTGGGCGTGGGGGGGGGGGGGGGGGTTATAGTGAGAAGGGTGGGGAGAGGGTGGGGAGAGGCCAGTCTCAAACAGTCCGACATACTAAAGACTTCTGTACCCATCAAGTTGTGAACTTACCTGAAACCACCCTAAGTTATAGCCCACCTGTCACGGGGCGTGCTTTGAGGGGGAGGTTCACAACAAGTTAACACTTATATATGAGGGACAACATGAAGAGGACGAGTAAGCTCAGTGCAGAGAGAGTAAAGTCAGTGGTAGCGAAGTGGTTCTGTAATAAAAGAAAATGTCCCGATTTCGTTTTCCAAAAGATCTTATTTAGAAAATATCGTCAAGTTTGCCCTTGATTTTCGAATGTATGGCATAAGAGGATATGAAAACATAGATCAATTCATGGGAATGTTCCAGGATATTTCCTGTCCCGCACTGGCCTCATAAATATTATCAGGACCAAACAAGTCATGTTTCATACATCTTACTCTTTGAGAGGTCCACAATCGGACCAAGGCTGTGGATATAAATAATTATGTACAAAAAGATACCAGATGTCTTTTCAGATCTAATACAAAAACAGAGGGCGGCCCTAGGAATTCCGATTTGTACTGTGTACATGTGTTACATATGCCATATGCATACATATGCGCCTCCTCCCTGCCCTTTCCTAAATCCTGGAACTCACTGCCACCTAACACAAAGCGTATCCAAGAAAAAGGTATACACAACCAAAAGTATGTGTGCAGAATCAAAGTGTACATTTTGCTCCGAACACCTTTTGAAATGAACTTTCCCAGGCTCTCCCGAGGAGTATGTGTGAACCGCGCATGACCCATCCGTCATGGAGCCGTCCCGCATCTGTCATAGACTTAACTTGTCTGTCATGGACGTACCCCGTCCGTCATGGACCTGTCCCCTCTGATCTCCTCCCCAGCGCTGATTAGGGTGCACCCCCTGGGCCATATATATTGGGTGAGGCCCTAGACCCTGAACTTGGGCAGCTTGTAATGGAATTTCTACCCTACTACTTCTAAAATGAAGTCATGTTGCATGTTACAGTGTACATGCTGAACTTACTTCAGGCCATACCAAGAACCAGTAAAATAGGTTGTTACAAGCCAGTCCATTTGGTTGCTGATTTGTTCAACAGCTTTTGTGGGAACCAGAAAATTAGGTGATAACACCCTTATTTAGTTCCTCTTTCATTCTCTATGTGGCTTCATAGTGTAAGGGTTAGCAACCCCCTCCAAGCACCTTTGTCGTGGGTTCGAATCATGAAGGGACTTGTGAAATAATAAAACTCGTGGCAAGAGACATGAACGTGGATGGGCCCTCTGTTTCCCCCTTTTTCAATCATATGGAGGTTTATGTTGATACGTATTTCAAACACAGGGTTGCCAATACCTCCAACTTTATTTCTGTGCAATAACACCCTAGCGCATCCAATGACGAATGACCACTTATCAAGCATAATTGACCTCTGGAAAACAGGGAAACCTAAAGATGTAAAAGTCGATTAAAATAAGAAGCTTTTTCACATCGACATTTTTACAGGTGCAAGCGACCTAAACCGCAAACTCCCCAGTACCACCCTGTCGTATCGGATGTATACAGCATTTGAAAATGAACAACGATACAGGGGAAAGATCAACATGGCAATGATTCATAGATTCACTGTACAACAAACAAGACAAAGAAGTTTGCCGATTCAGATCGGTGTAGACCCCTAAAATCGACAGGGCCACATGGCAATTTATTAAAATCGACATGCGATATGGGGCTTACTGACATGGAGGAAAAAAATAAAAGACATGACATAGACTATTTCTTAAATTCGACATGAGACATGGACATTTCTTAAATTCGACATGCAACACAGGGACCCCCGCTCTACACCCCTGTTGAGAGCCCCGTTATGATGGATGCAGGTTGTAGGGTGAGCAGCTCGGGTAATGGTCCCCTGTCGGCGAGCAGGACGTGAGCAGATCGGTCTGAGGCCCCCGCACCTGGTCCGCATCACCACCCTATCAACCAAGGGCTGGGTTGGGGGGGGGGGGATTGGTATAGAACTTCCATCCTCTATGCCCAAATTCATGTGTTGGGGTTTTAAAAACAGACCCATTTTAAAAGACACCTCAAATTTTAAAAACTCAGGACGCAGGGCGCAGGACGTCAGCAGATCGGTCTGAGGCCCCCGCACCTGGTCCGTATCACCACCCTATCAACCAAAGGCTGGGTGGGTGGGGGTGGGGGGTCGTCCATGTCGCCCTGTAGAATTTAAGAAACTTCCCCTGTCGAAACTAAGAAAGTGTGATGTCCAATGTCACTATACGTAAAAAGGGTCATGTCGAATTTAAGGGTCTAGGACCATAGAACTTCCACCCTCAATGACCAAATGAATGTGTTGGGTTGCGTTTTCGGTGAGAGTAACCCCTCACCCCTGATCCCCCCCCCCCCCTCACCCCTCCTCCAGCGTCCGGATTAGGAGGACGGGATGAGCGCCCACAGTCCGCACATCATCATAACCCGAGCAACTGCCAGGGCAAGAGCAGCTCCGAGCGGCTCCGAGCGGCTCCGAGTGGACCCGAACCGATCCACAAAGCTCTGAGCAGCTCCGAGATCTACGAGCATCTCGATAGCGGGGTCATACAATTTCTGTTTCGTGACATTAGTGTCCATAACACCACAAGTTTACTTCTTTCCGACACAGAAAAACACTTTCAGGGCATCTCAAGACTGGGCCAAAGAAACCGCAGGGGTTGATCCAGCGGATCCAAAGGGGGGGGGGGGCGCCCTATTGTAAAATTTTCAATATATTGCTAAAAATAGGGGGGCGCGCGCCCCTGCGCCTCCCAACCCCCTAAATCCGCCATTGGGCCGCGACAGGTTGTGAACACTTAAGCAGATCATTCAGTGTTCTACCTGTATATGCCTGACCTTGGGCGCCCTGGATAAGGTCATAAGGCAGGCCTAGGGACTGACGTCCAAACCCACCTGGAGGGCACTGGAGGGGGCTGAGGGTGGGCGAGAGGCGGTGCCAGGGCTAATTCAGACTGGAGGAGGACAGGTAACACTCGGGGGAGGCGGAGGTGGTCATACTAGTAGGGTCTCTTGTGAATTTTTTTTTTTTAAATGCATGTTAATGTATAACACCTATAGCCTGACTCCAGGATTCTGAAAAGTTTTGGTGAGATTTTTTCTTGGCAGGTTCAAGGTCAGTTCAAGGTCATTTCAAAGTCAAATGTCAAATTCTATAGAATCACAAATATAAACCATAATATGTTTTATATTATATTATATGTATATATTATATACAGGCTGGGGTAAGGGAACAGAGGTAATGTAGGATTGATATTCGAAATTCAGAAATCGTTCATACATAACAGAAGAGAGTAGATATAAAGGTGCAGAGAGTGAGAGGAGTAGGATGAGAGATTGAGAGAGGTTACATAGAAAAGAAGTAGGTGGAAGGGCATGAACAAGTGTCAAAGGGAGCTGGAAGGACAAGCGAAGGGTAAGTGAAGGACACATGAAAGGCAGCTGAAGGGCAAGTGAAGGACACATGAAAGGGAGCTGATGGGCAAGTGAAGGACAAACTAAAATAACTATGAAAATATGTTCTAAGAGTCTAACTTTATCAATTGGTACAGTAAAAATCATGATAACTGACTTGTACTTTACTTGAATTCCATATTTTTCATGCTATTCATGCCTGAAGACAGCGATCGGTTTGTAAACAAACCAATTTTGGCGGGTCACCAAAATTGACCAGGGACAAGTTTTAGTGTGTTTTGATGTTAGTTTAAGTCGGTATTTACAGTCTATATTTTTCCATGGGCCTAAGTTATGGCCATAGAATATATTTCAATAGTTAACAGAATTTGCAAAATTTTGACGCAACATTGCTTTTGGCTCCTTTTAAACAAAACAACATTTCTTGTGTGGAACCCAGAGTCGGATCCCTCCGTTAGGGAGTGGAGAGGCCGGCGTCAGGTCGGTGGGGCGGGGTGACGGGGTGTGAGATGATTAGAGACAAGGGGCTGGTCGGTCCCACCACCTCGCCTCTGATCCCTGCCGACAGGGGGCGCCAGGGAAGAGGGTAGTGGGTACTGAGAGAAGTGAGGGGCCCGTTAAGGGGGTGCGAAGGGCCCCGTCAGCCCCTATCTGGGTACCCGCCACGCTAAGACCCTCACCTGCAATCCCCATCCTCCTCAGTAAAACTCCCAACTCTTTGACGTCCCCTAGGCAGGCTATAGTCGACTCTGGCCGTGGTGAACGTCTAGAAGTCAAAACGTGAGGTCTTTAGAGGTTTGGTCAGCTGGTTTCTGAATTTTAGCTCAGGTAAGCATGAACCGTTACCATATGCCTTTAATAATTTATTTATGAATTAATTCCACGTTACTTAATGTATTCTGAAGTTGCAATATTTTGTTGATTGCTTACAAAACATGTCGCCCTGAAGCATAGAACTTGACAATTATAAAAGTATTGTATTTTGTAAGGAAGTAGATCCACACAGTCAGAACAGCCTATAGATGAAGCCATACACTTGTGGACCAGGCGAGGTCAACATAGTCAGAACAGCCTATAGATGACCCTTTCTACCAGAAGAGGTTCACACAGTCAGAACTGCCTATAGAAGACCCCTTACACTAGTGGTAGCTGGAGAGGTCCTTGCAGGCAGAACAGCCTATAGATGATCCTTATACCTATACGCCAGGATAGGTTAACACAGTTGGAACAGTCTGTAGGTAAAGAATACACATGTAAACCAGCAGAGGTCAACGCAGTCAGAACAGACTATAGATTAACCTTACACCTGAGGGCCAGCCGAGGCCCATCTCTCCTGTTTTCCTCCAGTTGAGATCTGGAGGACGCTCGCACCTGACAACCACTCCCCTGGTGGTCTCCTTGACAACCCATCCCGGCCTCTGATTGGCCCAGACACACCACGTGGTACAGATGGTACGGCCCGGGGGTGATTTGGTAGCTTATTTTTCTCGGTTTGTTCTCTGTGTTGTGTGTATGTTTGTTCTTCTTCAGAGAACAGATGCTGGGAACCCCGGGTGGTCGGGATGGGCGTGCGAGATGTCGAGAGTGAGGGCCCTAGAGCGTGAGGAGGAGGGGGGGTGATGCTTTGGGAGAATGTATGTCTTATTCAAATGGAACATAACGCAAGTCAATAAAAAGGGTAGCAGTTGCCAACAGGACATCTATTTCCGCCAAAATATGTTCTCCCCATTTATACATGTACATGCATAAAAACAGATCGATTTGTCATTATAGTATGTCTATTCTTTTGTATTTTAGGAGGTATAACAAAGTAAAATACAGATTTTTGTGGACTCAGGTGGAGATTGAAAACATGAACCATAATAGCATGACCCATACTGAATACAAAGTTTGCCTCCTTCTGTCCCTATTTGTAACCAACGAGATCTTATTTTGTTCTCTGGATACTCCTTCTTGTTTTTGCCAAGTGCCTCCCCCCCCACCTCTGTATGCTGTGAGGTGCGCTGTGTTACAAACACCAACATGGACTCCCTTGTCCCCATTAGCCCTACTTACCGAGCACCTCCAAGCTGCTCGGAGCTGCTCGAGACTGCTCAGAGCTGTTTGGGACTGACCATGGATGCCCGGGAATGCTCGGAGTTGATCGGATCTGCTCGGGCTGCTTGGAACAAGTGGCCGAATTATAGGAGCATATGGAGCCCCCTCTATCCCCCCTCTCCTCATTCTTTTTAAGTAAAGAGTTTTATGCAAAATTCTCCATAGGGAGGGTCGGGTGGAAATATTTATAATAGCCCCCCCCCCCGACACACACACAACCATAAAAATCTCAGGATCAGTATCCTCAGAACCGCCTAGAACCTTCTAGAGATGCTCTGAATTGCTCGTAGATGCTTGGGGCTGATTGGAGCAGCCATAAGCTGGTCGGAGCAGTTGGAACTGCTCGGGAATTTTCCCTGAAGCTTGGAGATCTTGACTGCTCAGAACTGCTCGGAAATGCTCGGAACCACCTGGAACTAGTCAGAAATGCTCGGAAGTACTCGAATCAGGTCGGCACTGCTGGCGACCGCTCGGAACTGCTCGGTACTACTGTACTTCTCGGGACCGCTCGGAGCTGCTCGGTACTGCTCGGGACCGCTCGGAGGTGCTCGGCCGGATCACGAGCCCCATCCATCCTAATTCAGACACCAAGCTGTGCCTCAAAGACGCCGCCGCCCCACCTACTGACCCATTAGGGAACTAGGCCCTTCCATCACCTTGTACCAACACCACAAGACCACTTAGTGTTTACGTTAGTTATGGGGGAATGGGGAAAAACAGATGTAGAAAACGAACTGGGCTTGTGTAAGAACGAGGGTGACGGCATGAATGATGTGCTCATTTAAAGTATCACCGAATTACCTTGATTCCTAGATTTGTCTCTTTTTTTTTTCTTTTTTTTTTGTATATTTTTTTTTCATAGAAGGTGTTCATCCGTGTATTCACCAGACTAACTGGTCCTTGTATCCTCGGGTAGAAATATGTGTACATTCTCTCTGATCTCGACGTGTCGTTACTGTTCGGTCCCAACTATAGTAAAGAAACTTTTCATAGATCTATGATAAGAGATGAGTACCCCGAGCAAGAATATGACGTTATCATAACGTTATTGTAACATTCTGTTCAGTTCTGCTTTTGTTCTTGTTACGTTATTTTGATGGCAACCAAAAACGTCTTTAGAACCTAACATCACAACGTTGCACTCTGATGTTATTGTGACATTCTTGCAACGTCCGTTCTTTCACATCATAATAACATTATCATAACGTTATTCTGTATTAGTGAGATCACACCTTCACAAGAATATAATATATGTATATATCTAATGTTATTATAACATTTTTTTTGTTATTGTCAACTTTACCTAAAATAACATAACTGTTACGTGAAAATTGGGCAGATTACAGACCTAAAAAGTACAGTCGCAGAACGTGCTGGTTACGTTGCTGCTTGCCTGGGACATTTCAACGCTTATACATGCTCACAAGTACTGTACAGTGTTATGGACGAACTTGAATGAACGCTCTATTTTCCGTCACATTCTGACATGGGAAACACGGAAGCCACACGGTCCAGCCCAGTGAGCCCAGTGTGGGAAAACGACGTGGTGAACCTGATGAAAGTGCCCGCTCAGATAGACATCAGCACTCCCAACAAACAAACCCCACAGCAGACAACTCTAACAAGACGAGCAGAGAGCTCACCCAGAGAGGTAGGGGGACAGATGGGGGCTAATTCAGGACCGGGCAGGTCGGCGAGTAGTTCTGACGGCCACGGGTAGGGGGCGCGTCGGCCCGCCGATTATTATGGGATAGGAGGTGACGTCGGGAGCGGGAAGTCTCAGGGGGAAGTGACGGTTGTCGGTAGGCGGTGTGTGTGGTGTGCCCGACGCCCTTAGCCCGAGGGCTTCAACTCTTTTTACCTTCCCTCCCCCTCGCCGTGGGTGGTCGGGCCTCCAGGGCGGGCCCACAACACACGGGAGAAAGGTGGACGTATACCGACCACGAGGGTCCCGATTAAGCCAGTCAGAGGAACCGGAAATACATTGTTTTTGACAGGAACCAGTAAAACTGCTCTATAGACCCACGCTCTAATCAAGGTTGATATTTTAATCCTTTTACGGCCATTTATGAAGCATATAAATCATACCATAGGTATTCTAAATTCATTTATTGGATGCCTGAGGATGTAAAAGACATTATGATCATAGAACATTATAGGTCAATTATTATTGATTTGATGCTCAAAAAGACCTTTCATATGATGAATTCGCACTGTTATCAACCAAATCCTATAATTAATCCCCATAGAGAATCTCTAAAAAGTAATGACACATGTGCCTAATTAACCGATTTTGATATAATTACAAATATTACATAATTTCTGTAGAGCTTCAAATCATATTGCACCACTTTATTGTAAGAGTGTTTTTTTTTCTCCAGATTTTGCATCTAAATAGGTATTTCATTCTCTTATATATATGTGTGTGTGTGTTTCAAAACAGGACCAGATTGATTGTTCAATTTATTCTGAATTCTGTGACATATGAAGTATAATTATGTATCTCATTTATCCACAAAGTTATGCTTGTTGAAAGGTGGACAGTACATGTTTAGCACCTTGTTTTTTCATAACCTGTTTGATGTTTATGAATAATCAGATAACCTATTTTCATTCGTCATACTAATTAGACCTAAAGATTAAAAATATATACATTATCAAATGAGTGCCATTCAAATTTGAATAAAATGTATGAGTGGCTTCACAAACTAGTTCCGGCCAAAAACAATGTACTTCCGGTTTCTCTGATTGGCTGAATCAGGGCACTCGTGGGCCATGTAGGTATGTTTCCATCATAATAACTACCAGCAGATTTGACTTTGTAAGCAGAATCTTCCCAGTACAAGCTGAAAAAGTCTAGATGAAAAAGTCCACTAACTTACGAGGGGGCTAAGGAGGGAAACTCACTTTGTAGAGGTTAATAACTTCGAGCAGAAATAATTGCCTGTTTAAACATTCTTTAACATAAACATCTCTGAAACATCAATAACAAGCTTTCAACGAGTTCTCAAAAACATGCAGGTATGTTAAAAAAATAGATTGAAAAATGCATGAGAAAAAATATATCGTTTGAAAAATAAATCATAATATACGTAAGGAGAAAAACGAGTCTATTTTTCAAGGATGCATAATAAATGGCGGTTCGAAACAGAGTAGTCGGCTACAAACATCTTAGTTACCGCGTCTGTCAGAATGATGTATAACTACCATGATCAAGTGATAAGAGCATCTGAAGTCTTTGACATGGGCTTCGTTGACCTCCGCCTTTGACTGAGTGCAGAGTGGGGAAAAGACACAGGTCGGAAAGAGAAAGTGATGTTTCAACAGGCCCCTTGAGGAAAGCGCATCATGGGTATCATTTTCAACGGATGGGATTAAAAAGGCAGGGAGATATGAGGTAGGCGCTAACACATAGAGAAGGTTGGAACTCGGGGAACATGAGGGGAGAGGGGAGGGAGGATAGGCTGGGGTCTGTCGAGGAGAGATGGGGTTGGGGGGGGGGGGGGGTGTTGACGGAGAGATTCAGGGGTGAGGACAGCTAGAAAACGGCCGTTTGGTGGATGAGGGAAGGGGGAGGCTACGTCAGAGAGAAAACTAGTTGTGTTTTGATCAGGGGCGGATCCAGGGAGGGGGCGGCGGACGGGCCTTGCCCCCTCCCCCTCCCCTGTTAAATCATGTTTGTGGGGGGCCCTCCCCTGCACATTCATGTCTTTTGCCCCCCCCCCCCCCCCCCTCCAGAAATTGTTGATCCTATTTCTTCTTGTCAAAGATAATTAGATATGTACACAGGAAAATAGTCATGTATTGGCGAACTTAACGGTTTAGTTCAACTTCATTAGTTATTTCTAGATGGAATAATTGTAGAATTTGTATTACTATTCGTATTCATTTACATTAAACTTTACATACAACACTAAAAAAGAACATTGCTATGGTTTCTTAACATTTCTCGTGATCTTTCCTGGTATTGATAAAATTTACTGTTTCAATAATTCCTTCCATAGCAAAGTCTAATTCTGTAAACTTAACTTGTCGGGAGCGGGGTATGGACAGCCGGATGTTAGTTGCCCCCCTCCGACGGGCGCGGGGGGCTGCCGACAGGCGGCGATCTGATCTGACAGCCTGTGACGTCAGCACTACGTGAGTGGTACGTCATCACAAGGTGCGGACAAATAAACCCGTCCTGACAGATGAAAGTGGGGCTCGTCGTGTGCAAAGGCAGGTTCCGGGCCCATATCACTAGGATTATGGGGCGCGAAAAGCATTTGAAATTCAAAAACATTATCATTTAAAAATTTCGTATTTAAGAAACCATAGAGCATCTTAAACTTTGTTATATTCTTTGGATATTGGACTTTGGATATAATGGACAAAATGGGTCAGAGCCAAACGTCCCTGGTATCCGACTATCCCTTGTTTATTACATGTATGTAACCTTTAAAATAATTCCATTATCAAATATCCATTTCCAAATTTCAACAGAGTAATGTCCATACTAAACTGGCGTGTACTTGAGTGACACGAGTCCATTTCTGACAGTCCATTTCTGACTCCAAAAACCCAACCAAAAAATCAATTTGTTTTGCATCAGAACTTGAAACATGTTGGTTGACTTGACAAGAGACTTATGGTGGCTTCTGAAGCGTTCATACAAGTATCCCCTAACTGGTTCAGACTTCACAGCTTACCCCTGCCTCCCAACTAACCCACTACATCCCCATTCCCCTCCCCAAAACTCCAGACATCCTACACATACAGACACTCACAGACAGTCACACAAACACTCACACGCACACACTTACATGCACACACACAAATATACTCGCACACACTCAAACACAAACACACAATCGCACGCACACACTCACACACACAAACATACACTCACACACACACTCACACACACAAACATACACTCACACACTCACACACATTCATACACACTCACACTCACTCACACACTCACACACTTACACACTCACACACTCACACACACACACTGTCACACACTGTCACACACACACACTGTCACACACACATACTCACACACACACACACACACACACACACACACACACAAACACACTCAAACACACACACGCACACACGCACACAAAGACGACCCCTCCAGTGGCGTCTCTTCCCAAACGGGACAGAGAAAAAGTAGCCCAGTCTTCACGCTAACCTATTTTCCATTTCCCTTTTCTGTTCTTCCTTTATTTTTTCTCTTCACCGCCCCCCCCCCCCCCCCACCTTTTTTTTTTCTTTGAGCTTTGAGGGTAGAGGGTGGGGAGCATTCCCCCCCGGAGACCTTTAGTTCGCCCCCACCCCCCAGGGGTCGCGCGGGCCGGTACCGGCTGGTGACCGGCGGGCCGGGCGTGTAGAGTGTCCCGGTCGCCGGTCACCAGAGATGGCTTCAAAGTGTCGTCTGCTCCTGTCGGGTGCGCGCGCCGCTTCCCACTCCACCACTCAGAAAGCACACGTCCAACCTGAAAAAAAAAGAAGAGGGGGGTGGGGGGGGGGGGGTACAGTCTGTGACCATACTGTTTGGTGAAGTCTGTTACTTTTTCATTTTTTTCATATAACAGTTATGATATTTGACATTAAGTTGAGAATTAGCAAAACAGAGTGTTAGAATAACATCAAATATTGGTGAAGTTGAGACCTTACCAAAATAGGATATCATAACGACGTTGTCTTTATATGAAAGAATGTACCTAGCATGTTAAGAAAAACTTCACAGTGTAATGGCGCAATATTAGGTTCCAGAGACGTTATTGGGTGCCATCAAAATAATGTAACAAGAACTATAACAGAACTTTGCAGAATGTTACTGCAACGTTATGATAACGTTGTATGCTTACCTAGGAGGGGCTTTAAACTGTAAGTACCCTCTTTCCCTACCCTTCATGCCCCAACTCCCCGCCCCCACTCCCCTCACTCACATACCAGCACGGCCCCCATTAATCTATGAATATTTCACCTCCCCGCCCCGCCCGCCTGCCTTTGAAGCGGCGTCCGACGCGTCAAGCCGCGTCTCTTCCGCGCAGACGACTTTTCATTTGTTATGATAAAAACGTCAGCGCCTGTTCCGGCGTGTTGCCGCTCCTGACTTAGCGGGCGGCCCGGTACGGCCCGGCGACACTAACCCCCTCTGACGGGCGGGGAACGCTCTGCTTCCCATTATGTTCATTTCACAGGAGGCTGCCTTCGATTTGGGGGTGGGGCGGTATCTTCTCAGCGTCTCACCTCAAAACGAGGCTCGGACAGGAGATGGGGGACGTGAAGAGGGATGAGGAAGGGGCAATGAGGAGATGTGGGGGGAGGGGGTTACTTACACCAACGAGACTATGTAGACTCTGTAGACTCCTTTCTTACACATAGTACATACCCAGGCAAGCAGTGACCAAACTTTGTTTTGTGTGGTTAGTCTGTAATCTGCCCAATTTTCACGTAACAGTAATGTTATTTTAGGTAAAGTTGAGACTTACTAAAAAGAATGTTATGATTATCTAAATAATTGGGTCATCAGTTAATTACCTTGGACATGTAGTTCTCAGTTGCCAGATGCAATAGGGTGGCCCAAATTTATCAGGGACGGACCCCGGGGGGGAGGGGGAGTTGTGGAATACTGTATCCGCCCCTGATCCAATATTCCTTTTGCCCTATGTTCCGCCTATAACCAGCTTAGTACCCCCCCCCCTCTCCTATCCGGCCCTCCTCACGTCCCATCCCCTTCCATCCTCTGAGTGGAGACAGCTGTTGTCCCTCCCCAGGCCGAGGTGTTTGGGGTGTTTGGGGTGTTTGGGGCACTCATTCCACAAAGTGGGGAATTTATGTGAAGTCCTGGTTAGACTGACGAACCGTGGACACACCCCATAACTCACCCTACCACCCCTGCACCGCTCTGCCCTGACAGGGGAAAAGGGAGGGGTGGGGGAGTATGGGTGTCTTGTTTTACGTGTGTGTCAGACTGTACGTACACACAAAGAGAAACGCTTGGTTTATATAGTGTCGACCCAGCCAAGGTGCGATGTAATAGTCCCGTTGTGAAACCATACTTTTTTGGTTTGTCTGTTTCTTACTAAAATTTCACGTAACTGTTACTTTATCTTTCTCAGTGTTTGAGATCTAACCAAAACAGAATGTCGTCAAAATGTTCTGATGAGGTAACGTCAAGACCAAATTGAAACAGAATACTATCATGTCACTCCGATTAGCTTAGGTCCAGACCCCACTTAAACATTGATGTGGCCCCCTCACCAGGGAGGTCCCAACGGCAACCTTAACTAAACAAAATGACTTTCTGATTAGGTCAGGTCCGGGGTTCAGGTCTTAACCTAACCTAAACATAATGTTACAATGACTATCTTTTTGGCTTATGCTTCAACCTAGCCTAAGCATTATCGTGACATTCTAAACAGAACATTTTTGTGACAATCTTGTTAGGTGAGGTCACAATATCAGCCTTATGAATAATGTTACAAGGCCATTATCAGAACATCAAAATGTAACATTGCAAAAGTTAGTTGCAGCAATGTCATTTGAAATCATCAAAATAATGTCCCTGCAACCTTATGTCATATGATGTAATGTTAGAAGAATAAATCTAGAGAGTTGCTACAACATATTAGAACGTCATATCCTTGACTGGGGAGAATGCTACTGCTGGTGACGGGCAAACCAAGCTTCATACCTGACCAAGATAGCTCGCGCCTGTTTTGTTTATTTGTTGAACTTAGGGGGGTTGGTGGGGGGAGGTAGTGCACCGCTCCCCTTCCCCATTATGAATTACTTTTAGGTAGAAGGAAATAGAATTTGAGGTTATTCTTTTACCTTTCCCCCTCACGCGCCACCCTCTTTACCAACTATAGGACATGGTCACAAGGCACACAGAGGAAAAGTTATATACGCAGTGATTATATCGCTTAATTCTGGTTTTGGAAATTTTACATTTTTTACTTCTTGGATCGCCATATATTAGACACCTATTCAGAACAATGACATATTTATATCAGGAGGCCCATTCATAACCAGGCAGAAGTTTTCTGAAAGCAGATTAAGTGCAGCGGAGTGTCACACCTTTCTGTAGACATTTGTTTGTGTGTTTGTTTGACCCACCAGACCCAATAGTTCAGGATCACTGGGATATTTCAGCATTGCTCCTGCATGATCGAATCTATGAGGAGGTAGAGACCACACCCCTACACTTTTAACTAGGCAGGTGTTCTTTTATCAGTAGTGTCCTACAGGCAAGGCACCACAAACAACGGCCAATGGCATTAGGCCTTTGATAACCCTGGAATTGACCACAGGGAGACTATCTGATACCACAGCAGCAGGACAGAGACTTGCACCACCAACCTTTGGATGACAAAGCCAACACCCTACCACTGTACCACCAGAACACCCTGTAAAACTTTAAGAGCGATCTATTTATATAACCACATGAAAAGGTTGATTAAAGAGACAGAAAGTTTTAATTTACACACAATTTATTATCTAACACATACACAATGGATTTCTTATGACGTCTGCAAAGCATACTAAGTATTTCCATAAAATTGTAAAATGTTTTCTGTTCAGAAAGTGGTGTTACATCTGCGGTGGAGGCGTGCGGGGTGGTGAAGTGGTTAGCGCGGTCGTCTGCTGTGCGGGCGGCCAGGGTTCAATTCTGGGCCAAGCTGACTACTGCTCCCCTCTGTATGTCTCCCTGTGGCAACAACAGGGATATCAAAGGCACCTAGTGTGCCATGCCGGCTGTTGTGTGTCTGGCCCTGTCTATGGGACCAGGCACATTAAAGAACACCTACCTCGGTAAATGTGTAGGGGTATGGTCTCTACCTTCTCATAGATTCGATCACCATCACCGCCCTTGATATGACCCTGGCAGTTGATTAGGGCGTAAAGCAACCAATAACCAACCAATAACCAACCATCTGCGGTGGTGGTAGTGGTGGGGTGGGGGGATCCTCAAGAGGGGAACTTGGGAGTGGGGAGTGGAGGTATCAATTATACATACTAGAATAGAAAGTCAAAAAGGCCAAACAAGAGAGTCACAGTTCTTCGTGGTCGTCCATGACCCGAAACACACTGTAGAGAACTTTCACAATTCGGAAAAAAAACTATTGTGAATATGCACAAAGAATCGTGACGGAATTGTGAAAATGAAATGCCACATGAAAAACATTCGCAATAAATAAATTATCTCTAAATTACACTTCCTTATTTCTGTACACTGTAAGGTAATGAAACATTCTGCGGGCTTCCTTGTTAACGGAAATGCTCGGACAATTAGCAGCAATTTCTCCTTTAACACCTTGTTTAATGATACTGAAAAAAACAAGGGAAGCTTTGATGTTTAATCCCTAAAAACATGTCCATAATCGCTGTAAGTCACTATGAAGGAGCTCAAATTGACTTTGAATTTTCCAATTTTCAGGCGGAGTACCCCCTTTTCCTCATCACATCTTGAAGTACTAAACTTCCTATCAGAATCTAGATTTATGAGCATCTGTCCGTGGTACGATTTCTTTGGTGATCTTGTTTTTCTTCGTGTTTTCTACGCATTTATTGTAGACGTAACATGATTAATTGCAGCCAGCATGGATGTCATGACAAATTCAGATAAACAACCCTTCAGGTAGGAAGTGTGGACGGAGAAGGAACTTCAAAATGTCCCACTGGTCGTGCTAATACACCATTCCCATGAGTCTGCGCAGTGGACTCTTGCGCAGGTGCCTTGATCCTAAAGGCCGTATTCCAAATACCGATTTTGATGCTGCCTATTTTGTATTTGTTTGATTTTCTCTCAGAATATGACATGGGACCTTACATCCTCTATACCATTCAAAAGAGAATTGTAAGACCTTTCTATCGGTGTATAACTTATCTATACTTAACATTTATTTCAACTGCCGATTTTCAGTATCAGCGGAAAAATTGGTATGTGGAATACGGGCTTAACACCCTTAGGTTTTTTGATTAAATAATATATGATTAATGTAGAATGTTGTGGGAAGATCCTTCAATAACTTTATCTCGGTCCACGATTGAAAACCAAATTAAAAATAGTACTTTAGCTGCTTTAGTTGCCATAGCTATATTGAAGCGGCCAATGGATATGCTTTGTACAAGATAGAAGTTGGTTTAGACAGTACAGCCTGAAGTAGAACTGATGTATAAGTGTTGTGATGGTCTCGTATCCACCAATCGGTGAAACCGGAACTACATTGTTCATGACCGGAACTAGCTTTCAACAACCCTATAAAATGTTGTTACCATAATAGATATAAGATGTAACTTAAAGTTAAACATTAAATTTTGTATGGAAGTGTTGGGTTTAAGGTAAAGTTTAGGAAAGTACATAATACTTCTCTCATTCTAAAAACGTGAGAAGGAAGAAATAATTATGACCACATTCGGTACATGTTTATGTGCCCCTGACATGATACCTTATGTGTAGGGGCTGGTGGGGTGAAGGTGTGGGGTAACCAGGTCCAATATTAAGTACATGACTAGTTAACTATTTAGAGTGACGTGTTTAGGTCTGGCAGACAGGGCAGGTAGAGGGGCGATAAAGTTTTACGTGGGGCAGACATGAAAGGCGACGACGACGGGAATTTATGGCTTGGTGGATATTTAAAAGCTCAAGATCATAAAACCTAGATCCATAAGTTCTCGTGGCTTGCCAAATTGGTCAATGTTGGACCTAAGCTGGAGGCGCTAAGTCCTGGAGAGGGGGGCACTGATTCTTTGAAGGTCACATCCCACTGCAATACAATCGCCCCTGCTTTTTTGACCACTCCTGAATTTTAGTTGACCGCTGCCTATTTTGGGGGGGCACAGATCCCTACCCCAAAAAATCAGGGTGTTTCAATACCAAAAAGTATACAAAAGTCCATATAACTGCTTAGGAAAACTTATACAGTTTTATCAGATTTTTTGTTTGTGAAATAAAGTAGCAATGAAGCTAAATTTCAAGTTATTGCCCCTATAATTATTGTTCTATAGATGTTGTTCACCACCACCCTTTTTTGCCTAAAATGTGGTTAACCACCCCTCAATTTCTATGTGGACCACCCCTACTTCGCTGGTCCATTTGGCAGTGGGTACCTTTTCAAGCCCAAGTGCCCGCCCCCCGGGTTCCAAGTCCTGTAACATATGTAAAAGTGATCGCACAGGTGGTACAGCCCAAAGGTGACGTGCCGATACGTATTGTATAGTTTGTTGTACCATGCAATGGTGTGCAAGCCACCAATCATTTTGCTATGATTATGTGTCCTTCTCATTAGTTATTCCATCGGTCACAAAAAGTATATTTACACCAGTAATGATCCCTCTCAGAAATTATTTTACAATGATATACCTTTGAGAACAGACCGGATTATAAAACCTAACATAGAGAACATTACTCAGTGATTAATGATTACAGAAACACAAATACAAAGTCGATCTGAATCAGATTCAAATGCTTATAATAGTTAAGTACTAGTACACACGTCAATACCCCTTAATCAGGTGAAAAACTGAAAAACTGAAAAGCCTACTTGTGACCTTGGGACGGCTCAGATGCAATTTGTGTATGAAAACAATACAACTGGAAGAACTATATGTTTATGTGAAGTTGTTGGATAATAATAATGAAAAAAAAGTTGCCTCGCCAGGCAAAAAAAGACCACTGTCAGGGACAAAATCACTTCAAAACCATAACATAGGGGTTTGGAGGCAGGGCTGCTTATCCCTATACCATGAAGCCATAGATGGAGAAGAGGATAAGAGTGAAACTAAATAATGGGGTCATGACCTAATTTGCTGGTTCCCCCAGGTCCTTTAAAAAGCAGATTGATGGATCAGCAAGTAAATAGACTGGTTGGTAAGAGCCTTTTTCGCTGGTTATTGGTATGGTCTGAAGTAATTTTAGTGTGTAGACTGCAACATGCAAAAGGAAACCGTTTTAGAAGTAGTATGGAACTATAAATGCATGACACATGAGCGAAGAGGAGACGGGGGGGGGGGGAGTAATGGGCAGAGGAATAGGTACGAGTGGTTATGACATATTCATATCTATATTAAAGTTTTATTGCATGTCATAAACCGTTTCACAAAACAACTGAGAAGCAATCAATCTATATGATAACTGATGACATGCTAGATTGTATCAAATGCATGCCTTGTCAAACAGGAGTTGAATGATTGTCTATAACACACTTACTGAAAGTATGTGTAGATAGGCAAATTGATTAGTCTATGCATCAACTTTTGTTATTAAAGAAGCTATTATTTCATGCAAAAAAATATTCAATATAGAATATTTTGTACATGGTTGCATGTCACTATACCATTACTAAGTTGACTCTCATGTCAGGGAATGAACTAAGCCTGGGGTAAGACAACCTATTTAAAGGAATTCCACTTAGCATGTGTATGAAAAAACAAAACATTATCAGTTTGTATTTTAGATATCCTTCTTGACAGCCTGATATTTATCAATGCCAGATAAACTTAAGTGATGTGTATAAGATATATGTCTATTTATAGTATTGACTGCAACTAAAAATAGATATGGACATACAAGTAATGCATAACATCTCAATTCTCCCGAGTTATGCATCTCATTTACTTTACTTCCTAGGTTCCCCATACCCTCCGTCCCACACCCTAAATGTCATTGTAAAATTACTTCCGTTACATTTGGCAGCTGGAATTACAAAAAAAATGTGTAGAGCAGCGTATCTAGCACGCGACAGACCCACACGTAGAACTAAGGGAATTAGCCAAGGTATGGTGCATACAAAGTATGCCATGCATAAAGTGTTGAACTTAATATTCTTAAGGTTTTTTAAAATGTGTATTCAAAACAAACATCAAGATTTCTTTTGTTTCATTTGATGTTTAGTAGACTCATATTATGGCATAATGTTGAGACGTCAATGCTGTAAGTTTATAAAATTTCTTAAGGTTTTTCACTTTTTTTGTGTAACTGTATTTCACATCCATTCCATACTCTGTTAGCCTTATAATATATTGAAAAAGAGCAACAATCGTATACAGTAGTTACATTCACTCTACCGATCTTATAATTTGCATACCCAAAACCATGTGTCGTTTGGATATTTGTTATATATTCTGTAAATGTAAATTTCTTGATTATCCATATCACTTGAACCTCGTTAAAAGTTTCCTCGCATACATACTTAATGTATTGTTGATAGGCCTATAGCCACGTCACTTTGACCCAGGTACGTTGCTGTCGGTCGTTTCGTCCCGCCCGGTCGTTTCGTCCCGCCCGGTTATTTCGGCCCGTCAGTACCTCTGATAATGGCCGTATAGATGAAGTCCCGGATTGGGGGTAGGCCCAGCGTCCGTCGGGCGTCCCTCACTCCTTATCGACTGGTGTATTTATCGACTTCCGCGTGATTAAACATGTCAATGTGCGTTAGTTCCGCCCCCTGCCTCCCGCCCGCCCCGCCCTGCACCCAAAGAGCGGACTCCACGAGGCGATTTTGACTACCAGGAATTACTCAATTTTCAAGTTTCTGTTTGAAATATTACAAGAACCCCAGCATGTTACATACCATTCGAAAGGAAATTCAAAATCCTTTCTAATGATATGTAACATGCCTATATTTAGGCTCTTAACCCTTAATGCCATAGGCGATTTTTGAAATCGACAGTAAAATCGGCTGGTGGAGTACGCACTCCCGTTCCGCCCGCCTCCCGTCGCCCTGTACCTAAGTGTCGGCCTGTCCCGGACACTTCCTCACGCCCCGTCGGCTCCAGGCCTCCGCAGACAGCGAAATGTACACCTCACGGCCCGGCCGTCAACTGCCATTTCACACTGCACCATGTCGATTTCAAAGCCCACCTGCATGTCGATTTTCAAAGCCCACCTGGGCGGCGAACTTTCGCGAGTGTGTGTATGAGGTGGGAGGGGGAGGGTACTCTATGCAAAGAGTACCTGATGACAAGTAATGTTCAAGGAAACGTTGGGAGCCAACCTGAAGCACAGGATTCTGATTCTGTGCAAAGGAACTCAATTACTGGGAATAGAAGGCCTCGTGCAAATGTGTTATGTCATATCATTGCTCCACCAAGGGCGCTATCCAGTAATCACATACACATTTTGACATGCTTGTTCGCCCTCCCCAACATTCCCCCAGCCAAACATGTGAGGTAATTATAACGTTGCAGTAACAATTTGATTTAGTTTTTGTTACATCATTCTGATGGCTCCTAATAACGTTGCTGCAATGTACTTTCGTGACGCTGCACTGTGATGTTTTTATAACATTCTGGTTATGTTATTCAACCTAAACAGAATGTTCTAATAATGTTCTATTTTGGTTTCATCCTAACCTCAATAAAAATATGGTATAGTAACATTCTGATTTGGTGGGGTTTCAGTCTCACCATCAATAACAAAATTGTTACATGCTATCTTCACAAATTGTAACAAACTGACTAAAAGACTATGGTTGCAGACTGTTTCTGTTATGTCGCAGGTTGGCTAGGAACCGTTTATAGAAATGGATCTAAACAAACCAAATAAGAGTGCCCCCCCCCCTCCCCTGATACCAGTTGGCACGTCACTTCACGCCGGGCCTGTTACCTGGGAGGGGTGAGTGACGGACGGTCGATGGCCGCTCCGATGAGCTGACGGACCCTGACAGCTTAAAGAGGCCCCCCTCGGTGGGGGCTGAATATTTAATGGACCGCCCCGTGGGGGGAAACAGGGCCGCGCGTGTACTGGGGGAGAGGGGGAGGTGTGTGGTTGGGGAGGTGTGTGGTTGGGGAGGGGGGGTATTGATAAAGCTGACACGTGGCTGAGTGCACACCTTTTGACTTTAGCTGGGGAAAGGTGTGAAGCATGGAGTAAGCTGTCCTTGTACACAATGTGGCTTCTTTGTTTTATACCCATGGCTCTCTAATACCCTTAACAGGCTAGCCTCAAAATGCCCTCATAATGACAGTTCAATACAAAAAGAAAGCGCTTTCTGAGCCCAGTATGTAAATCTATATTGAATACAAAGTTCTTGTAACTGCGTAGCAGTGTCCAGTCATTCAGTGAGAGGTAAGATGGTGCATCGAGGACCGAGAGAAGTGGAAAGTCATAAGGTCATAAGGAGACAGATGAATAGACAGGTAGACAGACGTTCAGAGAGGCAGACTTTGAAAGGTGGGCAGACAAGAGAGCAGGCGATCAGACAAGCAGAAAGTTAGGTCTTTAGATGGACAGTATGACCGTCTGACAAACTGCGCGACAGACAGACAGATAGGCAGACAGGTTGCAGACTACATGACCGACCTATCCGGTTTTCCCGGGACAATGTACCACTTCTATATACTACTTGGTACATTGGTGAAAGCGGTCAGGGCAAGCGGGGGATCAGTATTTTTCTATGATTATGATTGTTGGAGTTTAAGGTGTACTCAGCAACTTTTCAGCTACATCGACACCAACTCACGTTTGTGTTTTGTACAAAGTACTGTGATCGGAAGTATGGTGGTAGAAATGACGGCAAGGTAAGGTAGTCTAAGAGACAGCACCCAGGATTGAATCCGGTTTTTTTTATAGGCCACCCCAACCACACTAGATTGGTATTTGTCAAATATCTGTCACCTTGTCAGTTTATAGGTACAATTGCTGTACACGCTAAGAATGTGTTCATTTCTTTTTGTCTTTTTTATTTTCAATTGAAAACATTTACTTATACGACGTCATCCCATCTCTCTCCATTTGTCAAGGGCCAAGTTCAGCTGTATTCTGGAAAGATAAAACAAACGTTTATTTAATCCAGTATCCATACACGTTTTTAACTTATTGAGCAATCAACATGTTTCAACAGGTGATGGTCTTCGTCGGGATTAAAAATTATTCAGAATCAACGTGGTTATATTATCTTTTAACGCTGTTGACATTTTCAGTAAACAGTCGTCAAGGCGACAGTAGAAATTTAACCGTTACAAATCACCAGGTTGGAAATAGTCCAAATTTAGATTTTCTTGGGTTCACTTTTGTAACTCGTGCAGTTCTGAAAAGTTCCTCACTGTCACCAAAAGATGTATATTGTGTTTTTTGCCCCTTTGTCCCGGCCATTGTTTCACTCTCACCCACAAATCACGCTTTTCGCGACTGGAACCGTTGTCACAGAAAGGGGAGGGGTTTCTATTTCTATTATTGTGAATCCATGGAGAACTGATTTGCCCCCCCCCCCCCCTCACACACACACACACCCTCTCTCCCCTCTCCCCCTCTCCCCCTCTCCCCCTCTCCCCCTCTCCCCCCCCCCCCTCTCCCTCTCCTCCTCTACTCCTCGCCCCCACCCCCCTTTCCCCCTATTTCCCTCTCCCCACCCTATCTTACAGCTACCTCTCCTACCCCCAAACAAAACCTCTCCACCAACCCCCCTTCCCCCAGTTAACCCCTACCCTCCTATCCCCTACCACCTCTGCCCCCGTCCAAACCCCTACCACGGCTCCTCCACCAAACCTCCCCCCTCCCCCTTTCCAACCCTCCCCCTCCCCCTCTAGCCCCCCCCCCCCTTAACGCCCCCCGTGTGAATGCCCCCCGTTGTGGCCAACAGAGGGCACCACTCGCTTCATTACCGACTTTCATGTTTTGGCGCGTCCTTCGCCCCAATTACCCCCAGTAACAAGGCGAAATGAACACCCTGAGGGCAGGCCGGCACTGCAGACACGCAGCCGGCCGGTGGGGGTGGGGGGGGGCAGTCAGAGGGCTCATTATCCTAGGGCCCACCCCAAGTCCCTGCACACCTTATTCGGCCTATATGGCCCTAGACCCTTAAAAGTCAACAAGGTGATATCGGGATTTTTAGGCTTAATCCTATATGGCACACATAGTAGCTTTAAAAGATAAGGGAAAGGCAATTTCTTAAATTTGACAAGGCAAGGATATGTGGGGGCCTCCATCAAGGGTCCCACCTTTTGGCCTATAGACAACACGTAGACAAAGGCACACCAACCCCTCCCACACTCTACACAAAAGCCGCATTCGCCGTGGTCAAAGTGGTTTGTCATATATCTATCTGATCTGAGAACGTTGGAAACGTCGGATTACCCTAGCCCTGTACGACCTAGTCCCTGGCTAAATGATTCTACATACATGTATTTACTATTTTCATAGCGAACCTGTGCGATTTAAGATGAGATTGCTTACAAAAATGATTGTAAGGGACATTCCTTCTCAGTGTGAATGTTATACGATCAATTTTTCGCAGGTCTCAGCCATGGCGAACGGGACATAAGGTGGTTTTACACCTATGCGACTTGGGCTGCGATATGCCTGCGATATGACCATATCTCAATCAAGTCGCAGACCACTGCGATACAGGAAATATCACAGGTGTGTAAATGGGATGTCGCAACCTGCTGCAATGTGGGGCTGCGATAATCTTTGTTTTCATCGCAGCTACATTATCGTAGTTCATATCGCAAGGTGCGATAATTATTTAGCATGTTTAATAATGTCGCAATATTTGCTTGTGAATGATACCATGTCCCACACTGCGATATCTCACTGATGTCCCAGCCCTTAGGGGGTGCCTATATATGCTATACTAATTATATGTTTTTATCTCATGTGTGTAAATGGCTGGATACCTGCGATACACTGCGACTTGACTTTGGGGAGGGAATTCGGGATTCACCGCAACATGCGATATTATCTGATCACAACCTGCGATATCATGGCAATGTCACAAACACTGTATCGCACAGGTGTAAAAACACCTATACTCTTCCAAACCGACTTCATTGCCTTCCAAACACAACTTACTGTCTTCAAAACATCCCCATATACTCCAGAAACCACTCCGTTTCCTCCGCATCTTCCAGAAACTCTCGGCACCTTCGAAACACAACCGAACTCCTCCTTACAGACCTCATTCCCCTCAAAACAACCATCACGCCTTTCAACACAACCCCACATCCTACAGAAACCTGTCTTTATCCTGCAAACTCGGTCGGCACTTTCAAAACATCCCCAAACTCCTCCAAACAGACCTAAAACCCTTCAAAACACACCCACAATTTCCAAAACCCCTTTTTCTTTCACCAGCCACCTCCTACAGACCATCACAGAAGGCCTCCAAGCCCTCTCACTCCTCTCCAAACCCCCCTCACACCCCTCTCCAAACTCCCCCAACCCTTTAACCCTGTTATCCCTTTACCGACCACATCTCACCCCCTCCTTGAGGGACACAATGACCTTCCCCCGACCTTCACAGCCCGACCCCTTCACAGAGACTGAGGGCTTTGGCCCTACAAAGGGCAATGCCCTTAACACGCCCTCTCCCTCCCCTCAGGCCCCATCCACACCAAAGGGCTTAGCTTTGTTGTGGGGTCCCTAAGCGGCCTTCTCATTCCCCCTTGCACCACACACAAAAAATAAAAGAAATGAAAATAAATACAAACCGTGGGGTGGTTGGTTCCGCCCCATCCACTGTGTGGCGCCTTGTCCTTTAGCCACGCCCCTTTGTTAAAAAGGGGCGTGGCTAGGGGTAGCCACGCCCCCTACCTCATTAAGGTTACTATGGGCGATAATAGGGTCAAATGGCGAAGAAAACGGCCATTGACGGCGGGCGGAGGGACACAAAACGGACCGAAAACCGATCAAGTGGTTGTTAAGAGGACCACTTGTCCCGAGGTAATGGCTGGGTGTAGGAGTCCACAACGGATATTACAAGTAGGCTATCAGCCTGTTTTTGGGGGATGTTGCCATTTTCACTGCATTTCTCGCTACTAACATGGTTAATTCTGTTTGCATGCTGCAAATGCGTATTCATCCAAATAACCATCTAAAAGGCAGACTTTGGTGTGGCATTTTCCTTGATACATTGATCCAAAGAACTATTGGGTTTATTGTACTAATAGAATACGTACACATCAAGGGGGAAAGCGCCAGAATTTCTTAAAGCTGTGTTATTGTTCCGGTACAAATCTTTTCCATACTTCGGCAGAAGTTTATTGAGTAGGGAGAGGGGGGGGGGTCGGAAAATTTGAAAAGGTTTGATTTACCCTGACAGCCCCATTGTTAAAAAACAAGGTGTCAGTTACAGTCCCACTTCTTTCTGGCTGCACCTAGTTCATGGTAATATTAAGTGGACATGTACTTCCCGTTCATGGTCCTCATTGTTACCTCCAATTTTAATCAATTTATTTCCCTTTTGCTGTGACCAATGTGTTAAGAATAACTAGGTTCCATATTTGTTGTAACAAGTCTCTTTATTCTAGTAGAACTTTACCAGGTGGCCACCTACATAAAGGTATAGCCTACATTAGAATGTAGTACATATAAATCTCAGACGACCAATGTCCCCACCACCTGAGGTTATAGAAGGCCCCTCAATGAAGCATCAACCACGGACCACCATACCAGAGAGCCCCTCCCCCCTCCCCCCCTCCCCCCTCCCCCACTTCCTCTCCCTCGTTACTGGCCCTGTCCTTGACGTGTTGTGAGTCGGGGAATCACCCATAATTCACCAGTCGACAAGCGGCCGGTGGGTCGACAGGGCACACCTGGTCAGGACGTCGGCAGGTGGGGCTCGCGACATGGACGCTGACATACCTGGATGTACACTCTGTACACGGTAAGTTGAGCGGTACCTGGCTACAGTCTGTACATGTCAAGTTGAGCGGCCAGTGGGTCAACAGGGCACACCTGGTCAGGACGTCGGCAGGTGGGGCTCGCGACATGGACGCCGACATACCTGGCTGTACAGTCTTTACACGGTAAGTTGAGCGGCCGGTGGGTCTACAGGGCACACCTGGTCAGGACGTCGGCAGGTGGGGCTCGCGACATGGACGCTGACATACCTGGCTGTACAGTCTGTACACGGTAAGTTGAGCGGCTGGTGGGTCTACAGGGCACACCTGGTCGGGACGTCGGCAGGTGGGGCTCGCGACATGGACGCCGACATACCTGGCTGTACAGTCTTTACACGGTAAGTTCAGCGGCCGGTGGGTATACAAGGCACACCTGGTCAGGACGTCAGCAAGTGGGGCTCGCGACACGGACGCTGACATACCTGGCTGTACAGTCAGTACATGGTAAGTTGAGCAGGAGGTGGATGATGGCTCACAATATGAATGCTGACATACCTGGCTATATACAGTCTGTACATTGTAAGTTGAGCGGCCGGTGGGTCGACAGGGCACACCTGGTCAGGGCGTCAGCAGGTGGGGCTCGCGACATGGACGCTGACATACCTGGCTGTACAGTCTGTACACGGTAAGTTGAGCAGGAGGTGGCTGATGGCTCACAATATGAACCTTGACATACCTGGCTATATACAGTCTGTTCATTGTAAGTTGAGCGGCCGGTGGGTCCACGGGGCACACCTGGTCAGGACGCCAGCAGGTGAGGCTCGCGACATGGACACTGACATACCTGGCTGTACAGTCTGTACACGGTAAGTTGAGTGGTACCTGGCTACAGTCTGTACATTGTAAGTTGAGCGGCTGGTGGGTCGACAGGGCACACCTGGTCAGGACGCCGGCAGGTGGGGCTCGCGACATGGACGCTGACATACCTGGCTGTACAGTCTGTACACGGTAAGTTGAGCGGTACCTGGCTACAGTCTGTACATTGTAAGTTGAGCGGCTGGTGGGTCGACAGGGCACACCTGGTCAGGACGTCGGCAGGTGGGGCTCGCGACATGGATGCTGACATACCTGGCTGTACAGTCTGTACATGGTAAGTTGAGTGGTACCTGGCTACAGTCTATACACATCAAGTTGTGCGGCCGCTGGGTCTACAGGGCACACCTGGTCAGGGGGGCTCGCGACACGGACGGTGACATACCTGGCTGTACAGTCTGTACACGGTAAGTTGAGCAGGAGGTGGATGATGGCTAACAATATGAATGCCGACATACCTAGCTACAGTCTGTACACAGCAACATGAACCATACCTGACTATACTCCTCACACTGCAAAAAATGGTGGTAGATGTATATACAAATATGTATACACATATACATATCATGTATATGTGTATACATATTCGTATATATAATAAGATATATAAAAACATACAAACATAAACCTATTACTTTAACATGCATCTTCTTAGATTTATAGGTGTATAAAATCATCAATCTCTTAATCAAGTGACAGATGTTTTACATTTCTCTGGCAGATATCCATAACAGATAAACCACTGTCCTGAAGCACAGTATTTGAAAAACATACCAATAGAATAAAAATGGCAGAGGCAATAAAAGTAAAATATATTAAAGGTCATGGTCATAAATTCAGGTCTCAAAACAACATATTTCTTCCTAAGACAGATGGTTCATAAGCAGAAATGACAGCAGAAGGTGGAAAAAACTGCCCTTACATCTTGTTCGTCCTGGGTAAACAGCTCGCGAGGTGAGATACAAGCAGCATGTGACCGTGGACATGATAAGTTACATGGTTATCATGTAGACAGCATGGTGTAGCCCCGGCATGTCGTCCCACGAGACCAACAGCTGCCCACCCCACTCTGCCACTTGGTCGATCTTTGTCGATCTCTACAAAAGAATAATCTCTGCACTGTAGCTGTCACTGGGTTGGCCCCGGTGTCCAGAGCCACACGAGCTAAAAACCCAAGACTACCTTTGAACTGCATGTCATAGTTATTCAGGGGTGGATACAAGTACTGAAACAGTGTGCATTTGCATATACATGTGTGGCATTCTCCCCTCTTTTTGTAGGGTAGGGGTCCACCAAAAAGAGAGGGGTCAAGACCCCCAGACCCCACCCCCGGATCCGCCCCTGAATTGTATAATGCAAGTATATTATAGTTAAAGGCCTACATAGCAGAGTGTATTCTTTTGGACTTTTTCCAGCACGGAGAGAGATCTCGATGCAGAATGCTGCCTACCTCTGCTTCTCATCTCCCCACCAACACACTCCCGGACCTCTCACCAACCGACCAACCAAACCAACCTCTTTTTACAACCATTCATCATTCATTCACCTAAATCAATTTTCTTTTTCTGCCCTCTCCTTTCCTTTTTTTTCCCCACCACTGCCCTTTCGGAGCTCGCCCCATTCAAGTTTCATTACTTTTTCAAGTCACTTCTGACCTCCTCACTATTTCATGATGATCAAAAACGACCGACGGGCCTGAAAACACGACTTGACAGCTAGGACTGTCAGTTGTCAGTTCAAATAGTGACTTTAAAGCCACCACGTCCTCTCCAAATACTTCTATAAAATCCAGATTTTTTTCTCATTAGTTTTGTTCACAGGATGTGCCGTGGGTACTTAATTGACAATTCGGATAGGCTTTTAGAAATAATGACAAAACTATGATTATTGATTATACCTGTACATCGGATTTTATATGAAAATAATGTATCATTTCATACACCGTTATAATGGTGAATTTATCTCATTTGATCTCGATAATATATCATGTGCATTGCTTTTCTCTTTTCATATCTAAGTCAATTATAATGACAAAATCAGTACATGTCTAAATAATTAATTCTCTTTGATGTTGATAAATATGTGTAGACGACAGAATCAGTAGATGCATATAATTAATTCAATTTGATATTGATATATCATGCATATATACGTGTAGACGACAGAACTCGTAGATGTATATGATTTCATTTTAAAATATTCATTGAGTAATTGATGATTAAATCAATTTGATGTTCATATGTCATGTATGTGCGTATACATTAAATATGCGACATTCTTTTGATAGCTGGGTGGGTCAGCTATAGATCTGACAGATACAATAACGACAACTATAGGCGACTATAGGCCAGGTCAGATATAGAGACTTAACTCATCTCAAATAAAAATCACTTAAATATTTGAGACTAGCTAGTTGCAAACTCACCAGTCCTTATGAAGACCGGACCAGTGTCACATAAAGAGACTGGACAAAGCCACCACGTCCTCTCCAAATACTTCTATAAAATCCAGACTTTTTTCTCATTACTTTTGTTCACAGGATGTGCCGCGGATATGTAATTGACAACTCGGATAGGCTTTTAGAAATAATGACAAAACTATGATTATTGATGATACCTGTACATCGGATTTTATATGAACATAATGTATCGTTTCATACACAGTTATATGTTGAATTTATCTCATTTGATCTCAATGATAGATCACGTGCATTGTTTTTCTCTCTTCCTGTCCAAATCAATTATAACGGCAAAATCAGTACATGTATATAATTGATTCCTTTGATGTTGATGTATCATGTGAAGATGACAGAATCAGTATATCTATATATGTATGTATGATTCCATTTGATTCCATTTGATGTTGATATATCATGTATATGAACAGATGACAGAATTAGTAGATGTTCCCTTTAATGTTGATATATCATGCATATATGTGTAGACAACAGAATCAGTATGTGATTGATTCAAGCTATATATGTGTAGATGACAGAATCTGTAGATGATTGTATGTAATTAATTTCATTTGATGTTGATATATCATGTGCATGTATATAGACAATAAAATGAGTAGATGTCTGTAATTAATTCAATTTGATGTCGATATGTCATGTGAATGTGTAGACATTGTTTTGGTTGCTGGGTGGGTCATATATAGATCGGACAGATACAATAACTTCAACATGATATGACTATGTCATTGTACGCAGACAGACCGGCTGACGTTGACACTGCTGTCACGATCAGAAAACAAAACGTCAGGCCACTACATCCATGATTTATAACCTATCATGGGAATATGTGCACATTGATGGATATGGGTAAAGTCAAACGTAAATATTCGCGTTTTTTTACCACTGCAATGTCTGAAATATGATGGATGTCGGGTGGAAATGCAACAAAAATAACGGTTAGAATGAAGAATAGAGCCTTTAAACGGTTTGAGTGACGGCCGTCCGACGGTCGAGTGCTGGGTTGACAGGGTTGCCGTTGGTAACCGAGTAAAAATGTTGTTATCGGTGACACAGAAATGTGGTTAGTCAGAAGATAAATGGACCAATCCACATGTCGCCCTGTCGCAGGCCGCTTGCAACAAACAAAACAGTCCACCGGGAACAAAGTAACAGAAAAACACACACACACATTTAATCTTTTTTTTCTCACCCGGATCTCTAATGGAAATCCTCTAATGTATCACCCACGTATACCTTGGGACATCCTGGTGAATCTTCAGTGAAAGTTTTACTGTTTTGGAGGATTTTGAAAGATTTTAGGTTGAAAATATGTTTTGGCGGGAATAATCAGACGACTTTTGTATTAAAGCCGTGGGCCGGCTGGCGGACTGTCGGGATGAGTGATGATGTACTGACCATGGAGGAGCGCCCCCTGTTTGTTGGGGGGGGGGGGAGAGGGGGGTTACTGACTTTTTGAAGGTTACTACCAGCTGCAAAACTAATGCCCCTACTTTTTGTGACTGACTGCTCCTGAATTTTAGTTGACCGTCCCTTCTTTTGGGAGAATATTGATCGCTGCTCCTACAAATAGGAAGACAATTTATATATGTAATATTGGCAGTAAAATTTTTTTTTTTTCAAAAATAAATCAGAGTGCTTGAATACCAAAAATTATACAAAAGTCCCCAAAACTGCCTAGGAAAACTTCTGATACAGTTTTATTAGTTTTTCTGTGTGAGTTAAGGCAGCAATAACTTGCAAGATATTGCCACTCTATTGTTATATGGATGTAGTTCGCCGCTCCCCCTTTTTCTGCCTGACAAGTGATTGACCATCCCTCAATATTTGGACAACCCTAATTTTGACCCCCCTCAATTTCACTGCCCCAGTTATTTTGAAACGTCTTTTGAACCCAACATTGCGACGTCATACTGTGACACATTTTTGTAATAATCTTGTAACGTTCCTTCACGTCATAATAACAGTAGTATGATATTCTTTATAAGTAAGGTCTCAACTTCACTAAAATAAATTATAACGTCATTGTAACATTATTCTTTAGTGAGTCTCAACCTTACCTAGAATAACATAATTGTTATGTGACAATTGGGCAGGTTACAGACTAACCAAAAAGCTATGGTCGTAGAACGTGCTTGTTACGTTGCAAGACCCAAGTGCCCCCCTCCCCCCTCCCCCCAGGAGGATCGTCCCGCCAGCCACCACCATGTCAACACGACCTTTGATGTGACGCCGACAAGACGGACGCCGCGTCCCGGCCGGAACAGACGCCGCGTTCCGCGTGTCGGCGAGCGCGGGAACGTCGTTTGTCGTCTGCCGCGAGCGACGTCACATGACGTCACATGACGTCAGCTGACGTGGTTTTCCTCTCACGGCGTCTGTGACGGACGCCGGCGTCTGTCGCAGACGCCTGTCCGGTTGTGTTTGCTCGCGACAAGACCCCTGGTACTCCCGGCATTGACAGAGGGAGGATCCTGGGCTCGGGGAGTGGGTGGGTGGGTGGGTGGGGGGGGGGGGGGGGGTAACTTTCCTAACTGATAGGAACGGAAATATATCATTGGTCTTTATCTATGTAAGGCCAATGGGGGAAAAACACTTGATTTGTTCCTGTAACATCAGTCAAAAAATAAGGATATATATATAAAGTGCTGAACAGCATAATGAACATATATATCCTGTATATATTTATCACAAATATAAGTGTAATGACTCTCAAAACCGATGGAAATCTTGAAGATTATCATTAATAACAAAAACCTTTAGAAAAACACAAAAAAGACATGAACCGAAAAAATATAATATCCAAAAGCGTCCACCCCCATTTAAAAAAAATCTGAGGGGCTTCAGAAACATTTTATTGAGACCATTGGGAGTGGATGGGTCCATCATTTAAAGTACCAGTAACCCCCTGGTTCTGGAGGTCCCACAGGGGGAGGGGGGACATCGTGCATGGTGGGAATAACGACAAGGAATTGGGGGTCTAACAGACCAGCAGGCAAACAAACTGAAAGTGACATGAATGAGTCAGTTGGGTGGGGCAGGGGAGTTGTCATACATGCCAAATTCACAACATGTGAATATATAGTCTAGGGACGTCTGAACATGTGTATGTATGTATGTATGATAGTACTGGTGCACTTAGCCACGGATATATGTATTTATCACCCTCACTGCTGAGGAGAGGTACGTACAAGGGGCAGTGCGTATTGACAGGATGTATGATCATGTATGTACCGCTCCTTATTTTTATGTTTTTCAACATCATTTATATGAGTACTTTGTTTGTGTGATAAAGTAATTATAGAAGAACTTTTGGAGTCTTCCTCGGGTGGTCATCGGCCCATGGGGATCATACAAACCTCGGGCTTAGCCCTCGGTTTGCGACTCTCCCCTATGGGTTGTACAGCCATCCTCGGACGACCCCCGTGGTTCTTTTTACAATTAATACACACACACAGATGTGTGTGTATTACTCTGTGTGTAAAATGTATATTTAATGTCTACGCAAACTACATAATTATATATCAATATATATATATATATATATATATATATATATACTTATAAATATATAAATTTATATGTAATGTGCTGCAACTATCACTTCTCCCAACAAGCATGATTTCAAGCTAACTGAATATGTAAATCGACAGCTTCCATGAGAAATGTCATAAAGATTAGTATATATAATTAGTATTTATATTATATACTTCGTGTATTACATATGGCTTATTATCTGATTGAAATGTCAGTAGTTACTACCAGTAATGCACCTACTGACGATTTGATTGTCATGTTTGAATAAAGTAGCTCAGTTCAATCTACGTGTTTCTACTTCATTTATTTGTTGAATTGTTTTCTTTGATTTTTATTTCATTTATCACCTGGCATGGTTATTTTCCATGCTTTATACCTGACGTATTGTGGTATAAAACGAACGCCAACAGGTAGGATCCAGGTAAAAAAAAAACGTGACATCACGACAGGTGAAAAAGGCGGGAATCATAGGGGCAGGTAGTAAAAAGTCCTCTGCCACCATTACTCACCAATTGGCCCGCATTTAGCTGAATTTTGACAAATACTTTGAAAATACAATTATGTATTTCAGTGGTATAGTTAAGTAGGAGAGGAGGGCCTATACGGAACTGGTGGTATAGGGGTTATTGCTGATCATTTACTGCCTCAAGTATTTTGCCAGCAAGTGGGGGCCCGGGGGTTGGAGGGCACTTGGGCTTGAAAAGGTACCCACTGTCAAACAGACCCATGAAGCAGGGGCAGTGCACGTCAAAAGTTGAGGGGCGGTTGACCACTTTTTGGGGGGAAAAAGAGGGGCGGTATTCTACATAATTATATTATATACCAAGATATGGGCATAACTTGAAACCTAGCTTTTTTGCTACCTCATTTTACAAAAAACAAAGATTGTAGGCCTATTAGAAATATTCAGTTTTGGTGATATTTATTTATTTCTGTTATTGACACAGCTTGATTTTTCGTGGTGGTGATCTGTGTCCCCCCAAAATAGGTGGCAGTCAACTAAGATGCGGTCAGTCAAAAAAAGCAGGGGCAGTAGTTTGGCAGTGGGTAGTAACCTTCAAAGAGTCAGTGCCCCCATCTGTTCTTAAACCGTTTCTTCCCAACTGATCTCCTGAATTTTATTCATCTGCTGGGTGAAATAGTGAAAATTTATCGACAAACTATAATTCATAATATTCTATTATCATTTCAGATCTATCCAATGTACTGAAGTGAAGTTTAATTATGAGAATATTCACAAAATTTTGTTTTACTTTTCTTGTGTATCATTGAATAAAATTGGCAACATCACAATTAGCCTGGATGTCGGACGAGCATAACTACAAGTCTTTTATTCAATTAGCAATTATGTAATTTGAAATTAATTGTATAGTTAGTGCATCAATCATAAAATCTAGAGATATGATGCGTGGAAAGGGAGTTCGACCAGTGGTATTCAATAATGCAAACAGTTATGTTTGTGGTATTAGAGTTTCAACAGAAACTTTCAGATGACATAAACTCGTGCGATAAGTAAAATACATAGGTTCCGCGCTATAGATGTGGCCAAATTTGGGGAAATTGAATGATACATAAAAGTGGCCACAAAAGAGGGCTGGCTGCTGGTAAGGGGGTCGTATATGGGGGCCCACTGTAGCCCATCTATAAACGAGGCAAGCAATTTCCAAATGTCGATTAAAAGCTGTCAGACAACAGCAAAATCTCCCTTATCATGTAAACACATTTTTCTTTTGATTGTTTTTGTTTTGAAATATGTTCTATGGCCATAGCTAAGGCCTGTGGTAAAATATAGACCGTGAAACCAGGATGTAGCTTGATCACAAGATACAATTAAATGTGTCCCTGGTCAGTTTTGGTGACCCACCGAAATTGGTTTGTTTACATGTATAGTTTTCTACAGGCAGACAAGAGTTTTATAGGCCGACATGAGTTTTATGGAATTCAAGTTAAATAAGTTTTACCACTAGTTAAGGGAAGACTCTTGGAATGTACCCTGTATTTTCTTATCTATAAAATTATCAAATTTTATTCACGGGCGGATACAGGATTTTTGAAAGGGGGCCCAGAATAAATGCTAAGTACTAGAACTGTGCACGTACGCACATGACTTTCCCCCTCTTTTTGTATTTCAGGGGTCCATCAAAAGGAGGGTCAGGACCCCCTAGACACCCCCATTGGATCCGCCCCTGGTTATTAAAGGGAGCCAAAAGTAATGTTGTGTCAAAATATGACAAAGTTTTGTAAACTAAAAAAGCTGTGAAAATACATTCTATGAGTTTTACTTTAGCCATTGGTACACTATGAATCATAATAACTAACTATAATTTCATTTGAATTCAATAATGTTCATGTCATTTATGCCTGAAGACAGCAATGTTTGTTAACATACCAATTTTGGTAGGTCACCAAAATTGACTGGGGATGAGTTTTTACATATGTCGTTTAATGTAGTTTAAGTCTGTATTAACAGTCTATATTTTACCGATAGGCCTATAATAGCAATAAAATATATTTCAATGGTTAACAGAATTGTCAACATTTTGACCCTAGATTGCTTTTGGCTCCCCTTAAGTTTTCAAATTGTAGCACAATATTGCTTCTTGGTCCCCTTTAATACCCATATCCCATGCTGGAGTTTCCCGTCGGTAGCCCCGTCGGCGGGAGGCGGGGGGAGGAGGGGGCCGACGGGGGCCGACTGGCAGACTCCACGTCTAGCCAACACCGGGGGCAGCAAGCATTGCCAAGACCTGTCAGAACGTGACATATGGCCACGTCAACTTTTATTACGGTTGTCAAGGCAACAAGGGGCGAATCGCGTGGTAGGTAGGCCCCAGTCCCCCTCCCCTAACACCCTCTACCACCCCCATTATACCCCCCATGCGGGTAGGGGAGGTGTAGCGAAAGGAGCAGCAGCGAAGAAAAATGTGAAAGGAAACAAACATAAATTACACTTTTAAAAACATCCTCCGGCGATAAACGAGAGTTGCAGTGAAATGTGCGAGTGACTTGTAAGTGTTTTGGTATTTCAAAGGTCGTCCGTAATATAGCTGTTCGTCCTGACACAACCTATTGAGAGAGAAACAAGGCATGGGGATGGGGATGAGGAGGGGGTCGTGATATATAGGGTCTGCTGTAGTTTACTGTTTAGTGGATGGACCTAACCACATGTCCCGGTAGGTTTAGGTACAATAATAAACACATCAATCAGCATCAAAATCAACAAAACCTCCGCCCGTACTGTAGTGGAGGCTAACATTTAGGTCAAACATGAAACATTGCTAGTCAGGACTAGCAAACTACGTGGATGGCGTAAGACATTGCTAGACATGAAACATTGCTAGTTGGGAACCAGCAAATTACATGAGTAACGTTAAACAAGACTAACATTGATAGTGGGGAATAGCAAATTGCATAGGTTATGTCAAATATGAAATATTTTGATAGCGTGGACTATTAGCAACATACATGGATAATGTAAAAATGAAACACTGCCAAACACTGCCAAAGCTAGCAATGCGTACCTATATTTTCAATAATTTTTACTTGAAAAAGGGGGTGGCGTGCAGTAAAGAGTGGAACTTTTCGATATTTCCCACTAATTTTAGGAATTTTTACAATATATTTTGGAAGGAAAGGTGGAAATTTTGGGAAAAAAAAAATCCTTGTGGGGGAGGACGGGGGTTGACCCGCCACCCCCTCCATTCCACCTGGTTACGGGCCTATTATACATGACTTACATCAAGAACCGCAAATGGAAATACTAATAAATATGAAACGTTGCATGAGTTTGTTTGGAACCCAATGTGAATGAATTACGATATTGTTAGACTAGATAGACATTAGTATCTATGTTAAACCCACACGGAAGTCCCCCAACCAGCCTCCCCCCCCCCCCCGGGTGGGGTGGGGTGGGGGGCGATGATAGGGGTAACTGCCGCTAACAAAGTGCCCTACTTGTAAACGTCAACCACAATCTCAGTACCCGACGAGTTCCCCTCAACTACCAATGAGGGGAAAATGACGTGTGCATACACGAGAATGCATGTCTTTTCGTACTTAGCCTTTATTCAAGATTCAAGAAGGTTTATTGACTGATGTAATAGTTTACACCTATGTCACCGTTGGGTTGTCATTCAGACAATGATAACTTACTTACAATATTATATACATGGGAAACAAAAGCACAAGTTGCATTTATTGCATTTTCTTCACATACATTTTTGTACTGACCCCCCCTCCCCCCCCCCCCCCTTTTGAAAATCCTGTATCCACCCCTGAACCGTGCGCTTGCTACTAAATAACCACCTCGTCCTATTGTTTGTCCACTCTATCTGATTAAGAGCGGGATGGATGGGGATGGCCGCCGGGTATTCGCCGACTGCTGTAAGTTGCCAAACTAAACATTTGTCGTGAGTACAAAGGGGTATAGAGCAGGGGGTGACAGGTAAAATCAATCATCCGTGACTGCTGGTTATCATACAGGGGGGCTTTGTTCAATTACGCCTGAAGGCTGTATTCCACTAGCCGATTCTGACCACCGGTTATTTTGTAATTTATCAATTTCAACCAGTTATATGACAAAAGACTACGCATCCTACATAATATTCAAAAGAGAATTAAAACCCCGTTTTGATGGTATGTAACGTGTTCATGATTAACCAATATTCCCACTGCAGATTTTTTTTTTTCAAATCGGGAGTAAAATCAGCTAGTTCAATTACGTCTAATACAAGCCTGCCAAGTAGGCGCGATTTATGACCAGCCTCGCCCCATAACCCAACGCCCCAGGCTATTAGGTGGAAATTACAAGTTAAAAAATCCCCAGAAATGTCCAATAAATCTCGAGGCGAATGGGGGATGATCAATCATAAGCTGGGCCGCGGGGGGTAGTTTAGACCGCTGGGGGTGGGGGGGGGGGGGGGGGGAGGGCGGGGCTAACCCTCTTTGTAGAGGTCTTCGAGTGAGAAGAAATACACCGACTGGAACAATGAGCATTATTTGATATAAATCTTATCATTATGAAGTAGTGTAGCCCTAGATCATTGGCGTAGCTACTTTGTTGCACACACGCACGATCTTGCACCCAATTAAGAAACTATTACAGAATGTTAGTATCAACTATGAAAAAAGAACTGTAAGTGCATATATACTCAGTTTTAATAGTACAATGCACTGTTAATGTTATCATGACCGTTTCTAAGTACTGAAACTGCGTGCATTTGCGCATACACACACATTTCCCCCTCTTTTTCTAGTGTAGGGGTCAACCAAAAGGGTGGGGGACCTCAAGACCCCCCCCCCCCCCCCCCACTGGATCCGCCCCTGGGCCCCTGTCTATAAACATGCATGTGAGCTGGTAAACATGCATGTCCCATGCACCCCCCCCCCCCCCCGACACACACACGTCGGCTGTAACCCCGCTCACCCCTCCATCCATCAGGGAAATCGATCCGAATTGAAAGTCGTGTCGGTGAAATGTACACCGGGCCGGAACATGTGTTGTCAATTTCGTCTCTAGGCCAATAATGGCGGCGTGCACAGGGCGCGTCCATTATTAATTATTATACCCCTACCCGGGCCCCACCGCCCCTCCAAAACACGGCGGTAAGGGACGAGGGGGGCTTGAGGGAGAGGGGGGCAAACCTAATTAAATTAGACCATTACATGAGACGGGCTTTGCGGGGCCGGGTGGTGAGGATGGTGAATTCCCGCGTCTACCCACCGGGCGGAAAACCCATCAATATCCACGTTCCCGGGCCCACCCTCCCCTTTATTCTAGTCTGCTGTAATAACTTTAGACGAGGCCCCGTCAGCAGCCCTCGGACTGCGGCCTCGGGCCTGATATGAAGCAGCTGGTCGGGCCCTACACCCCTTCAATACCCCCTTCAGTCCGGACAGGGGTCCTATAAGTTCCCCTTATTGGTGCACTGGTTCATGAAATGAGCGCTGATGGGCTCCAAAAGTGTACCAAGTGTGGGCCATTCTGTACCGAGATCTGTACCTCCGCGCCGCTTATATAAGAGTGTGGTGTCCGAGGTGGTCCATGCGGCAAAGTGCGTGCGGGTGGCTAGAAGTGTGATATTTGTCTATACGGAGTTTCCCCGAGCTCCATCTGGGTCAAGTAGACCGATTGGTTAGCACTATTACACGCATTGCCGTGTGGAATGAATGCTTGTTGAATAGATTTTTTCTGTTTCTTATATTGATTCATTTCTAATAATTTGTTTAATCAGCTTGGTAACACGATTGGCGTCCTTCAGGTTAGTATCTCGGTGTTTTAATCTAAGTTAAATGCTTTTATGTAATACACATCTGCGATGTCTTCTAATTCAAATGATAATCCATTTTATGTTGCGTGACTTTTTTAAAGTCACACCCGAAGAAAATCAATGCCCTTCGTAAATCTTATATTCGAAATTCAAATTTGTGTATTATTATATTGAGAATTCTAAATGACTGAAACATAACCATGGAGTATGCACCATGTCTTTAAATTATACGACGATATGAGACAAATAAAATACTTTTCGAATAACTTTCCAAACACGAGGTGGTTCAAAATTATGTATTAAGTGAATTACATGTATTTGATTCAAACCAACAATATTCAATTCACGAAAAGAATTCTCGTATCTAATTAGCTTTTCAAAGAATACTTCTTTATGTATCATATTCCACCTTTCCACTGTGATACTCTGAAGTTTATTACGTAAATTAAAACAAATATGAATATAAAAATTAATATGGTAAATAATAGAAAAGCAGTAAAAGAGGACAAAGAGGCGATGTCGTGTTAATAATCACTGTAATATTTTAATTGCCTACCTGGACGAGAACCCAGACAGAAACGTACACAACAAAAAACAAACTGAGATCGCTGCGGTACAGGGTGTGGTAGGAAATAGGTGAGACGACGGTCGGAAGGGTCTCGTACAAATAGTATCTCGCACATGGACTTCGTATTTGTCAAGAAAGTCCCATACCGAAGGTTCTGTATGTATGCACCAAAAACATCTATTGTAAAAGTTTCACAATTTCTATAATATTATTTTCCTTTTTGCTTCGTGAGTTGTTGTTTTTTTCTTTTTCAGATAAAAATAAATCCCAGTGACTCTAACAAATGTGTGTATGTAACAATAATAAGGCTATAGGCATGAATTACAATTGTTTCCTTGGTTATGTGTAACTTCTCATTTGTGTCTCTCAAAATCCAAATATAATTTCCAGTATTTCTTCTCTTTATGAATTCACAAGTTTCCCAACAGTGCTTGTTCCTTAAGGAGACTGTCCGTGATATAGTTATGGAATCCTCTCGTAGTTTTAAGTACTTTTACCATGGTAGCGTCCATGCCGCCGTGAAATCAATATTATTTTCGGAAATAAAATTAATAATTCTAGAAACACAAGGGAAGACATTCCAGTGGCTTCGGAGCTTTCACCCCGCTCCACGAGTTAATAATTATAGTCCACAGAGTTTGATCCTGTAGCTTCTCTCATACCTTTAATAATAATTTCTTAATAGCTTAAATATATACACAATCATATATGTACACGCACCAACCAGTGTAGTAGTTTTCATCCTCTAGGAGGCATAGAAATCCAAGTACCATTCATTCACATTCTGTACAACTTTTCTCATAATTTCTTCAGCGATTGCAGTAAAGCTTACATGTTGATATTTGTTTAACACAATTCGGAGGGGTTTCAATGTTCGTGTATATATCATCATATCCAGCAGTCTTGGACAGTTTCTGTTCACTCTCTGTGGTAGCCCGCCACAGGTTTTATCTGTCATTTAGCACAAATGATAATAACAAAAGAAGAAGCACAAAGAAAAAAATCCCAATGGTCAATGGGTGTGATGAGGCGATGAACAGTGAGGAGTCGGTCAACATGTCGCGACAGGAGCGATCCTTATTAAGCGACAGTCGCTAATCCTCTGGACGATAATACAATAATAATCGCTGAAGAGTGAAGATGAGTTCATGATGAAAATGACGCCACCCATTGCCCAAAATTATATGGCATTCATTGAGACCAAACAAAAGGTAAAAAGTTCAATATCTCACCACTGGTATAGTACCGAGTGGTGATATCAACAATACAACAGAATAATCGTAATAATATTATTAATCTTCTGAAACCCTCTTTTTGATATAAACTGGACAACCTTTAGTAACACGAGTCCTCCGTGGAAATAACTTCCACTGTTCTCAGTCTCCAGCACGACACTCCCACTTTGATGAGCAATATCCTTAGTTTCCACACCAGGAATAGTCTGTATTGTCTGTATATTTTTGCTGCAGGAATACTTTTGAGTCTGTGTTTCTGAGTGTTTAGAGTGAGGAGGGTATAATGTCACATATATCATAATCTGCGTGGTTTGTATTTGTATCCATATCAATAATAATAACTGTTTTTTTATCATTATTTCGTAGACTCCTACTCTTATATATGTCACGGCACGGCGCCCAGCCTTTGGCCGTACAACGCTGCGTACGGCGAGTAATAAGCACCGAGGGCGGCGGCCGAGGGCGCGCCGGGGAGTCCCTGGAGGGCGGCAGGGGAGGCGGTGGGCAGTCCGGAGAGGGGCGACTTGCTGTAAGGGTGGTAGCGGGAGGCGGCTAGGAGCGTGTTAGGGGACATCCTGCCGTACGCCTGGCGCAGGGAGTTGGGGCTGAGGGAGCCCGGTGTGCCGCCCCCGCCGTAGTGCGAGTGGCAGCCGGCGGCCGTTAGCGGCGACATGGAGGACAGCCCCGGGAGGCCCGGGTACTGCATGGCGGCTAGGGAGGCGGCCGTGTCCGACCCCGCCGTGTGAGTCCGTAGGTGCTGGAGGAGCTCCTCCGACGTGGTGAACCGCTTTCCGCAGTAGTCCGCGCCCGCCACCCAGTTACACACGTAGGGCATGGTGTGGTGGCCTGGGAGGACGCCAAAGGCGTGCGGGTAGAGGCTGGAGGGGGAGGCGCCCAGCCCGGAGAGCACCGACGGGCCCAGCCCACCCGCCCCTAGGGCCGACGCCACAGAGCTGGGCGGGAGGGGCGTGGGCATCGTCTTCTCGTGCGTGCACTGCGTGCAGCCCGCCGCGCACGTGGCGCCGGACGTGAGAGCCGAGTGCTGCATGGTGATCTGACAGTTGGTGCAGTAGGGGTCCCGGCAGATGGGAACCAGGGTGGTCGCGCCCGACGTCGTCTTGACGCGCGCGTACGTGTACGGGGAGAGCGCGGCGTGCGCGCTGTGCTTAGCCGCGGCCGCCGTCATGGCTGAATGAGCAGACAGGGCCGCCGAGTGGGCAGCCGCCGCGTGCATGGACGCCGCGTCCGAGGGGTGCGCGCCGCCCAGTCCTAGCGGCAGGCAGCCGGCGTAGGCGGAGAACATGGGGGCCAGCATGCCCGGGTGGGGGGAGTGAAGACCGTCCAGCGGACCTTTGAGCATGGACGACGCCGCTAATGTAGCCGACATGGGCACTGACGACGTCAAACTGGAACTGGAACTAACTAACGAAGAGGAGGACGACATGGCGGCTACCGACGCCGACGATAACAACGTCGGGCCGGAACCGGAAGCGGACGACGATGAGGAGGAGGAGGAGAGTTTGGCGGCGGCGGAGGCTGATTCGTGGTGGTTCACCTCTAGTAGCATGTTACCACAGCTGAGGCTAATCCGGCTGTTGCTGTTAAGTCCTGCCGACGACCGGCCTGTACTTCCGCTACCATTACCTCCATGTCCACTTCCGGTCGACGCGTTATCCTGGTCACGTGCAGTGTCCTTTCCGCCTGTTTCCGGCGTGCTGGAGCCCTTCCTTTGAGCACCAGGAGAGTGCGCTATGGGTACCAGCGGCGGAATGTCCTTGGGCGGAGGGGCCCGGAAGCTGGATTTGGAAGAGTCTGACCCCGGTGACCTTGGGCCGTCCTTGGGGTCGCCCCCCTTCTCCCCCGGCGACTTGCTGCGGGCCTTGTCCGACCCGGCCGAGTCGCCGTCCGACTTGGACGACGAGGAGGAGGAGGTGGTGTTGGGGGAGGCCCGGGAGGACTTGCCGTCCTTGGACTTCTCCAGGGGAGGGATGAGTGACTTGGAGGGCGTCGTGTCCTTGCCGATACTGCTACATGTCTGGGCCAGGAGTGCCAACGGCGACTTCTTGGCGTCCAGCTGTAATATAATAAAACACTCATTAGTACAGGTATTCTTTAAGTTTTACAAGATTAAACGTATAGAAATAGCTGTAAAACAATATGTTATTTATTGGGATTTGGCCCAGGAATGTTAGACTTAAATTGAGATAATTTTTTATAATAAGTTTTGGTGAAATATGTCGGGTAGATTTCTACCTGATTGAAGTGTTTCGGCCATAATTATTTCCTTTTATTTTAACTGCGACAAATTTTGATAAGTCTTCACTAAGGTCTCATTTGAAAATTAATTCTTAGCAAAATTGAGATCTTACACTTAGTGAGATGCTACAAAAGACTTAGTATTTCGCTTTATGGGGTGGCGCAAAAGGTATGGCCCTAGACTCTTCAACTCGGCAGGGCGACATGGTAAAGAGAGGGGACATTGCCATTTCGTAAAATTGACAGGGCGACATTGACATTTTAAGATCGACATGCGACTTCAGGACCCCTCAATGAAGATGACCCTAGACACCCAAAATTTGACAGGGCGACACGGCCATTTTTGGGCTTAGTGACATCCAACAAGGCTATTTCTTAATTTTGAAGTGTCCAAGCATAAAACGAGCCCCCCCCCCCCCCCCTCCTTAACGGCAACTATTGGGTACATTATCAATATCAACTAATTCTTTCCCTGTGGCTCTTATTCCAATAGTTTTGTAATATTTCATATTGGTAGTCTACAAAGTAGCCAAGTGACATCTTTGGTTGACACTTCTTAATCATTCTTGATGAAATGTGAAAGATAAATACACAGAATGATCGTCTCCCTTCATGCCCTGTTGGCAGGGGTATGAGTAACGTGTATTCTGCCCGGTGGTGGCAGCACTGCATGGACCGTCTCAATACTGACTTCCACAAACCCTTATAATTAACTAATCCTCCAACTGTGAAACTTCCAAACAACAATATATTATACTAGAGAAGCATGTAATGGAAATATATCTCGACATTTTCCGCAATATGTTAAAGTTTTGGGATGTTTGGGGTGGAGGGGGGAAATCGCTTTGTGTGAGTCGAGTAGTACCCACTTGTGACGAAGGGGGCGCCACGGGCCGGCTCCCCAAGTTGTTCACGAGTTGTTGACTTCAAAACAGGCCCGGGACCCCCTCCTCACACCCCGACCTCTCTGCTAAACAAGAGTACTAGCTACCCAACGGACTTTTACATACTGAAACATACGTTAATACACTCCTTATTTGTCTCCTTAAAAGCCCAAACCTCCGTCCTCCCCTCTTACTGAGCATATCAAACCCTACCCCCCAGTGCCCGGTCAGTGCTGGACGAGTCTGTGAGAGAGTACCCTGGTGTAAACGTGCCCTAACCTGGACCTATGTCTGGGGCTGACGACATCCCCCCTACCACCCCTCACTGTGTAAAGGGCGGCAGGTCTTTGTCTGATCATACGACCCGGTGCATACAGGCGGTGGGAGAGAGGGACCCTTTAAGAACTCACTCACATCCTGCGCGGAGTGTATCAACTGAATCCAGTCCCAGCTCAGCCACGGGACCCCTGTTACTTACTACCCAAGTGTTACTAGCTAAGCCTTTTACTCCTCTATGAACCCTTGTAATGATCACCCTGAACCAGGAAAGTTGGGGAGTGAAAACGTGTAGTTAGTGGTCAGAAAACGCCTAGATTTCAGAAGGCAACACTTCCTAGAACTTATAAGTGGGCTCCTTCATGGTCCCTCAGAAGTCAGCTTGGTATCAAAACACTTCAGCCATGACCCTTACGGGAGCTTCCTTAAGTCTCTAAATACTCTATAATCCTGGCATCAACTACATGTACAAGCAGGTCACACTGTCGTAGGTTTGTATGAAGAGTCATAGGAACTCATTTTGGTGGAGGTTAGAGACGTTAAAACTGAGATGATTGGGGAAATTGTGAAGACCAAACCGGACATTGACAGCTACATCATGACGGCTCCGAGCCTATGGTTCTACCCTGGCATAGGAACATGGCACCCTAACTGGACATGTAGACAATCCCAATAAACCAGGGGGGAACATTCAGGAGTCTCTTGGACACGTTGTCCGAGCTGGGGGTCGTGGTTTGAGGGGTGTGAAGTGGTCCTGTAATATGGTGGTTAGGGGCTAAGTTAGGGCCATCATGTGGCTAATACCGTGTAACAACACGGCGCGGACGCTTACCGTGGTGGGCAGCGGCTGGAGGTAGTCCGGGTGCAGGTACTGCGAGTGGGCCGACGTGGTCAACATGGTGGCGGGGTGACCGTGCAGTCCAGCCCTGGAGGAGGCGGCGCTGACCAGCTGGCCGACGACGGAGGACGAGGAGGCCGGAGGCGGGGGGCCGGCGGCGGCGGTCAGAACCAGCCCGGACCCTGTGGCCGGCAGGTAGGACTCGTAGGCCGAGTAGCGGGCCAGCGTCAGGCAGGAGGGCGGCGGGCGCCGGGCTGAGGGGCACCGCCGGACGACTGGGGGCCGGCGCGGGCAGCCAGGGTACCGCTACTACTAGAGAGAGCGGGGAGTAATCCGAGCCGTAAGATCCCGTGTGGTAAGATCCTGGGTTGTTGTAGGTAATATCCACGTGCTGAGGTAATCGTATAGATCCTGGAGGAGGCACCGTACACACACCACGGGCCTGTGATACTGGTGGTGGCTGTAGCAGTGGTAGGGGATGTATGTAGATAATCTCAGAACACAGAGTAGCGGCGATCCGTCCTGTTCTCTGCTCGCCGTCCGTCTGACGCACACCCCGCCCGCCTCACTCACTATACACGCCGCGATTCCCGGCCTCTGATTGGTCCGACGGGTGGCGTTAAGCCCCGCCCCTTTCCAGACCTCCCACCTCCCCTCCCCGCCGCCACCCCCTTCAGCGCTCCCCTCCAAACACATAAATTTGCGGGCCGCGGATTGCCCCGGCGAGATGAAACGTCCGAGGCCGCCTTCCAATCAGGCCGTAAATTAGGTGTCGGGGTATCGGGTGCGTCCTGCTCAGGGGGTGCGTTCTGGGGGTAGGGGAGATGTCAGCGCTGACCGATAGGGGGCGGGGCCACGTGACGACCGCCGACCAATGAGAGCGCGCCGCGGGGGGTCGACCCGGCCGCCTGTCACCGGCCTGACAGCCCATCACTCAACGCGCCCAGCCGACCTGTCAGTCACCAGCGATTTATGGCCGCTTTTGTTACTAATGTATACACGGGAACAGGCGAGGGGGCGCGAGAAACGGCGAGAGGCGGCGTGAAACGACGAGACTTGTCAGGATGAAAGGGCCGCCTGCCTGGCGCCGCTAATCGCCAGAGACGGGGCGGTCGCTGCCCACCTGGAGGGGGGCTGCGGTGGAGATTGGAGGGGAGGGGGGGCTCTTATTGGTGGAACGGCAATGGACAGCTACAGATTGAGTTATATGGGGGAAAGTAAAGTAAACTAGACATATGGTTTAATATATTAAACGGGGTATTTAGTAGCTACACAGGATGGGTTAGAAAACCGCCGTGGGTATGAAAATTGGTATTTTATTCCACGAGCTAAATTCTTAACATAGCCAGCCCTGAAATTAAGAGGGGGTTCAAAGATACACTGAGGACATTCTAATAAATCAATTATTGTATTTTCTTAACTTTTTAATTCTAATTATATTTTTAGTCATTAAAGGACATCCCCCTTGCCACGCCACTGATTCTTGGTCGTGGATGGCGTTCCATCGGGGCTGGCTAGTTGGGGAGGAAGAAGGTAGGAGCGAAGCCCAGGGAGCGAAGGGGGCCCCGTGAACTCACAATCCTTCACACACCACAACCTTGGACAATTGATGACAGAGAGACGGCCGTGAAGGGCTCACCTGAAGAAAAAGTGATAATAGACCTCACCAAGTCCGAGCCAGTGACCAGAGAAAGTTAGTCGACCCCAGTACCCCCACTCCACCAAACAAGTGGGAACCCATCAATGTTCTCTAACCTTAGGAATTGCCCCCTTTTCGCGGACATTTTGGCCTAAAAAGCACCCTTATTTTTCAAGAAAACGCGAATTTTCTGGCCCCTTAGTCGACCTGCTGACCAGCCCCCTCCCGGGGATTAAGTGGGTGTACAGTGAGGTGGGGATTAGCGTGTAGTCACCCCCTCTACCACCACCTCCTGACACTAACAGTCCCCGCCGAGGGCCGGCCGTCACTTCAAAGGTCCGCCATGTTATTGGGACCCTTATCAATCACGGGGGGCCGGGCCCGGCTGGTGGACGGGACCAGATTGGGACTGACGGGCCGACTTGACGGGCCGAGAGGGGGCCGACATGGGCCGCTGACAGATCGGACAATTAGGCCCGGGTAGGGGGACGTCTGGTCTGTGTTTGGGTGTAGGGGTGTGTTGGGGGTGGGGTGGTTAGTGGGGGTTGATAAACATGTCCACCGCTCGGCCAACTTACCAGCGTGCATGCACCTTCTTGACTTGGCCCCCGGTTTGGCCCTTTAGTTTTAACTTAAGCCTCCCTGGCCTTCCTCACCTCCTAACTTTCCACACTTCCCATATGCTTCATCTCCCCGTCAATCCTCAGACATAATATAATGCGCATCTAGTGATATTCTCCGAAAAGCCCATGCGTGCTCACACCCCGGGCTCACACTTCATTTGGGCTTGAGCACCTCCCAAATATCACCTGCCCTTTTTCATATGAAACTTCCTAGACAAAGTTTGGAAGATGGTGTGTATAATCATGTGACTGGTGGAATTTGTGTGGTGGGTCAGAAAATGTGTATTGTGCATGTGTATTTTGTCGGGAGGTATGTGTTGATGTGATATGTACCAGTGTGTGTGTGTGTGTGTGTGTGTGTGTGTGTGTGTGTGTGTATTGTGAGTGTATGTGTGTCGTTGTGTGTTTTTTGAGTAGGCCTATGTGTATGTGTGTGAGTGTGTGTGGTCTATGCTTATGCATGTAGTGAATGTTTATGTGTGCACGTCAGGGCGCACATGCACTATTGTGTATGTGCTTTGGCTCAATTAGACAAAATATTAATTTCTGGATATTGCCTACACAGCATATGTAAGGGAGAAGGGGAGAAGATTCCTCGCAGGCTATGGCTCAAGATGACTTTGCCGACAAATCTTGACAGAAGTTTGACAGTAGAACCAATACTCTAACCCTGTCGCCCTCTCCCCGTGTGTTTGTGTGATGTTTCCACGTGTAACGTATCAGGCCGTGTGTGTGATGTCTCAGGCCGTCTGATTTATCGGGGAGAGGTGTGTGTAATGGGGGCTGTCAGAGCAGACAGCGCCCCTAACGGTGAGTTATGGGGCTCCCCGGGGGGTCCGTGAGGCCCCTGAGGTAGGGGGGGGGGGGACAGCCCGGACCCATCACCCCCGTGACGGTAAACGGGCGGCCCCGTCGTCGGGGGGGCCGGAGACACCACAGCCGGCCCGCCGAGGTGTGGGGAGGGAGGTTGTCTCAGATAGTTTGAGGGAAACTCACTCCTCTCTGTCGGATTTCGGTGACTTCAGTAGCGGGATTCAGTCTTCAGTGGTGGGATTAGATGCCTTCCTGCTATTTTTATCTACGTTTATTTATTTATTCATTTCCTTTTTTTCGGGGGGGGGGGGGCAAAATATCATAATTGTGAAATTCTCAGCGGAGATGCTTACCATAGCCCCCTGCCCCTCCCCCCAAGCTTTTTGCCTATACATCTGGATCAGTGCAGATACAGGATTTCTAAATGAGGGGGGGGGGGGGGCGGAATCAGCAAATATGCTAAGTTCTAAAACGGCCCATTCACGCGCGCACACAGAGCATTTTTCCTATTAAAAGGAGGGAGGGGTCAGGACCCCTTGGACCCCCCTGGACCCGCCCATGTCGATCCATCCCTGGACTTGGCTTTGACATGTTAATAATAGTATGTGTACATTAAGAGATTAGTTTACAAAGGATGGTTTTCGGCCCTCAATAACTTATACCAGTTATAGCCTTCTTACTTTAATTAACTTTGGAGGTTAACTATTTTACTCTCCATGGTTAAATAAAGTTAACGTACTCTCCAATCGACGTCTCCGCTCCTTGCTCCTCTCATGTCCAACTTCAAAAAGTGAACTCTTTGTACTGTGTATTGTCTTCCTACCGGTAAGACAGCCTCACGGTGCTGCCACCTCGTGTAGAACAGCCGAACTGGTGAGACTGGACTTTCAGTCCTGAGGCATAGATGATTGTGTTGTTGGGAATCGGAACAGCCCTTTTAGACTTCAACATGCTGTTCAACACGCTCTCACAGTCATAAATTTAATGACAGTTCAATATATAGGCTTAATGTAGAAACTGATGCCACTCGTTGAGGGCGTAAGACATGATCTGGGATACCCTGCTCAAAGTCAAAAAGCACCTTGAAAGTCAGGGGAAACAACCCTGAATAACTCCACGCTGTATTCCATCTGTGGATTTTCTCAGCGAATCCATTACAGAGTGTAGTGAAGAAGTCGTTTACGCCCAGAGAGATATAGGCCTACTTTTGGACGATTGTCTAGATGAAAAGTGTATTTAATGCACTTGTTGTTATGAAGATCAATAATGTTTAACTTTTACATATGCCCAGGCCTATGTTAACACTTGACAGAACCGTTGACTCTGTTTTTCTAATGTCTCCGTGCTATTTCTTCTTCCCGGTTTCTAACTGTTTCTAATGAAACGGGTCGGAAGATTTCCTGTTGGTAGATCTTGTATACATGTACAGGAGACAGACATGATAAATAAATAAATATAACACAACGGAGACAACCCCCACCCCCACCACCCCTCTTTAGTTCTGTTTCCCGTATGTGTCCTTGATAATAAATTTTCTCCTTCTCTGTGTTTCTGTTTCTAATGAAACACAACTTTGCACTGTGTCCTTTGCCTCCCCACCCTTTCCATCCCACCCCACCCCTTCCCCACTCCAGGCTGTCAGGGTGAGACGCTCAGTAGTGGGGAGGGGCTCCTGGCGCTGTCAGCTCCGTGAGAAACCTGCTGAACACTGTTTGCCGAGTCCTCCTTACTCCTGGGTGCCCCTCCCCCTGCATACCTCCAGGATTTACCTACCACCTTCCCTCTCCTATCCACCCTACCTTTATCCCACCCCCACCCCCCAATCTCTCCTCGTTGATCACCTGCATGGGACCACGTCAACGTCACAAACCGGAAGTGGTCGACGATGGCGGCCACCTAGCGGCGAGCGGGGGAGCTAATTGAAGTGGGCGGGGGAGCCGTAGTCTAAGTAAATTAACACCTCTCGCAGTTTGTATTGTGAGTGTATGTGGCGGGGTGTGTGAGGTGGTGGCGGTTGGGGAAGTTGTTGGTGAGGGGTGGGGGGGGGGTGGCGATATTAGGGGGGCGCGGGGGGTAACAGTGTGTGTTTATTCCCCGTGCCCTCTCCCTTACACCCCGGTGACAATAACACGGACACCCGATCCCCGGTCGCCGGCCATCAAAGGTCCCGCGGAATGCGTCACTCACCCAGAGCCCGGTGATTGACAGGTCGGCTTAGCGGGGGCCTCGGGCTGGGGGGAGGGGGCACAAACAGTGCCCGGGTCGGACTACTTACCGAGCCCCCTACACACCGGCGCCCGCCACCTTCAAAGGACGAGCCGACTGGACAGGGTGGGGAGGGGAGGAAGGGGGTACTCCATGAGAAAAAAGTAATTGTAGTTATAGAAATGAACTAGTATATACCTTTCCCTGGAACCTGCGCAGTCCACCGGCTTTTCTACCTATTGGGGCTTTTGGTAAATGGGTCACTTTACTTCATATAGGTTAACTATAGAAAATTAAAGTTGTTTCATTTTTAATCCACTAGGACGGCGCCACCTTTATGAAAATGATGTACAGTATACTAATAACGTTGATAAACACATTTGAGATGTTGGGGTTTGAGAACAAAAGTGACACAATTCACGCATACCATTTTTTTTGCTCATTTACTACTGATTTAGGACTCTTCATGATTATTTCCATATGATGAGTATTATACAGGGACGTAGTTAGCCCCAAAACTGAGTGTACTCACTACCAGGCCCCGGGTTAATACCGTTATAACAGGTTATAATCACATTCAATTGTACTCAAACTCCATTTTGGATATTTTTTGTGTAATTGAGTGTATGTACTTGTGTTTTGTGCCTCATGAAACCTATGGCAATGCTGCACAAAGTAGGGCTACTTTAATATACATAGCTCCAAGTTTCCTCCCGTCCATGAGATCTCCCCCCCCCCCCCCCCCCTTCTCCCGGAGTCCCCTGTCCCCAAATAGAGCGGAGTGGTGTGAGGGGCCACTCATTACAGGGGATAAAGTCCTCCTTAGTCCCGCTAAAAGCTGGTCTCAAAGCCCCCCTACGCCTCCCTCAGAGGGGCGGCAGACTTAGCACACCTGACACGGGGAGAAGTGGTCATCTCCACAGGTGAGGAGGGTAGGGGGGAGTCTGTCTGGTCCGACCTACTGTTTCCCAAAGTGGGTCTGTATACCAGGAACCATTTTAAGCAGGATTCCACCCTATGTCCCAGAGTGCTTTGCAACCGCTGGATACAGCAGAAGGTGGCCATAAAGAACCTGCAGGTATATAACAAGTGAAGGGGAAGCCCAGGCTAATTACAAATTAATTGGCTAATTGAAATAATCCTGCCGTTATATGCAAATTTATATACTGACCAGTCAGGCCCATCGGTTTTGAGTGGGTGTACGGACCTAAAATGTAAATGCTAAGTAGGCCAGGGACGGACTAGGGTCAAGGGAGGGATAACTCCCCCCCCCCCCCCACCTTTGCCTTGACAAATCTGCCAATCCCTCCCCCTTCAACCTACTCAGTATGTATACCTGTAAACCTCTCCTCTTTCTTCTCTTGCCGCCCCTCGACTCAACGCTCAAGGCCACGGCTTACAAACACACAAGAGACACAGACATTCCTGCTTTATAACTATGTCCAACCGACAGACCCTAAAACAGCCCCAGCTAATGCAAGAACATGCACTTTTCTTCTGAGGAAACCCAACTTTCCCAGAGAATCATACTTTCAACTCACAGGTTTCAACTTGAATGCCCCCCCCCCCCCCCACTCTTTTTATCTGGTGAAAATGGAGTCCCACATCAATATACAATTATACATATATATTTCATACATAGTTGCATATACATGTGTATATCTGTAAATATATAACCAAGAAGTGTTAGTGTTTGGATTATACAAGGCTGTATTTGCAATCTTCTCACAGTTTAGATTGAATGATATTTTAAATTATGAATGTAGAATTTCAGAAGACAGCCGCTGCTGCGTGGCTATAGTCGTCAAAGCTCTTATCTACCCTTTACGAGACATGCATCTGTCAATGGCCGTCTTCTAAAGGTGTAACAACCGGGGGTAACAACCTGTCGGACATTTAGAGCAAGTGACAGTAGAATGTACGTTTCGGCACATATTGAGTTACACCAATCTTTCACCTTGAAATGGTCCTCTTAGAAGGTAACCATTGTGGAAACCAGTTTCTTACAGGTGAGGCCATTATAGAGGACCATATTTCAGGAAGGATATACGAGATCAGAGGAAAGTTCTCTTTGTATTCTGTGTAGCTGGTTGCAATGGTGGTTTTCCCTCCGGCTTTTCTAAGACGTTTGTTACTTTATACTTTGTCCATCCATTTAAATTGCCTATGACAGGATGGCATCTGGTGGCAGCATGAAAGGCCAGTAAAGGTCTTCTTAGTTTTTCTATTAGCGGTACATTCCTTTACATGGATGAATAATGTGTTTCTACTCATTTGAGGTCAGATCGAGATGTTCTTTGCAAATAAATCTTATAAAATTATTCTCCTGTCACTTGAGCAGTGAAATGTAAAATGTCCCTCAAATTAAAGCCAGCGAATTACCTTCCTTCCAGCCTATCAGCGAGTCCTTGACTAAAGTGTCCATACCAGAACTGTGTCCGTATTTGATGGTCATTTCCTGGTGGTGACCTAGAGAAAACAATAACAAAAGAGGAGGTAGGGGGGTGTAGTGGGGAAGGCCCCCCTTGGAGAGAGGTCTAAAGGGACAGCCATATGTAGGTAGCCTTCATTCACACACAGCTGATGGCAAACAGCGGCTGTTTTGTCGGCCAGTTGTTGCCGCCCAGTGTGCAGTCAACGGCAGGCAATGCGATACACATGTCGCAGGCGACGAGGCTAGGCAGGAAGGAGAGGAGGGGGGCTTTCTTTGATGTCTTTCTTTCTGCCGTGCGCTCGGTGGGGGGTCTGCCCGCCCCCTTCGTCCCTCGCTAAGCTGCCCTCATGTGACCGACAATTCGCACCACATTGCTGCTGATTTTCACACCCAAACACACACAGTGTGCCCAGAGGGGGGATGTGGGGGGAAATTAATGAAGTTCACAGGGCCCTCACAAAAGGGGGCCCTCCCTGTAGGTTCGGGCTCAGAATGTGGCAGTCAGGTGTGACAGGGAGAGGTACACAGGTAAGGGGTGGGAAGGTGGGGGTTGGGGGAGGGGGGGGGGGGGGAGGGCTGTCCTTGGGAATGGGGCACTTATTTGAATTGGGAATGTAGATAAGACCACAAATAAAAACAAGTAGCTATGTATAGGTTTTAGGGTTGACTTTATTACTCTGCCCCGACCCGAAGGTTTTTCTCAGAGAAAAACATGGTGAAATTTATTAAAATGGATCATAAATGCGGAAATCTATATTAAGATTTAAGTGACAGTATCATAGTACGTAATAAAGATGTTATAAATATCACAGGTGTATCAAGGAAGTTCTTAATTTTTGACACAATCTGAGTGTATCATTACAGTAAAAAAAGATACATGTACTTAGAAAAAATAAATATTCCGATCTGTTGACCTTATTTCTTTGGGGGCATGAAATCTGGCCTCAAGAACTTTTTTTTATGTCTAACCTATATACAAGTGACAGAAAACATATCTACCAGTTGCCCTATAACAGAGATATGTTTCAACACGTTTCTTTCTTTTAAAGAAAGAAATATTGATGTTCACTATGTAAATACATCGAGATACATAAGTCTTATAATATATCTCTATGGTAAATAGCTAGGTATAGTGTGTCACAGAAGCAAGTATGTCAGAGTATGATAGGTTTTTATAATTCCTTGATGAACACTTAGAAGAATGTACTGAGTTCCTACAATCTATATTGATTATTTGTGATATGATGTGTTATGATGTCTATGCTCCCAATTGGTGATGTAATATCATAGATTGTTACTGTTTTGTCAATATCAATTTTGTACATTTTTCATAATAATGCTAATCAATGTAATAATCTGAAAACCAGGGGCAACCCTGAAGTTTATTGCTAATAAAACCTTTAAAAAAAAGAGAGAAACCCCCCACTCCATGTTGGGGTTTGTTGCTGCTTCTCGTCTGTACATTTGTTTATAGTGAATCAGCCTTTTCAGACAAAATGGCCATGTACCTTGTGCATACCACTTTTTCATTGGAAATTACTTATCATTCAATAACAATATCAGTATACAAATTCCGCTACAACCCAGGCTACAAACGTCCATGCAGATGAATTACAACCAATATAACAGGTTTAAATCTAAAAGATATGGTAGAACCTGAACTAATTCCAACGTGAAAATAGTATTAGGAAAAGGTCTCTAATCTGGCATTAAATATTTGCCTAGCCACAGCAATGACAGCAATGTAATACACTTCATCACGTTCACCTAATTAATAACATTTACCTGTAAATGGTTATTGATCATATATTTGTTAAGAGTGTTTATCTTTTGATTGAGTGTCCTTGAGATGATTTATATACGATGGTCATCTTGCACCTTTCATGTGCCATATCTCAGTGAAGATATCACACTACTTTGATTAGTTTGTAGTTTGTACACTTCGTCAGATTTACAAGATGAGAGGCGTGAGACCTGTAGATACATCAGATTAAAGACGTTTCAGGGTCACATATCATCAAGCGACAATAGATTGGATAATAACGGGAAGAACAAAGGCTTAATAATGATGATACCTGTAGAATGGTTGAGTTTGCTCGATGATAATTAGCAGGGTAATATAAGTGGAGCCAAAACCTTAATTTTGTTGTTGTTTTTTTAAATACAATACAATACTTTATTCACCGTCTCTTTTCAGACCAAAAGAGTTCCACGGCCTTACGTGATAACATATTTATAAAGGGAACATGGTGTGACAGTTTAAATCAACAATATTTAAAAAAATACTTGTACCATACTACTTTTTTTTTTTTTTACAATTTCAGGGTGCCATGAGAACACATGTGACAGTAACGTTAACCATTTCACCTGAAGGAAACAACTGTAGGTAAGTTAATTATTGGTTGGATGTTGTCCACACAAAATTGATAAACAACAATCTTAATTTACGACGTCGAAATTCAATAAAGGGAGGTCTGATATATATGTGGGGATGTCACTGTGGTCACACACACACACACACACACACACACACACACACACACAGAGGAACGCTCTACAGACGCAGGGACAAGATAGGCGGGGGGGGGGGGGGGGGCGGGGGGGGGGGGCGTAGATAAAGTTAATCAGGTGTTATCACAGGTGTGATTAATGGTCCAATCGCATCTAAACAACACCTGGATGTTACACCTGTATTCCGCACCTCATGTCACGATGTGACCAAACAAGAATGAGTGCCTTGGCAGGCATTTAAGCACCAAGATAATCTACCGAGAACACGATGGAATACCCATGTGAACAAATATTCAAATGAAAATTAATATCCTTATCTAGTTGGCTTTGTATCTAATATTGAATTTATGATTGCCTTCAAATCTACTTCCTGTTACAAACAATCTAGTTCCGGTCTTCCTGGTAGCTGAATCGACCCTCCTATGGTGTTTTATATTGGCTCCCCCTCATTGGACTGTACACAATAAAAGCAACATTCTTTTCCATTTGGAATGAGCAACTTCTACAATTAAGGGTCCCCCCCCCCCCCCCCGGAAAAAACTATACATCCAATTAAAAGGTACATTTTGTTTAACTAATCCATAGAAATATTTATGATACCGTGTCAAAGTTATAAAAGAATGGCATCCTCGAAATTCACGATTACACCCTTTTCATACGTGTGGCGCCCATCTAGCGGGTGTGTCTGAACCAAGTTGTTGGGACATGGAGGCGTCCCGGGAGGCGTCCAATGAAACAGAACCCTAGGTGTTGGGTACAAGGTGTCAATTGTAGAGTCAACTGCGCAAACTCGTGAAAAAGGTGCATACTTGTAACAGGTGAGGGATACATGTGGCTCTATCCAATGGTGGCCTAATCCCCTTCCTAATCCGGATTAATTAGCCTACAGGACCAGTCCCCTCACCTGCCAGTTTGACAATCAAGGTGTGCGACTTATCTCACCTGTGTGTTGACGGAGCAGATAAAGGGGGTTAATTAACACCTGTAAATCACCTGTCCACTTGGGGGGAGGTGAAGTGGCCACTTTGGGACGCGGGGCGTCGGACTCGGCGAGGTACTGCCTTGTGGGTGGGATGGGGGAGGGAGGTAGAAGCGGGGGGCTGGTTGGGGGGGGGGGGGGGGCGACACTTTCAAGATCAATAACCACAAATAACAATAATGATAACTTGTCATTTTCTGGATGTTGTTCACCACTCATCTGTGATTTTCCTAAAAAGTGGTTGGATGCCCCTCAGGCTTGACATTCACCATCTTTGCTTTTGTTCGGCAGTCGGAACTCTTTCAAGCCAAAGTGCCCCCCCCCCCCCCCCCCCCCCCAGGGAGATGTGGTGGAGGTGGGACATAAAGACATCAAAGTTCTCATAAGGATATCAAAACTTGACTGTGCAACTTTGAGCCCTTGTGATTGTTCCCCTGATGAATTGTTGAACAAACCAGTCAACCGTGTCCCGTTGGCTGACCAATAGAAAGATTTTTTTTTTTTTTCAAGAAAATATTGCCCAAACGGGATCGTAGACTTAAATAACTCTAATGTACTCTATCTTCAGGTGATCAGGCCAAACTTGCTGCAGCTAGGGTCACTTGGTGTTCTAAGCACAATAACGGGTTTCGCTCTAGCTGTCCATCCTTGGCTGTCCTTTCATGTATATTGTAATAATTATATCTTCATACTCTTAGTTTTAAACGATATGGCGACAGTTTATGGTGGGAGAAGCACAGGAAGCTCCACAGCTTTCAGTCAAATATTTTTAGGTTGGTCAACTCTGTTGAAGTACCACCCTGGTAGGCCTGCATGTTGCTCCCTCTCTAGGATCAGTCGTGACAGTGACAGACAGACGTGAATCAATTAGTGTCAAGACAGATGTCTGTCAAGACACAGTCAGTATCCCCTGGAGAAAACTTGGAGACATGTGACAGGAGGCAGGCTTAGGGTGAGGGTGTGGTGATGACATTGTAAGGAGAGGGGGCAGGGGTTTCTATGGAAAGTCATCAACTGTCAAACTTCTGTCAAGATTTGTTTGCAAGGTCATATCGAGCCCTAGCATGCGACGGATCCCCTCCCCTGCTCCCCCACCTCTGCTGTGTAGGCAATATCCAGAGACAAATACTGTGTTTAATTCAGCCAAAGCACATACACAAATGTGCACATGCGCGCAAACATACAAACATTCACCACGTGCATAAGCACACACTCACAAACATACACATACTCAATAACACATCACACATACTCACACACACATACATACATGTACACTCACCACACACACTCACACATACACACAACCCACATGCACACACCATAGACCCTCAAACACACACACATGAATGCATTCGTTCACACACACACACACACACACACACAAACACACACACACACACACAAACACGCACAGAGTGTACTTGTTAATCATTTGACCTGATAACATGTTGTTCCAATCTCAAGGATACCTGTCGTACAATTTGTAGTCAAAAGTAACCCCCCCCCCCCCACCACACCCCCACCCCACCCCTATTGACCACACTCGTCTCCTCTGTTTGTGACTCTCTGACCCTGTCTCCCGCCCTGTCTAGTTCACGGCCCCCACCACCAGGGGTGGACATGGCAAACCAGGGGTGGATCCAGGGGTAAGATCTAAGGGTTGCAGTCCCCCCCCCCCCCACACACACACACTCCTCTTTAGACGGGACTTATACTTCACATGGAGAAAAAAAAGACGTTGCACGTGTGCAACCAAATGCAAAACATTTTAGTACTTAGCCTAATTCAGACCCACTTTTCAAATAATGCATCCTCCCCTGGAAAGAGGCAGCAGAGACAAGCGTTGTTGTACCTAAATAAGAGACAATTTGGTAAGAGAAGTTTTAAATACATGTTTCTTCATTTCCTACACTCAACGTTATAACTGCAAAGGCCAGAATGGTTCTCATGTTTGCTTTTTATAAAGGCTTCTTATGAAGAGTATCAGGTGAATCTTTTCAGGGTTTTCGGCAATAGATATTCTGAAATCCCGGGTAAACATTGGCGACGATGTAAAATTGTCGAGTGAGAGGTGGCTTCCCAGGGTGGCTTCTGGCTGCTGATTGCGGCTTGGGACAGGTCCGTAGTGTGGCTGGTGGTGGTGTGGGGCCATACTCCCTTGTCGTTTCACATTCCCCAAGAAATGATTACAAGGGAATCTGAAGCGAGAAATGAGTATGTCTGTGTGGCTCCTGGAGACCCTAGGCCGGGGCCCCACACCACCTAAAAGGTACGGCACTGTGAATGTGCGCGTGGGGGAGGGGGGCACTTTACCCTTACCATTGTACCCTGGTTGCCGGGCCTAACGCTTTCTGATATGATGATGACGCATAAAAGGCCCCGGTATGGAGTAATCGTTGCATCGGTGTCCGCGCGCTCCAGAGCACACCCTTTCCGCGTTGCAACGGCGTCCGTGCACACAAGCGCACACTAATTTGGACACTCTGTTCCAGCTCACTCGATTTCTCGCGGGGCTCGGGGCACTTTGGTAGATAACGCCACTCTGTCCCGGCACACTCGATTCAGAGCGACGCGGGGCGCTCTGGTAGATAACGCCGCGCGCTATCCGCGCAGAATCAAGACCTCTGTTCCGGGCCCAATACTAACGCTCTGCTTAGTGGGCCCGGGAACCAGGCTATTACCATTGGCATGCACATGTTCTTTTTTTTTCAGAAAATCATCCTATCCTCATGGAACTTTTTTAAACGAGATAGTGTTGCTCAATAGGAAAAATGAAAGAAAAAATAAATAAATCAACCAAAAACCCATTAAACACAAAGTTACAAAAGCACCTCCACCCCCCCCCCCCCCCTCCTTCCAATGTGCTGGATTCGCCAGTGGGTAGAGGGCGAGGTAACCAACTTCACTGTTACCCCCTAGCTGGGCATAGTAGTGCCACAGTTACAGGCTCCGAAAGCAGGGGCGGATTGACAGGACAGAGGGGTGAGCGCCCTCCCTTTCCAGAGAGAAAAGTGCCCCCCCCCCCCCCCGCGCTCCACCATCACAATGTTTGGTCCGCCGCTACTACAATAGGTCCTTTAAATGTGAAATGGAGAGGATGGCTGACATGGGCGGATCTAGAACAGTGGCGGATTTAGAGGGGCCCCCCCTCTTTTTTGGGGGGCCATTTTTACATTTTTCTTAATATAAAACTCGCCCAAGAGGTAATAAAGGGAAAAAGTGTCCAATAGCGCCCCCCTTCTTTTTTTTTCAAAACCCTGGATCCGCCACTGTAGAATTTTTTCAAAGGAGTGGGCCTTACATACACATTTCCAGCGCCCCCCCCCCATGCAGGGTACGGTTTTACCACCAATGCCTTCCCCCCCCCCCCCCCCCCATAAGATAGGTAATGATAAGTAAAAAAAAATTTAAAAAAAAGATAAGATTGGTAAATAGCTAAAAAGAAAGAATAAAATAAACATAAAAATATGGGGAAATGCTAAGTAAAATAAACTGTCACTGGATGTCAATGTTAATTATAACAGAGACATTAAAGGACACTTTAAAATACTTTCAGTCCTGTAGTTGCATCATTAGGTCTTTGGTCTACACATAGTCGTATCAGTTGGTGCCTTGATGCACGTCCCACACTCCTCCTAGTCATGTATTACCTGTACACGAAGAGTCCCTCCCTTCGCTTTGGTTACTGCGACCCTTGTTCCCACAGCCCTCCCTCAGTCTCCTCAGCTATCCCTTCCTGTTCTCACTCCCTGCCTCGCTCCTCCTAAATCCCATACATATACACAGGTCTCTCCAGGTTCTCCGCCCCTCTCAGGTCCGCCACCCCCCGGCCCCCCTCCCCGGGGGGTCGGCTGTGAAGCCCGGCCGACGATCTGCCTTCAAAGGCGGGCTCCGTGGGCCGTGTTTAAACACCGGGTCGCCGGGTGGACGCCCGTGTTTACGGAGCTCCTGCCCCGGCGACCCCGGCCCCCGGCCCCGCGACACGGGACCGGGCTTCAAAGGGCCTGGGGCCGGGGGGAGGCCGGGGGGAGGGACGGGGGGAGTGATGGGGGCCGGAGTTGGGCCCGGGGTGTTGTGGTAAGTCGCCGGCCCGACACGGAGACGGCGCGGTCAGGTTTCGGCGCTGTTTGCCGAGGAATACGGCCCTCCTGTCAATCACCCGGCGCCCGCCACTCAAACTGGGTGTGGGGGAAAACGAGGCAGTGGCGGATACAGGATTTCGAAAAAGAAAGAAAAAATCCTCATATTAATAGGCTAAGTACTAGAACGTTGTGCATTTGTGCTCATGGCGCAACCTTTTCTTTCTCTTTGTCAAATTTTAAGTCCCGACGAAAAAAAAAGTTGGTGCTGGACTGACCCTTGGATCCGCCCCCCGCCCCCTGCCCCTAGGGGAAGCGAGTCCCAGGGGCTGGAAATTCAGAAAGAAAAAAAAACCTTCCTAACAGCGCCCCCTTCTTTTCAAAAAGCTGAAACCTACACTGCGTGTCCCACCCCCTTAGATCAGATCAGAGAGAGTAAAGTTAAAACTTTAACTTTACTCCCTCTGATCAGATAATACCCCTCTAGCAACCAGTTTCCCCTCCAGCGGCTATGTATAGTAAACCCTCCAGCCCCCTTTAGTCCATTCTGACCCAGATTAGCTATTGCGGACGTAACTACAGTCTACCCCCTCTAGTCCCCTCTCGTGCCCCCTCCAGTGGCTAGTGTCTCCTCCAGCGGCTGGTGCCTCCTCAGGAGGCTACTTCCCTCTCTATAGCTAGTGCCTCTCCAGGGTTGGCTAGTGCTCCCTTTAGAGGCAAGTGCCCCCTTCAGCAGCTAGTGCCTCGATTTTAAGCGGCAAGTGCCCCCTCCAGCAGCTAGTGTCACCCCAGCAACTAGTGCCCAGTGGCTAGTGCCCCCTCCAGCAGTGTATACCCTCTTCAGCAACTAGTGCCCCCTCTAGCGGCTGCTGCCTCCTCCCGGGTGTCTCCTCTAGAGGCTAGTGTCCAGCCCCTCTCCAGTGGCTAGTGCCTCTCCAGCATCAACTAGTGCCTCCTTTAGAGGCTAGTGCGCTCTTCAGCAGCTAGTGCTATCTGCAGCGGCTAGTGTCCCGTGCAGCGGCTAGTGTCTCCCTTCATTAGCTAGTGCCCCATCCCCCAACTCCCAAGTATAGCGGATGGTGTCTCCCATGAAATGTTACAAATTTGAATCCATTGTACATGTAGTACCTCAATAGGCGAGAGGCTCTTTCTTTTAAATTGTTTTTATTTGAGTCAAGAATAGTGACCGGGCATTGGTCTGCTGACCAATGGCCAGACATTGATTCCATACACTATTTGCAACAGGCCTTACTATTGGACACTGGTCACCTGACCAGAAACTACCAATCACCTCCATTCTCACACAGACATTCCCGCCACTGGACTACCTGTTGCTTCTACTGAATGGACATTTAATTTTTGTGCGACTGAGTTATGTCAAGAAACCCTCTTGGACTGCACAGGAATGCAAAAACTGTAGCAAATATACGCCTAACTGGTTTGGCGTGCCCACAGAGAAAGCAAGGAGTCCATAATACCGGAGGTAAAGGGAAAAACTTACGGAGAGACAGTACACACCGGACCCACTGTGCCCGAGACAACATGGCCGGCGACGACCCCCCGGCTCATGCAGACCCCCCGGCTCAGCAGGACGCCGGTCTGCCCGGAGGACAGCAGGGTGCAGCGGAACCACCGCCGCCCCCTCCTCCCCCGTCGCCTCCGACACTGGCCTCACTCCAAAAACTTATTCAGGATCTTAACGAGAAAGTGGACAGGGCAGCGAAGTCACGTTCCCGCACTCGCTCAGGTAGCCACGGATCCCGTACGCGGCGCTCGTCCCGCACATCAAAGGGCTACTCGCCCACTAGTGCTCGTAGCAGTAGCCGCCGAAGGTCCCGCTCCCGCTCCAAGCGCCGGACAAGGTCACGATCTCGTCGCCCAAGGTCCTCTTTCACGAGATCACGGAGACGCCATAAGTCGTCAAGGAGATCCCGATCCCGCTCCAGAGACTCACATACGCCTAGGAGGCGTTCACGAAGGTCAACCAGCAGACGTACACGATCACGGTCACCGAGAGAGCTGCGCCGCTCGCCGTCAACACGCCGCAGTGCGGACAAGGCCCTCCAGCGCCAGTACCCCCACCTGGGACACTCATCAGGTAAATTTCTAAGTACTAGAGATTTAACACTGCAGCCATACGATAACCTCCCCCCTATGCTCAAAAAACAGGCTAGAGTGAGAAAGTCTCGTAGGGACATGACTTTCCCCGAGTATGTGTGTGGGGTTCTTAGGATGGCTATCCCCCACCTTGACCCAATGTCCGATATCCATGCCCTCATTACACATGCATCCGAGGTTGCCCAGGACGCGGCCACAATTAAATGGCCCTCGGTTAGAAATTGGTCCCAATCTGTCATGGCCCATATCGAGGATAAACAAGCGTCATGGCATGATACCGAGCTTATACAAAGTGAGCGAACCCGACTGTCCTGGATACCATCCCGAAGTGACACTGCAGACAGGATTCCATGCCCTGACTTCAACAGGGATCGCTGCTCTGAGAAACGAGAGCATGTCAAGGACGGTATTACCTGGACGCACGCGTGTGCTCTCTGCTTCTACGCAATAGGCGAGGAACGCACATCGCACGGGGCCTTTAGATGTGGCTCTAAAAAAGTGTTACGGTCCCATGAACACGACAGATCGGATACTCGCGCTAGGGCTAACAACAATCAACGAAACAAGCGCGATAAGCAAGACACTGCTTCAAAAAACTGAGTCGCGCCTGGAGCCCCGGCCTTTGCGCACGGCCGAGCCCCGAAACCAGGCTAAACACTCAACACAAGTGCGCCAGCACTCAAGCGTTTAATTGCCTAGCTGTTAGCACGGCGGAACGCTTGATTGCCCCATCAACTGACCTAGTAAACCCCTCGGGGCAACAAGGTCATGACCTATATACTAACAGTTACACTCTCCAGCCCACCTCTACTTCGCACGACACGTGCTTGGATCCGGACTCGAGCAGCTTTGGCGACACACCTTCACGAGCGACAGGTGACCCCTGCACGAAAAAATGGGACTGTAATTTCGTGGATATACAGTCTCAGCATGGGATTAGTCACCAGAGTACAGGAGACAACGGCGTCTCCCCCAGCCACGGCATCTGCCGCACCCTCCCGCCCACACGTGTTTCTGCCCCCGCGCCATCTTCAACCGATGTCTGCAGTCGGCGCTACCCCGATGACTCCACGGAATCGCACCCCTACGGCTCGGATAGCCACACCTACCCTTGGGGCACCGCCGCCACAACCGGCCATACGGAACTATGCACCCCTGAGCATACTTCGTGTGGTCCGTCCAGCGACAACTATACGGATGTACCGGCCCGTCGACCACACGTACGCCGCCCGGCACCACCTCACGGCCCCTCTGCTCCCAGGCCCGATGCGACCGGCATGCCCGGTCCGCCCGGCCATCCAACCCCGACAACAGCAACGAGCTATGCCGTCCACTCCGGTCCTACAGTTATCGTTGACAACACGCCCTCGCATGACTACCCGCCTGCATCCATATGTGATCCAGCAGCCGTCAACGAGGTCGGCGATGAGGAGCAGCACCAGGGCGACCATTACGTATACATACCAGCCGAGTCCGCAGAGGATAGCTTGGCCACAAGGGATAGACCGTCAACGGCCAGCGCTCGCACCCGACAACGCCTTACTGGTAACGCCGGACACAGTGCGGCCCCCTCGGCCAGCGGACGCCCTCCCCACCTACGCTCGCTGGGCCCTTCCGACGCCAATGCAGCCAGCACCGAACCCACTGTATCTCCACACGAATACCATCCCGACTGGAGGACACCTCCATCTTTTCTAACGAGGATCGGGTACCCGGACCCCCCTCACGAGGATACCCTCGCGGCAAGGGGGGGGGCCTGGAGACACTGCCACGAGCCGGCCCTGGAGCACCAGGCGGCCCCTTGGCCCCCTCCCGCCAGTGTCCAATCCCCGGACTTCACCTCATGGCCCTTCCCCACCCTTCAGCTCCCGACTCAGCTGGCTAGGATATACGACACTGCCAGGCAGTCGGGGGTCTACAATCATGTGGCCCCTCGTGTACTGGTGGAAACCGACCTCATACTCACCGAATGGGACGCCAGGGCTACAGGACACCCCGACGATGGATGGATCCTAGATGGGATCCGATACGGCTTTCCCATACAGTACGTGGGTCCGCCTAATTACCGGCCGATAAGTAACTACAACCACTCGTCCGCCAGTAATTATGCCTCGTCTATCAAAGACTACGTTCAAAAGGAGACTGCCCTCGGCGCCCTACATGGCCCCTATGACCGCCCGCCCTTCACGCCTTGGTTCTGGGTAAGTCCACTAATGACTCGAGAAAAGCCAGACTCAGATGAGAGAAGGGTAATAGTCGACTTGTCTTACCCGGACGGGGGCGTGAATAAATACATCTACCCCCACGTGTTCAACTCCCGCCCAGCAATCCACAACTTACCTACGGTCGAGCGAGCCGTGGAGACTATCGCTAGATGCCCCCCCGGAGACGTGCACCTCGCCGTCATCGACCTCTCCAGGGCGTACCGCCAATTTCCGGTTCCGCCAACTGACTGGCCCCTTCTTGGCATCTACGTGGAGGGGAAATATTACTTCGATGGACGCATTCCCTTCGGGGCTCGAATGTCCTCATTTGCCATGCAGTCATTGGCGGAATTCCTGCGGCGCGCCCTGGGAGAGATGGGAATCTGCACACACGTCTATCTCGATGATATTATTATAATATCCAACTCCAAGGAGCAGGCTCGGGCACATTACGAGCGCACCCTCACACTCTTGGCGGCACTCGGTCTGAAAGTAGCCACCAAGAAACTCAAACCTCCGGATAGAAAGACGGTTTGGTTGGGCATCAGGATAGACCTAGACGCCAACATTCTCTCTATCCCGCCCGACAAACTCGAACAAATACACAAGTGTTTGGCTGCAGCAGCTCGCAAAACGGTTATTACCAAGCGCCACCTGCAGTCGCTGCTGGGTTATATCAACCATTTGGCGAAGGTAGTGCGCGCGGCCAGAGTCTTCGTGTCGCGGATGCTGGCCGCCCTTAGAGCCGCCCATACGGACCAGGTCTGTGTCACCCGCCAAGTCAAGGCTGACTTGGCATGGTTTACCAGGTACCTCGGGACAGAAAACGCCAGGGCCATCATACCCCACAATAGGACAGTGCTGCGCATCTGGGCCGACTCCTCGCTCCAGGCGGGTGGCGGTACTGACGGCGCCAGGTGCTATGCCTGCACCTACCCTAAGAGCGCGGCTGATGAACACCACATCACCCAACTAGAAGCGCTAAATGTCCTGGCGGCTACTAGAGCCTTCGTCGACAAGACACACGCGGGAGGCATAGTGGAGGTGTATTGCGACAACTCATCAAGCGTCGCCGCTTACACCTCAGGCCGGGCCTGCGACCCAGTCCTGGCGGCCTGCTCCAGGGCCATGTGGTTTAAGGCGGCCCAGACGCAGACCTCTTTCACCTTCACCCATGTGCCGGGGGAGGGCATGATCCTCCCGGACGCTCTGAGCCGCTCACACTATGACCCGGTTAAGCGTATGGCTGCGGATAGGATTATAAGTAACAATTCCATGAGGCGCATTAGCGTCACCTGGGCTCACTATAACTATGCCTCCTTTCTCTAATTACAGACAGCATGGCGGCCAGACTTGCGGAGCAGGCCCGGGACCGCCAACGCCACGCCCACCGTCCCGGCACTGTCAGGGCGAGGGAGTCAGCTGTTCGCCTGTACCTGGCCTTCTGTACCAGAATAGGAGTCAACTATAAGAAAGTGGCCTATTACCACATATGCTGGTACCTGGAATACCTCGCCCGACACACTGCAGTTCCAGCCACCATCTCGAACTCCCTCTCGCACGTCAGGACCTTCTATGCGTTGGCGGGCCTTCCCACAGCTCCGCTCCATCATTACAGGGTCGGCCTGGCCATGCGTGCTTACAACATCACCCTCCGCCACGTCCCGGCCCCCCGCGCCCCAGTGAACCCGGACACCTTAAGGCGCATACTCAGTGGCACGGCCCGACTTTCACACCCGGAGCTTACACGGGTGTTGATTTTATTCATGTACTTGGGTTTCTTTCGCCAGAGTACGGTGGCCCCACCGACTGTTGCTGCTTTTGACTCAACCCGCCACTGGACTATATCTGACGTCAATCACGTTGACGGGGGCCTGGAAGTAAGGGTGAAGTGGTCGAAGACAATACAATCGTCCGCTCACGCCACTCACGTCCTACTACCCACCACAGCGGATCCGGCGGTCTGTCCTGTAAAGGCCCTTACGGCCTACCAGGCTACTGTGCCTCCATCTGATTCGGCGTCGACCCCCCTCTTCCGCCATAAGGACGGAAACCCGGTGACTGTTCCGTACATTCGCAAGCAGTGGGCCAGCCTGGTTACTTGGGCCGGACTTCCGCAAGCCACCTACTCGCTCCATAGCCTAAGGCGAGGTGGCGCTAGCTATGCCTATCACCAGGGAGCTGCTCGAGTCGAAGACGTCATGACTCAAGGAACTTGGAGATCCGACGCTGTACGGGCTTATATTCGTCCCGCCCGCGCGCAGCATAGTTCGGTTCACAAGGCTCTCCACCACGTCTAGCCTCCTATCGGTTTGGCGTAATGGAACTCAGGAACTATCTTCCTCCGAGCGTCACCGCTCTATATACCTACACACTGATTGTGTGTTTTATCCTTCGACGTTCTTGTGTAACAAAGTTATATTACCACACCTTATTAAAACTTCATAAATTTTAAGCCTGTTTCTTCGTTGTCACTTAATTAATGTGACCGGGCATTGGTCTGCTGACCAATGGCCAGACATTGATTCCATACACTATTTGCAACAGGCCTTACTATTGGACACTGGTCACCTGACCAGAAACTACCAATCACCTCCATTCTCACACAGACATTCCCGCCACTGGACTACCTGTTGCTTCTACTGAATGGACGTTTAATTTTTCCCGCCCACCTGCAGCCCTTTATTATTTACTTACTTATTACTACCATTATCTCACTAGGGCGTAATGGAACTCAGGAACTATCTTCCTCCGAGCGTCACCGCTCTATATACCTACACACTGATTGTGTGTTTTATCCTTCGACGTTCTTGTGTAACAAAGTTATATTACCACACCTTATTAAAACTTCATAAATTTTAAGCCTGTTTCTTCGTTGTCACTTAATTAATGGCTCAGTATTGCTGATCTTCAGCCCATTCCCACTCTTTATTCAGCCCCTGTTGACAACATGTCTTACAATTAGCAGCCTGTGCTCCCGCATTGAATAGAAAATAACATATGTAAGTATAGGGGTTTTGAACAGAGATCAAACTGTCCTTCTCGATATTGTCGAAGAATACACCCCCCCCCCCCCTCCTCCTCCACTCACCAACCACTCCCTCCATATGGCGTCCCTTGACATCCCCCTTGACGTTCACCATTTGGCCAGCAGGGGTACAATTCACTTTGACAGGAAAGGCCTGGTTGGGGGTAGAGGTAGGGTTTGGCTCTGGGAGTGAGTAGGTCCGGCTGGTCAGTTGTCAGGTGTTGAGGGAACCTGTCCGGTCAGAGAGACAGTTCACACCTGGACGTGGATTGAGCTCCACCCCACCGGAGGGGGGGGGGGGGGGCACAGGCTGTATGAAGGTTTTTTATTTTAATTATTTGATTAAAAATAACTTCAGGTTTCCCGGATCTTCCAGTTATAGATGAACATTATTCATAATTATTATATAGGTAGGTAGGTGTTATGAACAAAAGTAGTTCTTGGAAAACAAACATATTCAAATTGTAAACCAGCAGCCGTAATTCAGTCAGTTAATTAATATACTATTACGATAATTGCTTGTAGGTCTTATCTTGAGATTTCAATATACATTTGAAAGAGTAAAAATCTGGAGAAAATTGAGTAGCTTGTGGGAGTTTGTCCCAGAGTTGCGTACTCCCACTGCCAAACTACCACCCCTGCTTTTCTTGACTGACCGCTGCTTAATTTAAGTTGACTGCCTCTTATTTTTGGGGTACACAGATCACCGCCCCCTAAGATTATGGCGTATCAATACCAGAAAATATATAGAAATCAACAAAATTGCTCAGGAAAACTTCTGATACAATTTCATTAGATCTTTGGGGTGAAATAACTTAGCAATAAGGTTAAACTCCAAATTATTGCCCCTATACTGTTCTGTGGATGTATTTCACTGCCCCCCTTTTTTGCTTAAAAAGTAATCCACTGCCCCTCAATTTTGATGTGCACCGCCCTCAACTTCATGGGTCTGTTTTGCAGTGGGTACCTTTCCAAGCCCAAGTGCCCCTCCCCCGGGGGGCTCCAGCCGGACAACGTCCACCGGCTTGATTGGCTTGTGTTTATTCACCCAACGTTTCTGAATGCTCAGGAACCAGGTTATTTTGCCTTGAGATCCTGTTAGCTATACCAATTGATCATCATAAATAGAAATTGTTTCAACAATCTATTAGATAATGTAGTGTTATTATTAAAGAGGTTTCGCAATCTAGATAATTTAAAAACAATGTAGCTCCGGCTTCTCAGATTGGTTGAATCGGGGCACCCATAGAACGTATTATTTATGACTATGATCTTATGAATTTTCGAGACCTAACTCTAGAATAATTTTCTGCTCTATACGATATAGATAGAACCTTTTATCATAGATGTTCCATTTTAGAAAATAATGATATTGGCTTTAGCATATACATTTTCATGAATTGTCTCATTATTTGGAGATGAACATTGTGAAAAACTATCCATCGCTTTTTTCTTTTCTTGAATTACCATCCATATCCATTAATGTTTCCTGAGTAGTTTGACAATTCATTCATTGTAGATGGGTGTATGACGATTAGTTGCTTATTTTCTACAGTTTTTCCAATGATCTTGTCAACAAAATCAGTCCAAAATAGGTCCGTAAAATGCTGTAAATCAGCTATCCGTGGGGTAGGGAGAAATGCAAAAATGATTGATCACCATCATGGCTCCCTTTCAGCCAATTCTGGGGATGTCCACAACAGTGTCTATGTGTGTGTTTTCCCACGCCTTAAGTCATTGATCCCCACGTTTATTAATTTGGTCACCCCACCACCCCCCCCCCCTCCCCCCAATGTCCCTTCTGTCGGCAGTACAAAGCGGTCCCTGCCCCTGCCAGGGGGATGAGGCCGATACGCCGGGATTACCGAGAGATAACCCACTATCGGCGCCCAGATACCGTGACGCCGACAGATTGGCCCTATCTATACACCTTGTCGCCACTGGGCGCCCCCTAGTGGCGTACATGTTAAGTGACGGCCACCAATAAGACAAATAAGGTACCGATCACCGATTGGATCAGGGAGGGCATTATTAGTTCCTCAGAGGCAGATACAGGATTTTGGAAAGTGTGTGTGTGTGTGTGTGTGTGTGTGTGTGTGTGTCACTGTGTGTGTGTGTCACTGTGTGTGTGTCACTGTGTGTGTGTGTGTGTGTGGGGGGGGGGGTGATGGTCTGCATATAGGCTGTAAGTACTAAAGGTTGCGCATTCAGGGTTAAATAGGACTTTTTCTTATCCTCCATGGTAAAATAAACGTCTCCACCAAAAGGGGAGACTCCGAGAGGAGGGTCAGGAATCCCCTGGACTCCTCTTCCAAGATCCGCCCATGTATATCTTTCTTGATTAGGTGAATAAGGCCATGGGGGGGGGGGGATGTCTCATTCTGCACTCCATACTAAGACTATAAGAAAATAAAGAAAGACTCAAATAGAAGGTTATAAACAAACAAGTTTATATAGACAAACTGAGAAGGAAAATAAGAAATCAACAAGAAAGCGAGCAAACATAAAGGAAAATCTCACGCGTTGGAAATTGACTTTTTTTTGCTGTTGTAAACATTCGAAAATGAACTATATATTATAACAATTTATTCCTACTATATAATAAAACTCCACCTCATCCTCATCTCCAGCCCCCCCCCCCCCCCCCCCCCACCCTCATTCCACCCCAGCCACTTCCCTGCTACATCTCCTATACAAAGTGAGGACTTACCTATTGACACCTGACGTAGTTCACGTCTATTATCTTTTTATCTTATCACAACTCCCCCACCCTCGGCACATCCCCCTCCTCTCTGCTCCTGTCGGCCCCTTTGATCCATCCTGTCAAACGCACTGAGTAAATGCTCGGAGAGTGAGTATCTGTTCGAAGAGTGATACGCCTCACTCCAACATCATAGGTCCTGGGTCCTACATTTGTGATTAATTATAAAGTGATACTATTCACGATTTAGAAAGAAAACACATTTTTTATATCGAACCATACTCATTAATACAATGATCTTCCGTATAGCTAACATATTCATTATTTCAGTATAATTGTACAATAAGTCGGGTGGTTATATTACAATATGGATCCTTCTATGTTGATAGGTGTCATAGAATTCATTTTTATGCTAAATCAATATCAAATGATCTATTTTCTAGAATCGATAGTATTGATGAATATTATCACTGAAAAATTGGTCACATGACAAAGTCTGTACAAGGTACTATCACCTACAATGGGCATTCAGTATACAAAAAACAAGCCACTTGGAAGTTAGAGAGTTGTGGTATTAAACATTGCAGGGGCGGATACAGGATTTTGAAAAGGTGGGGGGGGGGGGGGGGGGGAGGGAGGGGGGGATCCCTATAGACTAAGTATTAGAATTCCATGCATTTTCATGCATGCGCACAAGTTTTATCTCTTTGTCACGTTAAAATCCCCACACACGCAAAAATAAAGAGAGAAAGGTGGGGGAGGGGGGAGGAGGGGGACAGGACCCCCTCTACCCCCCCCCCCCCCACCCCCACTTCCCCTTTTGGATCCGCCCCTGTCAATGTCGAATTGTTACGGGGATGCACGCTCCTTCTTTTATTCACGAAGATTTTGCTATTTATAAAATGAAATGAAATGACTTAAAAACCTTTTTAATTACATGTTCAATTATTGCGTCCACTCATTTTCAACATCCTGGATCTGCCATTTTACTAAAGCACCCGTGTATAATTCCAGACCACAATGATATATATATATATATATATATATATATATATATATATATATACCATGTCTGCCGATAGAATCTAGTTCATAACTGTCACTGGACCGGTACTAAGTCTTGAGTTACCATCAGGAGGAGAATGAAATAAGAGAGACTCTAAGAAGGCGGCGGGTTTTTTTCCGTCAGCTGTCAAGGGTTGTGACAGGTATCCGGCTAAGTGTTGGAGCTGCTGTCAACACGGTGACACTGACCTCTTCATCTCAAGTGCACTGTCACCGCACCGTCCGCCCGGACCTGAGAAGGTCGTCCAAGGTCGGATCAAGCCGTCACCACTGAGGTCTGACCGCCAGCCTCGCTCAGGGCACAGGGGGTACTCTCTGACCAAAACGGGGTACTCTCCGACCAAAACGGGGTACTCTCCTACCAAAACGGGGTACTCTCTGACCAAAACGGGGTACTCTCTGACCAAAACGGGGTACTGTCTGATTAAAACGGGGTACTCTCATTAAAACATAGTAAATTTGGTATTTCGTTGTTTTTTTTAAAAAAAGACCTAATTTGAATTCCTTCACATTTTTATATATATATAGTTCATTTATATATAGGCCTACATCTATACATATATTTATCTTTTTATTCATTCATTTATTTATTATTTATTTATTTTATTTATTTATCTATTTATTTATTTATATATACATACATACATGTACACGCGTAACCCCATCAGAATTGTCCTGAACTTCTTCTTCCTTGCCCGGACAAAAACAAACTGTTCTTGGACCAATACTCAGCCCTAACACCCTATCTATCGGAAATATATATCTGTAATGTAACTGAGAAGGATGTAATTCTAATTCTTAATTACTATTGTAATTTTGACATATTGGCGAATCCCAATCCTTTGCTGTTATTATGTCATGTACGCGTTTACAAAATCATTCAAGGCGAAAAAATATGATAATTTTGTTTCTGTTTACATGTTTAAACTTTAATCTAAGATGTCTTATTCCTAATTACTATTGTAGTTTTGACATATTGCCGAATCCCAATCCTTTGCTGTTATTATGTCATGTATGCGTTTACAAAATAATTCAAGGCGAAAACATAACAAAATTTTGTTTCTTTTTATATGTTAAAACTTTAATCAACGATGTATGTATGATATGTAGGATACATGGTCTTATTCTGTCATTACTGGTGAAACTAAAACTGTATAAAAGACATGTTATTCAAAATTCCTCGACCAAAGTACACCCCGCCCTTCCCAACCTACCATAGGCCCTTTGGCCCGTACTGCGGCTCAAGACTTCCGCGACCTGTCAGAGCAATGTCCAAATGTCGTCTGCGATTTGCCGCCAAAATCCGATTTGACAGAAGCTGCCGTCAGAACGAAGGGACACTGGACGAGGGGCATTAGAAGCCCTCGGAATACTGACCCCCCCCCCCCCCTCTACACCCTACACCCACCCTGTCATGTCCGTTGCTATGGTAATGAGGCCTTTCTGACAACAAACCACGACCACCGGCCTCGACACAAGGTCACCTCAAGGTCAATACACATTGAACATCTGAAAATACCGTTTTGAAGTCGTCTAATGTTATCAAGTATCAGCCTCAACAACACCTCTCTATAATACATGAAGTTCTTCTGATGTAGGGTAAAGCACATAATATACAGTTATGAGTATACCCTTGACTATTATTTTGTTCTATTTCAATAAAGCTTCACGTGTACACGTATCCACACGTGTTCTTCAACCCTTCATAAGAGGGTAAAATTTGCGGTCGTGGGATTTTAGTGAGCGGCGATATTTCATTGATCTTTCTATTGATATTTTTCGATTTTTTCTAATACCAAATTATTAAAATGTCCTTCAAACACACATTATAAAGTATCATTATACGTGAATTCATATATATTGTGAATGATTTTATTATGATGTAGGGTAAAGTAGGGTAATATGGGCATAGCGGGTAATATGGGCACCCCTGATTTTGAGAAATCTATCAGGTTTAGGTGAAGCAATGTTGTGTTTTCTTGTACAGGGTCATATAGCAATACCCAGGCTTTATTTTTTTAAGCAGGCAACATTTATTTTTTTTGAGTAAATGGACATGTAAGTTTTTGACACTTTTTTTTCCAAATACGTCAGACTTTGAACACTCATCAAATCTCTAGAAACACAAATATTGTAACCATTTAACTTTTATCAAATAGGACAAACCCTTTAGAATGTAAATTGTGGTGAATGGAAAGGAATCATCACCATAGTGTTTAACAATAAGGAATCTAGTAAAGCTATATGAAAAGGGTAATATGGGCATAGGTAAAATGGCTAATATGGGCATGGTGCTCATATTAGCCTGAGGGTGCTCATATTAGCCTCATTCGATATATAGACTTATAAACATTTACTTGTCAAGGGTGGCAATCATTCTGATTATGGAAAAATAAATACTACTGGATAATGTAAATCATAAGGATTATAAAGCTAAAAGAATTATTTGAAACGAGTAAGAAGAACCCGAGTTATTGCCATTCTAAATCAGGTGAGGGGTAAGATGGAAATGAGCAGTGGTGGATGACAGTGCATCACTGCTACATATCGCACCACGGGGTGTCTTCGCCTCTCCCGTTACCTAATCCTCACTTGTTTACTTAAGGGTTGGCGACCGTCGCCCCTCTCCCGGCCTCGACTTAATCCCCCCCCCGACCTTGTTTAAAGAGCTATTAATAAAGGGAGAGCTGACGCACCCTCTGCCCCGTACTCTGCACACTGGAAAGAAAGAGCCAGGGGGGCAAAGAAAGGGCCAAGCATTCTCTATGTGTAAACATGAAATTCAATGTGAAAGTGCCACGCCCCCTACCAATGTCAAGCATTCTCTATGTGTAAACATGAAATTCAATGTGAAAGTGCCACGCCCCCTACCAATGTCAAGCATTCTCTATGTGTAAACATGAAATTCAATGTGAAAGTGCCACGCCCCCTACCAATGTCAAGAATAAACCTGTTTGAACATGGAATGACATGTCAAGAGTGCCACGCCCCCTTCCTATGACCACCATCAAATAGGGGAAGCTGAGGGGAATGCAGTTGTTTATATCGGGGTTTATATCGGGGTTTATATCGGGGTTTATATCGGGGTTTATATCGGGGTTTGGATTCACTTACCAACTGTTTATTTATTGCCCCAAATTATAATATTTTAGGCCCAGGGGGCCAGGATAGGCACAGATGACTTGTGGAAGAAAAGAATCGTTTGATAGGGTTTATATGTCGATTTGAGCACTTTGAAAAATTTCTAAATTTGAAACATTTATGACTCCCATTATGAGTCAACTATGAGTCAAAACTATCTCTGAAGTTGTAGCCCCAAGTGAGAATGTCCATTCTATACATGTCAGGAAATTCTGAGACAATTACAGCATTTTCTGGAAAATTACAATGATTTTTAGCTTTTTTTCTATACTGAAAAACTCAACCAACAGATTTTGATAAAAACCCCTACCAATGTCAAGCATTCTCTATGTGTAAACATGAAATTCAATGTGAAAGTGCCACGCCCCCTACCAATGTCAAGCATTCTCTATGTGTAAACATGAAATTCAATGTGAAAGTGCCACGCCCCCTACCAATGTCAAGCATTCTCTATGTGTAAACATGAAATTCAATGTGAAAGTGCCACGCCCCCTACCAATTTCTATACTGAAAAACTCAACCAACAGATTTTGATAAAAACTTGCAGGGTGCCCTCCCAGCCCTTCCTTTGCCCTCCCAGCCCTTTCTTTGCCCTCCTGGCTCTTTCTTTCCCTCCTCGCGGCAACCGAGCAGCAGCTGTCCATTTGCCTAATGTTTATATTGCAACTTAACAGGGATTAGTGAGGAGGGGACCGACGCCCTACAGCCCAAACCCCTGTATAAACAAAGGATTACAATTAGCCAAAGGGACAGATGGGTGGCACGCCGCACCACAGGTGACATATTATTTTACATCATTGCTAATTTCAATGTCATTATTTTAGTAGGGGTAAATTTCTTCATAAAATATACAATTATATAAAAAATAGAATGCCAAATTTGAAAAACTTTAAGAGTACATTGAATTGAATAGCTTTTCTTAATTACAATTTCCATGCTTGCTTACACTTTTATGTTTTTGACCAATGAGAATTTAGCATTTGTATCACCTGGTGTAGACAAACCCAATCAACATGATATATACATTTTTGTCTATTTAGCAAACATTTTTTCATGTTTTAGAGCAAATTACTACCTATTTTATGGTGTAAAACAAAGTACTTGTAGGTTGAAAAATGTATTCAACTCTAATGAAAGATGTTTTTCATCAAGCATTTCTTGCATTGGTGCACAACAATGCATCATTGAAAGTGTTCCATCTTGTCCCAAACCTGTTAATAGAGTACTTAATTCACCTTTAGAGGGACATGTCTTGACATTTTGAATAGAGCTTTTATTCAGCAGGGAGAGTGTTATGGTAGAAAAGAACTGGCCCTATGTATCAATTTATATTTCTTATCTGCTACCTCAGAGAAACTGGCCCTACCAAGTTGCAATGAAAGAGTATGACTTTGTGACTATGCTTGTGGGCCAAAGTGCTACTTACTAAAATGGCATGTAATAGTTAAATGATGTTTTGATGAGTCTGAGGTCTCACCAAATCAGAGGGTTATAGTAATGTTATACTTTGGTGATTTTGCAATAGTTTTGTGACATAGGTTCATATGCAAATAGAAGCTCATATTATTCTGTATTCATTTATAACCAAAAAAAATGGTAAATTTTGAATTCCTGATAATAATCTAAAATGTTTCTCTTCATTTCAATTGATTTTCCTGATAGCTATTGCATTCCAGCTATCAAAACTTGATAGGTTTTTTTTAACCTTGACATTTGGGGAACATATCTCAGATGTTTCTTTCAGGTCCTAGCTTTCATTGTATGCCAAAAAGACTAACATTTTTATGATTCTGAGCTAAAATACTGAATGATCTCTCTATGTATATGAGTTTATAACTAAAATGTTCCAAAAATTAAGGTGAAATTGTATTTTTTCAATTTTTAGCTTTCTGTTGGTTTCCTGTCACATCACCATGTTACACAGCAATATACTCAGATAGCATTAACAATTTTCTAGCTAAGCACAACAGGGGCGGACCCAGGAATTTGTAGAGGGGGGGGGGGCCCAAAAACATGAATGTACAGGGGGCTGGGCCACCCATCAAACATGATTTAACAGGGCAAGGGGGGGGGGCCAAGGCCCGTCCGCCCCCCCCCCCCCCCTGGATCCGCCCCTGCACAATATGAAATATGTAATATGTAAAACATATAAATGGCCACAATGAATGCTAGATTAAACACCAATTTATAATGAGTGTCTCAACAGTCATTCATAAAAACTTAGTCTCTATAATTGAAATTCAGTGTTTTCCACATCTTAATGAAGCCTTTGATGCTCAACCTTGTAAATTATCCTTCAATAGAAAATAAGAAATTAAATGTGATTCATATTGGAAAGTACTTCTTTTATCTATTCAAAGAAAGAAAAGCACATATTTCTGAAGTTTAATTCAATCTTTCCTACGAAAACCTGAAAAATCTGTAAGAATTTATGCACTATGCCCATATTACCCTATTTCAATAACAATGCTTGTCTTATAAAGGTAATATGGGCACATATTGTAAAACCTCTAGTAAATAAATACAAACTTATTGCATCATGATATACAACTAGCATTCCCATCCAACACCATACAGGCTGACTTTATCAAAGGTTCTTTACTTACCCATGGCCACATATAATTATTTATAGTACTTAAGGCCAAACAGATGGGTAAGTTTAACATAGTATTACTACCAGTCTAATATGAGCACCCCCCTTCAGCAGGTAATATGGGCATAGTGCTCATATTACCCTCTGCGATGGCTAATATGGGCACTTTTGATAAAAACTTATTTCTCTCCTAATTCAAAAATGGCTAGTACCAAAGTCTTGAAAACTTGAATAAATATTCAATGATTGGCATGCTTTGATATAAACAACAAAAGATTTCATCTAAATAGCTTGTTTTTGATTTATAGTCATTCATCCTTAAGGTGCCCATATTACCCTACTTTACCCTATCACATAGGCCTAACATTCATATCGACAACAGGCCCGTAACTAGGGGGGAAATTATAAGCGAAGGTTCCACTTAAGGAATATCTCATCCCCCACAGCAGACCCTGGGAACGGTGTATTCACAATGTATTCTGGATGTTTTCTGGATAGAATCTTTGTATCGTGGACTTTTAGATACCTGCCATGATAAATTCTGATGTATCATGGATTTTTTTTTATTGGCGCTCCTGCGTGCACTCTTGGTTTCAAAATTCAGCGATGGGAATATGGATCAGTCATAGACATGTTATAGATCATTTCCTGGTGGAATACAGGCTTTATAGTCTTGACATGCCCCCTACCCCTTCAGGATGTGGGCTGACACGTCCCGGCAGGCCGCTCACCGTAAGGTCCTGTTGACTTTGACAACGTCCTCTGACCTGGACCATAAATCTACCCACCAGCAGAGGAGCATCCTGGTCGGCGACTTTCCGGACCGAGTCTCACCACCATCAAAGGCATTTAAACGGACTGGGGAAGGGCTGCAAGTCTCACTGGAAATCTCAAAAGTATATCCCGGAAAACAACATGTGGCGGTTATAGCATGCGCCCCATTTTGGCCAAATAGGCTATTGATTTTTTTAATGTAAAATTCCCGGACCTGGAGGGCCGGGGGGGGGGGGGAATTGCTATAAGAGGCCCCCCTTTTTTAAAATTCCTGGATCTGCCCCTGCTTAGCCTTTATACCCCCCCCCCCCCCTTCGAAAATCCTGTATCTCCCCCTCGAGGGATGGGGGGGGGGCAGTTGCTGCCCACCTCCAAGGTTAATACCAGATTAGTGACTCTGAGAGTAAGTAAACGAACTGTAACCTGACCTGCGCATCGTGATTGAGAGTGGCCTCGGTACAAAATTAATCATTTTTGATACAAACTCTTAGGAAGACGATTGTTCCTTCAACGCATAGAATTAAACATAGAGTCTACCTGCTAACGATGCAGCAGTGTCACCTATGGGACAGCTGGCAAACTACAAAACGCTAGATGGCAGCACTGTACGGCGAGCAAACCAAGGAAGGGGAGGGGGAAGACTGTGTTAAGGATAGACCCCACGGATGAATGGCCAATTCATTACACGTCAGATGCATTCCTTAATGGTGTTCCTTAATACTATACATCATATGAAAGGCCCTATTTTTTTTTCTTTTTAAAGGGTTTTTATATTATGTTGTTCTTGAAAATAGTTTCTTATAGAGCACAAAAATTAGAGCAAAGGATGAAACACATGTATGTTTCATTGTGAAATAAAATAAGCGCTGTTCTCTATAATAATTATAAATACCAAAAAAAATAGGGAGGCATCTGTAGGGTCAGGCGGGAGTTCTCCGTGAGGGGGGACAAGCTGCAAGACCTACTATGTAACGGTTATCCGAGCATTTGGTGAAGATGGTGTTGCAGTAAGGTGTGAACGTTGGTGAATAGGCCTACAAGCCATTGACACAATGGTCAAGGAATCACTTTTTTTAACATTCTGACTAATCTAAGACTGATAGAGCCTTTTTGCAAAGATATATATATGTAACCTAGGATATACTGCGTCCCGGTACTCCGTACAATTAAACATTTCTACGAATTTTAAAGTAGGCCTATATTTTTCAATAAAATTGATATTGTCACCAAAGAATATGGCGGATATAAGGCAGGCTACATAGCAACGAGGGGGTCCCGAATCCTAGAATAGGTCAAGTGCGTTGGGGGTGATCATGAGTAGCGCGACTGCGGGGGGAGGGGGGGGGAGTGTTTAAACTAAGTAAACACACCAGAAACATTGATTTTATGACAGAGAAAATCTGAAAAAAAATCTCAAACGGCAAGATAATTACCTTAATTGCAAGTTTGAAATTTTTCCTTTCCTTTTATTTTTTGACAAGTGGCATTGAGTGCATATAATTATGGTATTATTCTTTACCTGTTACCTTCACCCTTATGTCCACCGATAATGGCGGCCCTATATATATTTGGCAACTCATGTTTAATTGGACTATACACATTTCTCACGAGTGTGCGCAGTGGATCCCTGGTGGCCAGCGATTTTTTTCAGGACTACCTTTGTGTCCAGTTGGGAATAAAAACACTTGAATGGTAAACACAGTGGTGCATTTAGAAGGAGGGGGCGGATCTATTTTAATGTAAGATTCTCACTGAAAGGATTTAAATTTACATAAGCCTTCCCCTAAACCCCCTTCCCTCCTTCCATCCTTTCCCCCTTGGGAAAGAGAGAAGCAGAGAAAAATGCTGTGGGAAAAGAAATTCTCCTTCTAGTAGTGGAGGTTCATGGCACAGTGGTGACGTCTGGTGAGAGACATGGAAAGTGCAAGAATAGTTTAGATTGTTTTCACCAGATGTCGCATTGGAACTGATACAATAATTATTTCTTTTTCAAAAACCCATTTATTTACCCTGGGATGAGGAGGATTACTCCTGTCTTCCCTCATCTCCAGTCATAACAGTCATGTACAATCTTTTTATCCTTTAGACCCCACTGATTACAATCAGGAAGTGCTCGATTTCCCCAGGATTTCCCTGGATTTCCCTGAGAAATTCCTTAAATTTCTTGTTGTTGGGAATGTTCAAAGGTTGACCCAACTTTATTGACGAAACTTATTGATACCACATCTGAAGTATTGAGAGGGGAATTAAATCAGCTTTCAAACGATATATTTGCCATTTTTGTATGTTGAAGACTTATAATAGTGTTCTTATTTGGAAAAATATGGAATATTTATGGAAAAACGGCAATTTTCCGGGCGGCTACGGCCGGATTGGGGAGCACACCCTCGGGCGGCTATGGCCGGATTGGGGGCTAAATATTGCGGTGCACATTCTTTTTCTATAACACTTACAAAAATTATGAAATAATACAAAGTTCAAAATATTAATAAATAAAGATAGAATGGTACAAATGTAATGGTGTAATGGCCTGTAATGTGATGAGAGTGCAGTGGTTATTTAGTCACAGATTGAGGTCTATGTGCAAATATTCTTTGTATGAATACCTGCAGTTAACTCACGTATTTCTGCTTACTGGAATAATTCAGATAAGTGGTTCATAACCAGTCTTGCATTCCACAGTTCCTTTTCATAAAAGTCATGTGATTTCAATATACATGTAATTATATCCATGTTTAGTATACGGGAGATATACTAGAGGAGCCTTGTCCTTTGAACAACTGTTTTCATTTTGACCTCACTGCTCTGTATCAATCTGAACATTAATTGATAAAAAGTAGTATAGTCTATAGTTTATTATAATTCATTACAGGTAACATATTTGCTCTAGTATAAAGGTCAAAATTATGTAAATTTGTTGGGTTTTGAATTCTAAAGGATATTCGTAGCACTACATTTGGTAAAGTTTCAAGCCTTTGTAGGTCATATTGTGGACAAGTTGAGAAATAACAGTTTCCCATATCTAGATAGGGTAGCAACATTGTTTTGAGAGTAGTAAAGCCGATTAATGATTTCCTTATTTTCCTAATCATGAGTAGTTTATGAGAGACCACCTTATACTTTTCATTAAATTGAAATTGAAAATTAAATTTTTATCCAAGTTAATACCTAGGTATCTTTATCTTTTAACATTCTCAATGGCACCAGGATCAGGGTATAGAGTGGCCAAATATCCGTTCCCCACCCATATTTTGATAGTTTTGGTACCTAATTTCTAATTTTAAATATTTGTTTCCCCTGCTTTAAAAAGAAAACCCAACAAATCTACATAATTTATCCATAAGTATATAGTCACTGGTTTTAAGTTCGTCTGTTTTTGTTTTTTTTGCTAATTCTTTTGTGTCATTTTTATATTACTGTCATTTTTCCCTTACTTAGTCATCTTTTACTTTTATGAATTACTTTTTTACAGAAATTCTTCAGTTGTTTTTTTGATTTTTGGTTATGTTTCTTGTTTAATATTGATGTGTTCACTGTGTATGTTAGATCCTTACCGACGCTCTCTCGCGCCTGTTCTCTAAAGTTAAATTGGGAAATGTCCATAACCTCATCTTGACTTACGATATGTGTTGCAGCGAAACCATCTGCCCCACCATGGAAGTGATCACAAGGAGAGCGGCAGAACTGAGATCAAACGCCATATCAGACTCAACCAGGAGGACAAGAGGCTATCAGGAGAGATGCTTCATTGACCTCTGCGCAGCTTACAGTCTGCCTTCATGGCCCGTCAAGACAAAAGCTGTGCAGTGTTACATTGCTTATCTCTCCCTCTTCATGACTTACACTTATGTTCCTACATCAAAGGCTGAGATGGAGCAGGGTTGGACTACAGTGATATGAGGATTCAAGAGGCCCTGAAGGGCAAAAAAAAGATGGCCAAGCCAGGTCCGGGTCTGGCCAAACCATTGACAATGTTGATTATGAGGTCCATGTTCCTCACCATTAATGCGTTGAAATATGATGACTTAGTATTCTGGGCGGCATTAACACTTGCATTTAGGACATTGTTAGGAGTCTCTAACTATTGCTCCTCAAAACACATGCTTAGAGCAGTGGATATTAATTGTACGCAATGGGTTATGGAAAAAAACGTTAGAACCACTAAGACCAGGCAGTCTAAATCAGAATCTGTTCGCTTACCAGTAACTCAGAACGCAGATTCAATATTGTGTCCAGTTTATTGGGTGAAGGAGGTTATCAGGTTGTCTAGTCCAGAGCCTAATGCTCAGTTATTCAGACTGTTAGAGGAGGGCGTCTTCGTGCCCTTGACATAAAAAAACTTTAATCGCAGGCTGAAAGTGGGTCTTGATGCAGAGGGTTTTTCTTCCCATAGCCTAAGAAGGGGAGGGGCCAGCCATATGTCAGAGTTGTCCGGTTCAGGAGGTCGAGGCCAGAGGCCTGTACTAGACCCTGTCTAGACACCAACAAATAAGACATGTAAGGCAAGAGTTATTCCAAACTCAGAGCTACAAATAATCAAGGCCACTTACAAACACCGACCTTGAATCTTAAGGTAGGTCAAATCAATTATGCTAAAAGGGACCTTCACCTTCCCCATATACCTCAAGCAGTGACCTTCACCTTCCCCATATATTACTGGCAGGGACCTTCACCTTCCCCATATACTACCGGTAACGACCTTCACCTTACCCGAAGGCTATCGGGAAGGATAATCACACCCATACACAACCTTCACCTTCAGTTACCCTATATTATTCAAGGTGACTTTCTCAAGGGCAGCAGACACAGGCAATTCATGTATAAGGCTGATTACTTATCATTTATATGGTTTTGGTGACTTGTTGGATAGCTGTGTTACTTTCAAGCAATTTACCCCTAACTATTGGACTTGTACTATGAATGATTCACCTTCTGACTTGTACTTGTACTATGATTGCTGGATTTATTAATTGGAATAAAGAGTGTGTGTGTGCCTCTCACTACTGGACTTATATTACTATATTTGCCCTAGCCCTTACAACTTGAACTAGCACACATGGTGGAGAAAAACCCAAAAAAGGACACACTACAGATAACTCACTCTCTGACTATGAAGGGCTATCAGAGTAATGTCACACCACTCTGATAGTGAGGACCAACCTACACCCCACTTAGTTTCTAAGGAGACTCAGGAAGACTTATCTTGGAACAGTTCTACATGCTCTGCAGCTCAGGAGGATTTATCTCCTACTAGACCTGTTGGTTCTGCAGCAGAGGAGGACTAGCCTTTTTCCACACCTGTGGGGTCTGCATTAAGGGAGGACTCACCCCCCCCCCCTTAGGCACACTGTCCCTACAGCAGGAAGGGAGGTAATCCCTTCTAGGACTACTTGCTCCAAAGGATCAGCACCTGAAATCTACCTTAGTGACAAGAAAGTCTGCATTAATGGACTTTGGTGTTCACCAACAGAAGCAGCCGCCATACTCGGTTGGCCACCAGGGGTCAAACACGTCCTGCCAGTAGAGTCAGTACACAGTCAACCCCTCACAGTTCCCCAACAAACTGTGAGCAACTACACCACCCCAGATACCACACAGCTACACAAAACTCCAGGTAAGGAGACAGTGTATATTACCTGGGCATTTAGGTAGCAGTAAGGGGACGCCCATCTCCCTAAAAGTTTCTCGCCAAAGACAATGGGAGGACACTTGGTCTGACCCAGCAAGACCTACATCCTCTGACTGTCACCGACAGGGCTGCAAGAGGACTCTTCATCAGTGAGGAGCCTCCTATCCAATTGGGAGGTGCAGTATCTGCCACTCACTCTGGTGCCCAATCACCAGAAGCGGCCGTCTTGCTACAGGGGCCACAACCAATAACTTTTCATCCTAGCAACACATTAACAGCAACAATGGCTAACAATGGTAATCAAACCCCCACCAAATAGCCAAATCTTCGGCTTCCTACATATGGAGGGGGGGGGGGGCAAAGATGAATTTGTAGAGAACTATTTTGATAAAGTGGACTCAATGGCAACCATCTATGGTTGGCAGGGTCCACAGAAACTTGCAATGGCACTACACAGTCTCACAGGCCGGGCTGCCAATTGGGTCCTAACTCTTCCAGATGACAATAAAAACAGCTACCAGTCTCTGAAAGCAAAAATGATCGATATCACCGGGGATCAAATTGCTGAGGATGTTCAAAATACCCGAGCAGGCTCTCATAGCCCAAACTCAGCTCAGATCCCCCCACAAAAAAAAGGGGCACAACACACCCACTATGCGAACTACACGCAAATTAAAAGGGGCCAACCCCAGAAAGCCGGATACTGCTGGAATATCCGCCCAAACCAGTCTCCAGAAGCCGGTAGAAACCCCACTAAGCTCACAGAGCAACCCTGCTGAGCAGGCCGCTCAAGGTCACCCAGATCTTGTGGTAGAGGTCAACACAACCTCCAACAAACATTATGTGCCCGCCTCCCAGGGCAAACCACCTCTTCCTCAAGAAAGACCTTGTACCTGGACACCCACAACGGTGCCAAGGTCAGGCACACAGGAACTTAAGGGGAACACACCACCACAGGAGGCCAGTCTTGCCCAAGCTACCGCAAGACAGCTCCCAACACCCCTAGATAACAAGGACCCTAAGCCTACCCAACAGTTCTACAACATTGAGAAAGTAATTGGAAAAAGGAGATCCAGAAAAGGTCACTTAGAGTTTCTTGTAAAATGGCACAGAGTTAGGAAGAAATCTTGCATACCCGCCTCACACTTCCACCCAGACACAGACCCTAGGTACTTTATGTCAATAAAACTCGACCCAAGCAGACATACCAAGGCCCAGATCTCTTGGGGTTTGAGACTCTTGGCCATAGCACAGGACTCAGGAACAAACCCCGTCACTCTTATTCCAACTGTAAATGTTCCGGCCGCGTTATCAAAGGTCTGGCAGAAACAAATACTTCAGTGATGATTGTCAGGCTGCTCCGGTATTGTTCAGGCATGACAACGCCAATATACCCCTTTGACTCAGAAGTACAATCGGGCTGGTCTTTCGTCGAATGAAATGCACACAAGGACCAGACAACCACCCAGGCCTGTCTGGAACATGATACTCTTGAGATGACCCCAGCTGACATTGAAATGTATGCAATTCCCAGAATTGGCAACAACAATGACTGAAACTTTCACGCAATAAGGAGAACAAACAGTGTACCCATCCAATAGGATTATACCTGACTACGACTATAAATTACTGACTTTCAGCAAGTATACGATACAGACATTCCTATAATACAGTACTACAGCGTACATGATTCCCGAAAGTAATATTAAGGTTGCCGTATAGTATCTTCCAATGCATCTAACTCCTGATTTTAACCTTTAAAAAATTATGGATTGTAGAACCATATCATATATGCTTTATGTGTGACTAGAAGTATCATTTATACACTAATTAGTATTGCATATTACCCATAGGCTTTACATGGCATTTTTTTTTTTTTAATTCTTTATTAACGTGGTTTACTTCGGTACATGAATAGACCGGTTTTCTAGTAGGTCCACGGTCACCTTACAGCAACAAATGTATATTGTAATAAACAATAGAATTCAAGTATTTGATTGGTCAAGTATGTACAACATGTGATATACATATATACGTATACAATATTCAATGTTCAGTGTGTGGGCACTGCATAAACACATCATATAATTATTTACTCAGATTTCTCGGTCAATATGTAGGTTATATGTAGCATAACACCCATATACTTATTAATACAGATCATTACACATGAATTTATTACAGCTTTGCATACATATACTTATATCATTCCTATACTTAGTTATATAGACAGTAACTAATTCTCTGAATTATATGAAAGCATGTATTCCTACTCACATTTCATGCATGTACTAAGAGACATGTTTTATACACATGCATGTACCTGTCATGTGTAACAGCTATGTAGTCATCTCCTAAAATAACTATAGATATTGTAACTTACACATAAATGGTATGCCTACATACAATTATGTATATCTTATAACCAAGACATTATAGCTACAGTCATACGATATGTATAACCATCGCATATATTGAGTATGTATGTTACCCTGTGTAGTTAAAGTATATTACAATTAAAACAAAAAAGTGTCATGCAATTGCCCAGCACAAGGCCTATCACGATAAAGCTAAATTCTATTCCCCAAATTATTTAGGGAGTTTACGTCCCTCAGGTGTACGGGGTGTTTTGGCTGCTTTATTGGTATATGATAAACTACCTTTTGCCCAAACCAGCGTGTAGTGTACAATGAAGTTCGCATCAATGAGTGGGCGAAAATAGGTCAATTTCACAAACTAACCCACCTGTAAGGGGACAGACCCATCTCAACAGTATCATATTGATCTCCTAATACTTTAAATGTGTCAGATATGCAGTGTTAGTCCTGTATTATTAGTAATCAGGTGTTTCAGTTGAATGAGATATCCAAAAAAGAAATCATCTGCTTGTTTACAAAAGGAGGTGTCTCAGGGAATGTTAGCCCCGGGCAAATCTATGAGAGATACTTTATGCCTTTCTCTAAAGAACTTGATGTTTGTCATGGTTTGACTTGTGGTAAAATCATGACTATATATTTTATGAATAAGAACACGGTCGGTATATTTGTGTTTACACTATAAGAGAGTTAGCCAAAACATATTGTATGGTACAACCTTTCAGTAACATCGGGAGATGATGTAGCAGAAAACTACAAGGTGAAACCCCCAGAATGTTCTCAAAAAAAAACCGGGAAGAAAACCAAGTTTAAGAACCTTTGAACAAGCATTGTTGGGCTTGGACAAACCAAAAGGTATGGAAGAACATCCTGTATCCGCCCCTGTCTATTTAGGTTTTATGCCTAAGAATGCATGATCTGTGTTGATGTAAGCCTAAATAAGGTGAAAGATTATTAATACCTATATTAATACCTATATTTACTGAAGGACCCAAAGAATTATCCCAAAGAACTGTACATATTGTTTCTACATTTTCCTTTAGTAGTAATAAATATCAGTTATGAAACCACGGTTTATGTCTCATATGCCATTGAGTCCAACAGCTGCTACATAGCCTACTCTCTGTTGTGCTCTTAGTTAAGCCAGCATTGGTTATTGTTGAAATTACAAGCAAAAATTCCACTTAACCCTTTGCTGTTCCCTTATGCAAATTTCGGATATATGTGTCTGAAACTTTTAAACTGGTATAATTTCTTTAATTCTCAATGAATTTCAGTAATTTTTTCAGTCCCAATTCATCATTAAGTCCTGCCATACATCCTCAGACAGTTATATTTACAAAACATATTGTCTGATATGATTTTGAGGACTTTGAAGGTTCAGTTTTAGCAATTTTGTGTAAAACTTAATAAACAATCTAAAATTTTCCATAGATTCTGTGTGCCAGCACCTTTGAAATATTGGTCAACAATTGTGATGAATGAAACTATATTGGTAATAATGATATATTCTGATTTGAAGAACCTTCTTTATTAATATTTGAATAGTTTCCTTTGGCAAAATTTTGATTTAATGTGATTTTTTACTTTGCTTACTGTCACACTCAATTTCCCCAAATAGCTCAAAATTACCAAGAATTTTACACCAGCTGTGCACTTGACGATGTCCTATGCACATCCTGTCATAAAATGCTTATCCTTTCCAGAAAAAGACTGCTTAACATTTCATATTGCATGCATAACCTCTTTAACCATGAATACATATAATTATAATGACATACAATATATTTCCAAGATAATTTCATACTTCATGGTGTCCTTAACCCTTATCATGCAAAAATAATTGTCATGATTTTGCTAAATTTCTCAAATTTTCTTACAAAGAGTACTAAATTGATCCAATACTATAATAAGAAGACATGATTATGGAGTATGAGGTGGAATATATTTACCTCACGGCAATTTCGGACCGCGGCCGTCAGGCCAAGGTCCGAAATTGCCGTGAGGTAAATATATTCCACCGAATACGACATAAAAAGTGTCTTCTTTATTTTATGTGATGGCTACACACGCGAAAATAACCTGAAAAATGTTCAACTAAAGTCGGCAGTGTGCACAAAAGTCGGCAGTGCGCACTAAAGTCGGCAGTGTGCCATCTTGTTTGTTTACCTAATTCTCGACGCTGATTGGCCGAAACTATGGCAACGGTGGTCACGTGTCTTTAATTGCGCTGCAGTGCGTATAATCGGGAGAATTTTACCTCGGGCGCTGCGGGGCGTATTTTCCTTCGAAAGGCACAATAAGCACCGCACCACCCACCAGCCATTACATAATTACAAAATTGAATGACCACTTTGATATATATTTTCATAATGTATATCATCTTATTCCAAATTTCACTGCCTACAATTCATCAATAATAAGTTTTTCTCTTAGATCAATATTTAATCATTTTCTCCTTGATTTTCTTAAAAAATGCTGAAAATTTACTGAAAATTTGGAAATTTCTTAGGTCACATGATGCACAAAAGTCATTGTGCATATAGGGTATTAGTGATGTACGGATGTAGTCTGTCACTTGACTAGCAACATTAACTGAGACGATACTAGGCAGTCTTGAGTAACGATTGATTGTAGTTTCCCCATATTTAAATAACACCCATAAACAACCACTAGCGTTCAATGACCTGGGTCACATGACCCAAAAATAGATATTTTAGAAATTTGATCTTTTGATAACTTACCTTGGATAATAAGCTTTCAAATGATATATAGATTGCTTAATATATTGCATTGTTTTATGGTGGTAAACCCCAAAGCCAAAGTGGGAGAGGTTGCATCTCACAATGGAAATGTCAAAACTGTGGAACAGCAAAGGGTTAAGGACCCCCCCCCCCCCCATCAGTCTGCTCACTCCACACCTAAAGGGATACACATCTGATCATTGTTCTAAAATCATGAAATAAGGGCCTAATTTTAGATACTTGGTAAGCCCGCAATTTTTGAAAAAAAGGGTACATTTTTCACCAAAATGTTCGTGATATTAGAAAAAGGGTACTTTTTCTTTTGGGAGTAACTTATTTTGAGAGAAAAAAAGGTGATTTATAGCAACATGATTGAAGTCAGTGTTTGCAAAAAAAAAAGAGGCTCCTATCAAATTGGTACAGAGGGGAATCACATCCTACTCTCTTTGGCCTCTCACCAAGCGTTGATTCGGCAAATGCAGAGACATGGAATGAAGCCAGAATGTCGATGAAATTACAGGCCGTGCATTCCCTACCGGAGCCTTGGTTCTGAAAGTGAGCAGTGCGCAGAATGCTTAGGCCAAAACGTCATCAAAATGTTGCCTTGGCAACCATGAAGTTTCCATGACTTCCCTGTCACTGCTTCAGTAAAATTCACTCAAAGTGAAACTGACTTTTCCTAGAATGATGAAAGCACTACAGAGGTGAATGAACATATCTGTGCATTCAATCCCTGACAAATTTTGTCAGTAACATGGGGTTTAGGGCCTGAAATCAGTGAAAAACGGTTCGCGTGTCGTGCATTCTGCACTGAGTGACGTTTTTGTCAGTGTCAGTGAGTGTGCCATTGGTGTAGCGCCGAGTACCTGCAGAGTGGTCCGCGGACCAGCGTCGGGAAACGGCGGGTTGGAAACGGGGTTGGAAACAGTCCAGAAAATCCTTCCAAAAGTGATAATTTTACAATGCCATTCAACAAGACTGTCAGGATCCGATCTATGAAGGTCTGGGGCATCGGTTCATCGCAAGATCTAGTCAGAAAGTTGACTTTTGATGCACTTTCCTCGGTCTCAAACATGACCAAAACTCACTCGCTGGGTAACCTGTTCACACGGCGAGGGAACTTTCTATCAAAGATCGGGACAAAATATGAATTTAATTGAAGGACACTGTCATTACCAGACAGAGGATGGTTCCTAGGCTACGATTATTACTTTATTTCTGCTGGATGGACAGATTATTCATCGTTTTCGACGCTTTACCTTGGCGTTACGTCGACATGGGCCCGGCGTGACGTGCTGTAAGTCGCCGAGTTGAGTGCATCCCGTCCGGCCGTTGGACGGCGGAGAATTCCACAAAACAGGTCAGTTTCAAGGGGAAATGGGTCTTTTATTAAGAGGCGGCTTTTACTTTTGATCAGCAGTACTTTGATCTATTTTGATCAAAAGCCCGCCTCTTTATACTCTCTTCTTAGATTCGTCAGATGTAAAACGTTACACCTATAAATAGACCTCTGTTGCCGGGCAAAACGTTACCGATGTGACGCTCGCTTCTGAGCTTCAACAACCACTTATTTTGGCTTATTTGGGCTAATATTAAACAGATTTTGATATATAGTATACATAGAAACTGTGAAAATGGGACAAAATGAGACAAATTAGACATACAAGCGCGGAATCAAAACCGTTATGATCGTTACGGTCACCGGGCAGGCGCCATTGTGTCCGAATTGGCTGATGCAACCAAGTCATGCTCTGAAACCCCTCCCGAAATGGCTTAAATTACCTATACTTGGGCTTATTTTGGCTTTTATTACTGAGATTTGGACATATAGAATACAAATAAATTGTGAAAATCGGCCAAATTGGGAGAAATTAGACATTCAAGCCCGGACTCCAAATCGTTATATCGTTACGGTCGGCGGGGCTATCGCCATCTTACTTGATCACGTGATCCCTTCTTCCCCGATCTGGGACACGGGAACTAGGTCAATGTCTGAATATTCATCAGGCCGCGCCAAGGTGAAGGTCAGACCATCTGTCTCCATGCGGGCAGTGGGACGTTACGGCGGGAGGTCCTCTCTTCCTCGCCTTTTTACTAGGATTATATCGCTATCTGATGCTTTCAATATATATTAATGGAATCTATGAGGACCTGAGGACGCATACTAACGCATGAAGGACTCTGGAAGGAGAAACATGCGTTCATATCGACTACCATAACATTGGATCCATAGGACACGCGGAGGCTTGACAAGATAAGATGGCGTCAGACCTGCTGGGTTCTCTCCCCGCAATAATTATCTTAGGCCTTATCAACCCTACCATAATGAAAATTATGTAAATATCTATGATCTGATATATCTTAGGGTCCTATATATCGTAAGGCTTGATCATTTTAGGCCTGGGCACGTTTGCAATAATATTTTACAGATGGTACGAAAAAATGACTTAAAAAATTGTTTAGGCCTTATCCAGCCTATCAAAATTAATAAAATACAGAAAACTATGTTTTAATATGTCTTAGGCTCTTATACATTGCATGGTTTGATGATTTTAGGCCTGGATTGGGCTGTCGGACACTGGCATTCTAAAAAATAATTATTTTAGGCCTTAGCAACCCGACCAAAATGAAAATTATGTAAATATCTATGATCTGATATATCTTAGGGACCTATATATCGTAAGGTTTGATCAATTTAGGCCTGGATACATTTGCAAGAATTTTTTACAGATGGTCCAGTCTTAGGCCCTTTTACATAGTTTTCTGTATTTCTGTTTGATTATTTTAGGCCTGGACACCTTTGCAATTAAAATATTTTGAGACCATGTTTTACAGTTTTAAATGATTCAAAGATCAAATGATTTGTGAAATTGTCACTATAGTATCATTTTTTCAGACCTACCATCAAAATATTAAATCTGCTTTGTATAAGATATAAAGACAAATGCCCTTAGACCTAAGTCAATGTCTAACCTATATAGGCTTGAAAGAAAATATTCTTTCAGATTGTCACTATAGTGCCATCCCACCACCTCTGTCTAACTTTAGGTTTTAAAGTATTGTTGTTTTATTATTTCTAATGTTTTATATCTTTAATATTTTTGTGTTTTTTTTACTCTGATACAAATTATTCACTTTATTTTCTTTAAAACTGCCGCCTCCTGGTATCAAAGCTTGCTTTGATGCACAAACTTTAATACTATAGATCTAATACTATAGGCCTAATACTGCCGACTCTATAGTATGTAATATTCAGACTTAAAATACAGTACAATTGGTCTTGTTGAATAATATCTGTATCCAATCCCACCGCTGCCACCAGTGTAACAATCTGTGATGTTATCGTTACTAAAATGTACCTGTTTTGTGCGTTATTCGCGATAGGTTTCGAATGACGAAAAATAGCGTTTTTTTCTTTTTTTTTAACCCTTTCCTGACCGTGAGAAATAGACAATTTACTATATTCATGAGAATGTAGTATTTTGATCTTAATTTTTTAAAGTGAAAACCAAATTTAACCATCAAGCATCATATACCGTTTTTATGACCATGAATCAGAGAATTTAAAGAAATATTATTTTTCAAAAATACTTGTTGCCATAGCAACCACTTACCTAGTAAGTCACGTGACACATATAATGAAAAATTGGCAATTTTTACCATAAAAATCATAAAAATTGCTAAAAATGCAAGAAATATTGTTTTTTGAAAGAAACTTGGTATTGTGGTATTGTTCACTATGTTATTCTGCAAGCTTTGATACCAATATTGCTATAATTACATAAATAGTGGAAAGATTTTCTTAGCCTATGGAAAGCTTGTACCATCTGAAAATTCTACAATTCATAGGTTTTTGCCGAAAATTATTTACAAGTCACATTTACTATCACATTTGTTACAATTACATTATTTCACAAAAACGTAGCTCTAAATATTTGTTTTAACATAGAATGCATAAAAAGCAACATGTTTTAATCACTCATATGGAATTCCTGTATGATCAATATTACAATTTCTAACACTTCTGTGCATTTGCCATCGTTTCTCCCTTTATATTTTGAATTTAACTAATTTATTCCCATTTTTCTCAATTTTAGATTATTTAAGACAAATTTAACAGCATAGATTTTACATTCTTATCGTATGAAATACCTTTGGAAAATGATTTTATTGATTCACTGGTCCCTGACTTTTTTTTACACAACGTATGCACAAGTAGAGAAACTTGATTACATCAAATTTTGATGGATATTGGTAATAATATTGAGATTTAATTGCATTTATTGGTATTTATTGCCGTTTTTAGGGTGAATTTTAGGCTTTTATTAATTCAACTTACCAGATTTTCCCTCAATACATTTATTTTTAAGAAATAATAATTACAAAAGCGGCAAAAAACGGATGCCTGACTCATATTGAATCACATACTTTTTAAATTTTTGAAAAATATTAAAAACTTTTTAAATTACATAGGATAAAAGCAGGGTATTGACACCATCATAATATTATCTTACGATTTTACCATTGCTGGTCAGGAAAGGGTTAAAGCGAGCCGCGCCGAAGGCGCAATGGAGCATAGCGACGTGATCGGTTTACCCCCTGTCCAAAATTCATGGTGGGCATCAATCTTCAGGTGTCACATCATAAAACTTCTGTTAATGTATTTGGAAAAAGAAAATGCATCAACATTAGAGTAGAGGTGCCAGTTTTCGCGCATCACTAGTTTTCACGCATTTTACGCATTTTTCTATACACATTTTTTCAATCCATTATTTAGAGATTTACTTCTGGTCCTATATTTATGAGAGCATTATTATGAAGTCAACATTCAATTTTTGGCTTGATATATTGAAAATTGTGTGTTTTAGAGGGTTATATAGCTTATGTGGTTCTCTATACTATAGAATACATCAGGTAGCTTAAAAATTGATATTTTCCTGATTAAAAATCATGATATGATCTTTTTTGATAAAGGGATAACCCAAACATCCCAAATTTTCAGGATATAAGTTTAAGGCAATATGAGATCATCTACAATTCAGATACTAACATTTGTATGTAAACTTTTCAGGATAGACCCCTGCGTGAAAACTAATGACAAAAAAGTGGGTAGTTGTCAGTTTTCGCGCATTTTTCACATATTGTTCCGAATTTTCCGAATTTTCCCGCCCTTTTTTCAAAGAAAAAATTCCAAAATTTTTCAAAGCAAGCTCCTGTGTATTTCTTAGGCCTTTCCTTAGAACTATATCATTCAAAGAATTGATGTATATGTTTTAACCCTTCAACTTAGGCGAATTATAATGATTTGGTCATTATTGAAAATGCACAAATATGCATATTTCTTCCCTTTTTCCTTACATCTTTTATTTTAGATTTTGCCAAACGACATTTCTAGTATGCATTATTACAAATAAATAAGATGTCAACAATTATTTTTTATACCATATATTGATAGATAATTGTTTTCTGATACTCCATGTACAAAATTTTCTTTCTATTAAATATTTTACTCATTTTACACCTAAAATATGGGTAAATGCGCGAAAACTGACACTAAAATGTGCGAAAATAGGCACCAGTTGCGCGAAAACTGAAGAATTAACACCACAAACTAATGTGGTGAATTTTCACAAAAATATTTTCAAATATAAATATTTTTTCGAACAGTTATGTTGCCGACCCTTATTCCATTTATTTGATATGCAAAATTTTGAAAAATATTTAATTTTTCTTTAAGTTCTTCATTATTATCTAAATTTCTGGTCTAAATGCGCGAAAACCGGCACCTCTACTCTACATTGGTAGAGGGCATTCTTCAGTCCATGATAATTATGGAATACATTTGCATCTTAGAATTTTTTTTTTTCAAATGATTGTGAGAATTAATTATTATTATATGCAATCATTTAGGTCTCACAGTGATGAGAGCCTCGTTTTGGCAGAGGCTGCTTCCTGTTGCAGTTTAGAGGTCAGCTATCAGCAGAGAACAAATTCTCCAAATTTTAGGCCAAATCCAGTTGTTATCTGAAATGTGATTGGTTCTCAGGCTGCTTCCTATTGCAGTTTAGATTTCAGCTATCAGCAAAGACCAAATTCTCTGTAACGTCAATGACGTCGTAATTACGGCGACGACAACGTCATGATTACGTCGACGAAAATCATGGATTGCTTTTTTTCTGCGGACACTACACATTTCTTGTTTAACCCTTTGCTGACGGCACCAAAACGGATTTTACCAAAGAAAAGTGGTATCAGATTCTAAAATTTTGACTTTTTTTGATAAGGTTTCATATCAAAATGTAGTCCATTAACGGAGGTTCACCAATTTTCGGACAGTTGGACAAATTTCTCAAATGGTTGACTTGAATTTCTATATAAACATCTCAAAAATACTTGTGATAGGCTCTGTCCCAAAAAAACTTTTTAAAATACATAAACAATAGGACCCATGGATAAAATAATGATTTATTACAGTTGCTTATTTACAAGGACCAATTACTCTATAAAGCCAAAATGACCAACCTAACAGATGACTGGGAAATGGCTAGGGTTGAAAAAAATAGAGCTAAAAACTTGATTAAACAAGCTAAGGTCATTACATGAGAGCTGAACTTGTTGCCAATGAGAATAAACCTAAAAAAAATGTGGAAGACAATAAACACTATGTTTCCTTCTGACAAAGCCACTAATGACAAAATTTATCTTACAAATCAGACTACGAAAGAGCAAATTCCAGAAGAGAACCTAGCTGACTATATAAATACTTTCTTTGCTACTATACAGGTTGGGGATACTACTGAAAAACGGGACGTCCTGTAAAAACGGGACGTCCTGTAAAATCAGGCAATTATGAAAAATTGTAATATCTAATTATCTTAGATGAAATTATACATGAATAATACACAAAACAAACATGATATAATACTTCTACATATGCAAACAGCAAAAATTATGAAATTCTGCATTTAGCATGAATTTAATGACACTTTCCATTTTGAAAATTACATAAATAAAAACTTTACAATTAATGTTTTACATAGATAAAAATGCTCAAAAAATGAAAAGTTTGCTAAATTCAAAAACTATTTGTAATTAAAGTACACATCTTTTGCATTAAAATGATCGTTGCATTTTCACATTCTATCATTGCATTTTTTTTATATTGATTTTTATTTTTTTAAAGTTACAAAAATCATACCAAGAAAACAGCCTGTCCTGAAATAACAGGACGGTTTTGTGAGCTGTTATTACAGGACGTCCTGTTTTTTCAGGCAGACTTTTAAAAACCATTAAAACAGTTATTATAATGATGGAACTCGATTTTAACTTAACCAAATGATCACTCGTCATAAAGGTTTATATTTCAAAATTGAAAAAATAATGATGGAATGTTTCTCAAGGCGGTGATCCACGTTGCGACAAAACTGAACCGATTTCCAACCGATTTTCAAAATATTATCAATCTCCAAAATCGGTTCAAAATCGGTTCAAAATCGGTTCAAAATCGGTTCACTTTTGGAAATATCGCAACGTGGATCATGTCAACCGATTTTTTCCAACCGATTTCCAACCGACACATGTGAGACATAATTATTCCAGCCGATTTTCCAACCGATTTTCAACCGACGATGGTCCGACAAAATTATTAAACCTGTTTAATAATTTTGAACCGATTTTGAACCGATATGAACCGATTTTGAACCGATTTTATTATGTCTAAGTATTTTCAATGTTATTTCATTGATTTTTGACTATATTAGAAGGAAAATATTACCAATATGTATCAAAATGAATATTCTTTCGTGGGATATATTTTCTAATGCTTTATGATAGGTATTTTACTATTTTACTTTTTATTAATCAAACAGATCAAACAATATATATTTCTGGTCCTACTGAACATATTCACACAGAAAATGTGAAAATATTTCGAAAATTTTCATAATTTAGTAAACCGATTTTTTTTTCACTGTTTTCCTATTAATTTGTGATCCAGGATTCAAGGAAATACTCAGTTTTCAGCTTCACTGTGGATCATGGGTAGGGGACCGATTCTGGACCGATTCTGGACCGATTCTAGGACCAATAGGTTTAATTACCCAACCGATTCAGGACCGACAAAAATCCGTCGGTCCTGAAATCGGTTCACTCTTCCTTTTTTCGTCGTACTGGAAAATGTCGCAACGTGGATCACCAGCTTCAAGGATTTAAAGGCTTGCGTCCTGAAAAAACGGGACGTCCCGTTTTTCCCGTCGTAGCCCCAACCTGCTATAGGTTCTAACTTATCAAACAAATTTCCACCCTACCCGCCCTTTATAGGACCTATACCTGAACCTAAGTTCAGCTTTAAAGAAATTCATAGTGATCGACTACTAAGGGAATTTGAGAAAATTAACATTGGAAAATCCTCAGCAATATTATCAATACCTGCGAAAATCCTGAAAGATAGTTTTATTATATTAATAGACCAAATGTGCACTCTCATTCTCATGCTGGTGCCAAAAAATTCTTTAATTCTTAAGGTTTTATTCTGAATATTTTTTTCTCTATTATTTCAAGTACCAAATCTCAGAAAACAATGCTACGATCAGATCAGACTGGACATGATAAAATACATGAAGTAATATCACTCCAATAACTGTGTAAAATATTATGGCAAAATTTTCAAAATGTGTATGAAGTCCACTTTTTAAGCTTAACTGTATTAACTAACTTCCAATAATTGCAATGGGCGAAATTCTCGTTTCTTTGAACGATCGATCTTTCTATAAAGGCGATCACGTAGATCTTGTTATGATTGGAATTGATTTCACCTGATATTGAATTTGTTTTCCATAATTTAAAATGGATTTTAAGCAAGTCGTGTCCATAACAATGACACATTGTCAATTGTCACGTCCATGACACAAGCTAAAATAGATAAAAATGTGAAGAAAACATATTAATTGACTATTTTTCTGATGTTTTATGGTACATTCATTCTTTTTTATGCTTATTCAAGTCATTAGGACAAAATATCCTAAGGTATTTAAAGTATTTCTTTACATACACCTTTTTTTTTTGTCATGGACGTGATGATGTGTCATGGACGTGACTACAGTAATAATTGATGACAGACAATGTTTAACCCTATTTTTCTCATATTTCTGGAATTGGTATGCAAAAACAAATGCATGAAATCATCGTTTTGAGCATATAACTATGCATTTTTAGCACAATAATTGTGTTATCAGATTGGAAACAATAGAAATGACATGTAAAATGTCATTCCCCCTGTGGGGATCCGGGGTGGGGGTTCCTTAGGGAGCCTCCTGGGAAGAATGTGTCCTCAGCAGCCCCTTGCTGTTCGTAGGCGACAAATGGGGAGACCCGACTCAATAGCCCAAGGCACATATCTTCGTAACTGATTTGGTTGGTCAGGGAAAATTTGATTAGGGTCCCATGATCAGAAATTCTGTCTATCATGAATAAATTTTACACCTGATAATTCCTCTTTGACAGTATTTTGCAATAACACTATGAATTTTGGTAAAAGGCAAAATCTCTGATCATGGGACCCTAATCAAGTTTTCCCTGATCAGCCAAATCAGTTACGAAGATATGGGCCCAGTTAGTAAAGTGCCCGCTTTGAGTCTTGCAGGTCTTGGGATTTACACCTGGCCGAGTCACACCAAAGACTTTAACAATGGTAGTAGCTTGAATGAAAATTCCTTGCACCAAACCGGTGGGTGTTGGTCAAATTCTTTTTTTTTGGTAGTGGTCCCTACTTGCCTGGCACTCGGTATAAGGTAAGAACCACGAACCATAACTGGTTGGCCCGGTGTCAGTATAATGTGACTGGGTGAGGTATTGTGTGGGCCTATGACAGGCCCGTAACTAGGGGGGGAGGGGGGGATGGCGGGCCACCCCCCCCCCCCCCCACAAAGGAAATTTATCCAAAAGTTTCAGTTTCCCTTCCAAAATATAATGTAAATTCCCCTAAAATTAGTAGGTAAATATTGAAATGTTCCACTATTTACTGCTCGCCACCCCCCTTTTCCATGTTCGCATTATTGAAAATATAAGCAAAAATTCCACTTGTGGAACCTCGCCACCCCCCCACAACAGAACCTGGGTACGGGCCTGTATGACATGATATTTCAATGTGGCAGCACTATAAAGAGGGCATTGGGTCCCACTGCTACAAATAGATACCTCATTTCATAGATTCGGTCACTGCCCCTGTGGCGTGAAACGAGCTGAAAGGCTTTACCTTGTGCAGTCTGGTAAAAGAACCATGAAGGGTTGGCTGGACGTTAAACTAATCCCACAAACAAACAAATCGTACTCTTGATGGACCTCAGCCTGGCTGCGTTCGGTATGATGAGAGCACGAGCGGGATGAGTTGCACAAATGCTTGTCCAGGTCTGCTGTGGAGTCACATGACATAATCTCGAGCAAGTAGTCATAGGGTTCTCAGAGATGTGCCCCACCGAGGGTGCTTACGGTGGTTGGGATACAGCTTGGGTTCCTGCCCCTGTTTCTTATGGTTGCTATGGCAAATCTTTGTCATAGAAACTTTCTTCTTATCCAATTCTTGCATCAAGTCTTCATTAAAAATGATGATAAGGAAGTGAAAATTTACAATGTTTTTGTACAGTTGTTATGTATCAAAATCCACCAAAGTTTGCTCAAAAACTGCCACAGATGACCATATCCACATGATGTCATCTTTGTGGTTGCTATGCAGAGTAACAAATGGGAAAAATGGATGGTTTAACCAATAGTATTAATGGAATGTTTTCCTTTTTAGAATAACAATTAAATGTTATGTCTTCAAATTTTAACTTTTAGTCAGAGTACATTCAGATCTCATTTCTAGAAAGGGGCCTTCCATTTAGTACATACGCAAAATTTATCAAATTCTAGACCCCCCCACCCCCCCTGGACCTAAAATACGCAATGGATTTGTACAGGAACGTACGCAAATTTTCAAAAAATCCAGACCCCCCCACCCCCCCTTGGTGCGTACATACTCAATGGAAGGCCCCAAAGATAATTAGAAAAAGGTGAAATAGTGGGGAAAAGGGGGAAATCATAAGAAAATGGTTCAATTCATTCTTTCATATGGTTGCTACGGCAACTGGAGTGCCTTAGAAACTTCCTTCTTCTGTAAAAAAGATTTATTGCATCAAGTCTTTATCAATAATGATGATAAGCAAGTGCAAGTTTGACATGTATTGTAGAATTATTATATTTATCTTAAACAAAACACCCAATTTGCCCCCAAAATGGACACTGATTGCCAAATTCAAATAGTGACGTTTTTATGATTGCTATGCAGAGTAACAAATGCAATAAATGGAAATTATTGCCTTTGTAATGAAATGTAGATTCTTGTGCTTTCAATAAATGATAGTTCTCCTGTCTCATTTATTGTCATTATAACAAAAAAGAACATAGGAAAAACTAGTGAAAAACTAGTCACTATGATGAAATTTTGAAACGTTTTTGGTTGCCATGGCAAGCGTGTCACTATGACAACAAAAGTTGTTTTCCTTTAATATTTCCAACTCCATGGGCTTTCATTTTAGGTACAACAATGCACACTTTGCAAATGTATGAACAATTATTTTCATGTTTTTACTTATTTCAAGTGTTACTTAAAATTTTGTGGTTTCCGTGCATTACCAGCCAAATGTGAATGTTGCGCAAATGGCAACATTTCAAAATGTAAGCTTTAGGTTATGGGGTATAATTTAAAACCACCTTTAGATCCTGTCTTTTTTGGCAGAAAAAAAGTATTTTCTTTTTTCGTTTTGGCTCCTTTATGATTATAACCATTCTAAAACACTATAGGGGAGGCAGTTACTATAATATTTTGTGATTTCATTTACCTCAAGATACTGAAGGGCCTCCAGAAATAACTCATAAATGGTTTCATATGGGTAGTATCATAATTCCTACAGAGTTGACATTGGAGCAACTTTGGAGACCATTTCTTTACCACAAGCCACCACAAATGACCAATCAGTCCAAATTGCTCAGTAGTTAGCTCTGACCGCCATATTCGGAAGAGATGAAGTCATCACCGTTACTGCTACGGACTTTGTGGGAACCTCTCAGAGTTGCCAATTCACTGTCTCCATTACCGGTAAACCCTAATCAGGCTTGCGCTAGAATACACAATTAATTTGTTCAGGAACATATGCATATCTACAAAATAATTCAGACCCCAATGTATAAGTGCATGCATACTTAATGAAAGTCAAGCTTAGATACTGACAAGCAATCAGTGAAGAATATGGGTAGCATGGACATCAATCTAAAAGGTGTGGGGTATTTCAACATCCCCAGAGAAAAATACTGAGCTCAACTGGTGTTATTATGTTTTACTTATTATACATCGATTGAGCTGTATAATATTTAGTCTCGCTTGGTTCTTATTGGGGATATATTCAATGTTTTGTCAGCCTGCATGATGTAATAACCAGCGTTTTACTTGCTTGCGAACTGATGATGATTAAATAAAGATGACTAATAATTATTTGGGAGATTCTTCTTCATCATTAATTTTGTTGTGAGAACTAGCTCTTCATTGTTACTTCAAATAGATCTTACTTCAAATGTTGATCTGTTTGTAAGTGGTAGAGACTCTAAGTATGGGGGCTCATTCCCATACAAAGGACACAGGCTTGGAAAGAGGTAATTTTATTATATCCATACAGACATCCTGAAGATACAAGTAAATAGTTAATTCATTCACACAGTTCATGCCATTCATCTCATAAGCAAGCAACATCAGTGACATTCCAACCAGGTATAGCTATGGTTAAGCTTCCCCTTTCGAGACCAGAGACCATTGGAAGTAGCAATACCACAACCCCTGAAAAGTCTATGGACAAAATAGAAAAATTGTTTTTTTTTAGTGTTGGCCATAGCAATTTGATTACAACTTTTCTAATTCTGACAGTAGAGAAAAGCCAATTGTACTATAAGAAAGAGGAGACTCGCGAGCATTGGAATTTAATGAATTTATCAAAATTAGAATTAATATTTTTTCTTGCTCATGTTTCATCAGAGATGTTATGCTATTTTGTTTTACTGGTACTCAGCTGATGTGGGCCACATTTTCCCTGTTTTTCATATCAAGGTTTTAGCCAATTTTTACAGGATTTAACAAATAATTTTAATCTGATTAAATAGGGCAAAAGTAGTGAGATTCACGGAAATAACTACTCTTTTAAATGATATATGGCACAACATCATAGAGTAAGGAAGAGATCCACGGATTTTAGCATCAAATTGACATTATAATGTTAAAATAATGGAAAAATAGGCTATTTTGGGGGTCCATGGGTATACCTTTGATTTAATGTAAATGTGATGCAAAAACATACTACTTTGCTCATTACATTTTTCTCAATATCTTGGGAGTGCTATATCCGATTTGATTCTGTTTAAAGTTATGATAAGCAATAGAAAATGCGGATCTCATGAATACTGAAAGTTCACTGATAATTAGAATTTTATTTTTGTGTGGTATTGCTATTGGAATGGAAGGGTCTCCATTGCATCCTGTACTCCATCCATAAGGCTAAGCCTAAGCTGGGGGTGTAGATGGGGGGTACCTATGTCACCCTGTTGAATTTAAGAAACGGCACCGTCGCCCTGTCGATTCATTGCCCAGTCGAATTTAGGTGTCAACACCCATTAAGCTATTCTGGTCCTTACTATCACCAATGATAGCAGTGACTATTGCTTTAACACTACCCGTTTGATTCCAACTTAGGCTATTGCTCCAGCGTGTTGGTCTTGAAGTCTATGATGGTCTGCACACTCATCCCAAGTCTCATACCTTTATATAGTGTCAGCTATAGGCCAGGCGCTATACTCAGGTACCCTAACTCATCAGATTCTCACTAGTCCCATATAGTCCTCATTCATACCTATACTAAAAGCTAATCTTATTGTTAGTCCTATACTAGCGTAATCATAAATAGTAGAAACTGTTGGCTTCACAATGTCCTCCTAAGCTAAGCTCTTTATCTCCTGCGTAACATAAGCATAACGTTCCCTAGCAGTCTTCTTATTGCACCTATGTCCTATGTATACCTGTGCGTACCTGTCTAGACACTAACTCAGTTACCACTATCTCTGCGTGAAGGTGCCAACATCTACAATATTTCTATGCTATATCTAGCCATAAAACAGGGGCAGCGCTCGGCACCTTGCTACGACATTAACTTACCAAATCACAACGGTCTCTTGCCAAACTTAGAGAGGTTACAATAGCTGATATTAATATACTGAAGAATATTAAGATTCTTTTTGCACTGTGCTTCAGCGCAATACAGTTATGTAGTAACCTGGCTATTTCCACAAGTTACCATATCTGTTCAAATTATTCACTAAATAGAAATTAACTTTAATTCTATAAAAGATGAAACTTGTTTGTTATTCATTTTTTATAGGACAGGAAGTAACCATTGACCATTGAATGATGGTTTGGAATTAGGATAAATTCCATATTCAAGCTTAGGACTATGTGTTGTAGCTAAATGTTATCGATTCTGACACTATAATAATTCAGAGGGCAGTAAGTAATTCAAAACAGAAGGACCATTTCCTTGTATATTTTCTTTATTGTTCCTTTCATTGTAATCCCTGCAAAGTTCTAAAATCGGATTTAGTGACATATATGAAAGAAAATGTCATCTCACCATTTGAAAATCAATTTGATCATTTGATTTTCCCCCCAAAATGACATTCATTGCATTTCAAATTATACCCAAATTTAATTCATTTTGATCTATAGGTTAGTTTCCCTCATGAACAGTTTAAGTTATCATTCAAATTCAAAGATTATATGCTGAACTAATTCAATAACTTGAACTATAATGTAAGATTAGATTACTTTATTCAGTCAATTGTACACTAGACAGGTTTTGAATTTTGATCTTTTTTACCATTTCTATTTATTTCATGAAGAAGAAAGTATACATTTGTCAAAATATTTTCTAGTTTCAGTCACCTTTTCTGATATATATTAAATTTCTTGTCTTTATTTAAATATATGAACAACAGTTTCAGTTTGAGGATGCATTTAATCATTGTTATTATCTAATCATTTCTACTCCAGGAGTTGGGGCAAGGAAGGCTATTACAAAGTATAGCTTATACATTCATATGACTCTTCATTAAAATTGGACCAAATCCCTAATTACCTAAAACGCATGTTTAGTGTTACTTGATGGAACCCAAAGGCAGATGTAAACTATTAGGCTGTATTAATGAATATACTGATTTTAGTATTTACCTGAATTCATTATACACATAATATTTGTACTCCCAAAGAACTATACAATTTGTATTTGACAATCTTAGAAATTTGTTAACCTTCTTGTCAGCGTTTACAGAGAGCACAATTACAATTTCTGTAAACAAACCGGTTTTAATATTCATTTCTGGAACAATTATTTTTGGGGTGAAACATTGGATTAATTCTTCAACATAACACTGAATTTACATTTTGATATTAAATATTAAAACAAATTCATCCTACTTTTTCTATTGCTGTAGATCTGCACATATATAAAATACATTTTTGATATAAGCTTAAGTACACAGCATTAGAAGGGTAAAATCATGTGCAAAATACAATAAGGCATATTCCTGGTTGAAAAGTGAATGAATAAGCTCAAAAACTTTCTAGATATTATAGAAATTATCCTCACATCATGCAGTCTTTATGTAATACTTGTTCTTTCTGGTGTTGCAGTTTGTACTTGGTAACAAGATACCATTACTATTTTGTATACGCTTGCTGCTCTTGATTGGATATTCCCATTCAGTTTTCTGATTGCTGTTTCTCGACTTTATCTGTGCTAGTTGCACAGAGAATCATTCAAGTTTGAAATAATGTTAGTTTTGTTACACTATGTATGAGGTGTTTTGAGAAATCTTGTAGTTCCCTTGATCCCTTGTGATAATGTGAAAGCCGTCTGATGGGGCCATTCCAGTGATCTCTTTACTTAGTAGAAATTCATCATTCCATTACTGAAACAAACAACACACAATGAAAGTTAGACAGGAGTCCTACTGTTATTTATAGATACATATGTTGCTTTTACCTTCCATATTTTTTCTTAAATCATAGAACGTTGAGATAAATATTTTTTGATTCATACATACAATTTATAAAAAAAATTGTGCTCATAATACAGCCATCTAAGTTAAAAGCTTGATATCCATCCCAACACATAATTTACTTACTTTGAAGTTGCTGAATATGCTTGACCTGAAATTAATGAGAGAAACAGAAAGTCTTTTAAAAAAGGCTGAGTCAAAGGAATATAGGAGTGTATTGAATATATAGGAGTAACACTACCTCATCATTTATTGTCTGTGAAGGGTATTATAATGAATTGTATCAGTAGCCCTGCTATAATCACCGTGCCTTAAATGTACATATCAATATACTGAATGTGACATTAGACTTGGTAATTCTTCAGACTTCGTCATGCTACATTGAAATACCAAGTATATAATAAGAAACAACAAAACTATTGCGATCTGCAGAGCCTGGGTAATTTACACATGAACCAACAAACTGTCAACTATAACAAATATTTCCATCTGGAAGAGTGAAGCTTAAAATTCTAATTTAATACATAGTAAAAGAACACCCTTTGGATCTATCTAAGAGTGTATGTTGAATACATTTGAGGTAATTAAAATTCTAGCAATATTTAGATATACTCTGTATGAAAACGATATTATATATAGTCCTAGAACCACTTACATATTAATGTACCTGGACAAATAATAGTATGATATAAATAAGGTAGTATATATATGTGCAAAAACTGACCTCCACTGAATGGAGTGTCAGGCTCCTCATAGTACTGGAAGGGTTTATTGGGGTTGCTGCCTGATGCGTAGGTGTTGCCGTAGTCTATGGTGGGCCCAACAGGTGCGGGGGCAGCAGCAGGGGGCAGTGATACCTTGATCACTGTTGTCCCAGAGTTGGCGCTGGGTTGGGGGGTTGTTGGGTTGTAGGTGGGCGGGTTCTGGGCGTTGTAGCGGACCACTGGATACTGGAAGTTCATGGCAACCTTGTCGGCTGTGTACCCTGAGCTCACTGATGGCGCCGGAGATCTGTGTGAAGAAAATATTTAAACCTGTTACCTTACTTTTTAGATTTTTTGTCCTTTTAGGATATACATACATGATATTGGCAGAGCCAGTGTTTCAGTTTTTCACATTGATACTTTTTTTTAAACAATTTCCTATTTTGACATATGCATTTTACTCTAAGCACTGGAACATTAGTACAAGGTGTGATACATCTGACCGGTAAGTGGGGTTTCTTGAAAGTTTGAAATGATTTATTTCTTATGCAAAACACATTAATTGATTCCCCTAATGCAAATTGTCTGTTTTCCTGTTTTCTGTATTTTTCAATTTAATGGCATTAGTATCAAATATAAACTATAAGTATGATTAAAAATAGGATATTGAAAGTAATTGTAAGTTCTGTTGTAGTTATTTCATTTTTATAGCATTTGATATATTTCATTTATATATCTATGTAGAAAAAAGAAAGAATATGTGTTTATATGGGTAATACACTTGCCACATTACCCCTTCATCGCAATGGCCTTTCCTTTATCAACTACCCATGTGATCTGTTGGTATACACAATTCTTTTTCCATAAAGTGGTGCCACCCTTAGTAATTCAATTTTGAAACAATTTTTTGGAGCTTTCCTTTGGTAATTCTATATGAAGTGAAGACATCAAGTTAACAGAAGTCACAAACCTAGTCAGAGTGTTGTGTTGGGTTGTGTTGGAGTGACCACCCCACGTTCATCTAAACCTAGTCAGAGTGGCAGACTACAGAGGTTCGTGGGAGAGGTATATATTTTGACATTTGAGTTAACTCACGTTTTGTTGCTGTACCTGCTGTAGTAGCCCCTGCGTCCCCAGCCGCAGCATATCATGATAATAACGATTAGGAGTATGAGTACAAAGGCTCCAGCCACAGAGGAGCCAACCACCAGAGGAAGGTTCAATGGTTCTGTAAAGATAATATGCAAATATTAGAATTTACATAAAAAAAAATCTCAACCATGCATAGCCAATTTCATGAGTTTTGTCTGTTGGTTAGCTTAAATCAGGATGCATGCTAGGTAGCATGTCAATGAATTACAAGGTTTTGGCATATCAATTTTCATGAATTACACTGTTTCTAGTTTAATATGGTGCAAAACTAGAAATCAATATTTCTTTAATGTGTATCCATATGTACATATTATATCTTTTCAAACTTTTTAAAAAATGGATAGATGGATTTAAAAAAACTAATCCATAAATTTCCAATAGTCTTTCCAGAGTTGTCCACAAAATTGTTCAAATTAGCCTGCATGTCCAGGAACACATATAAATTATCTACCTGTATTAGAGAGAATTAATAAGCTGAAATAGGATACATCCACCCTAGATGTGGGACAATCAACCTTTTGACTTCCTCTTCATTCAGTCAACTCATATAGTCAATGAAAATATCAAAATTCTCTTATGATAAGGTCTTATGATAAGAAGCTTCTGTACTGTATTCTCATGGTGGTGAAATAGAAGACATGAATGAACAAAATACTTCTTGAATTACCACAGATATACATAATGGTCAATATATGCAGCATTTTTAATAGAGTTAGTACTGCAAAAGCCATTAAATTTTGTTTCATAATTTGATTCTATCAACCGCAGGGATAGATGTGTGTGTGTATGTTGGTGGGTTTATTTAATTTATAAGCGATGAAAAGAATGGAAATTCATTTTTCACTTTTACCTCTTTCTGGTAGTTATGCAAAGCAAGGATTGCTTTTATATCAAATGTTAAAAATTCACACTCATAACGATTTAACAGAAAGCCAAGGGAAAGGAACCCATTGCCTCAGCATCATAGAGAACATAGAAATGTGCATAGTAGAGTTGCATATGAGGTATCTATCATAATAACCACTTACGCTTTTCACCAGGTCCTACAAAAATATTTTTGAATTATTCCTGTACTATTTTGACACTTAGTATTTTAATTCATAAGAAAGTCTACACAATATGTATGGCAGTTAATTGTAGTTGAGTCATCAAACAGGTTTAAAGAGTTTAAACTCACTTTTTTAGCGTCATGGTTAATCAGAGACATTGCCTCAGAGCTATCTCTTTGAAAACAAAAGTTGTTTTCTTAGATTTCTGAAATTACTTCTTTCAATGACACTATCTTAGATATTGCAAATTGTCAGTTTTTCATGCTTAATTCATATGTGAAACCAACTTACTGCTTTCTGTGCAGTCTTTATACTCCGGCCGACACTTGCAGTAAGGCTGGTCATATTTGTCAGTGAAGCAATCCTGGTCGTAGCCACAGTAGCCCGTCTCACATATTGCTGTTAAGCAGAACAAACAGCTGATTTTCAATGCATTCATGGATAACTGCTTTCATGTGCTATATATAGTAGATTATAATATGGGGCCTTCCATTAAGTATGTACGCACCAAGGGGGGTGGGGGGGTCTGAGATCTTAGGAATTTTGTGTACGTTCCTATACAAATCCAATGTGTATTTTAGCCAAAGGGGGTGGGGGGGTCTAGAATTTGTGAATTTTTGCGTACATACTAAATGGAAGGCCCCTATCAAATATCCATAACCAGTGTCAATAATGAAAAAAGATATGTATCACATGAACGGTCTATGCATTCACAATAATGACAAAGAAAACACAAAATGGAAAATACAAAAACAATGATTATGATATCCAGTTTACCCCATTAACGATAGCTACCTTTTTTTGGTTTCATATCTATATATATTTCTTAACTTATCTTACAACTACACATAAATATTTGACAAACATTTGTATATTATTTAATATTTTTTCCTGTGTCTTTGTTGACAAATTTGGTCGAAATTAACCTATAGAGCTTCTGTTAAAATTATACAAAGCAGGTACCTGTGGTAGGTAGAATTATGTACCAGAGAGAGGTATGTTCTGTCTACTCACGTATACAGCTGGGATGTCTTCCGGTCCAGCCCTCCCGACACACACAGTCATAGTAACCATTGTTGTAGGAGTAACAGCTGCCTCCCTCAGAGTACGGAATGCAAGTGTCGTTACAGTTAAAGTTCACTGCAAGCCAGAAATCATGTAAATAGTTGAAATTGTATGCACTAAATATCATATATTATATTCGATAACAACAGGATAATTATGTAGAAACCAGTGCACAACCAATGGACAAGTAGAATATCTCATATTACTGTATATGGATGCAAACAGAATAAAGCTAGAAGAGGGACTTTAATAACACTTTTTATCTGACCATTGGTTCTCATGCTTAAAGTACTATTTTCTTGAATATGAAATAGCTATTAATCGATTAAATCAATTGGATGTTTTCATTTGTTTGTGTCCTATAGAAAATAAATGTATTCCAATCATCATATTCTTAAAGGTAAGATTAAGCCCTCAAACAAGGGTGTTATACATAAGGGTATGGTTGGGACTGGCACACATAATCTTAAGTTTGAAGATAGTTCAATTGTATTTGGGATAAATACATAATGTCAAATATCTATATGTATAAGAATGATTCACACCTTTGCAATCATCCACTGACTCAGCCCCTGGACTGGCAGTTGTGTAGTAGTTGGGGCAAGGTATACATTTCTTTTGCCACTTCTCTGGCTGGTAGTAGCCCACTCTGCAAGGTCTACATTGCTTTCCATCAGCATAGTAACCTGGTTGACAGTCACCTATCAGGACAAAAAGGGGACATTTTGTATGGTGAAACCTAAAATGATTATCATTTCTGGGGAAGTGAGTAATGAACTGTTCCATGAATGTGGTTCCACAGGTTTATTTTTATATCAATATACATTTTTACCATCCAGGTCACATCATGATATTTTAAGTTTTAGAGTTGATGTATGTCGGATGGATTTGAACACTACCTATATATTTATGTCCAAACTTAAACTCTTTCTTGCAATTGTTTTTGCTTAATGTGACCTAATGATATAATAGTCCAAAGATCTGTTAGAGAGTTTGCCTATTCGCCTTAATACAGTTCCCCATAATCCTTCATGATTCGGCGTTTTGGATCAATTTCTGGTCATATGCTAACAATGCTAAGATATTTTTTGGGATGGCTCTTACAAATTCATTTCTGCCATGTTAAAATCAAATGGGATTTTGAGGGCAAACCAGATATTTGATCTATGGTATATCAAAGAATGAAAGTTTAATCTCCAGCAGTTCATGAGATATTGAGGAAATAAGAGCGCCACCAATGCTAAAGGATGGACTGCTTCAGCCCTGCTGTGCCACATGTGATAGTCACCTGCATGTGCAGACCATAATACGAAAAATTGCCCTTTAACATCCATATATGTTTCATCTATCACAAATCAACCAGACTTTAGGTGTATCTCAAATGATAGGTACATTTCTTCATCTTTCAAAAAAAGGTTAATATAACCTACCCAGTTTACAGTCATATTCACTCGTGGCTCCCTCATATTCAGTGGTAGTTCCAAAGGGACACGCCTTACAGTCAAAGCCATCGTATTCACCCTTGTAGTAGCCTCGCTCACAACGCTTACATTGATAATTTGGGGAAGTCTCATAACCTGCAGGGCAGGAACCTGGAAGAGCAAGGAAAACAGTTCTTTCAGGCGCCGTCCATTTGATACTGAGCACATTTTAAAAGATGACAGACACCCCCTCCCCCACCTCCTCTTGGGCAAATATATGCATTAGATTAATACTAGAATATATGAAAATTTTGAAAAATGTCGGACTCTCTCGCCCCATTGTTGTTTAAATACTTAATGGAAGGGTCCTCACTAGATTAAGTCATAATACATTGAAACAATTGTTTGAGAGAATGAAAAATAATTTGTTACAAGTCCTTTCACATACAATGTTTATGAAAGACACTTCTTTCTACAAATCTCCAAGACTACAATTCATTAATCTTTAGGCATATGTTCAGTGCCAAATTGTATTCTTGAATGAACATACGTTTGCAATCGGTGTGGTTCCTTGAAGCTTCAGCGGTAGTTGTTGTTCCACTTGGGCAATAGATACAAGTGCGCTTGTTCTCCTCAGGCTGGTAGGTACCAACCTGACAGGCTTCACATTGATTATACTCCGGGACATAGTAGTATCCAGCGTAGCAGGCAGCTGTGAAAATGTAATTTGAAAGGCATTATGTGAAAGTTAACTAAGAGCCAAACAGAAAGTATCAACCAAATTGAATTTTAGAATTCTCATTAGGAAATCAGATTGACATTGACTTTAGAGCAGAATAATGAAAGTCATTTTTCACAAAAAGGTTTTATTATCCGCACAGCCAAGAAGCGGGCCGTACAAGGTTGATGCCTAGTGACATGCTGTATGTACCGCTGCTCAATTTCAGTATTTTAGAGATATTTGGAACAATGGGTGATAAAATATAGAAGAACTGTAGGGGTCGTCCCCAGGTGTCTGTATGACCCATTGAGATCATACATACTTCAGGCTTTGCCTTTGGTATCTGACAAACCCCTCCATGGGTCATTCAGCCACCCTCTGTGGCCCATTGCACAATAGAATTGCATTGTGAGGATCAAGTTAAGATAGCACAGCGAACAGTTTCGTTGTTACGAAAATTTTCCTTTGTCCGAAAATAGTAAAATCTCTGGTTCTAATGAATGAAATTAAATTCTGTAAATTGATATAAAAAGCAAAAAATTTAGAGAAAATCCAGTAAAAGTTACAGCTCTTTGAGGGCATTCTAAATATAGAAAAAAATTGTTGCAATACGATTGTTGTTACGAAAAAAGTAATAATGAAAAGTTTCGTTAATAATATTGTTTTCGTTGTTACAAAACTCACTGTGCAACAGGCCACTGACGACCCCCGTGGTTCTCCTTATATTAGTACTTGACTGACTTACCCTGGGTACATTCATCCCTAGTGACCGCACCGATGTTTGGTGTTGTAAACTCAGGGTCGCACTCGGTGCACAAGTCCTCCTGGTTCTTTTTCCTGTAAGTACCTTGGGGACAGGGGCGGCAGGATCCTGTATATAAATTCCAGCCTTGGCCATCGTAGCAGTTCACTGCAATGCAAATGGCCCTAGACTCTTAAGGTCGACCTTTTTAGGACTTAGTGACATAAAAAATAATATAGCTACACAAAGATTAATGACTGGATTCATTTCAGCATGACATCCTCGATGGTGGCGCCATCTAAGATTGTTCGTGCAACCGGTTACGACGCGGCCATCATTGTTACCGTTTTCGTGACGTCATGTATAAACAAAGAGTGTGACGTCACGAAAACAACAGCAATTTCAGCCGAGTCGTAACCCGTTGCACGGACAATCATAGACAGCGCCACTAACAGCGATGTCACCAAAATCCCATAGGCGATGGCCCTGCTTACACATCTTTCCTTTGTAGAATCATTGGTGACATGCGACAATGGATTCCTAAGAGATATATATAGTAACATGTGACACTGACTCTTCTTATATTCTACACCAAGACATGGCCCTTTTTAGGGCTTAGCGACATGAGACATAAGATTCCCAAGAGGTAGTGAAATGATTATGACATTGATTTTTCTTAAATTTGACGTGGCTACATGGCACTTTCTTCAATTTGTCATGTCAACACTATTTTTTTCTCTAAAGTTTGACAAGCCACATTTGGAACCTTCCCATCAAGGTCCCCAAACATTGCACAAAAGAGCTTCAAGTTCAGTGTAGATAACAGATACAGGGGCGTAAAATCTGAGGTGGTTTAGGGTCGTCCTGACTGAGTCCATGCAGAACTGAGGCGGGTTCTGAACAGTTGTTTTAATAAAATTACATCTATTTGACGTTTCATTACACAAACTTTGAGTAATCCATACAGGTTCAAGACATACCATGTGAACTGATCATTACATTACTAAAATCATGTGATTATCTTATTTCAAGTACATACATCGGTGAAATGCAAGTTTTACCATGAAGAAATTGAGGGGAAAGGATTGATAACAATGATAGTATTAACAAGAGATAAGAGTGGAATACTGTACATATGCAGTCCGATGGGTGATCATTGCCAGTGCCTATAGTAGTGAAGCTGGGGTGGCAGGATATACATGACACCTGCATCTTGTTTGGCTGATAGCTGCCCCGTTCGCACTCAATACATACCAGATCATCGTTAAGATAACTCCCAGGATAACAAACCTCTGAAATACACAATTATTTCTTTTATTTATCTATTCAGCCCAATTCTGTTACACAACATATCTTCAGTTGAATTAAAAGCTCATCAAGATTGCACATAATGTAACAGAGCCTGGCAAAGCTTGACTATTCATTCAGTGACTTGGGCAACCATTGATTAATAATCTTTATGGCATGGCTAATCCATGTATATGCTGTTATTTAGTTTATGTTATATAGGTGCTTCTATAGTTAATCTATTACCACACCATTGTTAAGCTTAAGGGGAACCTTGCACATAACTGCAGCATGTTTATTTTCTGATGAAATCAATACAGCATGCTGTTTACATCTAGTTCTATCAATGTGACACGAATCAAAGGAAATCTCTGATTTTAGACAAACTTAGAGGACATTAAAAAAATTTGCATTTTACCGTATTTTTTAGGGAAATTACCATATTTATGACGTCACACAGTGAGTTAATGGGAAACCCCATTTATCCATCTGAGGGAACCCCCCAGCTTAAAATATGTATAGTGAGGTATATGAGCTTTAAGACTGAATGAGCATATTTGGCCAAATATAGGCTTTTATTCAGTGTACTTTTTATTCATCTACAATATCCTTTTAACATGGGAACCCCAAGTTATTTATTTTTGGAATTCCCATTGTTATGACGTCACACGGTGAGTACTGAATAGCTCAGACATCAGGGAATTCCAAAATTAAATTTTTCTATCGTTGATAATCCACTAACACCTTGTCATTTTCCATTTTTTTCTTCTGCTCTATTTTTAGAATACTTAGATTAAGAAAATTACCCATAGAATATCAATCTGTGAATTTATGTGCAAGGAACCTTTTAAACAATACTTGAAGTAGTATAGGAAAATTACCATTGTGCACTGGCTTTGATTTATAAGTACAAGTAATTCATAAACAAAACTTTCTTAAAGAGCATGAAAGTAAGTATATATATATTCTATGTATTTCCCCACACAGAAAAGATGTTCCGTGCAGGAATTAGGCATAACGGAGGATGCTTTTAGCTTTCAAATGTTACCAAGCACAACAAAATCAGAAAATCTTCTAGGAAGTCACAGGCTGTAGAACAAAGTACTGGCATAAAGCCCGGTTATTGAATATTTATCTAAATAATTTAGTAATAAACTTTCTCCATGAACTAACCAAAAGCCCTAAAAGCTATTAAATGTATACATTTTAATATAGAAAACATAAAATATTTTAGTTTGAACTGATAATGTAATCAAGTCATGTTTTTCCAAACGGGATGAAATTTTTGACTAAATCCACAAAATGTTATCATTGCCTTGGTAAATAAATGTATCTAATGTTTGGTAGTATATTGGGTAAAAATGTTCCCTTAACATTCCAAAATGAATGTCTTTTTCTTAAACAAAACAGAATGTTTAGAGCAGGTTAACTGTAACCTACACGATAAGTTGGTTTAGGACGTTCTCCCTAAGTATTAGCCCTAGAGTTTAAGAACCCCCTTAGAGCATCCTTTCCATGCGTCGGGTGACATATTTATGTAAACACAAATTTACTTTCCATATAATATATGAGAGTTGGGTTTGAAACAAATCTCTGCTTAAACTGTCTTTTTATACATATTTACACAACACAAGAGAAAAATGTATATGTAAAGTAAAATAAACAAAAGGAGTGCACTAACCCCTGTCGCAGGCTGCCTGTGTGAGGGAGCCAGTGCCAGCAGTGGTAGTGTTGGCTCTGCAATCTGTACAGGAGTCAGTACTGGAGCTGTCCTTCCACGTGCCGACTGGGCAGGGCAGGCATGCACCGCCCTGGTCAGACCGACCTGCCGGGCATCGCCCTGTGTAAAATACACCACAAGGAAAACAAATTACATCTTTACCAAAAGATTTGTAAAACCTTTAATTTTTCTGACCATCAAACTTTCATATAAGGTTATTCAACTTCATTTAGGCTATTAGAAACAGGGCCTATACATAAAGTATATATATATATATATATATATATATATATATATATATATATATATATATACATATATATATATATATGCATCTAGAAAGTGAGGGTGGTGTGGGTGTGTTCAAGTTCTGTTGTAGTTTTTTCATTTTTATTGCATTTGATATATTTGATTATGTGACGTTCTCTGGTAAGTCGGGGTTGCCGATTCTTACGACAGAGGAACGTGGGGGTTGTTCGGGTCTCGGGGCGGACGGGGAATCCGGGCCAAGAACCGAGGTGTGTTTCTAGAGTCGTGCCTCGCGCACGAGGGGGGGCTGAGCGAATCGATCGGCACTCGATGTCGACGGAGGACTGCGGGGGAGGGAAATTATGGTAGGGGTACGGGTCGGCCGGGGAACGGTCCACCCCTGAGTTCCGGTCCGCGGGGGCGACGGGCCGACGGTCGCCTATTGTTTGGTAGCGTGGGGCCGAGCACGCCGCGCCCTCGTCCCCGCGGACTTCGCTCCCTCGTTCCGCTCCCCATGTCTTCGTACCATACTACGCCTCGGTTTCCGGTACTACTTCGGGCCTTCGTGCCCTACTTCGTTCCCTCGTTCCTCGTTCTTCGGGCCTTCGGGCCCCTTACCCTATGTTTCGACTACCTGTCTCGGACTTCGACTGTTTTGTCCTAACTTCGACTTAATTACTCTATTCGGCTCATCTTTAGTGGTTGTTTCAGGAAAGAGGACACGTCTGGACACCAGGAGAACTGTTGAAGAACTCTGTTTATTCGGGCCTCACCGCCCCTTTATATACTAGAGAGGTCAGCCCTGATTGGCTGCCTTCGGTCACGTGACCTACAATTGACGTCACTTCCGGTTTATATATTCCGTTTCCGGTTTACATTTCACTTCCGGTTTACATATTTCCGGGTTTCGTTCCATTACGTTTTCGTTATTCGTTCTTTACATATTCGTTATTCGTTCTTTACATATTCGTTCTTTACATCTATTTCGTTCTTCGTTCTTTACATATTCGTTATTCGTTCTTTACATATTTCCATTATTACCTTATTATTATTTTAACCTCTATGTATTTTGGCTGAATAGCCGTTCATCACACCCTCCCGCACCTTCTTGAAAGGTGGGAAAACACGTTATACAAAATTTCAACACAGTTCATACAGCAACGACAACAGAACATACTCTAGAACCAGAAACATTTCAATCCTACGCTCCTTATCGGCAGAGGAGGAGGTGTCACCCTCTGTCCTCCCCGGTCAACTTCGGAGGGCCCCCGGGGCCTATCCGGCTAATTATTATTTCTCTTCTTTCTTCGTTTTTCTTTCTTCGTTTTTCTCTCTTCGTTTTTAAAAGTTCATATAATTCGTTTTTATATATCTTAGTCTCTTTTTATCTTCGTCAGAGTTCTCTTATCCTTGATCTATTTACGACCTCCTGTTTTTCTCGTTTTTTTAGGATGAGCGAGCCGGTCGTGGCTCTCCCACCCGGGACTGGGGATCGGTCGTGACCCCGTCGCCCCCGCTCCTCTCCTCTGGGCTCTGTTTACTTAGCCCCTCGGCGCGTTTTTCCTCGCCTTTTTACCCTCATTAGGACAGAGGGACCGGTCGTGGTCCTCCTGCCCGGGGCCATGGGTCGGTCGTGACCCGCAGTGCCCCCGTTCCCTTCGTTTTTCGTCGTCCAGACGTTCTCCCCTAGTTCGGGTGGAGAATCGGTCGCGACTCTCCCACCCAGAGGCCAGGGTCGGTCGTGACCCTTAGTCCTCTCGACCCTCGGTCTGTTCTACCGTCGTCCAGACGTTCTCCGTTGTTTTTGGGTAGAGAATCAGTCGTGATTCTCCTACCCGGTCGGTCGTGACCCCTCGTTCTTCCGTAACTGTTACTCTTCTCTGCGTTCTCTTAGGTGATGATGATGATTTTAAGGATGAGTTGAAGAAGAAAGACTGATGCTTTTGTAGATAGAATGTTCTTTTTGGACTTCGCACCCTCGGTCGCCTCGGCATTCAGAGCCCCCCAGTGACTTTTTCACGGTTGGCAAGGACAACATGTTCGAGCCAGAGGCCAAGGTACCCAAAGAAGAAGATGGCGTTGTATGTGGAAAGGAACTTAACTTCATTCATTAAAGCTTAGAGTGGAAGCTTCAGCAGACGACGTCGCGGGTTTCGTGCTACTTGTGAAGCTTTGAGATGGAGTTCGGGTGAAGGTGAGACTGAGAAGATTAGAATCATTAATTATTGATGAAGTGTCCGTTTTCCGTACAGGAACTGAAGTTTGACTTTTACGACACATGTCCTCGTGGTTAACCCAGCATCAAGATGTTCCGTCCTCGACCACGTCGACACATTTGAAGATTTCAGGATTTCAGAAAGAGATGTCGGAGAGAGTCCACCATAATAAAGTATTTCCGTCACCGTTCCGGGCCCAAGTGGCATGACAACAACCGGAACGGAGACCTGATTTAAGAAGATAGTTTTGATGAAGTTTCTTTTTGATGACAGGAGCCGGTGCCTCTCATCCCTCCCCCCCCCCGTAAACAACGGCAGGAAGACAGTCCTCTTTGGGGCGAGAGGGAGGCTCCTTCGTTCTACTGATGAGATGATTTTCCTAAGAAGAGGATTCCTGTTTCGGGCCCTCGGGCCCTCGTTTGTTTCCTAGGCTCTCGGGCCTCGCTCCGCCCACTAAGTTTTTCTCCTCGTCCTCCCGGAGGACCGTGCTTATTGACGATTTTCGTAAGACTGTAATACCAACAAATAGTTCGTTAATAGAGGTAAGTTTAAGATCCGGTCTGGTTTGATTTTGGAGTAAGGCCACAGTCGTCCACGGTGCCATGTCACATTGCATGGAGACACTATGCCTATGACGAACGCCGAGACAACAGCTCCGAGCCGTTCCGGGCTGCTCCTAGGTACGACGGTTCGAAGTTGGTAAGTTGAAGATATTAGTGAGAAGGAGAAGAAGAAGCCGTAGAAAGTGAAGATGGACGACATCAACTGGGACCTGCACCCAACGTCAACGTTTGAGATCCGGAACGGGCCCATTCACAATAAAATAGCATGTATAGAGAACTCATCCGATGAACTCCAAGAAGGATCGCTCCTCGTTGCTCTTTGCAGACCTCTTGATTTGTCTATCAGGGCATCCGCAGCCGACGTTCCAAGCACCACCTCCCTGTATATTGCAAAGATTACTTCCCTATATGTTTCAAAGACTATTTTGTTTCGTTCCTCGAGAAGAAGACATTAGGAAATACGACATGGAAGGAGTCTCTGTCGTTACAGCAGGTGAGAGATTAATATAAGTTTTAGTAAGTCTATTAAATTTTTTTCCGTTTCTCGTTCATGTATTGTTTTTACTATATATCACGGTCGGTCACGAGCCAGGGCTCCTAAGTTATCGTCCCTGCTCGTGCCTTGGTCCTCCGGGAGACATCTACGACACGCCGCAATCCTTTCACGACTCGCTGCATCAACTCTGGCACGATAAAACCAGCATTCAGGTCGAGAAGTTCCATTTTGCCGCTCTTCGTATGCGGTAAGAGGCTGAAGACAAGGAAACTCAGAAGATGATGGTACATGAATCCGGGTTCATCCACATTCTGATCGATCCATCCAAGATCAAGAAGACAAGGTTGCAGGAAGTAGAAGTGCCGCTAGAGGACAGAGGTCGTCTCTTCCTCGCCTCCAGATCGCTCAAGGCAGCGCGGGAGAAGGGTTTTCAGTCTTGGCCCGCGCCAGCCTTTCCTCCAGCGGCGAGTCGCCGGCCCACCGGTACCTTATTTACCCCGGCACGACCGTCGACTCAAAGACTACAATGACAACACTATCCGTCCTTTCTGATTTCCTTTCCTCGATTCCGCCTCCCAACTTTCACTCTCGCTCCCGGGTCGCCCGGCCCGTTATCCATTTCCGCGACCGGACGATCCCGTTCCATCTGCTCGGTCCCAACCAACGCAGCGGGCTCCAGGGAAGAAGAGGAACAGCTACAAACTTGTTTTTCCTCCTAGCGCCTCCTTCCGTCCCGTATTCGCCCCGCAGGCTTGGTAAGTTCATTCCAGTCATGGACCCTCCAGCTCGCTGATTACGCTCAACACCTCCTAACACATGTGGTTTCGTTCACTTCCGCAAGAAGGTTTCCATAAAGAAACTAATAAGAATAAATTAAGATAAGAATGTTCGAGCCCGCCAGTCCGTTCCCGATGAGTTTAAGTAAAGTTTTCGGGCCCGTCCAGCGGTCTCCAGGAGAGTCTTTTATCCAGGCTTCGGCCTCCTGTGCGGCTCAGGTACCTCCGCCTCGGCCCGGTTCTCTCCCTGGGGGTTTGACACTATGGGTGAGGAGCCAACGCCCCGTAATCCCTCCCCACCCGACTCGCGACGCGCCATCTTCCGCCTCTGGTTCCGTCGCGCTGTTTTTCTTCCGTGCAAGACCTCGAGCAGCATCTACTTCACCCTTCTTCTTGGCGTCGGATCGGCAGCAACAGCCTCTCCTCCCTAGCGGGGAGCTCGAGAAGCTGATCCACCATTCCGCTCTGTTTTTCCGCCTCTCTTGTCGCCTTCAACAAGTCATCCAGTTGATCCTCGTTTTTGTGCATCACTAGGGTCTGAGCCAATTGGACGGTCCGGTTGTGTTCGTTAACTAGCTGGTCGACCCCCGGGAACTCCCTGGTCAACGGCCCCAGTGCCGCCGTCGGGAACTGCGCCATCGCTTCTTCAAATGTCTCTGGCTTGCGGCCCGTTTCTAGTGCCATCAGGAACGCCATAGACGCCGAAGCCATTGCTCTTGTCTTGGCCGTCATTCCTCGCACCTCCTTCGGGGGCCACGTCAGTTGCACCCGAATGGCCTTTTCCGCGTCCCAGTCCCGTACCGCTCGCGCCGTCACCGGAAAGTGTCCCTGTAAGACCTGGTGAACGGCCTGTGTCCGTAATAACTTGAGTCTCGGTGTTTCTCTAGATGGTCCTGCCGTCGGCATCTCCGCTCCGATAGACCCGAACACTGAATCCGCTCCCGACTCGTCCAATTCTTGTTTCTCCGGCTCGTATCCTCTGGTCTCGGCCTGCCCCAACTCCATGTCCTCTGAGTCTTCCACCTCCTCGTCCATGGACTGGGCAGCCGGCATTTGTAATCTGTGTATCACAACCCGCGGTTGTAGCGCCCGCCCGTGTTTGTCCTCGTCCTTGAGTGGGGTATCCGGTCCTGGCGGCGATCCCATACGTTCGGGCGACGGTGGTCCCGGGGTCTCCTCCGATCCTTGCGACCCGAAAAACGAGCTCCCCAAACTGGCCCGAGTCAGGTTGTCAACCGCCGCCCGTGTCTCTGGCGTGTCTGGTGCTACCGTAATGTCTCTCATTCGTTTCAATCCTGGGGGCGGCACTATCGGCTGCTTACATACCATCTTCTCCAGGGGTGAATCTGCTTTCGTCGGGGTAGGGGTAGAGAACAGCGGCTGTGTCGAGGCCGTCGACGCCGTGTCCTCCGGCCTGGCCGCGTGCCGAACATACTTTACTTTCTCCACTCGCCCCGACGGTTTGAGTCCCTGTCTTTCTGCCATCTCGCGTAGAAACCTCCCTAGGTACAATGCTTCTCTTTCCACCAGCCGGCCTCCCTGTGCTTCCCGAAAGCTGTCCTCCAGCTCCCGGTCGGATCTCGCCTCGTGGTAACCCCTGAACGATCCCTCCCGGTTCATTGTTCCTTTTAAATACCCGGGGTACCTCGGGTGTCGTGATTCGTATATCACCGATTTCTTATGAACTGTCATCATAGTAAATTGTGCGTCGCTACAAGGTGGTTCTAGTCCCGTGGTCCGTTTGACTCCTGTCGAGGTCTCAGGCTGTGATGGTCCCAGCTCTCCCGTGCTGCTAGACTCAGCGATAATCAAAGACCGATCGCTTCGGGCCGACATACTCCTGCCTGACTCCGACTGGTCCGAACTCGTTCCCTCCTCCAATTCTCTCGGGACTTTCTTGACCTTTTTCCACTTCTTCTTTCGCGACGGCTCCTCCGTCGGGCATCCCTGCGTCGGGGGCCTCTTGAAAGCGAGCGGCTCCTCTTCTTCCTTGACTTTTGGTCGTTGGTCGTCGGACGAGCTCACCAATTCCACCACCTCAGCCCCCGGTGGTATTCCTGAGCAACCCGGCTTCGGGGTGGGTGTGGATGTCCGTCCTTTTCCTCTGCCTGGGAGTCCTCGTCCTCTCGGTTCCCGTGGTTCTCCCTGGGCGTTTAACTTCTTAATTCGGCTCTGTACTAACCCTGATATTTGGTCTGGTGTCAGGAGTGGTTTCGGGTTGACCACGGCCCGGCTCGCGCTTCGCGGCGACTCGGTGTCTTCCTTCCGTACTCCTTTCGCGGCCCTCCGAGGGGAACGACGCGTGGGTGTTGATCGTTCCGCCACCTCGGCCAGGGGTCCCTTCCCGGCTGCTTTGGCTGCTTGGGCTCCCTCGCCGGCCTCGTCGGCCTCTGATCCTTCTTCGGTTGCTACCTGCTCCAGCTGCTCGGCGTCGCTGTCCTCAGATCCTCTTGACGCCCTCGGGTAGTAAGGGATGCGGATCTGCCGTCGCGGCCTCTCCGGTGCCTCCTTATCCACCGCCCTCTCAGGGGGTTGAAACCCCTCTGGATGGCGCACCGCGTAGTCCCGTTCCATGTTGGCTACCCGGGCCGCCGTTTCATCCCCAGTAGCGAAACTGGTGTACGGCGGTCGTCCTTTCGGGTCCAAGGCGAACGCCGCAGCATACTCCAGCCTCAGAAGGGGGTCTTGCTTCGGCATCCCCCTCTGCAGGTTCCCTTCGTGTGATTCCGTCATGTGCTTTCTCCAGTCCTGGTGTGTCGAATAGGCTCGACTCGAACACACCGGGCACATGTAGTACTGCTTCCGGAATCCGTCGTGCTGGCCTTTAATATGCTTGACCAAGTGCTTAAACTCCTTTCCGTGACAATGTCCTTCCCAGCACTGTCCGCTCATCGTGTCTGTTTTCCGGGCTTTCGGGGCTCGTTCCAATCCTGAAGCTCGTCCCGTCAGCCGTTTCCGTTTTTGTCTCGTGGTGATGCTGCTCGTCTCGCTTCTCTGCTTTTCTTCTTGTTTTCTTCTCCTTAGCTCAGTCTGCTCGTCTGCGATTCGATGAATCCTGGTCGGCTGACCAGAATGACCTGCTCCGGCGAGCGCTCTGCCTTTTATAGCCGCCGCAGGCGGAAGTGGGCGTGGCCTGCACTAGCGACCCCTAGCGTCAGACTCACCATCCACTTCTACGGTGGCGCCCCCTACTATTTTCCGGTCCCCGGGGCCCGCCGCTGGTCACCGCCTCGCCTGTTTTCTTTACCTCGCGGCCCTTCGCTCGTCCTCGCGTTTTTCCTAGGCCTTTTATTGCCCCACCGGACGCCCTCGGTCCTTTCATCCCTCGTCGCCTTTTCTTGCCTTTTTCATCTTGGCCCTCACAGTGCTTCCGCACACTTCCCGGAGAACACAGGGGCTCGGCGTTATCATCTCCTCGCCGCCGCCCCGTTCTCTTTGTCCTCTTTTATTCCTTTTACGACCTACTTTAAAGCCCGTCCTCGTTTCAGGCCTCGCCTTTTACAGCCGTCCGTTCGTTCCTCCGGCGTTCCCGAGAGTGCCGCATCTACTCTCCTCCGGTCTCCTGGACGCTATAAAGCGGTATTACCAAGTCGGCATTACTTCAGAAGTCTTCACCAGCTTGCCACCGGGTCTGTCTTCCGTTGTAATCCAACCATCTTTTCCACGCTGTGGTTCCTCCGAACTGACCGGAAAGCGGCTCCGTGGGACTACTTTAGACATTCGGGCCGTCGTGGCTCCCGAACGCCGTTTTTCGTTCCAACCCCGCATTTCCCACCTATATTACATCCGCAAGAGAACCAATCTTCAGCTAGGTAGCGAATCTCTACAGCCTAACGACCTGCACTCCTACTGTAGTGGTCAACGCACCGCCCCGACTCAATGGCCCCAGGTTGATCAGTCCTTTTTGGCCAAAGCCTTTCTGTGTAGCGCCGATTTGGTCGTTCCCTTGGTCCTCTTCCACCTGCGGAATCGAGACACGAAAACGACTTCATCACAAAAAGGGGGTACCCCGTTTCCTTACGTGCCCTAGCGCGCCCCACCCCAAGCATTTACTGTGCAGCCTCGTATCCTTGCTGGTCAGCTACCATCCAAGCTGGCGCAGCGTGTCCTCGGTAGGGTTCCAGGCGGTCCACATGGACCACCCCCCCCGGTTTCCCTCGTTTCTTCCGTACTACCACCCGTCCTCGGTCAAGCACCTTGACGATCAGTGCAGGGCCTATCCATGGAAATCGCAACTTCGTTCCCTTGTCCCTATCCACTACCGTATCGTGCACCCAGACCAGTTCTCCGGCGTGGTATTCCCGCCGAGTCACCTTCCCATCATACTCGTGTTTCTGATGGATGGCGGCTCGTTTCAGCCCCGTCCGGGCCTCCCGATAGGCCGCGACTAGCCCTTCCTCTAGGCTTTCCACATAGTCGCTTACCCGTCGGGGTTCCTCCTCTGGTCCTAGAGGTCTCCCATAAATCGCCTGTCGCGGCATCATGGTCTGTCGGCCCAGCATCATCATGTTCGGTGTCACTCCCGTGCTGGCTTGCGGCGTTGCTCTATAACTCATCATCACGAGCGGGACCATCTCGTCCCATTCCCGACCTGTCGCTCGGCAGCTGGCTTTCAAACAACACCCCAGAGTACGGAAACTTCGTTCTATGTACCCGTCACTCCTGGGGTGGTACGGCGTCGTTCTTGTTTTGTGAATCCCGAATAGTGCACAGACCTGAGCCACCACCTCGGATTCGAAATTCGTTCCTTGATCCGAGTGTAGTTCCCGAAACGCGCCGTACCGTGCTACTACTTCTTCAACCAGTTTGTTCGCCACTGTCGTTGCCTTTTGATCCGGGATCGGGAAACACTCCAACCATTTGGTGAAATAGCATCCCACCATCAGGCAATACTTATTTCCTCGTTTGGTGACTGGGTACGGGCCCGAAACATCCATGGCCAGCCGTTCCATCGGCTCCCCCACTATGTACTGATGTAGCGGCTCCCGTCTTCCTCTCCCCTTTTTCAGCAACGCGCAATCACATTCTCGACATTCCTTCCGCACGTCTTCCCGGAGTCCCGGCCAGTAAAACCCTTGTTCCAACAGGGCCGTCGTCCTGGCGACTCCTAAATGCGCTCCTGCCGCGCCTCCATGGTATTCCCTTACCAGCTTGGCCCGTTCCCCTCGGGGAACGACCAACTGGTTCCTCCAACCATGTCCTTCCAGTTCCCAGTACTTCCGATGCAGCACGCCATCCCTGAGGCTTAATCGTTCCCATTGCCTCCATAGGATCTTTGTTTCTCGGGATTCCGGAGATATGGCCTCCCAACCTGGCCGGTCCGCATCTTTTTCCATCCGTGCGACAATCGGCCCTATATCTCGATCCCTCCTCTGCGCTGCTCTCATCTCCTGCGGGGACCATCCGGGCTCGTACCCCCGGGCCCGCGTCACTACTCTCACTTGTTCGGTATTCTCGTGCTCCTCTCCACATTGTTTGCACGGATACCGGGACAACGCGTCAGCGTTCCCATGCTTCCTGCCCGGTCGGTGTTGGAACGACACATCATGCGAGTCGATAATCTCAATCCACCGAGCAGCCTGCCCCATCGGTTCCTTACTTCTCTGTAGCCAACTAACCGCGCTGTTATCCGTCCGGACTATCACGCGTTGACCATAGATGTAGCACCGAAAATGCTTCAAAGCTCGCACCACCGCCAACAGTTCTTTCCGCGTGGTGCAATACTTTCGTTCGTTTGACTCCAGGGTTTTGCTCGTGTAAGCTATCACCCGTTCCTCCCCTCTCTGCTCTTGTGATAGCACGGCTCCCGTTCCCACGTCACTGGCGTCTGTATCAAGCCACCATTGTCCTTCTTCCTCCGGGAATCCCAACACCGGGGCCTCCGTTAGCGCCTTCTTCATCGCATCAAATGCCTCTTGTCGTCTCGCGCTCCACACGAATGGTTCCTCCTTCGTTGCCAATTCATACAAGGGGGCAGCCAACTCCGTGAAGCCGTTTATATGCCTTCTATAGTACGAACATAATCCCACGAAGGCTCGTACCTCGTGGAGATCCCGCGGGACCGGCCACTCGGTTACTTGCCGACACTTTTCGGGGTCGGGTTCGATCCCGTTGAACGAGACAACGTGCCCCAAGAACGGAATCTTCTTCTGGAACAGCTTACATTTTCGCGCCTTTAACTTCAGTCCTGCAGCGTTCAGCCGGTCCAGAACCCGTACCAATCTTTCCAGAGTCACTTTGAACGTTGGTCCAAAGACCAGTATATCATCTAAGTATACCAGACACTCCTCCCACACGATTCCTCTGAGGATTCTTTCCATCAGTCTCTCGAAGGTGGCTGGGGCGTTCACTAGCCCGAATGGCATCACTTTGAACTCATATAATCCTCCTTGAGTCACGAAGGCCGTCTTTTCTTGGTCCTCCGGTGCCATCTCCACCTGCCAATATCCGCTCGCGAGATCCAGACTGCAGAAGAATAGGCTTCCTCCCAAAGTGTTGAGGCTGTCCTCTATCCGCGGGAGCGGATAGGCGTCCACTTTCGTAGCCTGGTTCAGTTTTCGGTAGTCAATACAGAACCTCGTTCCTCCGTCCTTCTTTTTGACTAGAACGGTCGGGCTACTCCACGCACTCCCGCTCTCTTGGATAATCCCTAAATTTAACATATCCTCCACCAGTGCTCGTTCTTCCTCTCTCCTGGTGGCCGGATACCGTCTGACCCTCTGCTTGATCGGCATCTGATCTCCCGTTTTAATTCGATGTTGTACTAAATCTGTCCGTCCTAACTCATGTTTCGAGGTCGCAAACATTTGTTCCCGGGCCATGATGGCTTTCTCCAGCTCTTCGCCCTCCTTCGTGGTCAGGTCTTTCTTAGCCTCCCCTATCATTTCAACGAGCGCTCCTGGGGGTTCTTTTGCTTCACTTCCTACTTCTCGTACCTCTTGTACGAAGGTGGCTTCTCCGAGTACCCCGCCGGTTTCCAATTTCGCGCTCTCGGTCCCTCGGTTGGCCACCCAAACTTCATTTTCTTCTCCCAATGTCACCGTTCCTGGGATCACCTCCAGTCCCATAGGTAATCCAGCGCCGGTGATGACAGCCAGCTGTCCACCCTGTCTTATGTCCATTCTCGCTACTACTGTTACTCGGGTCACTTGGAGTGGGGGTATTTCCGTCGTTTTCTCGATTCGCACGACCTGTCCTCCGACGGTAACTGCCCGAATCCCATCCGTTCTCTGTTCTACTCCCGGGATTCGTTCCCCCTCTCCCTCCCCCTCGGCGGGCAGGAAGATGGCACTCGCGTGGGGCTTAACTGTCAGCCGGTATTTCACCGCGAAGTCGTTTCCCAGGATCCCTTCATCTCTACCGATGTCTGCCACCATGAACGTCCACTTCAACACGCGTGTTCCCAATTTCACTGGCAAGTTCGTGCATCCATAGCACCGCAACGGACTACCATCTACCGAGCAGAGACGTCCTTCATATCCATCCAGTTCTTCTCTTTTTCGTCCCCACTCTCTCCAGAGGCGTTCCGACAGCAGACTGATCATAGATCCGGTATCAACCAAAAAACGGACGACATTCTCTCCCACCGTCCCGGCCACATAAAGTCCACATTCTCCCATGCCTACTACTTCTCTCGCCGCGCCCGAAGGGGGCCCCGCGCTTACTGCGACGGCGACTGTCCGTTTCCCTGACGCTGAGAACACTCTCTTGCGAAATGGCCCTTCTGGTGACAGTGATGACACTCTAAATCTTCTTTTCGCTTCTTAAACGCCTCCCTCCGGGCCGTTGCTTGTCTTCTAGCTTCCCGTTCCTCTGCCAATTCTTTCATCATCTCCTCCAACTTACCGTTCAAGGCCATGATCTGTGTATTGGCGTCCTCCTCGGGCTTCACTGCCCGCAGGAGGCGGCGTGAGTATCGTTCCTGTATTTCTACCACCTCTACCGCCTCCTCTAGTGTCTTGCATCCTTTCTCTGCACACTTCAGCTGAAGGTCTTCCCCAACTGCAGCCTGGAACGCATGTAATGCTGCTTTTTCCTGGCTAGCGTAGTCGTTGGAGAAGTAGGCTCTCGATGCCAGTCGCCGGGCATTATCAGCCAACTCCTTCGCTGTCTGGTTCTTTACACGTTTCAAGCCCGCCAACTCTTGCAGAGCATTACACGTGTCCTTCTCCTGACCGAACCTCCGGCGCAACGCATCCACCCTCGCCGAGTAACGGAGTCGTTCCCTGTCCGGGAGTCCGACAAAGTACATTCGTGCCGTTCCCGTCAGCGAGAGGAAAAGCATCGCCGCTTTTTCCTCGGCCGTCCAGCGTCCCAATGTTGCGTACTCCTCAAACTGGTTGATCCATCCCTCGAAATCCGGTTTACCGTCATACTTCTCTGGTCGTAAACTGAACTTCTTCAAACTCGCTCCTTCCTGGCCGGTCTGTTGTTGTTGAGCCCGCACATTCTGCTCATCCGTCGGGGTGGACGTTCCCATAAAATTAAACTGCCTACCCATCATGGTCGTGTCCTCCCCTTTTGTCTCGGTTTTCGCACCTCCTTTCTCCTCCCCACCTTCCTTGAAGGCGACGTCAGAATCCATCTGCTCGAAGACTGCCGCAGTCGCCATGAGTATCCAATACCGATGAAACACCCAAGATCCACAAGTCCGTATGTGCCTATTTCAGCACCACCGCTGCCACCAGTGTGACGTTCTCTGGTAAGTCGGGGTTGCCGATTCTTACGACAGAGGAACGTGGGGGTTGTTCGGGTCTCGGGGCGGACGGGGAATCCGGGCCAAGAACCGAGGTGTGTTTCTAGAGTCGTGCCTCGCGCACGAGGGGGGGCTGAGCGAATCGATCGGCACTCGATGTCGACGGAGGACTGCGGGGGAGGGAAATTATGGTAGGGGTACGGGTCGGCCGGGGAACGGTCCACCCCTGAGTTCCGGTCCGCGGGGGCGACGGGCCGACGGTCGCCTATTGTTTGGTAGCGTGGGGCCGAGCACGCCGCGCCCTCGTCCCCGCGGACTTCGCTCTCTCGTTCCGCTCCCCATGTCTTCGTACCATACTACGCCTCGGTTTCCGGTACTACTTCGGGCCTTCGTGCCCTACTTCGTTCCCTCGTTCCTCGTTCTTCGGGCCTTCGGGCCCCTTACCCTATGTTTCGACTACCTGTCTCGGACTTCGACTGTTTTGTCCTAACTTCGACTTAATTACTCTATTCGGCTCATCTTTAGTGGTTGTTTCAGGAAAGAGGACACGTCTGGACACCAGGAGAACTGTTGAAGAACTCTGTTTATTCGGGCCTCACCGCCCCTTTATATACTAGAGAGGTCAGCCCTGATTGGCTGCCTTCGGTCACGTGACCTACAATTGACGTCACTTCCGGTTTATATATTCCGTTTCCGGTTTACATTTCACTTCCGGTTTACATATTTCCGGGTTTCGTTCCATTACGTTTTCGTTATTCGTTCTTTACATATTCGTTATTCGTTCTTTACATATTCGTTCTTTACATCTATTTCGTTCTTCGTTCTTTACATATTCGTTATTCGTTCTTTACATATTTCCATTATTACCTTATTATTATTTTAACCTCTATGTATTTTGGCTGAATAGCCGTTCATCACAATTAATATAATAATCAAATAATGAAAATAGTTTCAAGAACGTGTCATGTGTTTATCATCTTATTGGATGTTTTGATTTAAACTGTATGTCGTTATATACACTTTAGACCATAAACACATGTTAATTTTATAAAAAGTATAATATGACTATTTCTTATAATTGTAGGAATGTGAGAAAAATGGCAAAATTTGGCATTTGGTAGAAGGGAGTGCTTTATAAGAAATTATTTTCTTTAATTACTTAAGCACTTTATTCTATATTCAAAATCCTAATAAATCTGACAATGAAAGTGTAAATGAACACTTCTAGACATTGTATTCCATGAAATGCAAGTTAACTGTCTTGCATTATCCAAATTCCTAGGTTGTGAATGGGATGTTTAGATACCCACTTCCACCGTCTGCTCCTTACAGATTCAACATTAAGGTGGTCTTCGAAGTATTTATCAATTGACCAAAGGTATACATGCAACATTGCATCTGTTTAAACTGAAAATACGTTTTCCAGAAAGGCAAAGACCACTCTATAGACCCACACAAATAGTTTTTCCTATTAATGGATGGCTGATTTACAGCATTTTAAGTAGCCCCACAAAAATGTGATGGGGAGCAAAGGGAAAATAGAATGCAAAGGGAAAATAGCCCATGTGCCATCTCCGACAAGGCTCTGGGCAATCTGGAAAGATTTTGCACATTAGATCTAGACTGTCCCTTTGTAAACACATTTAAAATGTTGGAGGTGTCTTGATTTGAATTCCTTGATACTCTGGAAAATAATGCTTGTGAAAATTATGGCATCTACATGCAGGGAACCTTGCTCTCAGTGTGAATGTTTTTTTATTGATCTGCAATGATTTTCTTTTCTGCTTCAATCACCAACTACTCACTGAGACAGGCGTCAGGGGAATCAGATCCTTCACGGCTTCCTGTACCAAATGGACAATCTTTACAGGACGTTTGGTAGTACTCATCTTGGTAGGTGTTAGGAGGGCACGGTGGACAGGCGTTTCCCAACAGAACGGTTCCAGGTTCACAGGCCTCTATAAATACAAATAATGAAAAGAAACTCATTATCAATATCAAGATGTGGTAGCTAGTGTACCTCATTCCACAGTCCTCTTTTGCTGCAGATTGTGGAAATCATTGTAACTGGGAAGGTTAAGCAGACACATGGCATGTTTACATTTAGAGAAGATTTATAATTCACTTTCAAATTCAAATCTCATGTTTCTTGTCATATTATCAGATGAAATACAACAAATACAGAATTGCCAAAATCTAAACTGGCCTTTGTAAGAAATGTTTAACGCCGAAGCAGGCAACTAATGACAACATATTTGGATGAGTTTATGTGTGCAGAAATATTCTGAACTTAGCACAACCCTATGGGTTTAACCTCCCAAAATGTGGACTGCTCATCATTATGTGCAGGTAATAAATATGCTTACGGACTATGCACTGGGACATTGATGTGGCCCCTGTAGTCTGGGTGATGAAATCATCTGGGCACTTCTTGCATAGCTCATCTCGTTCAATGGTTTCCTTGTAGTAACCGATAAGACAAGGCTTACACTTGTACGGGCTGCTGAGTTCCTGTCCAGCAGGACAGGCAACTGAAAAAGAGTTAATTGGCTAATTCAGCAGCTATACATACATACATACATACATACATACATGCATACAGGCATACAGGCATACAGGCATATAGACATGGCTAGCATACAAGAAGGACTGTGAATTAACGATGAAACATAATGATCTAGTGATCTAGACCCCAATATCTTAACGTAAACCCTATACAAACACTAGCGCTCAATTTAAGAAGAAGGGTGTAGTTACTCACAGAAGCACTGGTCCTCATCAGTACTCCCCACATTTTCAGTGGTTCTGTCCAGTCCGCATTCCTTGCATACCAGCTGTGAAGAGTATGGCTGGTATGTTCCCAGTGGGCATGGGAGGCATTCTGTTTCATTAATATAGCTCCCAGGAACACAGTGAGCTATAAAATAAAATGCATTGTTAATCTTTGCCTATATTTTGTATGTCTAGTTTGTATATGCTATGTTTGTTCACTCCATTACATGCTTATTCTTTTATCCAAAAAATCTGAAGCCTGTGGCACATTGCACAATGACCTATTGTAACAATTGATCACTTTTAACATAATGCTTAACAGTAACAACATAACAGAGCCATTTATTAATTGTTATTTCATGAAATAGATAGAACTGCCGTTATACTGGATAACATTAAATCACACGAATGGTGATATTATCCAACGGATGATAATTATGTGATTATGGTACAATCATAAATGGAAAAACAACAATCTAAAATCAATTCCTTTCTGAGTGTCAAAAATGACAAAACATCAGAGTGATCATTGTAGATGACCAATGGTCCTGCTGTTTATCAGTCGTTTATTCTTACAATTCGTATTCTGCAACGAGCCACAGGCATCTTTTCTCTTTTTTTTCTAAAATTGTTTTGATTTGATCTGTTCAGTGCCTAAATACTTTCACTAATGACTATAACCACTGCATTTATAGGCTACACAAACTCTGAGACATATTAAGTTGATTGTACAAATAGGTCGGTAGCACTGGCTGCTCCCATGGTGCATCACAAACTAAAAATTAGTGGATATATGGCCTGTTTCATAATGAAACTATGTAAGGTACATGATTTTTGTGTTTCATAAAGTTATAATCAGCTTTTTCATCATCGTAGCTACGTCAGTTTGTTTTTGCTTACATGAAGTAAGAAATAACTTTACCTAGGTATTTTATAACTTGAATTAAGAAAGTTGTTTTTAGGAAAGTATTAATGAAATTTTGTATATTTACTCTTACTTTTAAGAATATTTTAAAGATTCAGCAGTTTCTTTTGACTTGTTATGAAATGCCCTTCAGTACTGTTTCCATAAAGGCGCATACAACCGGAGGCTATTATGAAGCAGGCCACTGTAACAATCAATGCTTACGGTATATACAGTCTTCTATGGTGACACTACCAGGATCTTTGGTGGTGAAGCCAACATAGCAGGTATCGCACGTCTCTTGTACCCCTTGTTTGCGGTAGGTTCCTCTGGGGCATGGAACACACACGCCATACTTCAACTGCTCACCATCAGGACAGGTATCTATAAAACAATATTTAAAAAAAAAATCAAAACAAGCTCAGAAGATTAAAACAAAGACTTGAATCAGACTGCTTGTTTTAAATTAATGGTGATAAGCACTGACATAGTAATGAAAAAAGGTATAATTGATTATTGTAATAACATTTGAACCCATAAATTTTGCAAATTCTATCAACTATTGACACATTCTATTGCCAAATCCGAGGCCAATAGTAAAATAAGAAACATGAAACAGGGCTGAAACTTCATGAAAATTGGGTAAACCTGTCCATGGCCAATTTTGGTGACTCACCAATATAGTTAAAAAAAAACAAAAAAACATTGCTGTTTGCAAATAGAAAATGTATTGGTTTTTATGGAATTCAAGTGAAGTTAGGGTTGATGCCGCATATGACTCGTGTTAAGGATTAAGGATGAAGGGGTAGAGTAGCAAGTCTAATATTGGTATATTCATATTTTTATTTTCTGCTTTTTATACAAATCCTTCATCAGAAATATGGAATGCTATGAAAAACAAATAACTGTAATAACTACTTGAAATCACTTTCAATTTCTATTTCTTTTATGGTACAGCAGAATTGTCAAAAATTGAGAAATGCAAAAAGCAGGAAAACAGACAATTAGAATCAAACTTAATAGACAAATAAGGTACTTCCCTTCTCATTAAAGGTACTTGGGGGTGTCTGGCTTGATTTTTAATGAACAACAATAATTATGTCTCAGACATTGGTTGTCAGCATAGGTCATGTCCTAAGCAGATCATAGAAATTAAACTTTTCACTTCTCACCTTTTTTGAAAAGAAATTATTGCATAATAAAGGAAATGACCCTTTACCATTGGTTTCAATGGGAAAAAATCACATTTTTCTTTCTAGTGAAAAAGCTAACAACAATATTCTAATCAAACTCACCAGTTATTTACTGTAGGTAGCAATGTGCATTCAGCTTAAGTTATATCAATATTTACCGTTTCTTAAAGTTTTAAAAAATAGAGGTGAACAGCAACTTTAGAATATGCAGCATCATTACAAATTTAGAAAACGGGGCCAGAGTAAGTCATGACAGGTCACCTAGAACAATGTTTTACAGTGCAGGTATGCACTTATCAGTAACCTCCTCCCAACCATCCTCTAGCTGTGTTACAATTTGGGTAGTGGCGGTGGCCAAAGCTCAAAGCCTATATAATTTATGACAACAAGGAATTTGTAGAAGGAAAGGGGGCTTGAATAGTAGTAGTGGTGGTCAACCAACTGCACTTAGGTGTTCTATCACCTATTAGGCAGAAGGCTAGGATGCTAAAGTGCTTAGTTCACTTTCTTTTATTCTTTAAGTAAAGTCCCTTTAATGTTTTGTAAGTAATTTAGCTCAGAATTACTTATAATTAGAAACGTGGGGGTACTATCTGGCTTAGAAGTAACACTGTATTGTCAATTCATTATTTTACTATTCATAACTAGGCAATTATTGATAGACCCTCACTGAATTTATACCACAGCACCCATCCACATCCAGTTGCTGCCCGTTAGACCATCTTACCATACTGTCACCCCCCCCCCTAAATATGATCACTAAACTTCAAAAAACTTGAGTGGTCCTGATAAAGCTGAAACATTGCTGAGTGGATGTGAAACTCCAATCATCATCGGCTTCATCTATCCATATATATATGAACAAAAATAAACATGTAAGAGCATGTAAGTACAAACATTTAAGTACATTTTTTAGTAAAAAGAAGTTTCTGTTCTGAATATATGTTTGTACCCAATCTTACCGATGCAGCCGCGATCGCTCTCAGTGCCCTCAGCGATGGTTGTGGTGCCTGCAGGACAGGGCTTACAACAGCGGGTGGCGGCATACTCATCCATGTACATCCCTTTGGGACACAGCTCACACTCGTTGGTGTCCAGGTCATAGTAGCGGCCCTTGGGGCAGAGCCAGATGCATTCAGAGACAGAGGTGGCCCCTGTCTGGTCAGTGGTGCGCTGGGCTGGGCAGTCCTTACATTCTGTCTGCCCTACCTCATCCTGGTACTGCCCCCTAGGGCACATCTTGCATGGTCCATCCCGGGTCTTCGCGTATTGCCCCACCGCACAGACAACTAGGAAAGTAAGTAAGTATAAATAAACAGGCAAGAGAAATAAGTTAATAATATTTAGTTTTGGTGTTTCTTATATTTACATATTGTATTGTTGTTTACCTATATTATAAGTAAACAACAATACACTATGTTAATATAAGGAACATAAATATAAGTATTGAGGCAACAAGCAAGCTTTATTGGGGATGAGGGTTTCAGAAGAGCAGATTGGGGTTGAGAGGTGGGTGGGTAGTTTGGGTGGGGTGGGGTGGATGGATGGACCTCTAAACTACAAAAAGAGGGGATGATGCAGTGTGCTTATATGCCTACACACTTTCAGATTTCTTGCATCCCTGACTTTGATGCTATATTGGTCAATCATTTACAATCATTAATAGATCTATTAAAACCAAATTTACTTTCAGCTTACATGTTTTGCTGATTTCAAATGAAATTATAAAATCACACTATACAGTTCTCTTATCTAGAATCAATGTGTGCGTAGGAATGATACAATCACAATGGGGTCGTGGTTATTACATAATGTACATGGTGATTACAAAAATCTGATCATATGACCAAATCTGTCCAAGGTCTATATATGGTAAACAAATGTGTCACATGTGTTGTTGCCCTCAACACGAACTTGAATCTCAATATTTTTATATCCCAGAATAACAATCAAAATTTTGAAGTGCAGACATTGTTTAATTACCATGATTATTGTATTTATCTAAAAAAGCAAGACACAGATTCAAATACAACCCAATTTACCTACCGCATTTGTCATCTATGTATCCAGAACCTGGTTTACAAATCGGGTAAACATCACATAGTATACTGTAAGGATCGTGATCACCGTTGGCTACCAAAACCTGTAGGAGAAAATTTCATACACATCAAATATTTAACATCACAACAGCACCAAAGAGTTACACATTTTAATGAGCAGTCATCGTATCTTTAAAAGTTGCTAAAATTGATTTCTTAGTAAGGAGACTTCAATGGGGATAGTGCATTTAGAATCAATCCTAGAATTATATCTGTGGAGCCCTTCTTATAAAACAGCACACTATACATTTCTATTAACTAGAATTGATGTATATAGGATTCATTTAATCACCAGGTGGTTGTGGGGATTACATAACATACAAGGTGATCACTCAAATTGGATCACATGATGAAGTTTGCACAAGGTCTTTATGGTGCAAAAGGTGTCACACATTTTGCTCTATTCAACTGGTAGAATGCAACAAATCTATGACATGAGAGCCTATACTGGAAGTAGAGGAAGCAAGTGGAACAAGTTTTTATAAGGAGATCCATCATTATTTGTTTTTCCTATCTGTAAAGGCAGTCTTTCTGTATATTAAAAAGGAAACATGTAAGTACAGCCACCCATCGTAAGGTACTTACTGCGTCAAATCCACCTGTATTGATAAGGACATCCTGTAGCAAGTCTGCAGCATTGTCGTACGGTCTTCCCCTGTATCTTGGGTTAGCTCTGTAAATAGAAAAGGATGAATGGATAATTTGTTAGTTTCGACAAACATGGATAACTTTCATCTGTAATACAAGGGGGTTGCTGAAAAAAAAGGCTTGAATCTTCACTCCTAGAATGGAGGTCTAATGAACATATCAAGTGCCGTTACATAAAAAAAAAGGACTTTTAGGCTTTAAAACCCAACCACAGCCATCGTCACCCCATAGACATAGGGTAAACAATTGAAGCGTAAACTTGTCCATCAAGCACTCAATAGAATGGATTTTTCAAAAAATCCCAATGTTGATCCATTTTATTTTTATCCATTTGATACAATATTACTTTACAGAATTATCTTATTGAAATTAAACAGTAGGTAAAAATGATACAAAATCTATGCCAGTAATTAAACCTCAGATATATAGACAAACAAAATGGCCGGTACAAGCCAAGTTCCCAATGAGCCGAAGAAGGCATATGATTTATTTTAACCTTTTCACTCATCAGCAATTAGTGCTCTTTGACAGCATAAAGGTGCTTTCCACTTTGACAAAATAATTAGCAGTGGAAAGCAGCCTTTAGTCGCTGTGTTTGGAAAAGGTTATGACAGTTTGTTGGCTAGCAAAACTAATCTGCTTTTAGTTTCCCTGAGGGGACTCCTCCATAGGGTAACTTACTCTGTTTCGTTGAGGTACATCCAGATATTTGGGATGCCTCTGGTGCAGTCCACGCCAGCAACCACATCACTACAGTCTGCCTCCTGACACAGAGCGCCAGTGGTATCAGCTTTGATATCTGCGACTGTCTGGCGAAGCTCTTCCGCAATACCGTTAATGGTTTGGACTTGAGAACAGATGGTCACATCTGGGTAGGAGACTTGAATGTGCACATTGTACAAGACGCCATCTGGAGACTCCTCTGTAAGTTTTAAGCACAGATAGACAGTGTCATATTATACAGATGCCAATTTTGACAGAAGCTAAACTGCAGATCCCCATAATTCAAAAACTAATCATGCGAGGCTTTTTCAAGTGCCTCTTTGTAAAACTACATTGCCACTCTGACATCTTAGAGATACTTTCAAAACCTTGACTAGCAGAAGAACTCTTTTTCTTCACATGGGTAGCTGTTTTACAGTGTTTAAGTTACCTGGATGTTAGTCTTAGCTAATTTTTCCAACAAAAACAGATATAAACCTAACAAAAATTCTTAAATATTTGCCATATTTCCATAAGTAATGGTGGTGGTCATTGATACAATAGATAAGCTCTCCATGGTTGGGAAGATTAAAACAAACTAGCAGCTTACCACCACATGCTGGTATTCTGCCTGGTTTGAACATATTGTTCACATCAAAGGTTCCTAGCATGTCACACATATAAGATTCAGGTTGTGCCACAGACTTGTGATCTCCTGCATTCGGACACTGAGGCATACAGATACGGACTCCTCCATAGACTTCGGGCTGCGAGCACGTGGGAGGCAGATTGCCAGTCGTTATAGTTGGGTCTGGGCAGTTGAGTTCTGAAGGTGGAACAGGGAAAGCTACTGTTTACCCAGTCAGATATTTGACACTTTAACAGCGATGTTCTGTTTCATTCGGTTTTGGTATTTTTTATATCATTTTTATGGCTCCCAATAATATTGTGATGACATAATGATACATGTATCAGAATGCACTTTTATGTAATTTTGGATATGTTCTTCAGCCAAGACAGAATGTTGTCATAACTTTGTTTTGGTTGCATCTTAACATCACAAAAAGAAACATTATCATAATGTCCTGATTTGCATAGGGTTCAATTTCACTATCTAATAATGTACTGTTAGAGGCCATTTTGATTGGAAACAGGCTGACCAACAAGTATAGTCACAGAACGTTACTGTTACATCACAAATTGGCTTAAAAGACAATGCTCACAAAAATTCACATTTATAAGACAAAGTTATTCCTTTGTATGTATCTAAAATTGAAAAGATGTTTTATGAGGGAAAATAATATTAAGGATTATTAATAGGTGTAACATTATGATCAAGAAAAACAAATTAACTTACTTCGAACAGCGATATCAAATTTGCAAACATCTGCATGTCCCCTCTCATTTTTGACTACACAAATGTTTGTATACAATCCCCAGGTGAAGACGTCCCCTGATAAAAGAAAGAAACATTAGACAAGATTTACAAACAGATAGCCAGTTATAACAAGACAAGAAGCAAATGACTATCAAAGTTCCGATCGTTGGAACGATCGATGTTCGCCCTTAACATAACAATGGACATTTCATTGTGTTTGAAAGGTAATTGAACGAATGTCAATATATCTGATGTATGTAATCTATAGCAATGGTCATCCCTCAATAAACTGAAGGCCTTCCTACAACCTGAAGGCTATATGGGCTATGAGTAGTGATCACCACCACCACTCCTGCTGTCACACACAACTCAGGGAGGGGCTTAGGAAAGGGGCTCCTACTACTAGTACTAGACCTGCCCACCTGCAGGTGACAGTGGAGGTCCTAATGTGGAGGGGTGACAGTTGATTGGCTCAAGTACTGGTTATGTAACCCACTTCTGGCTTCTCAAACTGCACCCTCCCCCACCCCCACTCCTTGAACTCCCCCACCCCCACTCCTTGAACTGAGTTCAAGGAGTGGGGGTGGGGGAGGGTGCAGGGGAGAGGCCTGCCCACTCAATAACACTTGATGCACACTAATTGTCCTTGCTTACAAATGCATGCCGGTGGACAAAGGCCTGTAGTTACTTGTATGTAAGATTGTGTAACCGGGCAATCAGATCAAAGCCCAAATACCTACAAAAGACATGACTGATTGAGTGAGCCCTTCCCATTAGCTACAATACTAAAAACTATAATTCAGGGCTCACAATAAGAAGTTTTTTGTTTGTGCTACGCTGTACTTTTTAGTGAAGGAAACTCAGAAATAATGGCATTGAATTTGAATCTGGACTCGGAACCACATGTGATAGGTTTGAGACATAAGTTTGGATAATTTTAGACTGGATATATGTAGACGTTTGAAACTGCAACATCTAGAAGTCAACCAGCTATAAGTCAACCAATGGTTGACATTTAAAATCACGCAAAGACATTTGAATGGTCTTATTCTAGTGTTGTAATGCAATTGCTGCTATGTCTATTTTGAACAACAACTGATTGATTCTTTCATTATTGAAATGCTTTTTTTATGTGTTGATGCTGCATCAGAACATTAGCATACATGGCTTGTTCCTGTCATATAATCATGTTGTTGCAACAAGGCCTTCAGTATTGTAACAGGCCCACTGTTGAATTGTGGCTGTTCTACAGGCTTGATTTTAATCCTGTAAAAAGTTCTTGAAAGCAGAAATATAGATCTAAAATTCTTGAAATTTTCGACCTACGGAAGTCATTACAAAAATGGGTAAAATTTGATGCTGGACTTTTGCACAACAGATCCTGATTTGACAAATCCATCGTTCACTGTTGTAATACCCATTATGTGATGGATCACTGTTGCCCATTGGATAATGGCGCATATTACAGCAAACTATGGTTTTGTCAAATCATGCACTCTTGTGCAAAAGTCTAGCATCTAATTTCTGTATAGTTGTTCTGTATACTTGTGACGATTTACAACAGTATGAATTATAGACGTGTACTAAAAGTATTATAGAACATTATGTATTTAAGAATCATCATTGCATGACCATTTACACCCATTTGCAAAGCAGAAAAAAGTGGGGATTACTTATCATTTCTCATCCTATACATGTTAATACATTCATACCATACTTTGTTCAACATTGAATCTAACCTAAACATAATAATGTCATATTTACTCTATTGTCTGGCTGGGTCAATCTTGAAAACCAGTTCTTTCCAGAACCAAAGGAAACCCTGGGTAAAACACTTATGAAATTTAAAAAAATAGTACATCCTGTTTTCACAAGAAGGTGTCTTCACTTTGAAATGGAAGGGAAAATAAAGAAATATTTCTCTCTTCTAATGGATCTCCAGGATTCATACCTAAATAGCTAGCTCATTCGTATTCCAAAGTTTGTTATGTGTAGGTGAATAAAGATATTCATCCCTCTTTTCTAACAGATCTTTAGGTTTCATTTCCTAATGGCTATTAAACTCATCCGATTACACACTTTATAATAGGAAGGAAAATACATATTCCCTCTACTCTAATTGATCCCTAGGATTCAGTACCAAAAGGGTAATTGGGCCTTATTCCACAAATCTTAATAGGAAAGCCAAAATGCTGTTTATTTGGTCTTCCAAACAAAGTTGTGCAAAAATGTTTTAGCAAGTTAGCACATTAATGTTTTGTTCATTTCAATTAGCAAAATAGCCAACCAGCAATCCAAAAGATAGCATCAAAGCAGAAAGATGTGGTGATTTCTCTTCTTTATTTAGATAATCAAGGAATTTTAGGGGAATACTTTTTTTTGAGCAGTTTTTTTGAGAAGTTGAGCAGCAGTTATATCATAGCCAACTAAAATGAACCAGGAGTGCCAGAAGTGTCATGGGCCCTATAAGGCATAAATGGTGCATGGAAATCAACTGCAGTCATCCTTGTAAATGTAAAATATTGAAAACACTGCTTGAAATAGTAAAAACAAAAGAATGAAGATTCATAACCTGCATACTTTTTAATTTTTTCCTAACCTTTTAACAATTGTGTAACTATGCATATTTAATCTTTTATATGGCTGTGAAATTCTTTAATAAGCACCATGCATTTTAAGTTTTTCCATTTCATATTAGTAGAGAGTCTGTGGATGACATCACATCCAAACGTGCCTTCTCCAGGTGTGAAAATGGTTTTGCACTATTGAGCATATATACCTTATAAACGTTGATTTTCTGAATTTTGAATTATAATTCAAAATTCAATAAATCTAAGTTTAGGTGAGCATTAAGTTTGAGTATAATATATATTTAGAAAGGTTTCTTTCAGAATTAAACTCTCTTTTTAACTGCACAATTCAAAACAGGCTGCTCTGTAACCGGTTACAAAAAGCGATGTAATGCAAATAAGCATTTGATAGAATGTGCCTGAGGAAATCTGTAGGAAAAATAATAGCGAGCTATATCATTGAAACCAGGCTCAATAAATACAACCAATATCTTACCATCTGGACCTACAGACAAAGGGTCAGAGTTAATGACATAAACACATAGATTATAATCAACTCTATTTTGGACGCTATATTATTTTTTTAAAGAAGTAAATGTGCTATAGGGATAGAAATAACCCATAGCTACCTCTGCACCAGAAAATTGACTGCGCAACAAGAGATGATTGTTGTAATATGAGAGACCAGTACTATAATAAGAAGCACTGTGGGGGGTGTCCGAGGGTGGCTGTACAACCCACAGGGGATCGTTACGTACCAAGGGCGAAGCCCGAGGTTGGTACAATCCCAATGGGTCATACAGCCACCCTCGGACGACCCAAAAGGTGCTCCTTTATTTTATCACCCAAGAAATATTTTAAAAATGTCAGATTTACTGAGAATTTGGTGTCTACAGTGAGCACTGCATACGGTTTGGCAATACGCCCTCCCAACAACATGCACCACTCAGCAGCTGTGCAGGTGATAAAGGTGCCAGAGTGGTGTATCTCACCTGAACGGAACTTGCAAGTGATTTCAGTGACGGCGTTCTCCACTTCAAGCTCAGGCCACGTGACCAGAGTGTTCCTCTCCTCCCCGATCACAATCATGGGTTCATCAGGGCAGTTGGTGAATTTGGGAGCACATAGCCCTGAAGAGTAGTTTTAGAAATTTAAAGTTTCTAATAAGTACATTTTGGTGGTCAGGCAAAACAGTTAAGGTATACGAGTAATAATCAATTAAATCCAACCATTGTCATATCCATGTGAGTACATCTTCAGAGTCAAAACAGAAAAAGGGACCAGCTGCCATATTGGTGATCAATCTAAAATTAATGTTATTCATAATAGGCAGAAAATATAATCAGGTATATTCATCTAGTAGGTGATCTTAGAGGGTTATAATTGACCTTTTTTATTATTTGAAATTTATCAATTCTACATTTGTACTGCACAAGATCTATAGACAGGACAGAGAATTGAACCAGCAACCTTTGCATGACGAAGCTAACACTCTACCACTGTGCTACTAGGACACCCTTATCATTAGGAGGGAATCAGGCTTTTCTTATTCCCCGGGATCGTCCTCGATACCTTCGGGATCGGGATCGTCCTCGATACCTTCGGGATCGGTAATTCCCGGAGATATAAATCATATTTTTAGGCCTGGAACTAGCTCTGTAGCTGGGAGCTTCAATACACACACTCTCCAGGTACAAGCAGTCGAAAATCTTGCTAATGGCAGAATCAGGACGTTTGTCCTTGGAGAATGTAAAGTTATAGTGTTGGCTCTTATGGGGATTTTCGAATCTAGGTCACCCCAAGCATCTGCTTGTAGTGTGAAAACTTTCCAAATATGGTCATGTATATTGTTTCTCTCATAAGTTGTACTATTTTTGAAAAGTTGAGCATTTTTGTGTCTATTGTTTGATCCTAAGAGTCAACATTCATTGGCGAAAGTATAGATTGGGTATTGGAAGCAAGGATTAAGTAATGATAGGCCTGTTCACCATGAGCATCAAAAGGTTGATATGGGCAAAGGAGGATGTCGTGGCAATGTCATGGGGATGTCATGGCATTGCCATGGGGATGTCATGAGGATGTCATGGAATTGTCATGTGGATGTAATAGCATCCTCATGGCATTGTCATGGGAATGTCATGGCATTATCATGATGATATCATGAAACTTTTATGGCAATGTCATAGCATTGTCATGGGGATGTCATAGCATTGTAACGGGGATTTTACTGATATTTCCTAACCACATTTCTAGTATATCTATATAAATCGAATACCCAGAGCTCTTTGACTTTTCTAAACCACTATCGAATTGATAACTCGTTTGGGTACTAGTCATACTCACCATCAGTGTCGACAGGAGGCAGGTACCTCCCTGCCTGGCTGGGGTGCCTCCTCTGTGCACCAGCCCAGAGGTCCCAGCGGGCCCAGTCCTGCACCAGTCCACTCCCCACCAGGGCTGTGTAGGAATTCCGGTCGGGGGCGTTGTCGGGTGGGCTGCCTGTGAGCAGGATGTTCTCGTTGACGGTGAGGGCCCTGTCCCACACCATGACCTGGCTCACACAGCCCTGCAGACTCTTCCCCAGGTCGGATGACAGGGGGTTGTTGTAGGAGCCTAGGCTCACCCAGCCACTGCAAAAGCCAACAAATAGCTTAAACTGGCATCCCCCTTGGTTGAAATATCTAGAGTTCTGTATGCATGTTTTCGTAACTAATTAGGCTAATCGTAGAAATTTTGATTAGGGCCTCAAGTTCAGCAATTTTGTCTTTTACCAAATCTTTTTGGTATTATTGCAAAATAGTACCAAAGAGGGATACTCAGATGTAAAATTTATTCATGATAGAATCTTTAATGGTGAGACACTGATCAACATTTCCCTGATCAGCCAAATTAGTTGCGAAGATATGGGCCTTGGTCATTTAATCCACTAGAAGGGGAAAAAATTACCAGGGGGCATATATTTGTAACCGATTTCAGTGATTAGATGTAATAAAAGTATGTAAATCTCAGGGAATGTCTAACAACACTACCATAACTAATTCAATGCATCGTTCACTTGTATCCAGTCAATGTGCACAGTCAGAAGGCAAAGGCGATATTATGAACTACTCATATTTAGACCAGGCTTTTCTGAGATACCAACTGCTTGCTTAGCTGCAATTTAAATTAAATCAAAGAATATTGCTTATTTCTTGCCTATTCTTGTCATATCTCTATATACAATTATCTATAATTACCATCTAAGAGGTTTTGTGATGGGAAGGTTTCAAAATTATCGCCATCTTATAATTTGCGAAGGTTATGTGTATTTATACATGATGAATATGTTCTATGATGTACTTGTATCTTACCAAAGACAGCATAACTGTCCTATTTTGATTCTAGAACATGTTTTTATGTTCAATGAAATTAAAAGCTTATTATCTAGTCAGATATGAAAGTCAGTTGATACAATTGCCTTTATTCTATAAAAGTTTCAACAATATCAGTCTAGCCTTCCATCAGTGAGACTTTAACTTGAAATAGAAAATGTTAGTTTTCAAATATGTTGATTCTACATGTGAGGTGCTTGATCGGCAAGATTTGAATGCATTCCAAGAATAATTTGTCAATTTAAAAGGCATAAAATGCATCAAAGTATCTTAAACTCTGAAGTAAATTCCTGAGTGCATTTCTCTCTCATAATGTTTGCCAATAATTGATAATGCTTACAACTTATAACAGGTAAAGCCTTGGAAGGCCTTAATGATATCATGTTGATTGATTGCTAACCACTGCGGTGACAGGACACTTACCCCCCAGACACTTACCCCCTAGGACACTTACCCCCCGGACACTTACCCCCCGGACACATACCCCCTAGGACACTTACCCCCTAGGACACTTACCCCCTAGGACACTTACCCCCTGGACACTTAACCCCCAACCTTGGAGAACTCGCTCAAATGATGTTTTGACGGGGTCTTCGAATAGACGTCCATTTATCCTCTTATGTTTACTTTAGGCCATGGGATGGTCACATGTTGAATTTAAGTATATATATATATATATATATATATATATATATATATATATATCAGAAGAGAGGGATATTTATATAGTTAACTCCCCATTATCAAAAACTGTGGAAAATATAGTGACTAGGAATAGGGACGAGTTAGCCTTTTAGGTATGAATCCTCAAGAACTATCAGAAGAGAGGGATATATATCTAGTTTACTCCCCATTATCAAAAAACTGTGGAAAATAGTGACTAGGAATAGGGACGAGTTAGCCTTTTAGGTATGAATCCTAGACATCTATTAGAAGAGAGGGATACTTATTCAGTTTGCTTTCCATTAGAAAGACTAAGTTCTTACCGCATAATTACCTTTACATTATAAGCCAAGGTTGGGGGGCAAGTGTCCTAGGGGGTAAGTGTCCTAGGGGGTAAGTGTCCAGGGGGTAAGTGTCCTAGGGAGTATGTGTCCTAGGGGGTATGTGTCCTAGGGGGTAAGTGTCCGGGGGGTAAGTGTCCGGGGGGTAAGTGTCCGGGGGGTAAGTGTCCGGGGGGTAAGTGTCCGGGGGGTAAGTGTCCGGGGGGTAAGTGTCCGGGGGGTATATGTCCTAGAACCATTGACCTATGAGGCTTAAAAGTGGCCAACAGATCAGTGGTGTATCAGGACTTCTTGGACATCCATTGGATCAACATATTTTTACAATCAAATTCAATATATGACTTGAAATACTCACTACTCCCATTCGATGCTGTTGGACACTGTTATGTCCACCACCTTGACGTTGTTGATGTAGACGACTAGCTCTTCAGTGTTGGCGTCATAGGTGGCAAGTACGTAGTACCACTGACCGTCATTGATTAGGTAATTCTCGTCATTTGGCTGCTTGAACTGTGAGGTGAACGGAGTCCCAGTGCCCTGGGTAAAGTCCACCCAGATTTCGTCCTCCTTCATCTGCAGGATTAGGTTCTTGTCCGTGAATGGATGAGAAACGTCGTTGTAGGGATAGCTGGAAAGAAACAGAGCAAAATACAATCAGAGCCACGAAAGCTGGTTTCTACCCGCCGATTTTGACTGCCGGTTATTTGGTAATTCATTACTTTTAGTAATATCATGACAAAAATTATATATCTTACATACCATTTGAAATAGAATTAAAATCCCTTTCTAATAGTAACACGTTTATGATCATCCAACTGCTAGACGTTGTGCACATGACATCACACCTTCCAGATTGGGATGGGTGCCATATTGGTGATCAATCTAAATTTACTATCATTTACAATTCTAAAACATCTATGATATAGATTTTGTGAAAATAAAACTCATTGCATTATAATGAATAATTATCATATATAAATTGTGGGTATATTTAATAGCCATGTGGGTCTGGTGACCACATGGTGATGACCAAAATCTGGTCGTGTGACACTGTCCGCACAAGGTGTATATCAATGACAAAACTGAAATAAGGAAGTGATTTTCAAGATTGTGTTTTTAAAAAATTTACAAAAAATTGTTGTCTACTAGTGCCATTAATTCTTAAGAACATTTTCAAAATCTACCATTTTCTAAGAATTACTTATGAAGGCCCCTCTTATATCAAATGTCAAAGCATGAGTTATGTGGCCTGCGTCATTGCATAACATCACGGTTTTTACTACAAAGAGCTATCACCTTTCCTTTGCATAATCCTTAACAAAAATGAAAATGGAGTAGCGAAACATCCATCTCATGTCTATCACAGAAATGTTGTTGTTAGGAAATAGTTGTAAGAGAACATCAGGAAAGTGCGATTCAAAATCTCCTCAATCATATTGGTTGCTAAAGCCCCATATCCACTAGACAATGTTAACCAAGTTGGTCAAGTGATTGATCTAAATCATCTGAACCAACCAGGAAGGTGCTGCACTAACAGTGGAGCCACGCAGGGGCGGATACAGGATTTCGAAAGGGGGGGGGGTCCATATATAGGGTAAGTACTAAAAGTGTGTGCATATGCGCGTACATGCGCGACGTTTTTTCTCTATGGCAAGTTTGAGTGGCCACTAAAAGGGGGGGGGGGGGGTCAGGACCCCCCCCACCCTGGATCCGCCCCTGCCACAGGTCCTTATTACAGTAAATTGTTTTAGAAAAATGATTTCGTACAGTGCCACCTTTTGGTAAAGTTTTACATCAGGATTTTTTGCTATTTTGAGGTTTGTATGTATACACTTTCATTTTTTTCCTCATGGTAGTGCCACCTAATTCCAGGATCAAAAGGCATTTGTTACTTTCCTAATCAGTATGACCGAAATGTTTAAATCAGCTACTGAAATAGGACTGATTTAACAATCTATTGGTTTAGATATTTCTGACATACCGATTTACCACGGTATTCCCACTTATCCCCACATATTTACCAATAGATATTAGTGCATGATTAAACAGATTCTTCACCTATCACACACTGTATTCCTGCTGCGTTTTATTATGGGTATATTGCTGATAAGGAAGGAGGGGGCTTTACACATATTGTCAAGACACTTATGGCAAGCCCGTATCCATCGGGTTGAGGTGGGGTATGGGTCACCTCCCCCCCCCCCCCCAAGAAAAAAATTCATGGATTTTTTTGTTCAGTTTTTTTCAAAATTTTACAATCTCAAAGTGTCCCAATGTATATTAAATGCCAATTAGAAAGTATTTTAGGTGGATTTATATATATCATGAATGGTTCAAGTATGATTTTCACTGAATTTTAATGTCCACAAAAGTTTCATACATTTTTCTGGGGAGGTTTTTCTATCGTAGCCATGAAAAATGAGTAAAAACGCCTCTACCAAATTTCGTAACTTTCTATCATACTGTATAAACCGGGCTTAAGGTAGAATTGTCTGCTAGGACTCACTCAGTGCAAAAGAATGACAGGAAAACGCCGGTGGCAGAGCCTGTGCACTCGTCCACATCATACTTGACCCAGGTACCAATGCTGAAGCTCCTGGAGTCAAAGGTGAAGGGGAACCGCAGGATGGCCACAGCCTCACCCTGACCGTCTTTGAAGCAAATGTCGTAGTTACGGTTTACGCCTGCAAGAACAAAAAACAATAATGAGTAGGGGAACTATTTTCCTGGGTCTTTGCTTATTGGCAGTAGGTTATCAAAGTAACACGCCAGGAACTTCCTTTGCCACTGGTTCCTGGTGAGGTATAGCAATAGCCTATGGCTGATACTCAGTGGCCCAGTTCTTCTTATTCATGGATCAAAGCTTTACAGCCTGATAACAGTCTGGGTTGGAGGTGATCTGTATATACCATCTACATAATGCTCACAGCTCTTAAAGGGCTTTAAATTTATTGGAAACTCTAGGATAATTGGTTATTGGCAAAAGAGGTGAGCGGCAATAACATCTGACAAAACAAAAACAGCGACGGTGTTTGGAACCCCCTCCCCCTCAGATCTCTCAAAGTTTACAATCATAATGAAACTCAAATAAATAAATAAATAAATAAATAGTTGGAACCCTCTTAGTTTTACACAGAATCTCCTCCGATTTCAGAGTTGGATACGCCCATATAGGACATACTTACATCCCAGTCCACTGGTCAAACTAATATGCAAGAGTTAACTAGGTCATGAAAGGACTACCTCCCTTACTCAAGTGGATTACTTAAGCCCCATTCACCCTGGGGAATGTGGTTTGTCGCAGGCCTCTGCGATCTGCGAACATTGGCATCATTGGATTATTACAGCTCTGGAGCCCCATTCGCCCTGGTCGATCTTTCTGTCGCAGAGGGCCACGAAAAAAATTGTCTTAGGCATTCGCAAATGATCTTATGTGCGATAAAATGATCGCAAGCTAGAGATATTGATCGTATAGTATTCACACTGAGAGATAGGGCACCTTGCGATTATTTGCGATCATTTTCGCAAGCAATGTCGTCATGCATCGCACATGATCTCTACAAAAATATTAAGCATGTTGAATAATTTCGCAAGGAATTATGGCGCATAGGGCTATGATAATCCAACATTCACAACGTTCACAGATCGCAGAGCTCTACGAAAACCCACGTTCACCACGGCAAGTGGGGCTTCATCGATGTGGTGCGTTCTGAAAATATTCAGCATGTTCAATATTTACGTAGAGAATTTGTGTGATTCATTGAGAAATTGCTTATGAAAATTATTGCAAGGGAGCTTACTTCTCAGTGTGAATGTTATGCAATCAATTTCGCTAGCCTACAATAATCTTATTGGTCACAAGGTTATTTGCGAACGCCCAAGATAAATTCTTCATGTTTCTCCGCGATTGAAACAATGCCAGGGCGAATGGGGCTTTAGCATTGCCAACTCTGAAAAGTTCAAACTTACGTTTTCCGCAGAGGGGTCCGTCGTAGGTAGGCTGGCACTCACAGTGGGGCTGGCCAGGGGTCTCCATGCAGCGACCGAAGTTGCCACAGTTAATGGTCTGACATTGATTTTGTGGAGTTGTGCATCGTTCTCCAGTGAAATCTGCGTATAAAGAAGGGATCTACACATACACAAAGTCCCGTCACACAATTTTAAGCATACAATCAACTATAACTACAAACGTGAACTTCAAATTCTTCAAAATAATGCTCTGCTATTATGTTTGAATATCAAACTAACAGATAGACATACTCATAATGAAATTCACCGCATGTGTAAATTGAACTCAATAGAACAAAGACGAATTGTACAAATTTTGAGACAAATGTAGAAACATAGTTTGAAGACTGAGGCTATTAAATCTCCTGTTCGTGTAACTAGACAATTTAATAAGAAAGTTTTTGTAATTCCATCCAAAACTCATTGGTCTTTCAGGAAAAATCCATTCTTCTGTGGCCTAAAATGCAAAATTCAGAAAGTGTGACTGTCTTTATGAAATGTATAAAGTCTATGAATAAGGTTTATATTGATTTGTTGGACATGTGATTGTTATTTTTGAAAGATTTGAGTGCTTATGTTCAAAGCCATTTTAATTGGTTAGACATCTAACTGTATTTTATATTTTGTGTAAAATCTATTGACCATTAGTATTATTTATTGTTCTCTATATAGGTCACCTTTTTTTCATTTTTCATGTTTGTAATGAACTGAAAATCAGAGGTATCTCTGACGTTTATTACTGAATAAAGAGTTTATGCACACAAAAAAAACTACAAGGGATTGCTTGCTACAGTATTGCTTGCCACAGTATTACAGTATTGCTTGCTACAGTATTACTTGCTTGGTACAGTATTTTTGATGCAATGAGTATGACTTTTTTCTCTGTTGCATTGCATCCATTTCTAACAAACTATCAGCCTTTTTTTATTTATATTGGAAGTGATACATTCGGCTCAGAGCCGATTTCCAATGCCTTTCCAATTACATCAAGATTTCAAGGCACATGTATGATGACAGATAAGTAGTGGATGAATAATTATTATTGATAATTAATATATTTACAATAATAGCATAATACAATTTACAATATAATATAACATAGCATAAAACAATAGACATATAAAAATAACACAACATAAATGAAGGATGGGCTTAAGGATACAAAGAATATAATAATTGATGAAGTTCATGAATTACACAATAATTGATTGTGCGATAATAGATTTTCGAATCTATCCAGTTCGCTGCCAACTATTTTAATTATATACACATGGTCATTGTACTTGTGCAGTCACCATACCTATAACAGTAGGTCAGTGATTCATCAATAGAGGCTTGTACATGGCATTCACTATACTTGGCCTTGTGTCATACTATATAGGTTCATGCATGATAGTCACCGTATTTTGCTTTACGTCATAATACTTGTATTTTGCTTTATGTCATAATACTTGTATCAGACAGGTGTCATAGTACTTGTATTCACACAGAGTCACTGTACTTGCCACTATGTCGTTGTGCTTGTATTTGACACCTGTCATAGCACTTGTGCTCCCTTCAGGGTAACACATATGGTAATATTGTATTCATGGAATTTTTGCCCTCAGCCATTTTTCCGATTTGATTTGAATTGATTGTATGTAGCCTAAGCATAGTGCATTAGACTTGATTTAATAACTCTCAAATATGTCACACATGCTCTTCTCGACATTATTTCTATGCCAATGTTTAATAACTGCATCAGAAGGCTACCATAGGTTTTGCCTTTTAAATGTCATAAGATCATCTTCGACAGTGGGCTGATAATTATGTGGATATGATTGATTTTCTGTTTCTGTTTTTTTAGTTGTTTATTCCAAAGCAAAACTTTTAGGTTATCACCTGATCATCCAAGTGTGCCGATATAAATACTTTTGTTGGACTAGTACAATAAGTTACAAATAGATAGAATTATAAAATTATATTTGTAAACTAGTAGAATAATAAAGTAGTAGATTACTGAATACATACCCCCGAAGCACTGGCACTGGAAGTCGTCCAACTCTGGGATGCAGATGCCCCTGTTGGCACATTCTCTGGAGCCAGACTTGCAATATTGTGTGGACAGCTGACACCACTGTCCTACCCGGGCTGAAAATGACACAGGCGACTTAAGGCCATGATCCACGTTGCGATTTTGGGCCGACCGATTTTCTTCTCATGCATTTTTCACATATTTGGAAGCAATTTGCCTGATAAAAATATATTTTTTCAGATATGTATTACTCTAAACTCTTTGAAACGTGTATGTCATATAATAAAAATGATTATTTAACAAACGGATTTTCAAAATCGGTTCAAATTCGACCCATAATCCCTAGGCACGCAGTAAAATATTATATGTGAAAACAGACTTCAACTACATACAAATACATCAAAAGTCATCTGTGGTCAATTTTGGTGATCCACTAAAATGGGTCTGCCTGGGGGAAAATAAAGGTTGAAATTTCTTGAAAATCCAAGCTTTTGTGACCTTGAATATTCCAGAATATCAAACAAATTTCTACCTCCTAGGGAGCTTGCATTTTGTTGAAATAACTTGCTGGTATTGGCCGCAAGAATATTCAAGGATATTCAGGAAAGTCCTAGATAAGGATGAGATAGGTTGGATTTCCTTGAATATCCTTGAAGGTGAGATATCTATGATTTTCTTGAAATTTCTTGATTCTTCGAAGTTGCTTGGATTTTCTTGAAGAAGGTTGCTGGTATTGAATATTCAGGAAGATTCATGGACTTTCAACTAAAGGTCTAAATAACTTGGACTAGTTTGAACTTGCATGGGTGCCTTGGACATTCTTGACAGACTGCTATTACACAATTGGCAGCAAAATATTCAACATACTGTATCATAAAACACCATCACACAATTATCAGCTATTCATAATAGACTTAGTGTTGTTTACGCACCAAACGGCAGTAGATGCTTCCTAAGTCAGTATATTTGAATTAGCTACCGAAATACTACTGATTACATAGTGATTTTTTCTTGACAGCCCCAGGGATCTTTTTAGAATTTTTTTTCGAGTATCAAAAGCCCGATCTGCTTTATCTGTATGGGGGTATTTCCAAAGATCGTAGACTTTTTTAAATATCTTTTTATAAAGTTTCTGTAATTTTAATGCAGGAATGGCTCCTTCCATATTAACTTAGTGTGGGACCTAAATTCTTAATGTGGGAATCCAGCATCCCGCATGCCTAGGAAGATCCCTGTAGCTAATTTAAATATTTCAGACATACTGATTCACTGCTATTAAGCTACTGGAATCATACTTATTTCTACTGATTTACCACTGAAATTATATATCATCTCCCTACTGCTTCTCTACTGATTTCATGCTGAGTATCAACTTTCTCACGCTCCTATAGTTGCTAGTGACCTTTAAGAATAGCTGACGATTATAGAATCATAGATCATTATGTATGAACGGGGCTTTATTTTAAACACTATGTCTATATGTGTTCTTTGATCTACCTAATACTGCCAGTATGTCTCCCTATCTGTGTAGCCTTTACTTTTCCTGTCCTCAATGTGCAAGACACTGATAGTAAATACATTATAGTGCTATAATCCAAGCCTGTGAGCTTTATGAGATGATATTCCTCATTTTGTTCCTCCTCTCTTTATCCTACTTTCAATATGGCAGCCAATTTCCCTCCAAAAATTTCAAATCTCATGGTCATGTGATCATCAATGAGAAAACAGTGAAGTTTGAAATAGCTTGAATAACCATGGAATCAGTGGGCCAGATTTGCACTGAAGCTATGTCTCAGAAAGTCCAACCTAATTCAAGTTCATTCATCCTGTCTAAAATAAAAGTGCAAGCTTATTCAAGCACCTTGGACCTTTGTGAGCTACATGGTTGTCACAAGTCTAAGCTAGTTCAAGAGGCTAGAACCTTTGTCTCATGAGAATAACTTGAATTTTCTTGAAATCCAAGCTCTGACCAAAGTCCAAGAAACTTCAATCTAATCTAAGAATGGAGATGTTGAATTCATATGAATATTCAAGAAATTTCAAGTATCTACCAGGTAGCTTGGATTTGCTTTCCTCCGGGTGTTTACAAACATTGCTGTCTTCAGGCATAAATAACATAAAGCCCCATACCTACTAGGCGATTTGAGTGGCAACTGGCGATGGGCGACTGGGAGAATTGGCCGATTCTTATGATCACCTGTTAGTACAGTATATTGAAATGTGCATGTTTGATCTGAAAATCGGCCGACTCTACCCCAGGAGTGGACCGATTCTCCCAGTTGCCCTTCGCCAGTTGCCACTCAAATCGCCTAGTGGGTATGGTTGTTAAGACACTAAGTGACAAAAGACACTAAATCACAAAATTTTGTCACTTAGTGCCATTGTGTGACTTAGAGCCATAACAAGACACTATGTGACATAAAAAAATCCTTAAGCGGTGAAAACACTAAGTCACAAAACATCAGATGGCCCTAAGTAACAAAATAAGATATGATTCATTTGAAACTTATATATAATGGATAATTAGAAGCATATTTCAATCCCTCAATTTTCAATAACTTGCATTGATATAAAGATACATCAATGTAATTATTTTAACATCATTTATCCGCAACTATGGTGATATATATAAGAAAAGCATTCCTATGAACATATATATCTAGCCTTACGTAGAGATAGATATGAATACATTTCATATAGCTCAATGTGCATATATTTCATTCTGGTCATTTACTTGTTATATTATATTGTACATAGGAGTAGTTTTGATTTGATGAGTATATCAATAATTTATCAATTAACATTGTCAGAATATAGAAATTGCTATTTAAGAAAAATCTAGTATAAGGTTATTCAGAAAATATGCTCATGGAAATTTTTTTTTCTTGGTAAATAACTATGATGCACATAGATATACAAAATTTTGCATACTCACATTTGATAAACCTGATTTTATATAGTCTTACATCCCTACAATGTAGGCCCTATTTGATTTGAATTCCTTCCATTTTGTGATGGTGCCTTTTGTGATTTAGTGTCTTAGATAGGAGGAGACTAAGCCATTTTGTGATTTAGTGTCTTAGATAGGAAGACACTAAGTCACACAAACGTTTGTGACATAAAACATTGTGTGACTTAGTGTCTTGACAGTGGCACTAAGTCACACAAGTATATTTTTTGTGACTTAGTGTCTTTGTGTGACTCAGTGTCTTAACAATGGTGCTTAAGTATTATGGAATCCAAGAAGTTAGTTATCATGATTTATACTGTACCAATGGCTAACGTTAGAGTCTTAGAATATATATTCTCATAATTATGTAATCGAGTTTGCAAGATTTTGTTATATTTTGACACATTGTTTTTGGCTCCCTTTAGATCTACCATTAAGATAAGTACAATTCTCCCCTTCAGGCTATATTCCACTTGCTGATTTTACTACCGATTTTGAAAATTGTCTTTGGGAATAAATTTCATCTATAGATGTGTCATACGTCAAAGATTTTACAATTCTCCTTTGAATGGTACACTGTTAAAACAAGTGTTTAGAACCTAAACACTTTCATAAATACTTCGGTGCATCCAGTTTCGAGACACTTTGTTTCCCTAAACATGTTTAGAAATATTGGTGTTAAGGGTTAAAGTTTAAAAATGTGTGATGTTCGGGTGTTTAACCTTGAAGTGTTTAGGTCTTCAATGTGTTTGTAGTCTAAATTGCTTAGGATTAAAATTGATGTTTAGCAAATAATTTTAAGCTTCAAAGTATTTAGATTTTATGGCATTTAGCTCAATAAAACACATTTCTTTGGTAATTTTCACTAATATCGCTCTGGAATATCATGCACCTGGGATTCTAATCATAAAGTTTCATAAGCCTGTGTATCAGTTATTAACTCGATGGTTAAAAAAGATACCTGACATATGATTCTGTAGGTCTTTTCTAATCTGTCCCAATGAAGAGGCTCTCTGTAAAATGACTCTTTCTATATTGAGGAATAAGTGTGCGCGCACACACACAAACACACATACACACTTATATGGACTGATAAGGATCCCAAATTACCCAAATCTGAGAAACCTGAACCACATTGCTTAAGACGGGAAGTGGTTTGTCAAGCCACTAAAATATTTAGATTATAATAGATAAAAAGATAGATATGCCCATCAGCAAACTTCAGATGGAAAAGAATGTACAAACAAGATTGTGCAGCCCTCAGTCAAGTTACTTACACAGTGGACATCTACAGGTTGCTACATCACCATCGACAACAGAACATGTTGAACTTCCGTAGCACGGCGGTGCATCCGTGCACACATTGGTAGCGTCATCACAGTTTTGTCCAAAGTTCTGGTCAAGACAGCTGTAATATTGATAGAATATTTCTAATTGATGATGCATTATCATGAATTCTCCAGTAGGCCTCCAGTAGCCCCTGCTGATCGTACAAGGTGCACTGGTGATAGCGGGGACCCAGAACTGACCAAGGTACTGACCTGTTACTATTTTCTCTACTGGCTATAAATCTATGTCAATAGTGTTATATGTTCAAAAGTCCCTTTAAAAAATCAGCATAGATCCCTGAGTTAAGTGAAGAAATATGTCTGACAAACAGAAGAAAACAACTTCTTTTTGCAGGTTTTGCACTTCAGTGATGAGAAATTATGCAAAATAAGTAAACCACACAGTAATCTCTAGAACATATGATAACATCAGTTTCCTTTACATTATGCTATTAACAATTCAATTCTGAAGTTGAAATTTGGAAAACATAATTTTAGTGTCCTAGCACACAACATGGGTTAGTAAGGTGAAAGGTAAAGTCAGTTAATCAATCAAACTTTGTTTTGAAATTATAGAACAGACCCCTTAGACTATGAATAACATTTTAGATCAAATTTTAGAACATTTCCCTATGTCCTAGGGGGATTTGAGAGTTTTCGCCACTAAGGGGAAGCGCAATGTTGTGGGCATTACCCTCAAGTATAGAAGTGTAGAAATCTGTTGAAATCAAATATGAATTAAAAAAGCACTAAAGAAAATCATTTATCACATAGGCGATAACGTTTTTTGATATGCTCAATTAATTCCAAAATATTTGTTACCAAAATTGTTGTGGTCGCCACATTGAATGTTAAATATAATCACACTGTACTACTTACACGCAGTAATAGGTGCCGAGAAGGTCAATGCATTGGGCGGTCCCAGTAGCTGAGCATGGGTTGACAGGGCTGCAGGACAGGATTGCGCTGTCGCACGTGAGGCCTGTCCACCCGTTGATACAAGTACACCTATAGCCATTGGTTAAGTCCTCACAAGCCCCACCATGAAGACACGGAGCTGATCCACATTCATCAATATCGACCTGACAAAATAAAATGATTGTTTTTTAACAAGAAAAGATCAGATCTTCTTATAAATCTGTTCATTAGATGTCTGGGAGGCATTATTATGGCAGTAATATCTCACTATGAATTGTATGAAGGCAGGGGCGGATACAGGATTTTCAAAAGCGGGGGGAGGGGGGGGGGTCCAGCTTAAAGACTAAATACTTAAATTGCATGCAATCACTGTACATACACGTTATTTCCCCCTCTTTTTCTAGTTTAGGGGACCACCGAAGGGGGAGGGGGTCAGAAGCCCCAGGACCATACCCCCCCCCCCCCCCCACCCCCGCACTGGATCTGCCCCTGGAAGGATACCTTGCCCCTTGATGGATTTGTGGGCTTTTCAGAAACTCATGGTCGTGATACAAACCAAAACAAGCTTAGCTGCCATCATACATATGCATTACGAGAAGATACTTCCCATGGATTATAGAGTATTGAGTTATAGCTTTAACAGAAACTTCTAAGAAGAAAAGAAACCAGTTAATCTACAACTGGTAATATTTCGTTATCCCAACATATAGAAAAACCATTAAGGGAGTCAAAACCAATAAATTCAACATGATTTTGCCAATGCTAATTGTGGAAATCCATACCTTGAGCCTGTTACTGTACAATGTTAAAATGTAAACCATGAAATATGTTAGAACATAATTAACAACACCTTTTCCTTGCTCAACTCAATTATTGTGGATCTGCAAAAATGGGATTTGTTTGCAAATAAATGAAAATATCACCCTCTCTTGTGGAATTCTACTAAAGTTTGAGCTAGTTTTCACAACTAAAACTTTATCACTGACCTTAACTAGACTCATCTGACATAATTATTTCTATAATTATCTGAGTTATGAAAATTTTGTCAGTTAACATTGGTTTTGGGTCCCTTTATATGGAGTTGGGCTGCAGTTTTAAAGTTGAGTTCTTACGTCGCAGGTAGTTCCTGTGTAGCCAGGGGAACAGTTGCATTCGAACCCGTTGACACCATCTACGCACTGCCCATTTTGACAAGTGTTTGTGGAGCAGTCGTTTATGTCAAAGTTGCAGTTCGTTCCTTGGTGCAAATAAATAAGTGAGGTTATTTTAACACGATTCAAAACAATTTTGTGTATTCTGCACATCTCTCGCCACTAAAAATTTGAAAAAAAAAGGTTCTTTTGTCTTCCAGATTCTAAACAAAACATACAGTAGGGATGCTTCCCACTTGTCTCATTTTGCATTAGTAAGATATTTTGACCCTTACATTTTTCCTGTTGTTAGCTATAGTTTATCATCTAATGTTAAAGTTATTCCGTGTAAAAATCACCTCATCTTAAAATCTAAGATTTGAGAATCAACCACCCCATAGGTTCTACAAAATAAGGGGATTTTTATACTTATGATATTGTTGCGGGCAAGCTGTACATGATATAATGGGTGTAGATCCAAAAAATCGATAGGGCAACATGGTCATTTCTTAATTTCAACATACAACTTAAAGCCTAGTGACATGAAGAAAAGAAAAAGATTTCACATAGGGCATTCCTTTAATTCGACATGCTACATGAAGCATTTTTAAGATTGACTTAAATAGCAAATACATAGGGACATGTGGCATAGCCATATCTTATATTTGAAATGTGATATGGGGACCCCTAATCTACACTCCTAATAGCGATATTATTCTATGTTTTCCCGTGTCAAACTCCAAATCACTTAATATAAGGTCACTGGCCAGCTGCAGTGCCTATGAACACACAATATAGCATCAAACCTCACTGAACTGATATTGCTATACATGGTTATAAGCCCTTTATAACACGGGCAGTGACAAGCAGTACTTGTTACTTAAGCTGTGGTGTGTGAAGACTGTACATACCACTCATCATTTTCATGATTTTCAACCTTATTTTGTATTTTGTACAGGTGATCGATTACGGCAGACCCTCTGGGGTCGACCTTGGATGTCTGTACTACCCTCTGGTCGTGACAGTCCCCTCTGGATCAAGGGGGGTTTACACAGGCCATCAAAATACTCACAATAGGTCCCTGATAGTCATAATCGTAAGCCTTACGACAGTCCCGATGACTGACGGAAGCCCGATGATGTTCTGTGTAAACCCATTTTATCATAAGGAAATCATTGTCTTAAGACTGTCATAGGGCTTACAACTATATCAGGACTAATTCCTAAAGATTGTGTTTGATTTTTTTTGGAAAAGGTTTCGGACAATGAAATTGGGCTTACGATAACTAAGTTTCTTGTCTTATGAGCCTCTGTTAGTCTATGCAAACTCCCTCCCCCCTCCGGTCTAAATATTCTTATACAAATGTATTGAATACTTTTTTTTGTCATAAGCCTTTTGTCAAGCATGATGGACTTATCATGCTAAGGATATTGTCGGGCCATGTAAACCCTTCAGAACAAAAAAGATCTTAGGATAAATGTTACAAATAGCCTTAAATAAATGATTTACATACATAATTATTCTTCCGGATTTTCCCATTATCCTAAGGCTTTGGACACTGCCTGCAGTTCTCATCCTTAGTCCCTATGGGGTATGGATGGGGGGGGGTCCATGTCAAGTGTCGAATTTAAGAAATGGCCATGTTGCCTGTCGTTATAACTCACTTTAGACCCATGTCACATGTTGAATTTACGAAATACTCATGTCGCATGTCATTATCTTTTTAAAGCTCCTGTCCCATGTCGAATTTAAGAAAAGGTCCATGTCATTTGTCACTTAATTGTCATGTCGCCTGTCGAATTTAAGAAATGGACGTGTCGCCGTGTTGAATTTAAGAAAGCCCCCTGTCGCCCTGTCGAATTTAAGGGTCGACACCCATTTCCTAAGGCGTCCCCATTGAGCAGGCCCAGTAGGTAGGTTCATAGCTGATGAAAACATGGATTTCATTGGTCAGGAGACCCCTGAAGAGAACTTTTAACTTATGGGTCTTCTATTGATGGTGTGGTTATGCAGGGACACTCCTAAAATGTTACAAAACGTTTTGAATTTTAATAGGAATTAAATTGATCTTGCCCATACATACCATTCCCTACAAATACATTGGATAATTAGGTCCATTTCTTAAATTTCAATATTAATCATAAAGTTTCATAATTCAATATTCTTTTATTACAAATTGTGTAGTAGGCTAATGCCCCCCTAGAATAATATTTGACAACGGGCGATAATATTGAAATGAACTTTAGTCTAGGAGATTTAGACCCCCATAGCCTATAGGAGATTTAGACCCCCCTAGAATAATAGTAGTTAAACCTCTTTGGTGTTGATGAGCTTTGAACCCTGGCCCTCTGACATGTGACGCCTTTGCTCTACCACTGGTCTATGGAGGCCTGAAGTCAGGCAGAGCCCAGTAGTGTTACCGAACTGAATTAGGGGTGTGAGTATGAAGCCCCACTCGCCCTGGTCGATCTTTCTGTCGCAGAGGGTGACGAAACATTTATCTCAACCATTCGCAAATGATCTCAGGTGCGATAAAATGAACGCAAGCTAGAGAAATTGATCGCATAGCATTCATACTGGGAAGGAAGGACTCTTACGACGATTTTTGCAAGCAATCTCATCCATAATCGCACAGGTTCTCTACGAAAATATTCAACATGTTGAATAATTTCGCAAGGATCCACGTCGCTGAGAGCTGCGAAAATTCAACGTTCCCAACGTTCTGAGATCGCAGAGAGCTGCGACAAACCATATCCACCACGACAAGTGGGGCTTAATGGACACTATGTGGTAGATATAGCATGAGTCTGTGGCTGTACGCGCTATATTGTCGATGGAACCGAGACAATATATCAAGTGCAGCCACAGACGAGTGCTATATCTGACATATACCACAGGCCCTCTTAATTGTCTAGATCATTATACTCTGAACGTAGATATTTTTGCGAGTATAAATTTTCGCTGATTTGTGCTAAAGAACAAATTCGTGGGGATTTGATGTCGCCTTACCAAAAGTTAGGCACTCTATATGGTGTGTTAAATTATATTTTCGCATTGTACATTTTTTCGCTAGCATTTCATAAACAGGGTGCTCTATAGAGTATGAATTTACTCGCGAAAATGACGTCATATCTCCATATTATGGTAAACCGTGTAAGGGTGTATGGTAGATATGGTTTGATCTACTACTCACCCTGGTGGTGAGTGTGGGAAGTTCTCTGAATATTCTTCTTCTACTTATATTAATACTCACCGGTATATCCCGCAGCACACGTACATGTATACTCAGCAATGCCGTCCACACAGGTGGCCCTGTTCTGGCATACCGGATCACCATTTGGCGTTGTGCATTCGTCAATGTCAATCTGACAGTTCTTTCCGATGTAGCCGTTCGGGCAGGTGCAGGTGTAGTCTCCGTTGACCAGAGTATCTCCCACACCCACTGCTTCACTGCAGGTCCCCCTTTCACAGGGATCAGGGTTACACTCAGTTGTCGGCTGGCAGGCTCCCGCAATTTCTGCAATGAATAATCATGTGAAAAAGTAAATATTTATCGATGTGTCACCAAGGTTTCTAGTATATCTTTGATATTAGCTTCATCAGGAATCTATATTGTTGATTTGATATTAGCTAATTACAGGAAGGATTCCTGGTTTGTCAAACAAAACGACAATAACAAATAACCAAGCAACAATCACTTTAAGGAGGGTACCCATTGAGCGACAAAACTAAAATTTTGGTTGTTTTGACTAGGTTTAGTTCTGGTTGAAACCACCAGAACTGACTGATATTGTGTTGGATTCAACCAAAAGATGATTCAATTCGACAAGAAAAATGGTAATCACCTAGAAAACATCTGACAATGTCAGATATTGGTCACTAGCGATCTTTGTTTCAACCAGAATTTAGGTTGCACTGCTCAATGGGTACCCCCTTTAGATACACACATGCAAGGAAAGACATGGCATAATACATCAAGTTATCTTGATTGATATTAGGTTATCTTAGAATTCATTATTTCCTTATAACACATCTTCATAATAATATGTCAGCAGATATCTTCTTAGTATGTGTAAGCTTAACAAGACACCTTTTTCAAAAGAAAAAAGACATTACCAAAGTCTGAACATGAACACCACTAGAACCATACTAATTTCCTGCTTATTATACAAAATCTGCAGAATATTGTAAAGGGGTGGCTTACCTGTAAAACAGAGGAGTTCTCTGTTTCCAAACATCTCACTTCCAAATCATTATTAAAAATGAAAAATTACTCTTGCCAAGCACATACATAACAGATATACCATCTTTTCAGCGAAAATGGTTTAGTTCACATGATAATTAATATACTCACGGCTATAACCAGACCATGTTGCAGGGTCAGTCGTTGATGTGGGGTCTGAAATGAACCATAACAATTTTCGTTAATCAGGTTTGTTTTTGGGGGGCCCTTGAGTTACATTGCCCCCGACTGTTATTAGACTCAGGCAGTGTAATAGTGGGGTCTGTTAACAAAATTTTGTATGGGGCATTTCTTAGGCATAAATATCATGTGCACATCTGGAAGGGGAGCCACATTGAAAAATCAAAAGGAAATGTTAACAATATTTTCTATGTTTAGTATTTAGTATATAGTATTTAACCAAATTTGTTTGCCATCTTAGACTGGATATCTTATGTGGGATTTTAAAGGCAAATAATTGAATTCCTGGGCCTCTGATCTCCCAATTCTAACACCAATAATGTGTTGCTAGGCATTTAAGAAGCTGAGAGATATATGATAATTTTACTGAGAGTCTACTCTTTTGAACTTTTGGTCCCCATCATGGCCATATCAATATTTAAAGGTGGCTTCTCTTTCAAATTCATAGAAGTGGTTCCAGGGGATCATCACACCAATGAAGAAATGAAATCTTGTGACAAACGAGTAAAGTCAATATCCTTTGAATTATTTTGGGGTCAAGTTGGTGTTGTCAAAGGTATCATACTAATGATTTCAGCCATTTTGAAGTTTGTGGTATTGTATTGGATGAATATCCATTGAGCCCTCAAGATTATAAACAACTGACGTTGGAATCATCCAGGAAAAGTATAGGAATTGTACTAAAAAACTGTCTCAATATAAAAACTGTCTCAATAGAAAATAGATACACTTAAAAGTATGAGCTATTTTTACTAGGGGATTATAATATTGACTACTCTAACAAACAAGACAATAACACAAAATTATAGGATTCTGGTTATGATAAACCTCTTACAAAAGACGTAATTTGCCAACAGCATTATTCATTTGTGTAGCGTCCTATAGCTATTACATTGCACACGATTTATTCCCCTGATGCCTACTATTTTTCATTTCCGAATGGCTATATACATGAGGTTGTGGTACATTTAATGTCCAACGAATATGGGGAATTCCCTCAGTAGATCCCTACAGTGGGACAATTTATCATTAGATTACTTATGTTATGATATTGATTAGCTGAGAAAACGTCAAAAATGTTAATGCAGATTGTAATATTATAAATTCATATTTAGATTGAAGACAAACATTGATGTTACATCATTAAGACTGATCTCTGTCATTCAATAAGGTAATATAGTCTTAATATATAACTATTGGAACACAAACAAATGGAAACGGAATTCTCTACTGTCTATTGTCCAGTGTAAAGAAATGTTAATAACATATACTGTACCTATAGCGATGTTTGGCCCTGGACAGATGCAGAGGGGCAGGCCGTCAGTGAAGTAATTAAGGAAACAGCGTTGACTCAGAGTGCAGACGTTGGTAGGACACGGGGTCGGCTGTTGCTGATTTATAGCTTCGCAGTTGTTATTCGGATCATAAATCTGAGAATCTGTGCAGGTACATGTGTACCCAGTACCACCTTGAACCTCTTCACAGGATCCGCCATTTAGACAGGGGCCGGAGGGGCATTCATCTAGAGGGTGGAAGAGAAGAAAGTAAAATAATGTACAAGTGATAATCTGTATTTGAAATAATATTATTTTTACAGTAAATCATATCAACGTTTCATAGGGAATGGTTACCAAGGAACACAAGACCATCAACCTGAAAACTATTTAAAAAAACACTAAATATTGTACCTAGGAATACGATCTTCTGAACAAGAACTAAGTAAGACAAAGCTTTCTATAACTTTGATGTAACAGTTGGTACCGTTACCTAAAATTCTGTTTTTTGGAAGAGCAACAAAACACAAAACAGTTTTTGAACGCTGGATAGATCTCTTATTTCAACACTGGAGAGGGATTCTTTGCTTGATATATTTTGCTATGCCCTTTACAAGGCGCATATAATGACAACTCAGTACAGGCATAATGCACATTCTACAGTTAGGAGTGGGGAGACGAGGCAATTTGTTTGTATGGTCTGAATATTATTCATATTCACACCAACAAATAAGTTTTTAAGCACATTCTACAGTTAGCCTGAACAGCGTTATAATCATAGATGCTCATAATGCGCTTGGAATTAAGTCATCTTAAAATTGACGATTGTCCAAGGGCAATGGCACCCTTGGTACGTATCTTTGATGGACTTCTAATCTTCAAGTAGATAACCAATAATTCATGGTGTGAAATGGTTCTAAAGTGACCAAAAAGCAAACAATTATCCTGATCTACAGGTTCCTTAAGAAACGTTGCACTGCCATTGTGAAATGCCCCCTAGTATGTGTGTGGTACGAACGTCAATTTATGAGTTATACCTTTTACAAATTAGGCTATATGTGTTGACAGCTCAAAACGACATGATGGAAATTATAGTCCTAAAATGTCTATTATGCATTGGGTTTTGGAAGTTCCAAACAGCATATCAAAACACATAATATGATAGTTATATAATCTTTAATATGTAATACCTTATCAAATTAAATTAATTTCAGATGAATTCATTTCATTTGCCATATGAATCTGACTTAGGCTAATTCATTACACACTGTTCATAATTATACAGCTATGTGTTATAATTTCGTTTAAGGCCTTTGGGCCTGTCTCACGTTAGCAAAATCGTAAACATTTCGCAGATCTTAGATTTTTTACCATAAGATGATTTTTAGAGTCAGTAGTCTTAACATCAAAAGTTATGCTAACAGCAGGAACATAAAACCCATGGTTTGAAACAACAAGGTAAAGGTTAAAACAACTTACTTACAAAATATGAACATGTGCAAAAAAAGAGAGACAGATATGGAAGTTACCTATTTCAGATTCGCAATAAACGCCAGTAAAACCCGGATTGCAGAAGCACGTGCCGCGAACAATATTACCAGGTGGTACCCGGCGACATTCATCAGTCCCTAGATCATCGCAGGGGTTAGGGGCAGTGCAAGGATTGGAAGTGCTTGTGCACCTACACAAAATAAAGAAGAGAGAACTTTAATACAGCATAGTATACATTGTAAACGGACATGTTGCTAGCTTAGCTTTTTAATGTCATAGTTCTACCTCAACTCCATAGGCTCTCTGTGAAGGCTTAGTTAACCTTAATGGAGAGTGAGTGTTGGGTGTTTAACGCCGTACCGACAGCCAGGGTCATTTTCACGGCGAAAACCAGTTGGGACAAATTCTGTCTTTGGTGATCGAATCTATGAGATGAAGGTGACAGGGCAGGCAAGCAGCAAGGGATCAAAACCTGGCTATCATATTTGCTGCCCCTTATCCCTTAGTAAACCAAGCACTGACCGGGAATTGAACCCAAAAACCACTTGGTCAGTGCAGGGTCCCCCCTATCGTCGCCTCAACCAATCAGCAGGGGCTACTGAGGGCCTATTCTTACCCGGACCCCCACGGAGACCTTAATGGAGATCACCATCACAATATGCAGGTGGCACTCTCTTTTTGCAGGGGTTGATCCAGGGGCAAATGTTTGAAATTGCACGCCCCCCCCCCCCCTTGAAAATTACTGGATCTGCCCCTGATCAACAAGCATTATGGAGCTTATATTAGCAATACCACACTAAAAATTTAAATTTGATTTTCAATTATTTGAATAGGCTTATGTGATCCGCCTAGTTAAATGTTCTTTGTTATTTCAAACTGAATTAAAATCGGACATGGCATTTGTGAGATATTGCAAAATATGTAATGAAAAAAGTGGTATATTTTTCAACCAAGTTTACATTAAATCACTAGCAGAGCCATGGACCCCCAAATTGGCCTATTTTACCAGACTTTTGATCCAATAATGGCATTTTCATGCTTAAATCCGCGGATCTCTTCCTCATTGCTTATTTCTATGTCATATATCATTGAAAAGAACATATTTTTCCGCGGATCTACGTTATTTTGCCGTATTTAGATTAGATAAAATTATTTGTTACATTTTGGAATTATTCAGAAAAACCATATAATAATTATTTTGAAAAAAGGGGCCCACATTGGGGAGGTACAATTGAGTCAAAATATTATGCCATCTCTCATGTTTATAGTAGCAAAAGAAATATCAAAATAATGCCAATTTTAATGATACCTCGGATTTTCATGCTTAAGAATATCCTTTTTCTCATGGTATCATTTGCTTTTCTCTGCTATCAAAATTTGTAAAATGATAGTAAAATTACTGTGGCCAATCCTGTAAAATCAGCAGTTTTTCTGATTTGGCCATAGATTTCGCGGGGGTTGTGGTATTGCTACTTATATCATATACAGTTTGACTGTCAGTACCATCCAGCCCTAATCCCTCATTGATGTGGTAGGTTGACTAACGAATGGCAGCCGGCAAAAGTAATAGCTTTGAAAAAACTTTTCCCAAATAGAAGGAAAATGTTGTTATGATAACTTTGCAAGAACGTTCTGTTTAGTTCTGCTTTGGTTCGTGTTTAGAACGTAACATTATGTTGCAGTATTCAATTGCTCAGAGCAAATGACTAGAAAATCTAATATTCTGTACCAAAACATGTAAATTATAATCTAGCTTGCAAGCTGAGCAGTTTCAGTAGAGGAGGGGGGGGGGTGCTTTTTACGTCACGTCATATTCATAGGGAGGTCAAGTATGACAAAGGGGGCAAAATGGTCAAATGTAGCATGACGTCATTTATAGCTTCTCAGGGAAAGTGCATTCTGAAAATGGACTGTTTTGTTATTACCAGGAGGAATATAGGGAGGACCAGGAGGACACATAGCAACAAGAAGTAACAAAAACCTGGTTGCGCCAGGTAGGTAACGGGTATTGTATGTAATGTATAATCTCGGTACATAACCTCGGTATTTAACCTCGGTATATCTGGGATATCAGCCTAAAGCCCCATACCCACTAGGGGATTTCAGCTAAGTTGGCCAACTGATCGGTCCTAAAATCAACCAATTATAATAATAGAATCATTCGATTTAAGCACCAATTCAGATCACAAGTTAGTATGGTGAGTATGTAATATTGAAATATATCAGTGCTAAAATTGGCTGACTCTTCTAGTGGAGTCGGCCGACTTTGGCACTGATCAGCTGGCCGAATTCGGTCAAATTCATCTAGTGGGTATGGGACTTAAGGGCAGGGCCATGGGGGCTACCCAAAGGCTGGTATCCCTGACATATACAGAGGGTCGATAACCTCTGAGGACCTTCTCACTGGTTCGTTATAGATTTATCGTACCCTTGCAACGTTTTGAAGTGAAGTGTTAAAGCTTAGACTCATTGAACTATTGGAACTATTTCCTACTGCTGGAATTACTTTCATGTATCACCCTGCAGTGTGATAACACTTTGATTACCTTGATTTTCACCCTGCCTGTATCTGTGATGCATTAAACTCTTAACTGCTGAACCTGTATCACCCAAGGTATGACAAAGATCTATATACAATGGCTTATAGGTGACTGACTAAGGGGGTGTTTCACGATGGTCCAAGATCATCACCAAGATCCAAGAAGGTAGGATATTTTAACTTTAACATAGGCCGCATTTCACTCTACTAAATTCATAACTATGTTTCTCATATTTCGAATTTTAAGATGTTTTAATCTCAGAATTTTTGAAGCAATAATCTTTACTTTAGATGATACTTAGCTTGCAACAGGAACATCATGAGATAGTTAGTCAGAAACACAATGATAAAAATGTCAAAATATCTCAATAAAAAATATAATCTTAAAGTTACCCCCCATTATGATGTTTCAGACTTACAATCTTACGTTCATGGCTTTAGATAGAGTAAGTAGCGAGGATAAAGGGGACTAATTATGTAGCTGTCACCAAAGATATAAGCTGTGCAAGGTTAAAAGATAAACATTATTAAAGAAACATTTTCCTTACGTGGTTCCTGCGAAGTTGATGTTACACTCGCATCTAGCGTAAAAGCCCCCGACCGGGACATCCAAAACATGGCATTGACCATCATCCGTGCATCCACGGGGACCGCAAATGGTAGCACTGTTTACATTCTCACACTGGTCACCGCTGAACCCTAGAGAGTAAGATAAAATATGATCTGACATGAATTTCTCCATGTCACATCTAATTTCCTATAATTTTACCTGCAGGCCTAAATGCATAATCAGAAATATGTGCACAGGTCATATATATATATATGTATATATATATATATATGTATATATATGTATGTATGTATATATATGTATGTATGTATATATATGTATGTATGTATATATATGTATATATATATGTATGTATATATATATGTATGTATATATATATGTATGTATATATATATGTATGTATATATATATGTATATATATGTCTATATAATTATTTGGCTTCGTCCGAGTCCAATTTCTCATGCGATCCGCCGTGTGCGCCTTCACACTTGTCGTCCATCGGGGTTTATGGGTATCCCCGCAAGCTTTGCACTTCCTAGGCTTGCCCGACATCGCTAAGTCAGTAAATTTGATTGAAACAGACGTAACAACAGCGCTCGGCGGCCTCCGTGAACAACCTAGGATGCCCAAACTCGGGCGTGACGTCACGGATGACGTGTCAAGGAAGGGGTTGCATAACAACGAGCTTGGTTACGGCCTCCGTAATTATACCGCAATAGCGGCCTCTGCTATTCCGCCTATATATGTATTCAAATATATTATATAACTATAGAAACTAGGCATTCTCATTAACCATTTCGTTATTTGCAGCTTCGAATAATGGAAAACTAGCAGTCAATATTTTATCAGTGTCGAGCTGCATTTATTTAATATCTATTAAGTTGATTTGAAAATCTATTCAATGCAAATAAACATTTAGGGAATGTTTTACGCATTTTCTCTATGTTTTGGTCTATGACGTTCGTCTAACCTAGCATGCAGGTGCTTACAAATCTATAGATACGCAATTCACAGATGGGGGAATCGATTAAATGTATCATAATTATAACAATATGTTTATACATTTATCAAAAATACATTTATCACTTATATTACATATTTCTGGTCATTTTCGACTATTTTTGTTTGTTTTTGCTAACATTTAAAGTTTGACAGTCTGAATAATGTGTTTATATTTTGGTTTTCTGGTTTTCTGCTCACCTGGTTATTACTATGAAAAAAGTATTGCCGATATTCGTAGTTGTGGATAGAATTTGGATATAAAAAGAAACTCTACGCCACTATAAGACCGAGTCTAAGCATTCTTTAACTGTTTAATGCTGGGATGGATCATTTTGGCTTTCTTAACAATTAATACCGACAATACATGCTGTGCAGGCCATGTCAAATCTGCCAAAATGAGCTGAGCGGTACGTTGGTGATTAATTTGAAATAGTAATATCTGTGTCAGATTTACCATAAACAACATATTGGAATCATAAGAAATACGTATATAGCCTTTAAGGAATGATGGATTTTGGGTATATTTCAAATACAAAATATGGTCGAGTGACCATGTCTGGACTAGGACCTGGTAATCACAGTGTTTGCTGTATGTGGTGCTACTGTTATGTGTAAAGTTTGGTAAATACAATCCCATAGTCACAATAGTTCAGAATCTTATTTTTCTAGAGCTTGAATAACCTAGGAATGCAACAATTTGTTTTCACGAATAACGTGTGAAACCTTTGAAATTGAATGATAGCTTAATAAAATCTAAGTATTGCCTTATCGTCCATAGCCTCATCAGTAGTATCCATGGAGTTGTAGTCACCAATCGCAAACTAAATAGTGGAGGCAAGGATATTTCATCGGGTTCCGAATTTGAGAATAGGATACTCCAGAAGCAAATGGATTTCTTATTCTACAACAATTCTGAGACATAATTCCATTCTAGAACATCTAAATTATGACAAAAACAATGTACTGTTGCTCATTTGGGTGACGAAATAAGCAATCAATATATCAGCTCACGTAAAAAAAAACAACTTACTAATAGCTATTGCACATGGATATTAGAAATTCAAATGTAGACGTTTCCTACCGGTGGGACAATCACATATGAAGTCGGTAGGATCATTAGGTGTTGAGTTATCGGGCAGGCACGTAAAGGGACAGTCATGGTCCTCACAGGGGGGGGTCACTACCTGGCATGTTCGCCCAGAATAACCTTTAAAAGAAAATGCATGCACGTGTTGTTACGGAAACCTTAAAACTCTATTGCTAGTAGGGAAATAGAAGTCAAAACCTGTCTGAGAACAGGTATTGGCATAACAATGAAACACAATACTGAGCTATTGAAATTGATTTTATATAGGCTTCATTACACAAAACTGATCAAAAATTGAAATTGATTTAATTATATATGGACTTCATTACACAAAACTTATCAAAAATATTATCAAACGATTTTGAGTCTTAGTTTCGTCACATTGCACATCAGAACCTCACTCCATATAGTGCAGGGGCGGACTCATGTGGGTCCTTTCTTGGTGGGGACTTGATAAAAAAACCCAGAAAAAACAATGTTGCTCATGGGGTTGCAAATGCGCAACATTTTGGCACCGTGTCTATATAACTGTTGGCTGTTAAGGCTGGTTCACACCTCATAATCTTTTCTGTTTCAGGAAGGGTCATAAAAAAATGGATATTGCAATTTGACAATCGGTACAGTACTTCCGGGACATTGTGGTGACAGCATAGATGAATTTAGAATTAACTCAGAAAAGTTATCATAAGTGTCGAAACAAAATCTTAACCAGAACTCTTTCAGATTCTGTCACGATGCTGTTGTAAAGGCTGTATTCCACATACCGATTTTGATGCTGCCGATTTTGTATTTGTTTGATTTTCTCTGAAACTATGGCATGAGGCCCTACATCCTATATAGCATTCAAAAGAGAATTGTAATAGCTTTCTTTTAATGTATAACATATCTATATATAACCTTTATTACAACTGCCGATTTTCAAAATCGGCAGCAAAATCGGTATGTGGTCACTGGAATACGGCCTTTAGCCTTATCTTAAAGGGAGCCAAAAGCAATCTTTTGTCAAAATATGACAAAATTTTGCAAACTCAAATAACTATGAAAATACATTCTAACTAAGAGTCTAACTTTAGCCATTGGTACAGTATAAATCAATGATAAGTAGCTGTAACTTCACATCAATTCAGTAATAATCATGCAGTTTATGCTTGAAAACAGCAATGTTTGTAAACATACCAATTTTGGATGGTCACCAAAATTCAACTGGGATGAGTTTCAATATATTTTGATATAGTTTAAGTCTGTTTTCACAGTCTATACTTTATCACAGGTCTAGGCTATGGCCATAGAATATATTTCAATAGTTGACAGGATTTGCAAGATTTTGACCTTACATTGTTTTTGGCTCCCTTTAAACATTTTACAAATTCTCCTTTATATCCTGTTTCTGCAGGTTATGAGGGAGCAGTTTTCAGTATGAGTATGCTCTATACTTAACATTTCTCTTATATACTTCAATATAAATATTGGGCTTATCCATCCTAATTTTTCGACCTTGATCGCTACGTAATTTTTGGCCATTTACAGGCAACTCATCAGTTTTCAATGTTTCTGTTTACATAGCATCAACAAGCATGCATAATAGTCTCCTCAGTGTATATGCCTAGAAGAAACAATTGCAACACTGCCGGAATACAACCAGAAACTGCTTCAAAATAGTAAATCGTGAGGGGTCATTGGGAACAGCTAATATGCAAACCACCCCCTTCTCCAAAATCCACTATCCACCCCTGTCATGATCTATCACCCAAAACAGAAATGCAAAACCGGTTGATCTTTTCATACTTACCGGAACCAGGAGGACAGGAGCAATATGGAAACCCATAGATATCAATTAGACAGTCTCTGTTGTTGGCGCATTGGCTGTCGCACAAAACTAAAATGGAAATAACATAAAGCTCGTTCATACAAGTGATGTCCCCTTAAAACATTTACTCAATCTGCGAGATTTAATTGATAAACTGATTAAAATTAATCAGTTCATGGTCAAGGGTGATCAGAGGTTGTCAAATTGAGGATTATCTGTGTACTATTCGTAATGGGGCATCATGGGTCGAGCACCTTCTAGCAAAGAGGTACAGAAAAGGGATTTCAGCCCGAGACGAAGGTGTTATAATTTGTTTTACAATATTTCAAATCACAATTAAAGTGGGTCCAAACAGTGAAAAGTGCATTTCATCAGCCATCCAACATTCACCCTTTTCATTTGCGGCGCCTAGAGCATGCAGGCAGCTCCAAAAGACCTGGATAGAAAATGCTAATGCTGTTAGCCTTAAGCACCATTTGCCCTGGTGCAGAGCTTTATTTTCTCATAAACTTTACAGAGAATACCTTTTACCAATCTGCTTCAGCCCTGGACATTTTTTAATTGTGATCTTAAAATCGTAAGTAAGAAAAACTACTTTTTTTGACAAAACATTGCCATAATCTTATACATTGACAACACCTTTGTCAACAACAAACATATTTTACCAAAATATTAATTCTAAATACAGGAAGATTGCAAGTTTATTTCAGATATCAATGAAAAAGTGCCCAGAGCAAATGAGGCCGTATACAGACTATAGGTGATTTTGACCTCAGCAATTGAACGTTGGTGTGTTATATTGAAATGAACACATTCGATAAAGTCGCTGACAAAATCTTCCAATGATTTTTCCATCAGATTTAACATGCATAATTTAATTTACTGACGGGTGATCAGAGTAAAGTATGATCCCCGAGGTCAAAATCCTCTAGTGGGTAAGGGGCATTAGTCCAATGAAATGCACTAATTGCTGGAGTTTATTTGCTTTGTTGGGACCTACCTTCAGTTTTTTTGTGATAAGTATATAGCTAGGTTCCCACTGCCAAATGTGATTTAAGGCAGGTTTCCACCAGGAAAATAAACAATGCTAAATCGTGCAGTTGGTCGTCCGACCAGTATTAACTCTATGCATCGTCACCAACTAGAGCTTATTTGCTACACTATTCACCGTATTTAGAAATGGTTAACACTGGAAAATCTGGTCCCCTAGAGGGCCCATGATCTTAAGAATGAAAAGAATTCCTAGTTTTATAGTAGAAAGTTTATGATTATGTTGTGTATAGTATAATAGAGCTCCTACAAAAAAGTAAAATATCGAGGAATACAATTCTAATCCATCTCAGTTGCAACTTTTAGCTTATAAATTAACCTTCCTTTTTGGTCATGACTTGAACAAAATTTGATATTTTATGATATCTGTAAAAACCTTTTTGATGGCTAGATAGAATCAAAAGGATTGTGGGTATGTATATATATATATATATATATATATATATATATATATATACATATATATATACATATACATACATATATATATACATATACATATATATACACATATATACATATATATACACATATATACACATATATATACACATATATACATACATATATATATCAGGCGTGCCAGACTTCCGCGGATCCGCGGAATTCCGCGGTTTTTGACTTCCTAGGGGTCATTTTTGTGAATCGTGTAAATCCGAGGAGATTTTTTTTTTTTTTATGGGGGGGGGGGGGTGACGAGGATGAGGTCAGACTTATGATTGTTTGTCAAATAAGCTCACGTTTCGTTGTGTTCCTGTCAAAGTGGCTGGCCAGAATTTCGCTGGTGCTGAGCCTTGAATCCGTTTTTGCTTGTACTTTGCCATTCCAGTTTCACAATCAGATGTCATGCCGAAAACAAGCTAACCAACTCTCCAAGCACATTTTCCCATCCTGAAAGCATCCATAGGCTTTCAACATCTGTTTGGAGAGTGTATGGGACGCAGATGTACCAGAGAGTGGCCTACGATCGAGGCACTTCTATGGTCATTTCTGTAGTTTTTCAGTCAGTAAGTGAGGAGAGAATATAATTGTAGTCATAGTAACCACTTAAATGCGGTAAAGAAAAGTTGTAATTTTCATCCTATTCTATTACACCAATGCAAGGCTCATGCATCCTAGTTGTCACATCGCCAATGGCATCAAATACTTTTTTTTGGTGACAAAATTGATGATATGACGTTTTTTTGTGACAGGATCTATTTGAAAAATGTAGGGTGGGGGGGAGTCCCCATACATCCCACTTTGAGTGACTTATATTTTCATTGTCATAATTACAGATAAAAATTTGATTGCATGGATTTATTTTCGGATTTAGTAAAATGAGCAAATATGATATTTTCTGCAAAATATCTATACAAAAAATGCTGAAAACATGACGTTTTTTCAAGGCTCCAAACACTCTAATTTGTCACTAGAATGCAGGAAATGGCACCAATTTTCAAAAATTTTCCTGGGGGGGCATGCCCACAGACCCCCCTAGGCTGGTTTGCCTACGGCAAACCGCGTCCCTGACGCGACGATTACCATCATCGGGCCATCGTTTGGACATCAAATACAGCTAAAGTAATTTCCGTTTTTCCGTTTTTTTCCATTTCCGCGGAAATCACTTTTTCCTACTGGCATGCCTGATATATACATATACATATATATTCCGTATCAAAGGCACCTGCCAATATCACATTACATTTTTAGTATCTAACAAAGGCGATCCTATTTTACAACCTCATAGCCAAATACAATTAAAGGAAGAGGGGGAAAAACAACATTCATTACCTGTAGCTAATGTAACACTGCAACCACCCGCGGTCATTGTACCGTCACTAGTGGTTGTTCCAACGGAACATTGCTTGCAAGACCTTTGACCTGTCTCATCCTGGTAGTAGCCTCTTGGGCAAGGTGTACATCCCGTGTTGCTGGGGCGGTAGCCGGTAACAGAGTAAAATCCCACCTGACATGCAGCTAGAGGATAAACAATATTGAACTGGTGAAATGTAATACTAAAGAAATACATGTACTGAATGCGGTTAGCACATATCCAAGATTAACATCCAAATGCAACATTTTCGGTGAATCCTTTATGGGTGCATGTGTCTTTGGTGAATTCTATGAGTGCATGTGTACTATATCATGCATTGCATACGTCATTCTGCTAAAATTGTTTAAGCAGGAGAGTGTTTTAAAGGTACTTGGGCGTGTTCAATCTGATTTTTATTGACCAGTCAAATTTCTTAGATAATTTTTTTAATCAAAGCTTATATCTATAGGAGTAAATTGAAACTGAAATTTTGATCTTTTACCGTTTGTGAAAGAAGTTACAGCCTAATTAGGAAAATTGCCTTTACTATTGGTTTCTATGGGAAAAATGGGTTTTTGTTAGATCACACAAAAACTACCAGTGCAATTCCCACCAAACTCAGTGTACAACAAGAATAGGCAATTATACAAATTTTAGAAAAAAATAAAGAACATTTACCGTTTGTGAGATTAGTTATAGTGAATAAACCTAAAAATGGGGGTATTTGAGTACTATTTGCTTGGATAATACTAGGAAACATTACTTGATTCAAAGAAAAAATTTGTGAATTGTATTTTTTTAAGGGTCAACATACTTAAGATAGCATTGAAGTTGGCTTAAAATCAGATTTTTTTTGTAGTTCTAAAAACACCTCCCAGGTGGCGCCCTGAACGCACCCCATTACCTTTAATACCTGTCTGTTCGTAGCCAGTCCTGTCCCCAACCTGTCTCCCTGCCCATCCCCAACCCTTCCTTCCCGCTCCCTGCCTGTCTCCCTTCCTGCTCCCTGCCTGTCTCCCTTCCTGCTCCCTGCCTATCTCCCTTCCACCTCCCTGCCTGTCTCCCTTCCTGTCCCCAACCTGTCTCCCTGCCCATCCCCAACCTGTCTTCCTTCCCGCTCCCTGCCTGTCTCCCTTCCTGCTCCCTGCCTGTCTCCCTTCCTGCCCCCTGCCTGTCTCCCTTCCTGCTCCCTGCCTGTCTCCCTTCCCGCTCCCTGCCTGCTCCCTACCGGTCTCCCTTCCCGTCCCCTACCTGTCTCCCTTCCCGCTCCCTGCCTGTCTCCCTTCCCACGTCCTACCTGTCTCCCTTCATGCCTCCTACCTGTCTCAATTCCCACTCCCAACCTGTCTCCCTTCCCGCTCCCTGCCTGTCTCCCTTCCTGCCCCCAATCTGTCTCCCTTCCTGCCCCCTACGTTTCTCCCTGCCTGTCCAAAACCTGTCTCCTTTCCTGCCTCTTACCTGCCTCCCTTCCCGCCCCCCTTCCTGCCTCTCTTCCAGCCTCCTACCTGCCTCCCTTCCCACTCCTTACCTTACTCCCTTCCTGCCTCCTACCTGCCTCCCTTCCCGTCCCCTACCTGTCTCCCTTCCTGCTCCCTGCCTGTCTCCCTTCCTGCCTCCTACCTGTCTCCCTTCCTGCTCCCTACCTGTCTCCCTGCCCATCCCCAACCTGCCTCCCTTCCCCCTTCCTGCCTGTCTCCCTTTCCCCTTCCTGCCTGTCTTCCTTTCCCCTTCCTGCCTGTCTTCCTTTCCCCTTCCTGCCTGTCTCCCTTCCTGCTCCCTGCCTGTCTCCCTTCCTGCTCCCTGCCTGTCTCCCTGCCTGCTCCCTGCTTGTCTCCCTTCCCGTCCCCTACCTGTCTCCCTTCCCTCTCCTGCCTGTCTCCCTTCCCCCTTCCTGCCTGTCTCCCTTCCTGCCCCCAACCTGTCCCCCTTCCACCTTCCTGCCTGTCTCCCTTCCTGCTCCCTTCCTGTCTCCCTTCCTGCTCCCTATCTGTCTCCCTTCCTGCTCCCTACCTGTCTCCCTTCCTGCTCCCTGCCTGTCTCCCTTCCACCTTCTTGCCTGTCTCCCTTCCTGCCCCCAACCTGTCTCCCTTCCTGCTCCCTACCTGTCTCCCTTCCTGCTCCCTGCCTGTCTCCCTTCCACCTCCCTGCCTCTCTCCCTTCCTGCCTCCTACCTGTCTCCCTTCCACCTTCCCGCTCCCTGCCTCTCTCCCTTACTGCCCCCTACCTGCCTCCCTTCCCGCTTCCTGCCTGTCTCCCTTCCCGCTCCCTGCCTGTCTCCCTTCCTGCTCCCTGCCTGTCCCCAACCTGTCTCCCTTCCTGCCTCTCTTCCCCCCCCCCCTACCTGCCTCCCTTCCAGCCTCCTACCTGCCTCCCTTCCCACTCCTTACCTGTCTCTTACCTGCCTCCATTCCTGTCCCCCACCTGTCTCCCTTCCTGCTCCCTGCATGTGTCCCTTCCTGCCCCCAAACTGTCCATTCCTGTCCCCTACCTGCCTCCCTTTCTGCCCCCTACCTGTCTCCCTTCCCACTCCCAACCTGTCTCCCTTCCAGTCCTCTACCTGCCCCCTTCCCGGTCCCTGCCTGTCTCCCTTCCCACGTCTCTCTTTTATTATGCAGTGTCCCATAGGCAGGGCATCACATACAACAGCTGTTGGCACTGGTAGGCCCTTGATGACCCAGTCGTCAGCAAGTGAAAATGTTGGCACTGCCGGGACTTGACCCCATAACCTTACAGATGCAGAGCGAGGACGTTACCGCTGCACCAATGACTGCCCAATCTTAATCCCTTCCTCTTCCCTCCCCCTACCTGTCTCCCTTCCCTCAACGTTATTCAGCCAGAATAGATAGCAGATATGCAATTCTACAAACAGGGAATACAGGGAACCCTGTAGAACCACATTTCCCATATTTCAGCTAGGTTAGTCTCTTCTTAAATATCAAAGTTCCCATAGTGAAAAATGATATGTATGCTCTTGTAGGTGCTTTCTGTTAGCTTCTGTAGAAAATTAAAGGGAGGGGCCAGTGACCAAACGTTAGCATACTGCCACGATCCTTACCATGCAGGGAGTAAGCATACCAAAATTCATACTTTTATCTCCAATAGTTTTTGTTTTATGGAGATTTATGTATATCAAACTGAGTTCCCCTGCCTGCATCTGACACTGCCTGCACAGATAATTTATCTGTATGTGACATCACAAGCAGAACAGTTAAAAAATGATAAACCTGAAAAAAATCAATATTTAATTTATATAAGTGTTCTTTATGAGCCTAAAAGTATTTCATATTACCAAATTAATTGATTTAGAAAAGAAAATGTGAAAAAATAAAATTTTTATGGAATTTTGAATTTTGAAATTTGAATATAACTGTCATTTTGTGTGACGTCACACACAGATGTCCTATGTCAGGGGGACAGAGGATTCAAAGTCTGATATGATGTATAGACAAGTTTTTCTATGCAATTTATCAATTTATAGTTATAATTCTTTTTGGTACTCATATCTAAGCATCATATCTACTGTATAAGACAAGAATTTTACAAGATTACAATTTCACTGGCCCCTCTCTTTAAAGGGACCCAAAACCAATAATTTCAATGACATTTTCCAAACTCATAAAGTCATGGAAATCCATTCCTTGAGTCTATTTCTGGTCCATGCTCAAATCTGAGCCATGAAATATGGTAAAACAAATTGTTAAAAACATGTTTCCTTGCTCAACTCAATTCATGTGGATCCACAAAAATGGGGGTTGTTTACAAACAAATGGAAATGTTACCATCTCTCATGGAATTCTACTTCAGTTTGAGCTAGTTTTCACAGCTAATAATTTACCACTCATCTTAATTTACCACTGACTCACCTTACATAATTCTTTACTTACCTGAGTTTTGAAAATTTTGGTATATACTGGTTTTGGGTCCCTTTAAGGACTAGTGAAGAAGTCTTGTTGAGCAAAAGAGATGGAAATCCTTTTTTTAGAAGGAAAATCGGCATCTTGGAAAATAGGCATTCATTCATTAGGAAAACATACTCACGAAGACAGTCTGAGGCAGAAGCGGCACCAGGTCCTGCTGTTGAGGAGTCACCCGAACACCGTATACACGCAAAACTTGGGTTATCTGGGTCCGGGTAAAACCCAATTTCACACTGGATACATGGAGCGGTTCCTGTCATTGTGTTCACACCATAGAACCGAGGGGGTGACTGTGCCATTCCATGACATGTCTCTGTCGGGAAAGAGGAAAATGGGTATTCTAAAATTTGAGCATTTTGATTCTGAAAGGATCTGAAATTTTGTAATTGTTAATTGTTGTATTGCACCTTATTTGTATTATTGATTAGATTTTATTGCTACCGACTGTTGAAATTATGAAATTGTTTGGTGGTACTTTGTTACTTAGATATTTCCATTGTCACAGCTACAAGTCATCCTATGCACTGTTTTTGTCATGTGTATCAATTATGTATGAACATAATACGTGGTTGGGAAAAATATTCATTTCCTAAGTTAACAATGCAAGAATGAACCTTGCAAATGTTCCAATTCGGTTACATTCATGTAAATTTACGTAAATTCTAACTTAGTTTTATAATTGAATACCAACATATTTGACATCACATGGTGAGTAAGTGGAAATCCCAATCTTCCCATAAATGGAAAATGTATTGGAAATTGAGTTTTAGCATGGAATATCTATATTAGGACAGTGGCGTACCCAGGGGGGGTTCCGAGGGTGTCTGGAACCCCCTCAGATTTTTCAAAGTTTAAATAATTAAACTACAAATATAGGGAATTATCGAAATAATGGGTCGCTGGAACCCCCTCAGATTTATCAAAGTTTGTATAATTGAACTACAAATATAAGGAATTATAACAAAATAACTAGACGGAACCCCCTCAATTTTACATTGAACCTCCTTAATTTCCCTGGAACCCCCTCAGATTTTAGGGCTGGGTACGCCCCTGTAGGACTAATACAGGCGATTATTTACTGTACTTTTCGTTACCTAGATATGTTCAATAACCATCAAATATCAGGTTCAAAGATCAAAACTGGTGAATTTTGATAATGCGTAGTGACAGGTTAGGTTAAGTGGTGCGTGAATCAGCCCATACCAGGAGAATTGAGCCCCTTAATAATTCATTGATTTAGTCTAGAGGGTATGATGCTTGAGACCCGCACCAACCAATAAACAACTAAATTTTAGTTTACACTCTAAATGGGTACTCCCTCTAGTTACATTGTTCTGTGAGATTCCCCTTAAAATTCTGAAGTATTTAGTTCAACTTGGGAGAGATTTAATTGTACCCAGAGCCTCATCTCTAAGGGTGACTAAATCCCACCACCCAACATTGGTTGCTGGTCCACCAATCTTTTCCTTCCAAACTAAGGCAATTAATGCCACCATTAGATTCCTGTCACTGCAGATGCAGTGAAGGTTGAATATTATTCCAATCTATGTCAGATGTGACTAGTATATCTTTGTTAGTCACCTTAATCATCACCGACTTGAAAAAGTTGGTTCATTTAGGCCCTGTCAATTCAACAGCAGTGTCAAACCGTGTGCTGTTATGATAAAAGTACCAACGAAATGTTGCATTGTTTTATTATTCTCGTTATGAAACCCATTGTGCAACGGGATCTTTTGCAGTCCCTTAAATTGTTTCTCAATTTATTCCTATGGAGGCCATAGTTTTCATCCTATTACACAAATGGGAAAACTTTTGTATTTTCTTAATATCATCTTCTAGATGCTTGGATTAAAAATGTGAGACACGCTCCCCTCAAAAAAGATATGTTATCCCTATGATCTGAAAATATTGTTGAGGGCCACTAAATACCCTGAATTCAAACAAGTCTGATATTTTTGGTGTTATAGTCGGCTGACTAAACCCCTAAAAGTGAACTACATAATTGCCAGCCTGGTTACTATGCATCTAGTTGCTTGGCGATCACCTAATTTTAGTGATTAAGGAGAGGGTTTGCTCAGTGGGGAGCTTTACAAGCGCACTAACTGACCTGTACACTCATTTTGACTTGTTGATCCTTCGTATAAGGTGGTCATTGGTCTCCCATCAGCGCCATTTGGGCATGGGTTGCATACTGTTGATCCTGGAATGGAGCTGAAATAGAAAGTAACACTTAGGCAATACTTTCAGTGACTTCCGTCCATCTACAGGACTCATAAGGTCTTTTCCTGTTAGTTATGCAGACAGTATCTTGTTTTCCATAGGAAATGATATCTATTTTAGCAGGCAAAATGTTTGAGTTCACAATGGGGTTGTCATATGTGATCATTTAGACATGAAATCTTAGGATCAAACATGGACAAACATGAAGTCTAACTATAGATCTGGTCAGCAAGAAACAGCTCAATTTGCGTTCCTTTTATTGTGACACAGCAATAATTAAGAGTTCTGGCTAGATATTATAAACGCTATTTTATATGAAGTGTTGCACATTAACAGGACACAATTGTTATGTCATTACACTTTGAATGTGCCACAAGAGTTGCATTTTGGTGAATTTACAATAATATAGGAACAGACGAACTAACAGTAGGTGACAGAAAATGTTCAGGTTTTTTTAGTTGTTTCTTGTGCCCCAGATCTATAGGTAGTAGAAGCCATCTTGATAATCTGTTTTATTCCTAACTCCAGCATAGAAGAGTTCCACTGACAGGTATCATCACTACACAAAATATTATATCATGACAGGGGTCATCAAACATCCAAGTCTTTTTTCTTACCTGCAATAGCTGCACAATAGTACTCATAAGAGGGTATCATTTATTAAATAATTGTTATTGAATAGCATAATAAGGTTTTTGCAAACCAGGATAAAACATATTGTATTTTCAAATATGAGCGTGTTTGTGGTATACAAAGCAATAATCCCTATGCCGACCATGCGATCTTCCTGGCAACCGGCGACCGCCGATCCTGAAATTCACCGGTAAAGTAGCTGGGTGACTGAAATGTTAAGCAAGTTTGATATTTGTTCTGTGATTTTCTTGCCGATTTTCCCAGTGATCATTTTGCCCCTCTCCCATCTCCCAGAATGGACATCGTACCCACAGGAAGTAGCCCGGAAATCCATTGATATTTCAGTCACCCTGCAACCGGTCTCCGGGAAGATCACCTAGTGGGTATAGGGCTTAAGTATCTAAAGCATGACATCTACCTGATATATCACCATTATTACAGTTACAAATTGTTTAAAAAAATATTCCTATAGCAGTCGGCCGATATCTTAAGGAATAGTAAATTTATACTATTATTTACTTAACATTTACTAACCATTTTTCTGGAGGTTAGGGGCCATCTTCTCATAAGATATGCATTTTGACATGCTTCTCTTAATGCTCATAAATGTGAATGAATATTCTTGAATGTTTTCTGGTCGTACATTAGTCTAAGCCTAAAGGCCGTATTCCACATACTGAAAGTGTGCACTGCCGATATTGAGCATCTACATGGTAACGTTCCATATTGAAACCATCAACTTTTGGTGGCCAAAAGTGCATCATCAACAACCAAAAGTGCATCATCAGCGGCTGAAATATCAGCAGGAAAAATTTACCAACATGTTGGTAAATCGTATCGGCAGTGCTGCTGATTATTGATGAAATTGTATCGGCATCAAATCGGCAACGCACTTTTGGTATGTGGAATACGGTATTTCATTTCTATGAACCTCAGTGATCTTTTTTAGTCCCCCACCCCGGGTTAGAGTCCTCAATAGTTTACATATATATCTTTTGTTGGTACCAGATTTATGTTGAAGTTCCCTAGTAAATAAGCTGCATGTTTGTCATCAATACTTTTCAAGTTAGTTAAGTAGGCTCAGGACTATCCTATGATTTCAGCTCGGTGGTCTGCAGATATTACCAACCATTAACTTGCTCCCTCTAAGCAGGTTTGCAGTTTGCCATATTTCCCTGCACTGCGTCACATAACCAAATGCTTGTAACAGGGGAAGAACAAAAATGGTTTAGTTTTCCTTTCCAATTTTTTATCCCTATTCACTGTGTGGTCCAATCGTCGCTGTAGGGATGGTTTTGCACACATTTTGAACACATTTAATTGACATATAAACACATGTCTGCTTCTCACTTCCTATATATTTCATGAGCTGAAGGACACTGCTATCATTTGCTGAAAACAAAATATTAAAATTCACACCCCAAAATGTCCCCCCGGAACATCAAAAGAAGGGGTGGTCAAACCATCCCTGTAAGGATGAAAGGTGGATTCACTCACTGTTGAACAAGAACAGGTCTTTTTATGTGTGCCAATCGTCACTACAGCGAGAGCCGTTATGCAACAGGCCCCTGTGGCCCGTCGCATAACCAAACTCTCGCAAGAGGGAGCGATTAAGGATGGATTTGTTTTTTTCTCCCTGTTTTTTTCTCTCCTTGTTTTGGGGATGTGCCAATCCTCCCTGTTGCGATGGTTTTGTACACATTTTGAATTTAATTTAATTGGCTAATAAATCATTTCCGCCACTTGCCTCCTATACAAATTATAAGCTGAAGGACACATCTAACATTTACTGAAAACAAAATCTAAAAATGTTAACCCCAAAATGTCCCCCTGATAAATTGAAAAATCAGGTGTGCAAACCATCCCTGTAAGGATGAAAGGTGCATTCGCTCCCTGTTGAACAGGGAGAGGTCTTTTGAAATGTGCCAATGTTCGCTACAGCGAGACCCGTTATGCGACGGGGCACTGAGAAAGCTCTTGCATACTGGTCTTGGTGGTATCTGTCATCTTCAATAAGTTGTCCTAGGTTTACTGGTATCTATCTATCATATTTGGTATATTTGCCTAGGTTTGATGATATCTATCATTGGTGAAAAGTTTGCCTACGTTTGGTAGTACCAATTATTTGTGATACATTTCGCTAGGTTTGGTGGTATCTTTTACATTTGGTATATTTTCCCAGGTTTGGTGATATCTACTATTTTGATAGGTTTGCCTAGGTTCAGTAGTCAGGTTCGGGTCGCAATTTACTTTTGGTGTTATTGTCATAGATGAGGTCGATACAGTAAAAGTATCATGGCCATTGTCTGATGTGCACACTCCAAGTGGAGGTGCTGAGTTATTTATAGTACACAAATAGCATGCACAGTGCGACTGGAGATGTGTACGCTGGAGCACAACATCCTTTCCCATACTGTTATACCCTACTTTGTGTCGATTCAATATTTCTAATGAGGATAACTTTATTAGTATTACTTTTTGGTCTGATTCCATCAGACAATTCTACTAAAATCTGCAATTAAACAATATTATGAGGTTGTAGGTAGAATTAGATGAAGTACCACGTTCGCAGTGCACATTTACAAAGGCCTTTGTTTTCCTCACACAGTGTGGCTCTCTTGCTAGCCACGATGCTTTTTATGGTTACACTGGTGGGACTGGCTTAAAGACTGATGCAGTTTATGACAATGACACCATTTTGAAGCTTGTCCCGAACCTGGTGGCATCTATCATTTTTGATAGGTTTGCTTAGGTTTGATGGTAACTGTCAATTCTAGTAGTTTTGCATAGTTTTTGTGGTATCTATCCTGTACAGAAGATTCACCTAGGTTTGGTGATATCTTCTACTGGGAGATATGACTGTAAATTGAGTAATAAATAAATAAATCAAAAACATTGCAGAGCAAACCATGGATACAATTGGCAAACTACTGAAACATGGCAAGCCTACCAAAAATGATAGATACCACCAAACCTATGGAAATCTACCAAAATTGATAGATGTCACTAAACATGGGCAACCCTACTTAAAATGATAGGTACCAAAACACCTAGCAAATAGTAAATACAGTCATATCTCCCAGTAGACTCATAGACAATGAATTTATTGAAAAGAAAATAAAGAAAACGTTTGTGAGCAACTTTTGTAAGTACGTTGATGGAGTAAATGGTCATCATTTAATAGTCTACTCTGAAACGAATTGTCTTTTTTTTATATATCGTATCCCTTACTGTCATGTAATTTTTTTTTGTCTCTCAGGAAGTGTTGAGAGCAAGTAAATGATTACTAATAACATTGCGTGCTCCAATATCAATTGCATTGTCAAGTTTGTGAGTTTCAGATGTTTACTAGTATCTATGTTTGTCATTGTAAGAATGTACTGTTCTACATACAGATCGTTCCATAATTCCTTCATCAACATACATGCTGATTTTTGTTTATTTCGTTAAGTCGATGTTCAAACCATATGTCACTGTTAAATCATGTTCTATAGATTGGGAAGCAAAACCTGCTCAAGTCAGCCTGCCATATCTTAACTGTGTTTCTGTTCCAGTTTCATAACATTTTACAAAACTACAAATATCAGAAAAAATATTACATCTACAAATAATGCACTTTCTTTTTATATACACGACCTGACTCTAAACATAATACTTAGTATCAAACCTAAACTCAAAGAGCACACAACCAAACCAAAAGCACCAGTAAATGACCTGTTCCTTGCTGCCAAGACCTATAAATATTATTAGCTTTATCATCTGAATGAGTCCTTTGTATATTACCACTCATGAGCCTTAAAACATGCTAATATTAAGTATAGAGTAAGGCGATGAACGCCTTTTGTACAATGTCTGCACCAAAATCCTCACATCCCTCTTAATATTCAAAATATCTTGATACATTGTATACCAAATTATTAGCTGTTTTTCGCATCGTTTTAAAAACACATAATAATGCTTCATTAGCTTTCAAACTTCTCAGGTATATTAAAACATTCTGTCTGAGGGAATAATCTCTCAAAATTCTTATTAAGGCCCTATTCCTAGTTTATATTCAATATGGAAAAAGAAATAAATTACTACCTTACGTCTCATATCAAAAATTAAGTAAAAGCTAGATCCAAATTTAGCACTTCCATCAAGAAAAAAACTCAAAAATTTTCATTTTTGGCAAATCCTGTAATTGTTTGGGCATTATGAAGTGAAAAATCCTTGTTCGAAAAATAAAAGTTGAAAAACTTTCTTTTGAACATTCATCTGCCTCATCAATTTTGATTTTTGACTGTCTTTTTTCTCTTCTCCCTTTGGGTGAATTGATTTCATATAGTGTATTTATTACTTTCATTGTCCTTTGTTTTTCAAATTGTCATTGCGCTGGTTCTTCACCCAACCAAAAACACATCAATATGCAACACCCCATATTTCAGTTTCTCAGCACACTACCCAGCCAAGTTGCAATGCAACAGAACTGCTCTGCAACCATACTGTTAAAGGGGGTGTTTCACACAAGCCAATTGCAAATTAACTGTGATTGTAGATTGAGATACAATCTTAAATCAATATTTATGACCCTTACATTTCTCAGTTAGGTTATTTTTTGTAAACTTGATGGTTTTTGATATGTGACTACTCATTGAACAGTTTAAAATTGTTTCACACCAAAAGATTTTTGTGAAATTTTGAGATAAAATGTCCATTTAAGATCTTAAGTGTAATGTTGCTCATGGCATGGGCTATTTTAACTTTTAAGATCATGGAAATAAAGCTCGAAATATCTGTAATCACAATGAACATCAATTATTTGTCAAATTATGATTAAACATTGAATAATGAAATACATTATTCAATAGTTAGTGTTTGTCCATGTCATATGTAACAATGATAATATTGGAGATAAAAAAAGTGTCATCAATTCTTTGTTTTCTACAATCAGTAGCTAAGAAATTACCATTTCACACCAAAGAAAATCAAGATGTGGTATCTTATATCCAATGTGGATTGCCAGCTTATTTAGTTCATGGAGTATACTCTATAATAGATGATGTAAAATTTGTACTTTTGTACATTTATGGTTAGATATATATTATATATTATACATATCTAACCATAAATGTACCAATAAACAGAATTAATTCATGATAGAAAATTCAGTTATCACTGTATGAAACAATTGTATCAATGAATCTCCATGAATTCCAATCTTAATACATTTTCTATATAGCCATATTCATACAAGGGGGCCATTATACACTGATGCCATCTACTTATAATTGTTTGAACCATTTCTAATTTATTTTCTTTGATATAAGGGTTGGCATATCCTTCTGGTAAAGGTCATTTCCCATTAAGTTTGTCCGTAATAAGTGCTAAGATAAAATGTTTCAGATATGATGCTATGTGTAGAACAGATGGTGGTAACTTAAATATATTATCTTAAAGTGGAAGAATCGATTAGGGTCCTAACATAACCCTCCTGCTGAGGGTGTTTCAGCCCTAATGAAGTAATCTTAGGGTCATTGTGTCACCTGGTGGCCACTGACCCCCCTGACATAACAGCCTGAACAAGGGAGGGGTGTAAGACCAGATGGGGAACAGCAACAACTTTCAAATCTAATTGACATAATTATATTAAATAGAAATGATCTGCTAGGGTTAGGTATAGGGGGGAATAATAAAGTAAATTATTACTAGGATATTTCAAATATACCTAAAGTTTCCAGGAGCCCGTTGAATTGTTGGACTGATGAACCCCCACTGGGGTTATGGCTGTTCTGCCCTTTATATACACCCCATTCCCCTTAACAGTTGCGATCATAACAGGCCCTTAGTGTGAAACATCCCCTATGTCAGTCTAATACTTACAAGGATGACACGTAAGATTTGTGTTATTGATAGTGAAGTTGAAACCTCACCAAATCAGAATGTTATTTTAACGTCATTTTTTTGGTGAGGTTAAGACTTGACCGAAACAGAATGTTATGAGAACATTCTATTTGTGTTGTAGAATGTAACCAGAATGTTGTTATAACATTGCAGTGCAATATCACAGCAGTAGGTTGCAGCAATGTTATTGAGAGCCATCAAAATAACATAACAAAACCACTACAGAACAGAACAGAACATTGCTGCAACGTTATGATAATATCACATGCTTGGCTGGGTAGATCACAGTTAAAGATAAATATATTGGCTTTTTCATGGTCACATTTCATTCTTGCAGTATTTTTTTTCCTCTTGTTAGTCATATATATTAATTTAGATATCTCTCATGTTTACTTCATATTTATAATGTGAGAAACGCATTTAGGATTTTGTCAGCATTTCAAGGTCTGGATTTGGTTTTAGTTTCTTTATTTGGAAAAGGATTAACAGTAACTAGTAAAGTAAAACCTTAGACAAAGTAGGGGGAGGAAAATTGTGAATTAGTAATGAGATACTTATTTTGGCGGCCTTCCAGAACTTTTATAACAAGATTTGCCTGAAGGGCTATACTATGACGCTCATCTTTTGGTGTGTTTCAGACTAATTGTAACTCTAAGATAACATTTTTAGGTAAGACATTTAGACTTTTTAGGGTTGTGTTTCAGACTTACAATTTTATATTCCTGTTGTTAGCGATACAGTATGCAGATTGCTGATGTTTAATAACATTAAATCTTAAATTTTGAGATGTGAGAAATGCATTTACGAATATCTCGATGGGAAATGTGTCCAACTTAGTCATTCGTGTTTTACCTGTATGTTCCTCGTGGACAGAGCGTGCATGTTGAAACATCTATCCAAGTTCCTGGGGGACAAGATACTGAAACAAAAGCAGGAGATAGAACTTGAGTAAGAAAGAGATTAGATTTTTATATGAGACATTGTAAAGCTAAGGACACTTTAGATATCTTAGTATAACTACTTCTATTCTCATTTAATATTCTACTGTAGTCGTATCTGTTCAAGTAGATAAAGAACCATTCAATGGTTTTACATCCCTATTGCAATAATCAGTCAAGACAAAACCAACCCTCATTACGCATATTCTAACCAAAGAAATAAAGATATAGACCCATTTACTATTGTTGTTTTGGTACCTTCCACTGTCCTAGAGGTAGGCAGAAGGGCGATGGTATGAAGTGTTTTCACCCCTTAAATGCTCAATAATTCAGTTTTCTATCATATCCTATTTTCATTTACTCTATTCTTAAATATTTTCTAATATATAAATATTATCAAATTTCCTTTTTCTCACAGATCCTTTCCATAAGCCTATAACCCTGATTTAAAAAAATAATCCCCTACCTTTCCTCTAGGTTTCATTTCAGCACCTACTATTATGTTCAATATTTCAATTTTCAAGTTTTCACTTTTTCATTTTTTTAGACAAAATATCAAATATTCAATCTCCCTATGTTCATTTTCAAACTCAAAATATTTGTAACCATGCCTACTCATTAGCATAACCCCTCCCACCACAACCTCCCCCCCCCCCCCCGGTGGATGTGGATGGAGGAAGATATCTAAGAAATGCTAATTAAATGCAAATTAAATGTAAGGGTCCCATTTCACGCTATCTCAAGAAGTAAGATTTTTTCTTTCCTACTTATTATCAAAGAGGCAATATTCCAAATACCCTAAGTTCAAAAATACAGTTGCAACATACATAACCAAGCTTGGTAACGTGTACATAACCATAAAACTTCAATATTTAGTCTTTGAATATATATCATTTGGTCATTTTGGTCGTTTTGCTGCTTAACATAAAAAGTATGGATAAGGGGCTCTATAAATTCAATATGTGAGATATATAATCGTTTTCTGGATATAAAATCACTAAAGAAAGCTTGGTTCTGTATGTTACATGCTTGGTAATGTATGTTACATCGGTTCTAGAAAATTATGCCTCATTTGAAAAAGCATACATATTTGATTTTTTTTTCACTCACTCCAAACACCCCTTCCATCTTTCCTGCAATTTTTCACATGTTCACCATGATTCTGTACACCATATTATCCAAAATTAATATGTATTTCAAGCTTGGTTATTCTTTAACTGTGGAACTTTAATAGCATTTTTTCCAATTGAGGAGATTTCTGGAGAATGGCCCTTGACATTAAAAATAAATATTACATGTATAAGAAACACAAGCCACATATGAAGCCGGGTTTCCACCGAATGACTCTCATTGAAAGCTGCTGACGACTACAAACGACTGTAAAAAAGTAGAATCGTTGGTGATCTTAGTTGTTCAGAGTGGGATGATTTCTTGTTTCCATTAAACGACTAAAATAAAGATGTTTGGACGATTCGTTGGCATTGTGAACAACTATTACCACAGACTTTAGGTAGAAAACATCCGAAAAAATGTACTAAATTGCTTTTAATTGCTCTTGAAAAAAATCGTTTATACTAACAACCACAAAAGGTTTTTGAATCATTCAGTGTCGTTTATGGTCGTTAGCATAATGTTGTTCAGTGGAAACAGGCCTCAACATGTAACTGATAGCATGTTTTGATGTAGTATTATATGGCATCTTTCCTATGTTTCCTATACATGTAATATCTATTTTGAATATCAAGTAGTAGGTGTTCACGACCTTTTAACTTTTGAAGGTTTAGACACTGACATGTGTTGCTGTGAACATTCTTATTTACACGTGTAAATAGGGAGTTCACCTGCGTCGACATGAACATGCTTTGTTACATCACCACTTTCTAAGATTTGCAACATAAAATTGACCTTGATAAGCTCTTTGTGCTACATTACTTCAATGCATGTCAACATCTAAACTTCCTAATATTACGCAAGATAGGAGTGACAGATTACAGCCTTTAAAACGTAAGGCATTAAGGGTGATTTGAAACGACATTATAATATTACAAATACTAATGAGTTAGGTATTTTACAGAAAGCATATAATTCAAACTTATTGACTAGAAAAATTCAGTTATTGGTCTTGGCCTATAACTGTAGTAGAACGTTAAAATTTGTGGAAGTAAATATAAGAGAGGGAGTCCTGCAAAATGATGATAAGATAAGGTTAAAACGGCCATATACATCAAAACGTTATGTAATGAATATCCCGTTTTATCGTACGTGTATATATAATGTATATAATGGGACAAAGTGACTGCTGAAATACAATTATCTGAAAACACTGAAATATTCAACAGGAAGGTGAAAACACCGGTCTTGAATAATTATGATTGGAAAATTCGAAATCAGAAATGTGATACAAAATATCCTTGAAGGATCTTTCTTTTGAGGAAATTTGAATTATTAGGCATTTTTATATAAGAATGGAAGTTGAACTGCAAAACATTCACAATTATCATCTAGAAATTGTATACTAACATTCATTTTATGAATAATAACACAATATAAGTATATATATATATACATATATATATATATACATATATATATCTAAACCTCTGATACTGACACTTGTTGACACAAAGATGACAGAAAGGACAAATTGAGGTCAGTTTTATGTACCCAATGGTAAAAGCTGAAGACAGCGCACATGATGTTTGTGCAGATATTAGGTAGATACTGACTGGGCTGGGATCCTGAGCGCTGTATTTGGTTGAGGGGAATGGTTTCAACCTTGCGTAACCATTCCCCAAGACCAAATACAAGCCACAGGATCCCAGACAAGGTCAGTATAGTATTTATTTCACCTCCTCTTACTAATTATGCATTTTCGGCAGTAATTATGCGTTTATTATGCGCGTTTTATGTGCAGTTGTTTACGTTTGTTTATGTTTTGTTTACATGTGACGTCATCAACGGGCTATGTGGATTTTGTGACGTTATGCCAGGGCGATACAAACCCTGTATTGCTCGGGCCGGCTCGCAGGTGTTCCCCGGGTTAAAAGATAGGTGACTACGCATTGGGGGTGAAATAAGTGAAAATACCTAATCCCAATCTATATATCATTATTGTATCCCATTTTCATGCCGCATCAACATTCATATATCAAAAATTATTTCTATTTTCCTATAGTCTATGTAAAATCTTCCATACATTTAATATGTGAAATTGCATTCAAAATCATTCAAATTAATTCGTCATGAATCTCAAAGTCCATGATTACAAATTTTGGAATCATGATTATAAATCATGGATATTTATAGATTTATTTTGGTGGCTGGGAATGTGAAAATAACTGTATTTGGAGGCATCTGGAGTGAGGGTATACAATAATCTTGTTCAATAATGGCAATGTATGCTTTACTGCACGATAATATGATTATCATGCAGCAAAGCATGCATCGCAATTTTAAAAAGTAGAACATTATAGATGTGCTAAATAATTTATGGTTTTTTTTTTTTAGTTTGGAAAATTAACCACACGATCTAATAATGGATACCAAGTAAGCTGCTCTTTGATTTGTAATTTTGACTTACAAGTTATTCTGGGGGTTGCTTAATTTGTATATAGATGTTTTTGTTAAATTGTTTTTTAAGATCTCAACATAAATCACATGTTCTTCCAGACTGTTAAGTGATTGATGACTAGATATAAATACTGGTTTCAATAACATGAGATAATGATGATGATGATGATGAGCAATGGATGATATACAACTAATGGCAACCATATCCAGATAGAATATAGGTCAGATTTCCAAACTGGGGTGCCGACCAAAGAAAATTTACACGCCTAATGCTCACGATTCAAAAATTTGGATTCGTGAAATAACACAAAATTTGAGATTCATGACAATTTTTTAGATGTGTGGTCGTTTTCTGGAGCAACTTGTGGATGCCTTTAGATGCGTGAAATTTCTTTGGCCAGCACTCCTGGTCAACCAGCACAGGTGTGTGCCTGAGTATATTTACTTAAGCCCACATATCTGTGTTTTATAACATTTTAAATTCAACTTTTTTTGTTGAATTTTGCACATCCACACTTGAAGTTGTAATGCAAATATGCAATAGAGTCATAGCTTCATTTTTTGGATTATTTCATATAATGCTTCACCTACTGCAGGTTATGATTCCGTTACTTGGATCCGTTACTTGGGCCGCAGTATCAATACATTGGGGACTCTCTTCATCAAGATTGCGATTGATGGAAAGCGGACTGCTAAGTCTCGTCACGGATGAACAGCCCGTCAAGGTATTAGGAGTGATCAAGTTGATGCCTTGATAAGCAGCATTACTTGTTCCGCCTAAAAGTCCTGATTCGATGGATAGTTTACAGGACCGAATTGCTAATATATCAAAAGATGAAGGTGGGTAAAGTCGTACTTGAAAAGAGATTTGAACCTGAAAAAGCAAAGGGTTTATCGAGATACAGCCAAACAGTTTGATTTTATAGCATAAAGAAAGGTTACGACAATTAAGAACATCTTTACCATCCTCTTTGCATTTGAATTCATCCCCTACTTCATCATCCAGTATACTTTGTGCGATGTAATTGTTACCAGATGAGGGGAAGGGATGCTCCGTGCAGGATTTTTAAAATTTAAATTTTGTATAGCATCTCCCAAGCTTTCAAATGATACTAAGCACATGCCCAAGTGCAATACTTATTAAGGGAATTGTGTATCCTTTAACATACCATAGTCAGGATACAGGAAAATGGTAAAATCGCCATAATCCACTGTTTATTGACATACTATATTAGCAATGATAACTTATGATAATTATGAATCAGATGGTCAAAAATACAATTATATCACCAATTTTGATCTAGAAATGATATTTCACTTCTTTTTTCAATGTGGAAATCCTTAAACAGTAAGGTTTTTGTTGTGTAGGAGGAATGGCGTGAATTTTCAAAATCAAAACGTTCCATTGGCATTCCAAATTGGGGAAAATTCCATTCAAATAGCTGAATTCTACACAAAAAGTTAGTATAATACTTTCACTATTTTTCAAAAATATGCTCATATCTCTTTAAATATTAGTCTTGGGATAGGAAATAGATATACCTTTGAGCATCCTTTCCCCTAGTTGGATCACAAGTATTATGATATTATGTATTTTGAATGTTTGAGTGAAATTCAAGTTCAAAGCCTATAATAAACACAAAAAAGTGCATTGTTCCCAAGTGTCCAGATGGCCACGTAACCCTTCATGAGTATAGTTTACGGGCTTGAGTCAAGGTTGATTACAAGTTTAAGGTTATTGTTTTTTGGACTTATTTGGTTGGTGACAACTTACTTGATTTGATATGGTATTGATGTCAGCTGTAACTGCTGTTATCTCATTCGTTATACCAGAACAGACAGTCTCCCTGTTAGCAAAAAAGGTTGCAAATGTTGTTGCGTATGTGTTTTCGCAATCTGTAGTTTCAGTAGGTGTTGCGTAGGTCATTGTGGCATCGACTGTAAAGTATCCAGAAACAGCATCTGGAAGGGATAGAAAAAGAATCGTTACCGAAGCAAAATACAATAGATAGGCCTATCTTGAAATGATAGAGGACAATAGTATTTGCTCTCTGGCATATTTGATTTTCTAATTCCAAAAACTGTTTGGACAAGCCACAGATGTTCAGTAACTGCTTATTAACAACCTTTATCATTTGTTTTCCTCATGAAAGAAAGTGAATGAAATTTAACAAGTTGAAGTAGGAAGTAAAAACGTTAAGAAATATAAAATAAGGCCTATCACTTTACAAATTCACTGGCTTCTTCAAGGCCAAATGGAAGTTATCTAAGAAATAATTCAGGGCTCAACATTATCAAGTCTTCAACAAATTGACTACGTAGGTAAAGTCAACGGGTTTTGAAAACCAGTACAGTACAATGTAGAACACCAATCTATACGTTTATTGCAAATTGAAGACTGAGTTGTCAAGATACCCATAGAGTAAGCCTGTTCCATTTATCAGTGACACGATTAGCAAAAATACTACATCATAATGTTTATTATGATGTATCATTTTATTTGTATCTTAAAGGGTTCCTAGGCCTTCCACATAAATTTACAAGTTTCCATTTTGTGTGTATTTCATTTCATTCATGCATCCTTAAAATGTATCAAACATAAAAGATGACAAAATATTATAATATATGGAATTATTATGAGGCGGCAAGGCTTTAAGTTCGAATCAGGGCCTAGGTCACCTTAAGATCTTATGTCGCCGAATTCCCCTTTCGTCTATACGATGACCTGTGACGCGTTTATATGTAACACCCAGTGAAACAATCGCTTCTGAGCTTAAATGACCACATATTTTGGCTTATTTTAGCTTACATCGCAGAGATTTTGATATATAGAATGCATAGGAATCGTTACAATCGTCCAAATCGGGCCAAATTAGACATTCAAGCGCGGAATCCAAACCGTTATATCGTTACGGTCGGCGGGCGGGCCCGCCATGTGACACCTTCTTCTCCGATCTGGGGCGCCCGGGAATCGGACCTATGCAGACCTATTTCACCATGAAATCGGTCGTTCTAACTTTAGTTATTGGTATCCACAGATAGATTTCGACCCATAGCTAAGCCTCCCACTGTCCCAGAATCGAAAATAATGCGAAATAACGCGTCTAAACGCGTAAATGCATCGCGGTGTTTTCTTGCAATCCTTCGCCTCCCCACCGCTTGACACTGTCACACGGCCGGGTGTAGTCGCCGCGGTCGGACGTGTTGGCGGGAGGCTCCTCTTTCGCCGCCTCGATACCTGGATTACAGCGCTATATGATGGTTTCAATATATATATATTTTGGAGTCTGGACCCCCTTAAACGCATACAACGCATTGACAATTCATGCGGGAACCATGCGTTCGTATCGAAGGGAAAACATTGGATCGATCGGACACGTGGAGTCACTGTCAAACATGGCGCCGTCAACCCTTCGCCGGGTTCTCTCCCCATCACGCCTGCATCGAAGCCAGGATGACATTAAACGCATTAATTGTGGAGGATATACGCATTGAAACGCATTGAGGACTCCAGGAAGGTTAGTTCATATATTTTTTCCAGCATTTGAAATAATACCGTTGAAATCTAGGCCTAAACTCGGCTGGAGGCCTAAAGCGCATTGGTCGGACACTGACAATGTGAAAAATAATTATTTTAGGCCTTATTACCCCTACCAAAATTAAAGTGATAATGATATCTATGTTCCCATATATCTCAGGGTCCTATATATTATAATATAGATTGATATTTTAGGCCTGGAAATGCTTGCAATAATATTTTGCAGATGGTATGAAAAAATGACTGGACTCAGATAGGCCTAAGCCCGACCTCCGACACTGTCAATGTATTAGATCTATGGCGGCTCTGACAGCAATTATTTCTGATCAAAAGATTAAATTATTTGTTGAATTGTCACTATAGTGTCATTCTTTCAGACCTACCATCAAAATATTAAATCTCAGTTCTAATATGTCTAGGCCTAAGTCACTGTCACTGTCTGAATCATTCCCATTCAATGTTAAAACATAGGCGTCACACTGTCAATAAGTTCTCCGGTGCTGTCAGTGTCACAAACATTAAATTATTTGTGAAATTGACACTATAGTGTCAGTTCAGACCTACCACAATAAATTACACATTAATATTATTAGGCCTAGATCCGCCGCCTCATCGGTAACAAAGCTGGAAGCTTTGATACCATATAAAACATTTTTACTATATATTACATTAAAACATTAAAACATTAAAACATGCCGCCGAATTGATCAGTATGGCTAGACGTTTGGACTTGTTTGTGACCCGATCCGACAAAATGAGTCGCAAGTCGCGCGCGGTCAAACTGAGATATGGGCCTCTGAAGTCGGAAATCGGCCCCACTATCGAAAATGACTTTCTTGCATTTTCTTAATCTTTTATATCAGGACTTTCATTTCCCAAAATATTTTGATGAAATTAATATTCTTAGTGTGTTAGAATGGCCCCCAAAGTCGTTCTTCTGCTTCAGTGAGTTAAAACAAAAGGCTCCTGAGACGCCGATTTTTATCAACTTTGCCGACTTGCGAGCCGCTTTTAGGAGTCGACAACCCAAGAACTTTTGGTACCGCCGAAAAGCGCGGGACCTCTTCTAGCCAATCGCATCGTCGGATTTTGAATTGGGACGGGGATGGACCAATCAGAAGGCGGATCGCGAAAGCCGTCGCCGTAAACAATCGTTGTCAAGGAGGTCACGTGTTGCGATCCGAGCGCTCTGATTGGCTGAGACCCCCTCGGCGTGCCGGAAGCGCCACTGTTTGTAAAATTTAAAGGTCCGACCGACAGAAGCAGGTGCGCGTTCAATGAGGCCTAACGTGTTAATTAGCGTGTTATTTCTTGAACTGCAAGTGCAGTTTGGATCCATACATTGTTAGGATTACATGGCTACCCCCAAGGAACGTGAGGAGGCCGTGGCAGCCGCGCTAAATACAATTGTTCGGACTAATCTTCATGGCGGCGCCAACGACGAGCAATGGCGAGAACTTGTCGAGGATTACTTCGTCTTTGCCGAGGACGATGGGGACTTATCGGAGGGGGAGGAGGATGCTACCCTGTCGGAAAAGGACATAGAGGATTTGGAGGAGGCTGAGGAGTCACAGGAGGACGAGGATGAGCCCCTGGTTATCACTGATCCGACGGACCAACTGCTGCAGGAGGAAATTCACAGTTGCCAGAAATTTAGGTAGGCCATGCTTGTTTGCGACTTGCGATCGAAATTGCCCAAGTTGTGTCGTTTGAAAATTCCTATAAATACCAAACCGTTAGACCTGTCCGGCCATCAGAAGTTGCCCAAACATGTTTTCTAAGATATCCCGTAATTATTTTCATGTTTCTATCTGTCTTTATGTTCAAAATCGACATTTGCTGAAAGTATGCCGCCGTGACCTACTTAATGGCGTCTCGCACTTGAACGATGGACGGCCTTGACCGTTATGCTCTCTCAGGCCTAATTAAAAGTTCTTAGCGGCCATCTAATGAACCTAATTCAATCTATAGGGGTGCCCTCACATATCTTTGACATTAATGTGGACTTTCGTCATGTTTAGGTGCTCGTGTAAGTACCACAACGACGGCCCGTGTTGTGTCCAGTTCTCAACGGCAGAGCGTCTGGACAAACGGCAGGAGGTCGCCCAGCTGACTCCAGGTGCGGCCAATAACCATCCTATTAACCGTCGTAAATGAAGATAGTTTGTCATCTATAATACCTGTATGACCTCCTGGAGGCTGTAACTTTTCCTCTGTGGCATTGACATACGATTTTCGGCCAAGTAACCTCAGTGACCGCGGGGGTAGACCCAGCCGAGAGTAATGTATGAAACTTTCTTAAACTTTTTTTTTTTTTTTTCACAAAGTCAGTCGCTCGTACATCACTAAAGTTCTGTGTCGGATTTCCATTCCAGGGGAGAAGGACATGCTCCTGTTGGGCGTTACAAGTGCCTGTACTGACACCTCGGTACAGCTGTCGACCTGGAAGAAGGGGAAAAAGGGCAAGGGGGCCAGGCAGCACCAACGGAGCCACTACACCGCCGGGGGCAGGAAGGTCTGCCGGGACACCCTGCTCTTTCTCTACAGGTAATTATTCATCTCTGCAGCTAACATTCTCTGTCTAAGTAGTTCCTAAACCTGTCTCCTGCTGTAACTTATTAACATGTACACAATAATTATTTTATGTAACCAAACATTATTTTTATGTAACCGAACCTGGTATGTCCAACATTATTCCATTTCCAATTGTAAGTTGTGTGTTCTTGTTTTTTAGCTGCAGTATCAACAAGATGACCGCCATCAGCCAGTGGTATCGGGAGAACGGGGTCGTACCCCGTACTAAGAGGTCAGGCGGACGCAAGGCCAACACCCATTCCCTCGACCTCGCAGACATCCGCCGCGTGGTCGACTTCATCAACTCCTACGCCGAAACCTATGCCCTCGTCCTCCCCGGCCGAGTCTCCATGCACAAACGCGACGACATCCTCCTCCTCCCCTCCAGCACAAGGAAGGTAGATGTGCATAAACGTTATCTACAGGCCATCGGGGACGCCCACCGTCAGGTTGCCGTCACCACCTTCCGTAACCTCTGGCGCCAGTTGCTACCCCGTATTGTGTGTTCTCGCCCCATGACTGACCTATGCTGGGAGTGTCAGAGGAACAACCGTGACATCTCCTACTCCTCTAACCTCCCCGAAGTAGTTAAGCAGGCAAAGTTAAAGAAGCAGCAGAAGCACCTGGAGGTGGTGGCCAAGGAACGGGAGTTCTACCAGGAACTGACTACCGCTGCCAAGCAGGCGTATGCCGAGGCAGGCCGGCCGGCGCTCGGGCCACACACTCCCTGTTCCTCTGACATCCGGGTGCATGTATCTTTCGACTACGCACAGCAGGTCCACCTCCCCTCCTCCCCCATGCAGCCAGGGCCCCTCTACTTCCTCGTCCCACGCAAAGTAGGCATCTTTGGCGTGTGTGCTGAAGCCATCCCCCGTCAAGTAAACTATCTTATTGATGAGTCCCACTGCGGCAGCAAGGGTTCAAACGCTGTCATCTCCTACCTCCACCACTACTTTGCCAACTACTCCCTCGGTGAACGCCTCCTTGACCTCCACTGTGACAACTGCAGTGGGCAAAACAAGAACAAGTACGTGATTGGCTATCTCATGTGGCGGGTCCTGACTGGTCTGCATAAGCAGATCACTCTGAACTTTCTTATAACCGGCCACACCAAGTTTGCCCCCGACTGGTGCTTCGGTCTCCTCAAGCAGCGGTTTCGCCGTGCCGAGGTGTCCTGCCTTGCTGACCTAGCCAAGACGGTCCGGGACAGCACCCAAAAAGAAGTCAACATCCCTCAGCTGTGTGGGTCAGAAGATGGGGCCGTCTTTGTCCCAACCTATAACTGGCAAGCCTTCCTGACCCCGTTCACCCGGCCAATAAAAGGGATCAAGCAGTATCACCACTTTATCTTCTCATCAAACAGCCCCGGGAAGGTAACCGTCCGACAGTACATTGACTCTGAGCCAGAGGAAGTGGATGTGCTCACTGTGGACCCTGGAGCCGTCCCAAAGGTCCTACCACCGGCCACACCTTCCCCTGGGCTTCCCCTTCGTCGGCAGTGGTACCTCTTCAAAAACATCAGAGACTTCTGCACAGAGGAAACCAAAGACATTACGTGCCCCAAGCCCACGGAACCTGAGCCTGCAGCAGAGGCACCAAGGCGGCGGGACCCATCGCCAGATCCAGGTCCAGGGCCCTCAGGAGCAGGTGGAGGTGGAGATGCAGGGGAGGAGGAGGAGGAGGAGGAGGCGCGAGGAAGGGGACGTGGTAGAGGAAGGGGGCGAGGTCGGGGGCGAGGCCGAGGTCGGGGGCGAGGTCGGGGTCGAGGTCGCGGTCGGGGTCGAGGAAAAACCCCTGACTCGGGCTCAGAGGACTCAGACAGAGAGACAGCAGCCCAAATGCGACGTGAAATGGAAACAGACTCAGACTCAGACACTTCCCCTGAGATCACTCCCCCACCCAAACGTAAACGCAGCCAAAGTCGGGGGCGGGGGCGTGGTCGGTCTACATCCTCTAGCAACTAGAATCATAGACTAGAATACCTGTATATAGTTCGAATTTTAATATTTTATTGGTACTTTTGTGCCTTTTGAGTTGTTTTAGACTCACAGTTTACTGACGTTTTGTGATCTTTCAACTTTATGGAACTTTTATCCAACTTACCTGGAACTATGACACTTATTATTTATGGCAAAACAGGCTGAAATACACTTGAACATTCCCATAGACTCTTTACAAGTCGTTGTGACTTCAATTCAGCCTTCTAGAACAGGTATTGTGACTGTTTGAGCTTGCCCTCTTGCTTCAGTTTTTCATTTTCAGGTGCAGATTTACAGGAATTGTACTCTATCTTTACAAGGCCGGCATGATTAAAGTTTCCATTTCTAAAGCATGACTTCACAGTATTTTGTAGTTCAACTAGTCTAGAATGTATATTCCAAGTCTCAAGTCGGTGGGAGATAAACTTCTAGTGGTATCCAAGGAATTCCGACCGAGTCTAACCAAAACCGCACATAAAAACTTCAAACGCGTTTTTCTCAGAATCAAGTTTCCAGCCTACCGCGTATAGGGAAAAACCTAACTTTGGCCCTAATCATCGTACGAACACAATCTTGGTATCAAAATGAAGCTCTTTTCGAGGTGAGGAACATATCTTACTAACTCAAATTCGTATCTCCGCGACTTGCGACTCATTATGTCAGATCGGGTCACATTTAGGAAAGAATATAAAATTTGGGAATTTCCTAAATGCTGGTTTTTTCAGTACTCCCCTTGCTACGTCATAATTAAGGGAATCCCCATTCACAATAACTTGGGAATTCCAGGTTATTGAAAACATTTAAGTGAGTAAAAAGCATAATTAATTATAGACTGTATGGGGTATTATAATAAAAATGTATAATAAGTCTTGTTTTACTTTCCATATATCTATGAAGATGGGGGATTCCCTTTTATTTAAGGATGGGAATTCCCAATTAGTCACCATCTGATACATGGGTATGATGCACAAGATTCAGATGTACATTTCATTTGCAAAAAGAGTTATATTAAGTATCATCACTAGTCTGATGAGGGTTATATCTACTCTGCCGTTTTTACTTATAACATTTTAGATGTTCACAGAGTCACCAAACAGTAAGCAAGGCAGATGTAGCTAAGAACCTTGCGCAGGTGAATCATGAGTAAAATATTATATTTCTAGAATTCTTTTATTTGTATTACTTAATTCAGAAAAAAATGTAATCCCTTCCATAAGTTCTTTTGTTGGCACCATGAGATTATAAGGAGGCGTTCCCCTTGACTGGTGAATAACAAGTAATCAAGGCCTAGTTCTATTGTTCTCCATGTCTACCATGGTTTATCTAGTGACATTAGCAATGTTCAGGGATGTCAGTTTTCAGACTTTAGTCTGATTTCAGATTTTTTTTAGATTTAAGGAAACTGGCATAAAATTTAACAAATATAGTCAAAACTTGGACAAAATCTCAATAGTATCCAAAGACATGTTTGACCATGACAATGGGCTTGATAATCCACTTCTGAATACAGTTTCTAAACTTTAAAACGAGTTCAGACTTTCTTCAGACTAAGTTCAGATTATCAGAATAGTCTGAAACCTTTCTGAGCAGTGAATAAATACTGGCCTCTGATTGGTTGATATTAATGCAATTCCAAATATGACTCCTAAAATTTCTTTGATAAAAATAAATCCTATAAGAGCAAGAGTTATAGGTTAAAATGTTATCATTTATCATGTTGTTTAAATTAACTGTAAGGTTTCAGACTTTTTCATCAAGCCCGACTTACATCTCTGAATGTTGTACTCACCTACACAGGCAGCATTACCAACGGCTGGTGCATTGAAGGATATTGGTACCCATTCTCCTTGACCATTGCATTGATATGTGTAGCTCTGAACTGATGTTGTTGAGTAGAAATAGAAACCGCTGTTGCAAGATAATACACACTGCGTCGTACCACCTGTAGTGTCACAGCTTATTTGTCCATTTATAGGTTCAGGGAGTGACGTAGGAGTACACGACGCTGACAAAAAAAAGATAGAAGATTAATAGAAAAGTGTTACGAGTGAACAGTTCAAACTTCATGCGAGGAATGACTGCTACAGATTTTACTTTATCTAAAACAAGCTTTTGGAAAAGTATCAAAAGTTTGTATAATGGAGTCAGAGATATTGCATGTACATAAACGTATATATCGAGACTGGAAAGCAGGGGAATATCAAAAATGCCACTGATATCAGTACATTTAAAAGGACAACAAAATTTTGGTTTGAAAACCGAAAGCTGTTATTGCGTAATGTAAATCAATTTGTAATACACTTCATTGTTCATATCAATTTTGTAGATCACTAGAGCATAAGACTCTTATTATCACTATAACGGTAATGTGTTTATACTTAAGGCGGAATAACAAGTGACATATCATCTGACGCTTAACCTAGCATCTAACCCTGTTTAATTATCAATTTCCACATAGGCATATAGATTAGTTAATTGGTAACTGAATATCTACAAATGACACTTAACTTAGTGTCACTATCTGTTGATATAGGATTTGTAATATTGTTTGTCGTTCTTTTTTATATGTTTTTGTGTACTTACACCTACATGGAAGATCATTGCATAAATGAATGCGGTTTAATAAATAAAAAAATTAAACATTGGTAATGGCCAGTACCTGGTCATAGTTGATCCAACCAGCCACCAGGGGAATGGTCACATAGGGCCACAGAGAAGCTTTCCAGTCTCAATATATACTATATATACATATAAAGTCTCTGATGGAGTGAGTTCTTGAGTTAAAATAAGAAAGTTCCTACGGCCTTGCTGAACTAGGAAAAGCCACTCCTATTACTTACTCACACGTCCAATATGGATAATTTGTACACCAGCCTGTTTATGATTACTACTGCAATTATCCTAGAATTAGGTGTAAACTTATAGTTGATTAAATGTCATTCCCACAATTTTTATACCATAAGTGTATACATAAGTTATTTGCCAAAGAGATACAATAATATTTCTGGGAAACTACAATAGAGAGTTAACTTGTACATTTTGTTATTTTCAAGCCTTTCAACACCTATAATTTTACTTATTGTATTCATACACTGAAAAAGGTGAGGATTATAAAGTTAGTTAAATGTCCGAACTTTTTGCAAAAAAGTTAGTCATTTTGACTGTGCATTTTTGTCCGAACTTTCTAACCTTTTTTTGACTAACTCATGGTCAGATTGACTAAGCAAACACAAAAAGTTAGTCAATATTGACGAAAAACGTCTATCTACTGCAGATTCGAACCCCGGCCCCTTGCGTGAGAGGCAAGTGTCCTAACCACTACTCTATCCATCCCTCTGCATGTAACTGTGAGGAGATACCAACTTCACTTGGAATGAGAAATGTTAAGAACCCTGTGGACATAATGCATATGAGAGATATATACATTCTTGAAGATTTCATTTTGCAATGCTTTAGTGAAGAACAAAAGGTAATATTTGTAGGCCTGTATACTAAATGGAAGGCCCCTTAGTCAATCTGACTAAGGGTTAGTCAGATTTAGAAGATGATTATAAATGTATGATAGACATCAGGCATAACCTTTTAATTGCATTTGAAATAAGCCCCCTAATGATAATGAGTCTAAACGACCTCTTGACGAACCCTGTCTTAGAAAGTTAGTCAATGTGACTAAGGGGTTAGTCATATAACAGTAATATATACACAGGGATAAGTTGGAAAGTTAGACTTTCAATGACCAACCCAGAAATTCTCTGGTCAAAGACAGATTTGACCAACTTTCTAATTTTTCACTTTTTTTCAGTGCATAGGTGCAGCTTCTTAACGTTGATGATTAAATACTTGTCATCACATTATTGGTTTATATGTGCAATTATGTTTTTTACAACCACACAATGGTCCGTTGAAAGTTACCTGTTTCGCTGAGGGTGTCTCAGGAAATTTTTGCACTAAGAAAATTGATTGCCACTGATAGTGGTAACTGGAAAATACACTATTCAAGATTGCAAGCTCCCAATATCTATTTCAAAGCCATTGGTCTTTTTCAAAAGATTTCAGATTTTCTGGTGCTTTTGACAATATAATATTGAAGATTTTTATTTTACTTGAATCACTCTGTAACTTAGTAACCCACGCCTACTCCTACCAAATAGTATGCATTGGGCAGTGCATGAATGACCAACCCATCATGCTATTTTTGGCTATTTTTGACCCCTGGCCCTCTACATGTTTTGTCATGTCGCTTATGATCCCCCTCTAGACATTGCATCATGCCAAAAGGACTCTCCTCCCCCCCCCCCCATTGCAGAAATGATATAAAGAGGGATGGACAAATCTTGCCTTGGAGTCTGACTAAACCTTAGAAAATGTTTGATCTAAACTGAAAATTAAAATGTTAGCATTCGAAATCTTATCTACTCTTTTTCACTGAAATTCTTGAAACTGAACTTTTTTTTTCAACATGATGTCTTGAATTCCATAACCCCCTGCCCCCTTCCTGTCATGCCTGGTCTTGAAACATGAACCGCCCCCCATCCTCCCCCCCCCTACTGTTTGACGTCATTTGTGGGTGGTTCCCCACATGCTCTAGCTTACCCCTTATGGAGACGGTGAATTGGCAACTCTGAGAGTTTCCCGCAGGGTCTGTAGCAGTAGCTTCGAAGAGTAGATCTTGTCCTGCGTTAAAGGGGCCAATGGTGAGGGTTTGTTGCTGGTTAATGGTGGCTGATGTGTCAGTTGTGGTGGCTTGTTGTAAATTTAAGGTCTGAGTAATTGCCCCGATGTAATATGTGTAGGAAGCAGGACACGTAATATCTGGAGGTCCGTCGTTATCTGTAGGGGAATGAAATCATAAAAATGTATAGTAACTGCCTCCTGTAGAGGGAGTGTTTCACGCTGGTCATAAAACTATTTGGGTGTTTCACACTGGTTGTAACTCTAAGATCTTATTCATAAGTTTGATATTTTGACATTATTATGGTTGTATTTTAGACTTACGAACTTATGTCCCTGTTGTTAGTCATAGATTATATCAAGTTAAGACTATTGATTTCTGGAAGCTTCTTATCTTAAAATTTGAAATATGAGAAATGCATTTATGATTATCCTAGTGTGAAATACGCCCTAAAATCTGATTTTTCAAAATATGTATTTTTAGTTTGAGGTAACGTAACGTTTTGTTTGCTGTATCAGACATAACGTAATTATGTATTTTTGTTTTGTTTTCTACACAATTTTATTCATACTGCAATATGATCAAATTAATTAGTCAATGTTCAAGCTTAGGGTAATGACTTTAAAAATCATCTTATCTTGAGATTTAGATAGGAAAATGGTAGTTATGATACTACATGTATAAAACTTTCCAAGAGTACAGTTTAGGCATTGAAAATGTTGCTGTTGTGTTATACCGGAGACCTTGGATTTGATAAGTAATTATGAAGAATTAATAGTCTTGTGGAAAGGAACCTAAAGGCTGTATTATACTTTGCGTTGGCTGGTTCGCGTTTGGGCCGTTTCAAACGCGTTTTTGCAACGCGAATAGCAAAAGCAAATCTACACACCAGACGCGAAGTGTAATATAGAAAAAAGTTTCGGCATCTATTCGCGTTAGGCAACGCGTCCCAACGCGACCCCCAATGCATGAAAAAACGCATAGTATAATATACTTTGCGTTGGGTCGCATTGGTACGCAACGCGACCCAACGCGTACTGTAATATAGCCTTAATACAGCCCTAACGCTTACCATTCGCGTTGGGCAAAATCACCCAACGCGAACGTACACCCGACGCATAGTATAATACGGCCTTTAATGTTTTAACACTCACACAGTGACTGTTATCTTTGAAATAGATCAGTGTCATCTTTGGTGTTCAACCCCTTTAACACCTGCTTGCTGATTCCTTTAACCTGGGGAAATGATATCATGATGGTGGCCAGCACTCTAGAAAGGGCTTAGAAGCAAGTGTGGAGGTGCCAGCATTTCTAGCATCATCACACCTGAGAACGAACCCCAGAAAGCGTATGAGGGCAGGTGTTCTATGACATGCCAATAGTTAGATCTGATCCTAAATACCCACACTCTGGTCTAGGACTATGAGACCTTGAGACTTAGAACTCCTCCTGACGCCCTGAATCCGTGGGCCCCTGACATTGCTGAGGTTTCCTCCTGTGTCCCTATTTTTTCTTTAAATTAACAGTTAACGTGTTTGAAGAAATGAAATTACGAAAATGGGTAAAGTTTCGAAGCAGTACTCTAGGCCAGTGCCCTGTCAGTGAGAAATATGATACTTTCATTACAGATGTCACAAGCCGGTATCCGGGGGAGGGGGGGGGGGTGACGTGGGGTATAATGGCCATATGCATCAGCCCCCCCCCCCTGGCTAGTCTAGGTTCACTTTTTGGAAAAATGTGTTCATTATCTATGGAATTTTATTTTAAAAGTTTATAATTTGGGCCAAAATAGGTCCCTCCCCCAAATCTATGCCTGCTATATCCCTTCCCTACACTTTGAATTCCATTATTAATTGAAAAAGGTCCACTGTTTGGATAAGGTCACCCCCCACAGAAATTCCTGAATATGGGCCTGTCACGATAACTCATAACCTCATCATTTATGTTATTTGAATTGTTATCTAGGACATTACCCAGGTATTAGGATTGCGAAGCTCATGTAAAATTATGTTTTTTACTGAAGGTACATGCGCCTGAATTTGGTCTCATCAAATGAGTCTATTGTGATGGAAAACACAGAATAGTTTACATAACACCAGTGTGAGATGAGAACAAGACATCTTAATATATGATATGCATGCTTCATCGGGATCATCACCATACCAGAATATACCTAGAATGACACTATAATGGAATAATATCAACACAGATATGTGTCTTATAAGGTAGGCTAGCCAATTATATCATAGGAATATTTCAACAATGGTTCATCTTATTGATGGGTTGATTATAGAGTTATTGACTTGACTTTTGAAAAATAGTTTAGATCAGAGATACTTGAGAAAAAGTGAAAGGGTTCTTTGAATCTGGACTTCAACTAATGCTTTTGTCAACTGGGACTTCCTCCCCTTTCCCATAAATTAAAGTTCCATTTGTTCAAACATTATATCGATGCATCAAGCCAGTGTACATTATAACATCCCTTATTGAAAAAAACAAAAAAACTCTTTGGTGGCAGGACACTTATCCCCCTAGACACTTACCCCCCAGACACTTAACCCCCAGACACTTACCCCCTAGGACACTTACCCCCTAGGACACTTACACACTAGGACAATTACACCCTGGACACTTACCCCTTAGGACACTTACCCCCTAGGACACTTACCCCCTAGGACACTTACCCCCAAACCTTAGAAGAGAAGGATATTTATCAAGTTTGGTTTCCATTAGAAAGACTTAGTTCTTACCACATAATTTCCTCTACATTATAAGCCAAGGTTAGGGGGTAAGGGTCCTAGGGGGTAAATGTCTGGGTATATGTCCTAGAACTGCATCTTTTTTAGCAAGATGGGGGTTAAAGCTGGAAGCCCACGGAGCTGTAATTTCAGACTAATAAGAGATTGCTAGCCACTATTATCTAATAATAAGATACTTTCTAAGTGATTGACCATTTGTGATCATTTTCAGCCAATTTTGGTCACTTTTGACCGAAATTCAGCTACCTGGTCAAAATGACCAGAATATTAGTTTAATCGCTCAATAGGTTCCCCCCTTAAGTCTTAGTGAAATATAAAGCAGAGGATACTCACCTACTTCAATTTCGTATGTACAAGGGCTACTAGGTGGCCTGTTGTTATAAATGCTTCTAGCAGTATAGGTGATGGTGGTCATCCGCGTGATTGGTGTGTATTCTGTATATGGTGGATTTGCAGTAAATATTACTGAAAAGGGTGAGTCTCTCGTTGCGGTGGGCCTCGTAAGGGTAGGTACATCATACAGGTTGACATAGGTGACCCATGGATCAGCTGGACAGTTGAGGACAGGTGGTGTTATATCTGTTTAAAGTAGAGACAACATTCACAGTTACTATCTAATAAAATACAAAATGCACCTGTCAGTAATTGTCTGTGTTGATTGTTTAGAGCCTGTTGACTGAAACAGTTCTGACGTTGAAAACTGGGGTTTTATTTTGTGAGATGTATTTGTGATATGAACTGCACTTCTTTGGAATTGTATTATTCGCTGTTTATATATATATATATATATATATATATATATATATGAATGAATATATATAGATAAATATGGGAAATATTTATTAAATCCTCCTATTACAACAAGCTTAAATTTTAAATTAGACAATGTGAACATGTCGGTGGTGTGGGAGCAACTGAAAATAATGGTTACACCACGAATTTATACAGTGGGATTACAACAGATCCGTGTAACCACAGTGACAGAACGGTTATGTTACGCACCACCTCCCAGAAATAACAATTTTAAGGCCTCAAGCCCAAAAAATAATACATATGATATGGTATAATATATATATATGTACATATACATATATGTATTGTATAGTCATGTTACACCTACCAACACAACTGAGTTGGGGGACGGTGACACCCGAGACCGAGACCCACCGAAGGTTTTGTCCAACCAGGTCACACCTTACGCCATTAAAACTGTCGGGCCTCAGCTCAAAACCATCATTCCGACAGACATAGTCAATTATGTCTCCTTGCAGGTACCGAAGCGGGGAATTAGGCGTGTCTCTGTTCACCTGGTCTGCACCGAACACGAGGCCTGGGTCTGGGCATTGGCCACCTACATCATGCAAAAATGGAAAAAAAAATCAGTGAAGTGGAGCAATGGTCCTGAATCGCTATATCTGGTAATTCAAACTCTATACATTTAAAATAATTCCTGATTGTGCAAATGTATCTTGTTCCTTAAGTATGACCGCTCAAGTCATGTATGAACGGGTAAGTTTTCCCAACCACTTATAGCCAATTCCCTATGATTATTTTACCTGCAGGTTATCCCTAATTAAGGTACATGCTGGTTAATATGTTGACAAGTCACAAGGCTTACGTATTTGAATTTGTATTAGGCCTAATCATGGCATTATTACATTTTGTAATTGAACATAATGGAAAACTAACATGTTAGTATGTCAAAAATCAGCTTGCAGGTGCAGAAAATAAATTGATCAGCTATCCACGGTAAAGTGAATTGCCTGAAGTTGAACACGTAAAGTAGGTAACAACTGCCACTCATGACCCCCTCCCCAATTCGTTATATCATCTCTTACAGAAGATTGTATTTTGTAAAGGTTGTAACCAAACTTCATCCCTATTATTACCATAGATACCTTAGTATTATCTTAAAAAAACGAGTTCAACAACAATTCCAAAGACTAGATCTACATGACTTGTCAAAAAGATATTTTTCCAATGCGCAATTCTTGAAGACCTGAACATGACATGACTGCTTTAGCAACATTTTCAGAACATAGAGCAATGTGCTACTAAAGAAATACTAAATGAAATGAAGATATCTTGTGAAAAAAGAGTAATGTCTATATCCTTTTCTTTTTAATTATTTTGGAGTCCAGCTGTTGTTGTCAATGAAATGATGCTCATAGATTCAGCCATTTTGAAATTTGTGGTATTGAAGACCTGAACATGACTTGACTGCTTTAGCAACATTTTCAGAATATAAATTATGATTGTTATTCTCCTTACATTTGAATGTTTCATATCTATCATTTTGGATATAACAAGAGTAACAATGTTATCATATTCAGTAGCAATGTAAAAATGTTTGTGAAGGTGGCACAGCACTTCAGGAACCTATAATTCTTCAGAAAATGTTCACAAGCATTCTTGAGAACCAAAAAACGTCCCAAAATGTAAGTGTTTCGTATACTATACTTTCTTATATCTGTTGGGAGAACATTGCAATGTAATGGAAATTATGGGAGTTGAGATGATTTGAAGAGAACTGGTCTCAACTATAGAATTGTAGTTTTAGGGCGAGTTTCTAGGACAATCGTAAATGCATTTCCCACATCTCAAAATTAGAGATAAGATAAGATGTTTCTAATAGTCAATAATCTTAACTCTAATAATATATCGTTTACAACAGGAACATAAGATCATAAGTCTGAAACTCAATCTTGAACAAATCAAAATATCTTAACTTAAAATACAATCTTAGAGTTACGACCAGTGTGAAACACCCCCTTAGTTCAGATGTTTTGACTTTTTTATGTTTGTGTTTCAGACTTGCAATCTTATCTTCCTGTTTTGACTTGTTATATTATGAAGAGTTAATATTGTTCACTGTATAGAAATCTCAAACAAAACCCCAGTCCCATGGTTTCATAAGTTATGACAACATAACTTAAAGATATCACATTATACTTATGACACCCTTTTCTGAGGGTGTGTCATAACTTCCTTGATTGATCATACAATGGTTGAACAGTGCCCTCTTTGAAGGGTGAGCATTTCATGGAGGACACTTTTGCCTCTTACAACCATGATAATTTGGAAGATAATACAATTCTACTTGATCCATGTTCCTTATACACCCCAGTATGCAATTAATAGCTTTTAGAGTTCAACAATCAGTTAAGATTTATACCAATAGGACTAACACAGATGAAATTTCCAGATTAATCTGTGCATTAGATAACAAGAAAATGAGGAGAGAAATAGAGAAATTTTGAGATGGAAGCAGTCAAGCATAAAGAAAGGTTAGTTCTGTACAGGTTGTCATAAGTTGTCTTTGAGAAACCCCTAGTTATGAGAGACACTGTCATAAGTAAAAGTAAATTCAATAAATTTGTATTTACTTTAAAAATACATAAGAACCTTTAATGATCCATTCTAAAAGACTGAATAACGTAGAAAAAATATCAGTTTCAGGATCAGATTTAAAGGATGAAATATTGTAAGCACCTATCAAGAACATTAACGTTTCAGAAAATTGCTATTGAAATTGAAGACACAAGCTAGCTTTAAGTCAGCTTTAACAGGTTTTCTGAGAAACACCAATCAACATGGGTTAAAAAAGAAATGCTTCATTTTGTGCATACAAAACAGAACTACATGACATACCTAGAAACACTAGTGTAATACGTTTATCATACGTGTAAAATTGAAAAGCATATGACACACTTAATAGAATGAGAGGCATACTAACTATATCTAACCCCAGTACCATAGGATCCCAGGTCTGAAACACCACTATCTCAAGGTCAAAACATCCTATTTAAAAATCCAATCTTAGAGTATAACGATCAATGTAAACCACCTAAGAGGCAAAGGGGGCGTTTCACACTAAGTGTATCTTAAGTGTGTTTCTCACACCTCACAAAGATTGAGATAAGATGATTTTAATTGTCAATAATCTTAAGTTTAAAAATGTTTAGACAACAACAGGAACATAAGGTCAAAAAGGCCGAAACTCAACCATGAAAAGTCTAAATTTCCTAACTAAAGATAAGATCAGTTACGACCAGTGTGAAACCCTAAAACATTGAAAAGTAAAAATGTCTTATTTGAAAATTGTATCTTATAGTCAAGACCAGTTTGAAAACGCCTACGTTATTGCTGACAATGTGTTAATTAGTTCTAGAATAGCCTAGGGCACGTTTCACACTAGGTGTATCTTAAATGCGTTTCTCATATCTCACAAAATTTAGGATAAGATGTTTTCAATTATCTATAGTCATAACTCTAAAAATAATATTATATAGATAACAACAGGAACATAAGATCTAGAAGTCTGAAACTCAAGCATGACAAAAATCAAGATATCTTAACTGAAGATATGATCTTAAATTTACGACCAGTGTGAAGCACTACCTAGTTTCGGTCTGATTATAATCTTATGACATAATTGTGGCTTATCGGAAATGCTTTTTTTTCTTTAAAGAAAAGTGTTCCTTACCACCACAGAAAAGTGATCCGAGCTCCCATCGTCCTTGGGCTCCGCACCTGACCTGATCTCCGGTCAAACCCGCAGCTGGGGATCCCGTGGGTTCAGACCCATCATCACACTCCAGGGTGAAGATAGCGTTATATGGTGCAGGATTCGTTGCAGGATCCAGAGATCCAGTCCCCACGTCCAAGCCGTCAGGGTCACACACAACAACTTGAAAGCAGGAGAAGAAACAGGGATAGCTCCAGTTGGTAAATGAGTGTGTATCTAGTAATAGGCCCTAAAGTTCCCCAAACTGTAGCTATAGGTAAGGGAAACCATGCTCTATTCATTCATGTTTTGCTAGCCGTCTTGACCAGTGAATCTGGTCGAAAATGAATAGAGCTGGTAAAATCGTTCAATGGGAACACACGTTCTGGTCATTTTTGACCTGTTTTGGTCGACCAGAATCGAGCGACCAGAACTGGTCAAGACAACCAGAATTTATTTTGATTGCTCAATGGATACCCCCTTTAATTCACGCATAGAGTGTCATGTACATACTCTACTTAATTACAGAAAATAAAATTATGTAAGTCTCAGTGATAACAAGTAAAGACTAAAGAAGAGAAAATATCGAAGTGAATACATTTGGCTGATATAAAAGTGAATTATTTTTACTACTCATCTCTCATTACCTCCGTGTTTGCATAACACCAAAATATCTGAAATAGCGTTCTAAATTTTCACATCTAGATAAGGGCGTCGAAAGATGTAGTGTTTCCTTAGTACAAATGCAAAAAACAAAGTCTTCTTGTTCAAAAATGTTACACAACTACTTCAAGAATGGCTGCTTTCTTATTGTGCCTATAATGTTGGCAAACCAAGGTGTGTCAAGGATACCGGCCTGAGGGCAGAACCAACGGGCCTATTGGCCCAAGTGCAATACTATAGTCTGCAGAATATACTATAGCCTGCAGTTTTGTGAAGTGTTGCCCGTTTTCTTTTATGGGAGGCCAATTTCTTTTTAGGGAGCATGAAGAGGGCAACAAAAGCTTACATCAAAGGCTGATTTCAAGGTTTTAGACATTTTTATCATAACCTACCTGGGCAGTTAAAGGGCTCCTGGCTTAATCCATAAATGTCATTGATCGGGTCGTAAATACACCGTCGTGCTTGTGGAATAGGTAATGGTGATGGTCTGCCAACTGAACAGGTAATGTCGACGTATCCCAAATAGTCGATCGAACCAGTTGAGGGTGAGTAAGTCACTCCATTAGGTGGGTTAGTGGGCACGGGACACGTAGCACCTGGAGCATAACATAACAAATAGTATTATAAGAGCACCCATCAAGAGTATACTGAATAAGTCATAGTTACCGCGAAGGAGTGAGAAACCTATAGCTAATGAACAAAGAGAACCTAAAATTTCAATAATTTTAACAACCATTTAAATGACAATGTCAAAAATGTAAAAGAAAAACACTTACCAGCTAATCAATCCTTTTATACTACATTGATTGTAAAGTTATTTTAGTCAAGTATGACCTCTCATACAAGGTATCATGCATGATTACTTTTTTTTGTAAATGTAGGCCCCCTACTACCAACATGATAAATATTATAATAAACTGTTATCTTAATTCGAAGCTGGAAGTACTATAGATGTTTGTACATGACAGGGCAGACACACGATTTCTGTAATTGTTATAATGGGGCCTGTTAACAAAGTTTGTTACAGAGCGTATAAAAGCACCAAATTTTGTATAAGGCACCTCGCTCTGAGGCATAATTATCAAATCTGGAAGTGGAGCCACCTTGAAATATCAAAATGAAATTTTGACAAAATTTATATGTTTTTAGCAGTTACTACCTTAGCAGCTGAAAATCATGGTATTTCTCAAAGTTGGTCAGCGATCTTGGATTTGGATTTCCGCATTAACTTAGATATTTGATTCCCTGGTCTTTCCCTTTGGTCCCCTTCCACAGTTTAAAGTTATGAATCAGAAGCGCCTCATACCAATTTTGATAGTTTTATCTGCTCTGTAACGATTTCTCAAAAGATTACCTCAACAGACCCCACGTGCACTATAAGGGGCAGTAGAGGGAGGAGGGGTCAGTATAAAGTATAAACAACATTCTATGAAACAGGTCTACATATATATAAGCCATCTTATATAGCGAATATCGCAGCTTGACTAAATAAAGGCTGTCATGACTCCCTGGACCCCCTGGATCCACCCCTGTCATGGCCCATCTTGAAGCCTGAAGACCTCTTGTCCTTTATCATACTAAAGGTCCACACCCACTAAACGATTTTACCTTCTACGTGCAATGGACAACTGGGAGACTATATTCTGGCTTCTAAGCAAGAAAATCTAGGGCTGACATAATTTTAAAAGTTTTGTTATGTCCACCATTGTTTAAAGTGATTCCGCAAAGGGGGGAAGTGTCCCCTAGGCATGATGTCATGTTTAGAGGTAGGTCAAGGGTCACATGACAATACATGACAAGGGGGAAAAGGGACCTATATATGGAAGATAGTGTAGGGTCACAAAATGGTAAAAAAATAACATGACGTCATTTATGGACAAAATGTGGAAAGGTGCTTAATCACAAAATAACACCATATAGCAAAGACACTATAACACAAAAATTATACTAAGTCCTTAAATCTCTCTTAATGAAAGACAACACCACTCAACAGCCAGTCTGTGGGACTCTCTATCAGAATACATTAACACATTCATACATTAATATGTGTAGCATAATAGTGAGTCTTCAATTATTAAATACCATACAAGAGGCTGTTCAGGGCGCCACCTGACTATTAAGAACTACAATAGAAATGTTTTTAAAGGTATTTTAAATGACTTAGGGGTCAAATGAGACTAAGAGAAGGATAATTAAAGTATTTTTGTTTAATTAGATTATTATGGTATCAAGTAACCATAGTAAAAACCATAGCAAATCAATGGTAAAGGCGAATATTTTAATTAGGCTCTAATTCTTATCACAAACAAAATATTGTTTCTATGCACTCCCCTATATAGAAGCTAGCTTGCCTGCAAACTTGCAGAAGATTGCATTGGTAATACTAATTTCAGCTGAACACCCTCAAGTACCTTTAATATGGCAATTTTGTCATAACAATCCAGGAGGAGGGCAGGCGGGAGGGATGGAGGAGAAGTGGTGGGGGGGCTGATTTCACTGTGGGGCCAAATTCACCCGGGGGCTAGGGCGTTCGGGTGAGTGGGCTTGTGAACTGACGTTCTATTCGTAGCCCTGTGATCACCACATGGACCCTGTCCTGGGTACAAACCTTGCCCGGGGCCAATACTATAGCACTGGAGGGCAGGGTACACGAAACACTGATTCCCACCTCTTTTGGTAATTTTAGTGCGTTCATGATTTTGAAAGAGGAATGACACTGTTGCGATAACCTTTAATAGTGATATTCGGGGGGAAATTTCATATTGCAAAAAGTTTGATTTTCACATTCATACACACAAAAGAATATGCATTATCAGTTTGTTTTTCACTTAATCCTATAACATTTTAGATCATAAAAAAAAACTTATGCCACAAATTTACTATCTAAAGTATTTTAAAGGGACATTCTCGTCTGTGAGTTTCTAGGCTTACGTATGCTGACGTTAGCCTGATGACGCCTTCACTGGGGCCATTTTTTTCCATTTCAGAACGTAATAACATGACGTCATTCGTCATGTCGCGAATTTGGCACGCTGTTAGGGTGGTTACAACTTCTCAAATCAAGTCCATCTCACGGAATATTTATGGAATATTACAATTTGAAAATCACGTCTTTTTTGTGTGACGTGAAACACAGACTTGTGTTACCCTACTCTCCTAAGGATCATAGGAATCAGTCTTTCCTTAAAATCAAAACATGTTAATCCTATGAAGAATTTATTCAGTGGTACAGGAAGATTGCTTACTTCTATAATAGAATTGAATCTATGGTATAAGCGTAAAATAAGAATTGGAATTTCACTGGCTCCTCTCTTTGAATATAGCAAATAAAAGGGACAGGAGACATTGAGGGGGTATTCAGTCAAGGACTTCCCGAGTATTTGGAAATATTTGCACAACTATTTGTTTGATTTTGCCAAAAATATTATAGCTACACAAAGATGGGCAACTCCAAGCATTGCTTATGGCATTTTCGTGAGGTCCTTGATAATGGCGCCCCCTACGAGAATCTGTGCAACCTGCTACAATGCAGCCGTCATGTTTGCCGTTTTTGTGATGTCATCGCCGTTTGTTTACGTTATAAAACTGTCTATGACGTCACAAAAACGGCAAACATGACGGCTGAGTTGGAACCGGTTGCACGGATTCTCATAGGGGGTGCCACTATCAACGACGTCAGTGCGAAACGTAACACAGTCATTAATCTTTCCTTTGTACTATCGTTGATTTTGATGAGTTGGCAGTCAGTAGAGCCCCCTGACCCTTTTCTGTTAGCAAAGTAACAGTCAAGGTCAGGCCCAGTTGAGTCCAACCCTAAGTGTCAAAAGGGCCATATAGGAGGGCCACATGCCTTATCTGATGAAATCTGTGAAGAACTGCCTACCAGAGGGAGGGGACAATCTGTGAGAATGCAAGATACCATATTGTAGGAAGCTGTTGAGTGCTTATCAGATTTTCCTTTTAACTGTGATGCAATTTGTAAGGAGGAAGTGTGATTCAGAGTCTAACTAACGAAGGTGCTATTTAATACATACCACCAGTAAATTGAAGCGCTGCTTGTATTAATGTATTCCCTATCCAACAGGTGATAGTCACAAGATACAGTGAAACAAGATATAATACTTTAAATAGATGGAATAATTGGCCAACCCTGTGTGTATGGGGACAGCAGTGCACGTGACCAGGAGCAAGGGTTTGTACCCGACCTAGATATCGAGGGACACATGGGGCTAAACATAGCGAACGTCAGGGCAGTACCCAGTCAAGATGATGACTGGACATGCCGGGTGCGGTGTGTGTGCGCCGAGGGGGGGTAGGGCTAGGGGGGGGGATGGGGACTGGCCATATACTGAGTTCCTAATGTCACTTACGAAACCAAATTAGTATTGTAATTACCTAAAATGTACGAGAAACTATGAAAATATTACGAAATTGGTATTCCTTTCCTGAAACTTCGAGATTGTTGTTGCACACATTGTGTGTGTTCTTATGGAAATTAAAAACGGAAATGTAATTTTGCATTCCTAACTTCAGTATTTTTGTAAAATTTAGGTAATCTTACACCAGAATATAGTACTTAACCGGGAATACCTGAGGTCCCATATCCTATCAATTTCAATGTAAAACTACAAGACAGTTTGTTATCACATGAGTCATTTAAGGAATCCACCTAATATTACATAATATTTCCATAAAAAAAGGTGTTTTACGTATCAAATACACGAAGAAATTACGGAAACGATGCGAAACAGTGTACAACACTTGCATAATTACGGACAGGTTTCAGGAATGCAACAGCCTAATTATACGGAAGATCTGCAATCGTTTTGCATCATTCCGCTTTTTTTTCCCGTACATTTATCCTAACGTTAGGAATCCATTAGGTAAACCCCCTCCCCCGCACTGGACATGTGTGGGGGAGGGGGTGTACAGCGGGGTTCAATACCACTGGGGAAGTGGAGCAAACTTGTATTCTTCAAATCAACTGGCGACATCAGGATCCCCCATCAAGGGCCCCATGAATGTCAAATTGAATTCAGTTTGGATCAGTGGAGCAAGTAATAGAATGTGAAGTTAGTTTGTGACATATTAAAATATAGATGATGAATTTTTGAGATAGTGTCTTGTGTGACCTAGTGTCTTGGTTGTTAAGACACTAAGTAGCACAATGTTTTGTGACATAAACCTTTGTGTGACATAGTGTCCTGATGCCAGCATTAAGTCACACGAAACAATATTTTGCGACTTAGTGTCTTTAAATTTGTGTGGTTTAGTGATTTAACAGCCCATCCCTATCTATGGTTATTATGTAGTAATGTATCAGGATTTGCTACTTACGGATGCATTCTGGAAGAGGGTTCATATTCCAATCGCCTGTGTCTGTACATGTGGCATCTATACGGTTGCCTCCATTAACAGTGTCGAATACATAACCCAATGTACACCCTAAACGTATTCTGTCTTGGTAGCGATAGGTCTCCTGGTAGTGTAGCACCAGGCGTCGCGATGGGTTCGTCTGATGATTAAATGGACACTGCACACCTGGAAGTAATACAACGAGATATTATGTTTACCAGCAGGCCCTTTTCATCACAAACACCTGGTACCAGATCTCCTCCAGTGCCCGGCGTCAAACCTGTACGTACACATGTCACTGTTCAGCTACCCAGAAGGGCCTCCTGGTTTACTGATTCTCCCTTCCACAGATAGATGATTTACAGTATTTCAAGGAAGTGCAGGCTAATGTTGACTGATTTTGTCAACAAAATCCTTGGACAAAACATAGAAAATCAGCAAATAATTGTTACATATTCATCCACAATGAATGAATTTTCAAACAACTCAGGAAATATTAATGAATATGGATACTAATTCAAAAAGATAAAGATGGCTAGTTTTTTCCAGATATCAATTTACAATTACAAATGGTACAATTCTTGAAATTCTATATGCTAAAGCTATGAGTTTTGTCGACATATTACCCAGCATGCACCCTGTTTGAGGCTAACCTGCAGGTAAAACTCACAAAACTGGCTATCCCTTGTTTGAACAATAAGCAAGTAAATTAGTAGATGAGTATTATTACATTATGGAGTTTCAAAAACCACAAATGTATCTCATTGAATGTAAAATTAATCAGGAGATAACCACAGAAGTATACAAAGAATGTAATACACTCAAAACACACACAAAAGCTAGGTCAAATGTGTGTTAGTTTGATACACATAGTTTGTCTACTTACGCACACATGTATGGTCAAACCGGTATATGCTATCTGGGTGATCCGGGTCCTCCTCCAAGTCAGTGCTCTGGATGCCCCATAGGTTGTCCCTTGTAAGAAGCCTTGTACTTGGGTCAGGACAACTACATGTATAGCTCCCATCAATGTCATCACACCTTTCATCGCAAGGCCCTCTGCCGCCATTAGGTAGACATTCATTTATATCTAAATGGCAAAGACACAACTATGAATGTTGAAAAAATATAAACGCTTTTATGCCAAATATACTGTTCAATCTTTAGAGTCAAATATTTGTACGAAATGTTGTGGTTTTTCATCTTTACTTTTTCCCAAATTTTCCCAAATTTTCCATAAAATGTAAGTGCTTTAATCGCATTAGAGTACATATAGAAATTAATATAATTCTATGTGAAAATATACCTATGAAAAAGTTTTCTCTATGACATTTTTGTATCATGAACATAATGCTACATCCGCGAAATTTAATGAACATTTACTGGACAACCACCCAGGATGTGATTTCAGAAGAAATCTTATATCAAGGAATCTTTGTAAGTATTCTTAGTTCAATTTTATTGATGTAAACAATTCTTAAGAAATATCTATATTTTTATGATCTATGGATCTTGGTTTACAATCTCAGATAACCTAAAATGAGATCTTTAAGGTAAGAACCTTTATACATTAGTAAAAACATTTTGGACCTAAATATTTCATAAGACTTTCTTTCTAAAAAAAAAAGCTCTACACTGACAGGAATTCCTTTTTTTAGTCTTATAATGTTCCTAAAGTTAAGCAGAAATGTTTGGAAAAGCCTTTCATAAAAAAATCAGTGTGTAACTCTCCCAGCATATATCTGTACATGCTTTAACTTTTTATTTACCCAGTCCTGGAGGGTATTTCAAAAGAAATTCTAAGAAATTGTGGGTACTTCCAAGAATATCAAGAAAGGATTGAGAATTTTCTTTAGCATTTCTTGAAAAACTCTATTGTTGTGTTTTCTTTGTTGTACCTGTTAATCCATATGCCCCTTCCCTCCATACCCTCCCCCAAAGTGAAAGAAAATAACACTCTCCATCACATTTTCAGGGTCAATATAGAGTTAAAGCATGCATAGATATGCTGGGGGAGTTAAACAAAGATTTTATTTTGAAAGGCTTTTACAAAGAATTCTTAAAGTGTAACTTTAAGAACTAAAGTGAATCAGAAATGTCTGTCTTTGTAGTGATTTTGTGGCCAGAGGTCCTTATGAAATACCCAGGTCAAAAAAATGTCTTACCTATGGATAAACCATTGGAATTCAAATGCTAAAGATCACATATTAGCTGATCTGAGAATCCCAAGATACAAAGATCATTAATGGGTACACAGCAATGAATCTATATGAAAGGGTTTTACTAAGAATTCTTGAGGTCTTTTCCTAAGAATTTCAACAAAATTTAGGAACAAAGATTTCCTATGATAAGATTTATTCTGAAACTACCTCCTGAAATGCGATGAGAGTGTTTCCCTTCACTTGGGGATAGTTGGCAAGGGGCATCATGAACACAAAGAAAACATTACAATGAAATTTTCTGTTTTTGTATGTCAAGAAAATCTTGCAAGTAGCCCTATTTTCTTCGAATTTCTTTTGAAATACCCTCCTGTTGTTGTTACTGGTTATCCAGCCCCACACCTTCAGACAACAAACTGCTGACTCGGACCCTGTATCAGCCCTTTCAACTGCTCATAGTTTTAGTGTAAATTCGTAATTTATGGTTAGATTTACACAAATTTATACCTTACATGGTCAGGAATGCAAGTTTTCCGATTTCTGTCGGATTCTTTCTTTTTCACTCCAGCAACCCCCAGAAATAACTTCCAAGGTTTGAAGTTTATGACACTTTTCAGAACATTTAGGAGTACAATCGGATTTCCTTACTGCTATTTCCGAAATACATTGCGAAATACATTGCGAAATACATTGCGAATGGACATTTCATGAAAATGGATTCCAACATCATTCAGGACACCAAGTTAGAATTCCGAGATAAAAATGCATCCAGGGTCTGTGATGTGTACGTACCGATACAAGTACTGCCGGACAATTGATAACCACTGTCACAGTAGCAGGTAAATGATCCTTCGGTGTCAATACAATCACCACCATTACAACCGCCATTATCTGAATCACATTCATTAATGTCTGAAATAGAAAAACAACAGGAAGTTATGAGAGTCAACAAAACAAACATACAAATTCTGCTGATGTCAATATCTATTCAATAGGTATTGACGTTTGTCAGATCACGCCATTTGGCTTAACCTGATTTATAACTTTTCTCAATTTATCAAAATGTCATTGAGTGGTGCCAACAACCACAACCCTAGGTCATCAAAAACCCAAGGTTGCCTATATAGGTTGTAATATTCATAGCTGACACCATTGTGACAACTTTGTGACAGCAGTCAAGCCAGTGATCCTTGACACGACACTTTCCTAAACTGACAATAAAGTAGGAGAAAACCAATTTGTGGACTTACAACCTTTTGTCGGTCCTGAATCGGTTTGACAAGTTTTGGGCCAGAAATTGGTCCATAATCAGTCCCCTTACCATGATCCATGGTGAATGTGTATACGGATTGTTTCCTCATATTGTATAGTGTAAAATAATAGGAAAACAATGAAAAAAGTTGGTTGGTTTATCTTTAAAAATTGTGTAAATACTAATACATTTCACATATTCGTATCTTCGTTACGACAAGAAATATATATCATAACTAATGTGAACATGTAAAAATAAATGAAAATAATAAATATCCATCAGAAAGCATTAAAATATGTATCATATCCAGGCAATATTTCTAAATACGTTATAGCGAAGTTTGTAATCAAAATGACACAAAAATGAATGGAACTACTTTTTGAAAAAATCTGTTTGTATAATCCACAGAATGGTTTTGACCCAAAGTAAACCGATTTTGAACCTATTTTTTAAATTGGTCCACTGTCGGTCTACTGTCAGTCCTGTTTTGTCACCTCGTGGATCATCAGCTTTATCACCTGTAGAAATGTTTCTGATTTGCTGCTAGCAACTTTTTTCCAATTACCAGGTTCGGACCAGGTGTATGCAACCAAGTAGGATAAAGCTGATGATATATAGAAAATTGAGTTCCAAGAATTTACAAAATGTGGTCCATGTTTTGGCATACAATTAAGATTAGAATCCATAAGATATGAGGCGTAGTTCATTCCATACACATATCTTTAACCAGAAGGGTAGCGCCAAATGCTGGGGATAGCCAGTCCAACCCATAAATCATGATCAGCCAGGTGCGATGACTGTAACATAGTAAATGCATGTAGCACTGATCTCATGGGTAGCTGTGGAGAATAAGAGGATTCTTGTGATTTAAACCACTTTTCTCCTATTGTGCATTTATTTGATGACATGATGACAGCCTGATTTTCTGATTTTCTTCCCTGACATCCTGCTGACAATCTGATTTTCACCTTTGCTTTTCTGATGACCTTTTTGGCCTAAAGTTGTCAGGAGAAAATTATGAACTTTGGGTTGTGATCCAACCTGAAAGATTCTCAATGACGACCATCAAATTTGTCACAGGGTTGTCACAAAGTAGTCATAAAGCAACAGAGGCCTGAAATGAGTCTTGTGACAACCCAAAAGTCACATATGACAACCCTCTGACAACTTTAAAGGAAACCTTGCACATAATTTTCCTTAAACATATTTTTTGTTTGACTAGCTAATCTTGGGTATTCTAAAACTATTTCAAAAGAAAAATTTGTAAAAAGTCAATGTATTAGTGAGTTATGAAGGTAAGGAAATAAAATTTGGGAATTCCCTTATTTCTGAAATTGTCAGCACTCCCCTTGCTACGTCATTATAATGGGATATCCCTTTCAAAATACCTGGGGAATTTCAGGTAACTTAACGAATTTAAGTTATCAAAATATAAAATTAATAATAGCCTGTATGGGGCTAAATAAAGATATTTCATGCAAGTACTTAATTTCCTTTCTATACAGGTTTGAGGCTGTGGGATTCCTTTTTGTTGAAAGCTTGGATTCCCCTCAAGGGTCCTTGTGACATCGCAAATTTAAGGATTTCCCTTAAAGACACATAAAATAGACCAAATATTAAAGTCTCATAACTGTGTCTTCACTTGGTTTATCCTTAAAATAATTCTAGCATTAATAGTTTTTTATGCATTTTTCGTGCTCAACAAATTTCATTCAAAAATATTTGTTCTTTAGTTATGTGCAAGGTTTCCTTTAATGTGCCTCTCTGACGACTTTGTTTTCATTGTAAATTCTAGAGCATGCCAAGGATATCTCTCATGAAAAGCCCCACACCATCCACATGGCTTAAGAATATTTACAAGTGCTCTGGTGACCTACAACCTTTTACTGTATTGGAGATGTCTCAATACCTTTTATTGTGTTTTTTGAATAGTAATTTTGTTTAAAATAATCATTTCATTGTCAATTTATATTGAATATTCGAATTCTATAGTTGCAAATTGGCTGTTGTGAAATGAACATGCACAGATGTAACGGACAGTATGGCCATGTCATCCAATACTTAGGAATGTAATGTAATTGCAACAACACCCTTTGTTTTTTGTGTTTAATAGGTCCGGCACAGACCAACCCTTTTCTTACAAAAGAAAAATATTTATTCCAACAATTAACAAAATGATTCGTATTCTAAATTGAACAAGCTGATTTCATGAATAATACAAAATATATAAGCCAATTGCGTTCTAAGAACAGTGCATGTAAAACAAATCGTTATTTGCTAAGCACTGTTGTAAATAACATGAAAGGGTTAAGCCCCATACCCACTCGGACATTTTTACACAGTCGGCCAACGAATCACCGCTAAAATCAGCTGATTCTGCCCCTAGAATCGGCCGATTTTACCCGCGATTCACATCAAACCTGCACATTCCAATATACCATACTTACAGGTGAACTTAATCGGTTGATTCTCCCAGCTGCCCGTCGCCCATTGCCGGTAAAATCGCCTAGTGGGTATGGGGCTTTACGTTCAACTCAAAGACATCCTTATAACCATTCATATAATTATCATTACACTAATGCTTTGGAATGGAAAGTGTACCTTGCGATGTGGCGCCTCCCTTTGGACCATTTTTGTAATTATTTGCAAACATGTTACTTTATTTTAGGAATTTACCACAAAATCAATACATTTTTTGGGGGTTCATTTGAAAAATGGATATAACAGAACATAATTTTCTAACAAATAATTGAATGGCCCCATTATACTCTCAACAATAACTGTTGGTGCAAAGTTTCTTCTCCCGTGATGAAAATGTTTTGGTTCCTTCTTGAATCCAGAAATTCAGTAGAATTGTTATTTAATTATATTATAGTAAAATACTTGAATAATAAATGTCTCCATGCTTTTGATATAATTTACAAACTTACATACATAGGCCCCTACATTTTTCTTTAAATTCATTTATTTATCCAGACATGAAATAAGTGCAAAAGCACTTGTTTACATTCAATGCCTGAGTCCATCAGACAATCTCAAAGGCCAATAAAAGATATATAAAATATTGGTATTAATCCTTAAAATAAAGAAGAATACTTTAGACAAAAGATATTATGAGGTAAAAAGCTCATACATACATACATTCATCTCCCCTATGAAAATGACAAATAGCAATAATTTTTTAAACTATTTTCTGACATTTATAGTAGGGTGCACTTTACTTACTCTCGCAAACAGGAATTTGGTTGAAGTTTCGGTCCGTTCCACAAGTTATTGTCAGAACCATTGTCTCCGGTTGTTGTCCTTGGATCCGGTAGCCTGGAGAGCACCGAACTGTGACTGTGGCTCCAACTATGACCGTTGCGCTTGGAAGCACCGAAGCAACATTGTCCATAGGCGGATATGTGCACGTTAGTGCTGTAGGGAACATGGAAAAGGGTCAGAACTTTCACAAAAATGATACACACAAATGATTTATGTCTCATGTTTCAAAGTTCCTTTTTCATTTATAGATTACTTATGGTCGTAACAAAACAAATCTCCTGTTTCTGGGTACTATGATTCGGGAGATTTACCATATTGAGTGCACCTCTACTTAGCGCATCTGAATGGCTGTAGTCCAAATCATCCTACTGGATATAGACATTGTGCAGATGACGTCACAATATTAATAGCCTCAAAGAGGCTGGACGCCATCTTTGTAATCAATTAAAAAGATTTATCATCAATAATTCACAGTGATCTAGGACAGTTTTCCGACTTCGATTTATCTAAAATAATAAGGTGATGCCATAACGAACAACTTTCATTACATAAGATTCAGGATTTTGTTATATTTATAATTATAGCCATGTGGTCCTGAAGAGTCTACAAGCTCTATAGGGACCTTTACCTTCAGCTTCCGGAAGTACAAAATAAGACCCGTCCCGAACAAGTTAACCTTGTGAACTACTTACGCACGCAGGTCGGTGGTTGGCCATCAGGCTGAAAGGACCCGCTTATGCAGGCTCTGAAGGGGCTGTCGGTGGGGTCGCCACCTCCACCAGAGATTATGAACCCGGACGCGCACGTGTACTTGTAGATGGTGCCACGACCAGTCGGGTCAGAGGAGTCACCGTTCACAAGCTCTCTTGTGACGGTAGATCCATGTAGTGGGATGGCACCACAATCACCAACTGAAACCACACACAAGGATAGTCAATAAGAAATACATCATTCTTACATTTGTGGAGGATATTATGTTAAAAGCTCACAGGGCGTAGCTATAAACATATATAGCCACATAAAACTGCCTGGTTTATGATATATATGCACGGTGATGAGTATGGGGGCATTAATCGGATATTTAGATGTTATGTAAAATACATTCTATAGTCAAGTTTTCAAGATTGTCTTAAATGCATTGTTGCCTATCAAAAAGCGTTTCATATAGCTTGGTTTGGTATGCTATCATGGTCCATATCTTCGTAACTAATCAGGCTAATCAGAAAAATTAAAAAAAAAAAAAAAAAAAAAAAAAAAAAGCTAAATAATCTCACAGCGGGATTTTGAGGTTTTTTTTTTCATGACAGACATTTCTAATTTTGAGAGACTAAACAAAATTTACCCGATTAGCATAATTATTTACAAAGATATGGCTTCAGTTGTCTGTATCGTTCATTCTGCCAACATCTATGCTACATTCGAATGTAGTTTGTGAATGAAGATGTAATGGCCTTTTTCGTGATAGAGAAAGATTATCAGGTGACTCTTCAGTTAAGGATAGACAACACCTCAGAGTGGCTTCATTTGCGACAATTAAGATTTTGCAGTAACCAGAAAGGCTAGAACAACAAACTAAATATCAAATGAAAGAGCAGATTTGTCTCTATCCTTTGGAAACCATTTTGTTATCAACATTCTAAAATTTGAGGAATGATCTACAAAGAACTATTTTTTTCACTTTTATTTTTTGAACATAGATATCTCGGTAACTTATACATAGATTGTAATGACATTTTTTGGACATGTCACTAATGATCAGAGGGAAGCGTGTCTCAGATTTTTATTTTAGGGCTTAGTTTTCATTTTTTGACAAAAAACGGGAAGATTTTGGACATTTTTGTCATATTTTTTTTCTACATTTTATAAAACAAGGAATAAGACCTAAATCAAAATTCTGAGACACGCTTCCCTGCAGGTAAATGTTATTGACATGTACAAGAAATTTCAAGCATTTATATTCAGTGGTTACTGATATATCCTTGTTCAAAAAATAAAAGTGAGAAATGATTTTTTTCACTTCCTGGTCTACCTACAGACGTACGGTTCTTCACATTATAATGTAATTTATACTATTACATAGTTTTGTGCATTGGTTTTTAAAATATATACGGTATAGAATATTGCCATGAACAGTAAAGAATTAATTCCAAAACAAAGGCAGTGATGTACATTGGCCGCTGAGAGGTGTTCTCTATCCTTAAATATCACTAGCTCTGTGAATAATCGTAGTGCTCGTTTCTTCTTACTCTGTTAAGCCTATAATAATATACCAAATGGAACAGCAAATTTTGTCGATGTTTTTCTTTTATGGGGTAACTATTGTTGTTTAATTGTGGAAAAAATAGAGAGAAATTCATAAACTTTTGTTTTGAGTTTCCATCTCCATCAATAATTGCATTTAGCTCTAAAACTCCATTAGCAGTAAAAACACATTCCCGGAGAGCGAGCTTTGTCAACCTTTCTTATAACAGGTCCTAGTTTTTATTTTATTTCCCAGCAAGGGTCACCTTGTAATATTCTTTTCGTTATTTTCCAATTATTTCCTAAAAGTAAACATCTGAAACATATTTTCTGCATTAGAATGTTAAAATGAATATCCAAAACTTCAAAGGTGTAAAGCAAGTGAGATATCCGTTTTCAAAAACGAAAGTTTACAGGTACTCAATACTGCACAACATGATTTTAAATGACCAATGCTATTTATCTTTGATATCGTCACTAGGCTTTTCCTTTGTCTATACAAGTGAATATAAAAAAAAATCACTATTTACCGTTTGTAGTGATTAAAAATATTATCCTTTGAAATATTAAGTGTTAGCCATTGATATCAATGAGAAAAGTCGATCAAGATTCTCAAATTCTCTTGCAACTTATAAGCTATTTTACAATTTTATAAAAACATAATATAAAACATTTAAATATAATATTTATGAAAAACATTGTTGAAAGAAAGAAAGTGGGGGGAAAGTAGGAAAATCTGCCTATGTAACCTAATTGCGTGATCTAAGAATACTCAAATTAAAGTAATTTATTGTTTAAAACTGTTTTATTGACACTCTGATACTTCTGGGAAATTTAAAATCGGAGCGGCGGTCTGAACAGTATCGGATACTGTTTTAAAACAACATTTAATTTTCGTTGCTTTGAAACTCTCTATTCATTCCCTCAGTCAATTCTCGGACAATATTCAATTGCGTTATTCAGAGGACAAATTCTGTTTGAATTTTGAACCTTTATACAGAGATCACTAATATACCAATTATTTGCAAGTACAGTGAATAACACTAAAGTAAACCCTCTATCGTTAGTGGGTATTTCATTAAGTGTGAATGCATCAAGGGGGATATGAATCTGAAACTTTGGGAAATGTGTGTAGGTTCCTGCATAAATCAAATGGATACTTTGGCCAAAGGGGGATTGAAGAGTCTAAAGATTTTGGAAAATACTTTATGGAGGGCCCCCAAACTTTGATACAGATAAAGCAGACTTCTTTCAAAATGAATCTCACTTATGCAGTCAGGAGGCGTCCCCCAGGTCCCGTCGGCAAGGCATTCCAATTTCCCATCGCCAAAGCTAAATACATAGTCATCATAACATTGGTACTGGACGTCCATGCCATATTTGACACCGTTGCCTTCAATTCGCATTATATAGCCGTTGGGTATCTGCGGGGGCTGTCCACAGTGTTGGGCTGTAAATAAGAGAGTGATTCATTAAAATTTATGTTCAGGCATATAAATGTGCTTTAGCAAGCAAACACAGTAAACATAATATAATGCAACATGTTCTCTTTTTTTTTTATCAAAGTATACTAGCTAATATTGTATCTGTAATCTCTCTGACATTTGTAATATTCTTAATATAAATACATCAACTTTTGAGAATTCTAACCATTTAAAAAAATACATGCCCGATGCTGAGCTAGGCAAAAGTAGCAAGGCATTTATCTAAAGGGGGGAACCCAATGTGTGATTAAAATAAAATTCTGATCGTTTCGACCAGTTCTGGTCGCTCAGCTCTGGTCGAAACGACCAGAATTGGTGTTCCTATTGAGTGATTCGACCAGAAATCCACTTGAAAACATCAAATTGCTTGGAAAATATCTGACAATGTCAGATATTGATCGCTAGATATCTCTCAATCGACCAGAATTCCAGTCGCATCGCTCAATGGGTACCCCCCTTTAGAAGGTGAAAGCACAGGTTAACCCTCGATTCCGAAACAGCTAGAGGTGCTACAATCTCTCTGCGCTAGGCAGATCAAAAAGCTACTTTTTAAATTTCGTAATTTCTGTCTCTTGGTTCTAAGCCTGTGATTTTAGTCCTGTTAGAGTGACTCTGACCTGTCTTACAATACATGACATAATGATCTGACGCTACAGAATGCAAAGGAAATAGTTGGCATAGTAGCTATACAGTGTAAAAAAGTAGACATGGCAATTTTAACTTTTCACATGAAAAATAAATGTAGCAGTCACAAAAATTGGATTATGAAATACAGATCTTAGGGTTTTGTCAGATCTAGGACTGCAAATCTAAAAGTTAAGGCTTCGATAACATGCTCTGCAAATTAAATGTCAAATCTTTTCATAAACTTAAAATTGCCTACATAAAGTTATACCTTGAAAACCTATTGGTTATACCGTCGCTTACGCTCAGAAAACTCCAATGGAAGTGCGGGCTAGGAGCAGTATATCTGATGATGTGCAATTCTTCATATATAATGAAAGATTACATCAAGCTAAATCTCTAAACATTTTCATGCCAAACAAAGAATGAACAAAACGAGCTGTTTCTTGCCGACCAGGGGGGCATTCCATAAAGATTTCGCGATAATCTAGTCTGAAGAAATACCACAATATCGCCGCGATACTGATTTGAGGCCCTGGCGATAATATTTTGAGTATCGCCAATCTTTTATGGAAGTGCTTTTGCTGGCGATAATTATCGCCAAATTTTTATGGAATGCATACCATATCTATATGGACTAAAACATCATGCATTGGCACAAACTTGCATTTTCTTTCTCTATGTTAGCTATATCCCACTTGTTTGCGGTAGGGTGCTGCAAGGTGGAAAATATGTGTTTGCAGTAGGTGTTTGCACTAGTTGTTATCTTATATAGGTTTTCTATGATTTGCTTGCGGTCGCAGATACCAACATATTGGTATTAAAACTGGAAATTGCTTCTGACACCCACAAATAGCGACTGCAAGAAATGCCAACTACCACAAAGTGGAATATAGCCTTAAGTCTCCATCAGAATTGGGGTCACGACCCCCTGGACTCTGCCACCCTGGATCTGCCGCTAGTTTCAGATCATTTGATTGCTTACGTTCACATCTTGGGGTTGTATGAAGCAGCTGCAGTTGAAGGGGATTTCGGGACCTGAAACAAGCAATTGTGGCATATATCACGTCGTTGTTATATCTTGCATCACAGGCGTATTGATATTTTGCACCATTTTTGATTTGTATATTATAAATCATTTATGGGTTTACTTCTTACGCAAATGATATTTGTAGTTACATATTGTAATTATTAATTGATCAAAATGTTTTTCGAAAAAGTTTGTAATTCACAACTATTTCAGAATTAATTTTTTTTGTTACATATTGTAATTAACCGTTCTAAGAGGTTTTATACATTTAGAAAATCATTCATTCCGCATGCAGCTGGCAATTCACAAAAAGTTGATCGTCCCTTTACATATGACAAACATCAATACTGAAATATATAGGAATTCTCAAATGTTCTTTTGAACAATTATATCTGATCGGAGTTGCTTAATTCTTGTATAAACTAGCTTCCATCATCATTGCGGAAGATCCCCTATTGCAAGTTTGGGTAGAATTGATTTTTTTTTAAACTTGAGGCGTTGTTGCATCGGTGCATAATGTACAAAAATCTTATTTTCATCTCTTCTTTTTAACCTTATTCCTCATACAACTCTTTTCAATATTTCGTCCAACGGTTGTAAGGGCTAAGCGTTTAGAGAGAATTGCGTAATTATACTATTATGGAAAACGTTACATAAAAAAGAAATTTCCCTTCTTTACCTGATAACATTCCATCCATTGACATTGCACCTAAGGGTTAATGAAGTTTCCTCTGCGTGCTCTTCCTGGGCAAAGTAGTACCCTGGTGAAGGCTCACATCTCACGGTGAATTCATCATCAAGGCCGGTAGGGGGCGGGCTAAGGCTCAGCACGTGATCATCATCGTCTGGGATATCGAGCGGGTCACAGCCTGGGAACAGAGAGTCAAAACTGAATATACAAGGATAAACGTTTATAACTTTTTACCTCTGACCATTTCTGGTCGTTTCTGACAAGTTCTGGTGGAAATTTAAAGCAACCAGGATCAGTCTACCAGGACTAGATGAAACTATACCAATTCTCCCAACGACTGATAGCTAAAGTGTACCTGCAGACTAGTGTCATAGCGTTATATTTCATATCTGTAATTCTCTTATAGAAATAGTTTCTGAAACTGGTATTAAGTAAATATAAGTAAAAGGTCCTTATGACAAAAAGCTGATTCAAACAAACCAATAACATTAAGTGACGCACGGGAAAGTCCGGGTTTCCGAGAACCCAATGATGCCCCGCGCGAACCACAACAAACCCATAAACAAGGACCATAAAGGAGAATGACGCAGGCAGTGACGTCAGTGCACACTGTCTGTGATTGGGGAAACTCTGGGAATCCCCATGTTTACATTCAGAGGATTGGCAGACTCTGGGATTTTCCCAGCTACGTTGGTGTTGGTCAGGACTGATCAGATGCTGATGTCATGGATGACATCATGGTCATGAGGTTAAAAGACGTCGCTAACCAACGATGAGCAGAGAGGAGATGGGAACGGCAACAAGACGACACAGCAACCCGTAACCAGCAAGCAGCCAACGCCACCCATTCTACGATACCGGGACAACCCCTCTCCATGGCCATTTACACATTGCACTACTCTACCACTGACCACACTGACAGGTATTTCTGATCATATACAAGGTGACAATATTCTACAACTTCAGGACCTTCTCTCCAGGAACAGCAAGTTACCTGTGAACATTTAGTGAACATTCATCTCGTACTTATATGTGAATCCTATTGGAAATATTAACTACATTTGTTAACCTTCAGGAAAATAAATTATTCAACAACCATTCTCCATGTGACTACTGTGTGTCTTTACATACATACACACAGCCTTAGTCATATATGGTGGACAACCCTCAAGATTCATCCTCTACATTGCCAAGTGAGTGATCAAAAGGACCGGTGTGTGAACAGACCTCCACCAGCAGCCTCCCCTAACCGCTGCATTTTACGACCCCACCACCCCACTGACTCGCCCATAGGATTATTGATCCAGGCGCAGGCGCAGGGCCGTAAACCCTCTATGCCCTCACACATCGAAAGGACATTGCAGTGAATAGGCATAAGAACAGGCACACTGAATAACCACTTCAGGATGGCAAATCTTGAGCCAATGTACTTTTCTGGTAGTGAAAATGCAAAAATATTCATTACTAAATTTCAGGCTTTTGCTAGTTTAACACCTGATGCAGATCCAGCATCTATTTTCCCATTATTTCTTAAGGGAAATGCCTTCACATGGTATACAACATTGAAAGACAATCAGAAAAACAGTTTGGCTGAATTGGAAAAGGTTTTTCTAAAAAGATATTCAATCAGTGAATGCTTACATTACACCAAGGTCAGTGACATTTTTAATTCCAAACAATTAGAGGAAGAAACAGTGCAAGACTTTATGGACAGAATGGCAAATGAGTGTAATTCTATTGAACTGTCTGAGCAAATCCAATTCTATGCTGTTCTGAATGGGATGAAATCGACACTCAGATCAAAGGTTTTACTGCAGAACCCTCACACCATGCAGGAGTTGCGACAGAGTGCGACTTTAGCAGAGGTTGCTACAGCTGATCAAGTGGATAAAGAAGAAGTCAACACGGCTTTGGAGGTATTAAAACAGCAAATTGCGGATCTCAAGAATGTGACCCTCCACGATGCAGTGACCCCTCAACATGAACTGAACATGCTATTAGATTACAGTAAATCTGCTGGTAACCAGGAGCGACATGCGAAGAAGCGTCAGATCGACATAAACTACTACAAAAGGGCACCATACCATAAGACTGTCAAATTTAAGCACTCGTATAGACAATCCAGAATCTGCAAGGCGAAAACAAAGTGTCAGAAATGTAAGTACAACCATTTTGATTACAACTGCCCAGCTAAAAACAAAAAGTGTTTTAATTGTCTCAAGTTTGGTCATTTTCAGTCAGTATGCAAATAGAAAAAGCAGCTTTTCTGTGGGAATGCCAGGCCCATAGATAGGCATCAAAATAAAAGTCTCAACTCAGTCTATATTGAAAAGTCTCAGAAACAAACAGTCATTGCATTTATAACACCTATGGATAGAAATTATGTTCAAGGAAGGATTAAAGGTAATCACATTCGCATGCTAGTTGATAGCGGTGCTGGCATATCATGCATATCTATGAGATATTTGGAAAAATTGAGAATAAAAAGACAGGACCTGAGGAGAAGCCAAGATATATCTGTAATACGAGGTGTAGGAGGTGAAGCATTGAATGTTATAGGAAAGATTGATCTTGAAATCTGCATTTCTGGAATGAAAATATATCAATCGTTCCATGTGTTTAATGTATTGTATACACCAGTGATACTGGGATGTGACTTTTTGGAATCACATAAAGCAAAGATTGACATGGAAAACAAAGTGCTTGAAATTTATGATGGCATGACAGCAGTAAGCTTAGTGCAAAAAGATAATCATTTAGGATTGGCAAGAACAACAACTCCAGTTATAATACCTCCCAGAACACAGTGCAATTTTCCAGTCAGAATTTCAAAACTAAAAGAAGGCACATTGGCATTGCTAGAGCCAATATCAAATTTAGATTCTAAGAAAAACATTGTAGGTGCAAAAAGCCTAATCACGGTGGAACAAGGTAAGGCAAACTGTATAATACTGAATCCTACCAAAGCTACAGTATACTTAAATACTGGATGTGTAGTGGCTACTGCTACAATTATTGATGAAAATGGTATACAGCCATTTGAAGATATGTGCACAGAAAATATACAGTTGGCAAATGAGAATGTATTCAATGTTAACACAAGTGACTCAAACAGTGATGAAGAATACATACAGATAGCTAATGAGCTTGGAGTACAGTTAGATAATGCAGATCTGAATGAAGAGCAGAAAAAGAAACTAATGATTCTTATAGGGAAAAATCGTAAAGCATTTGCACAAGACTTATCAGAGCTTGGTTGCACTGATTGGTATCATCATAAAATAGATACAGGTGATGCACTACCTGTGAGGCAAAGATTCTATAGACAGACCCCAGTGATGAGACAGGAAGCAGAAAGGCAAATTCAAGAAATGCTTGACAATGATATAATTGAGAAATCAAACTCAGAATGGCACTCGCCAATTGTCTTAGTGAAAAAGAAAGATGGTTCATGGCGCTTTGCAGTTGATTACAGAAAATTGAATGCAGTTACAAAGACAATGGTATTTCCTCTACCTAGAATGGATGATTTATTCAACACGGTAGGAGAAAGCAAACCTCAATTTTTAAGTGTACTTGATTTTGCTAGTGGATTTTGGCAAATTCCATTAGAGGAAAATTCGAAAGACAAAACTTCTTTCATAACACCATCAGGACTATATCGCTTTAAGAGATTGCCTTTTGGTATGAAGAACAGTTCATTAACCTTCCAAATGCTTGTTACTGAAGTGCTTAGGGACATAAATTGGAAATTTTCCCTAGTATATATTGATGATATTTTGGTATTTTCAAAAGATTTCGACTCACATTTGGACTATCTCTCCCAAGTCTTTGATAGACTTCGAAAAGCTAATCTTACACTCAAAGTGTCTAAATGCAAGTTTGCAACTGCCTCAGTGTCATATTTGGGGCACACTATCTCAAAAGATGGTATAGCAGTTGACACAGCCAAAACAAAAGTTATTAGAGAATTTCCAGTACCACAGAATGCAAATGATGTACGTTCATTTTTAGGCATGTGCAATTTCTTCAGAAAATTCATTCCAGACTATGCGCACATAGCAAACCCATTGAACCAACTCTTGAGAAAAGAAGCTAAATTTCAATGGACAGATGCTTGTCAAAATGCATTCGATACCTTGAAGGATAAATTGAGTCATCCTCCGGTTCTGGCATTTCCTGATCTATCAAAATCATTTCAGTTGAGCACAGATGCATCCAACCATGCCTTAGGGTATGTACTTGAACAAAAAGATGACAGAGGAAGAGTTAGAGCCATAGCATATGGAGGAAGAGCATTAAGAGGCTCAGAGATTGCTTGGGGTATAAGTGACAAAGAATGCCTAGCGGTGATTGAAGGAATTAAAGCTTATCACCATTACCTTGCTAATGACCATTTTGATGTATATACTGATCACATTGCACTCAAATACTTGCAAACAATGAAGCAGACAACAGGACGTCTAGCAAGATGGTCACTGATGCTACAAGGGTATAACTTCACAGTGCATCATCGACCAGGTAAAAAGAATACAGTAGCAGATGCTCTCTCAAGGAGAGAATACAGAGAAACAGTTGAAAAGGTTGATTCTGATGATTTCGAAACAATACAAGTCCTGACAGTGGACACAGCAGATCCTGAAACAAATTGGGAACAGTATGAGTTCTTCTATGAAAATGAACAGACTAAGAAGGTTGACAACCTAACTGAAATGCCCAACTATCCTGAAACTCCTGAAAAAGAGATTGAAATACAGGAATCGTTAGTGGCTGAAGTAAAGGACCTTCAGACAATGCAAGGAGAATGTGCTGATTGCAGACCAATAATCCAATACTTAGAAGAAGATGAGCTACCAGACAATGTAAGACAGGCAAAAAGGTTGACAGTTGAAGCAGATAATTATGTCATGGAGAAAGACATATTGTATCATTTGTATTACCGAAGAGCAAAGGGCTTGCCAAAAGCAGATAGACTGGTAAAACAACTTGTGGTGCCGAAACCATTGAGAGCAGATGCATTGCAGGCATACCATGACTCCTTAATAGGAGGAGGTCATCAGGGTTTTGAAAGAACTTATCACGCCCTTCGAAACAAATATTACTGGCCTAAAATGTACCGAGATGTGTATGAGCATGTGCATTCTTGCATTGAATGCCAACAGGCTAAAAACAGACCAGCAGTGACACCTGCACCATTGCATCCTTTGCCAATTGCAGACATCTTCTCGAGATGGCACATGGATTTCCAGGGACCGGTTACAACTTCAGAACAAGGATATAAACACATACTTGTTCTAACAGATAGTTTTTCCAAATGGTGTGAAGCAATACCAACAAAAACTCAGGAAGCCAAAGAAGTAGCAGAAGTCTTGTACAGAGACATATTCACAAGATATGGAGCACCACATACTTTGGTTTCTGATAGAGGAAGAAACTTCATGTCAACTCTTGTTGAGGCACTATGTTCACTCTTTGACATAAAGAGGGTACATACTAGCAGTTACCATCCACAGACAAATTCAGCTGTTGAACGCATGAACAGTGTTATAGCACAGTCTATAAGAGCATATGGTAAGTTAAACCAAAAGGATTGGCCAGACCTACTTCCAGGAATAATGATGGCATATAGAGCTACTCCAGCCACTCAATCTACCCATCATTCACCATATTTCATGATCTTTGGAAGAGAAATGAATTTACCTTTTGATATAGAATGGATTCCAAAACCTAACATGCCTTATACAGCTCAAAAACATTTGGAGCAAGTTCTTGATAATTTAGAAAATGCAAGAAAAGTTGCAACAGAAAATATGAAGGAAGCACAAACCAAATACAAAAAGTATTATGATCAAAAAGTAAAAGAACCAAAATTTAGTCCAGGTGATAGAGTATGGCTATATGATACAAAAGTACCAACAGGTTTGAGTAATAAATTCCACAAGAAATGGACAGGACCATATTATATTACTCAAATGGGTCCAAATCACACCTATAAGTTAAGACAATGCTCAGACAACAAAGAAGTGAAAAGCTTGACACATGCAAACAGACTAAAAATGTTCTTTGATCCTGCAAGTAGACCAGTACACAGCCCATTTCAAGCCACGAATGCCACTGAAGTGAACAGAGAAATAGACAAAGAGGCAGCACAGCCTGATAATGTGAATACTGCCAGGAATAGGCAGACAAATAACAGTCAGAATGATGACAAGGATAATACTGAGAAGAAACAGGAAGATACATGGCACAAAATAGATAAGATTTGTGCATTTAAGAGGCAAAATGGTAAAGTATACTACAGAGTCAAATGGGAAGGAATACCCCAGACTGAATGGGTTCTCAGTGAAAATGTATCTGATTTTGCAAAACAGCAATTTCATGTGAACAAAACCGCAAGTGGAAGGAGGAGAAAGAGACCTCTAGGAAGGAACAGGTTCTTCACACCCGTGAATTAGAAAGAGACAAACTACAAGTTGCACTGATGTGTTCAATGCATGTGAGGAGATGAATCAAGATTAATCAAAAGATCATTACCTATGATACCGGGATATACCAGAGCAGAAAGATGACTGTTTGCATAATATCTAGGGACGCCTGGATTTTATGGAAGGATTGATAGACTTACAACAGTTGTTTACCAAGTTTGGGTTGTCATCCATTTCCAAATTCAACTCTCGCGAGACATTCAGGATAATTAACCTTAAATAGGATGGCATAACTGAATGACTGGTATTAACAACATACATGATGCAAATGGATAACATCAAATCTATTAAAGGTATGCTAATGCAAATGTTATGTTACATTTAATGCAGACAAAAGCTCTGATGACATGAAGTAAGAGAACAGGGATAATGCAAACCCAATACTGCCTACAGATACAGATACTGAACTAGGTCTTGATATAACATGATATACACTGAACCCGTTACATGAACTGAGGAAACAATACATGGAATCAGACTGATTTCCAGAGATAAAAACGATGAAGAAATGACTGAAACAATGCAGACTTTGCTAAAACAACACAGGATGTTGTGCTGAGATGAGACTTGAGTAACTGAAAACTGGCCAAGAATTATTTGATAAGTAACACAATGGTTACAGATGCTTTGCAGTTGTATTGGTTGTACACTACATGTACTTACGAACTAATTCCTACAATGATATGTATATGCATGATACACATTGATTCAAATATAAATGTCTAATTGAATGTTAACTATTCATAATATTGCATGCGATGATGATTGCTTATTGATGTTGATGTGTATTCTGTAGAATATGTACTTACTGATACAGCTATTGCATACGATGAACTGACTACTCTATTACTGCATAACATGTTGAATAACGATGTAATTCCTGTATTGTATTAACTAGCCTAGAGTGTTTACCTTTTCCAAGTTTGAGGACAAACTTTTTCAGATGAAGGGGAAGATTGTCATAGCGTTATATTTCATATCTGTAATTCTCTTATAGAAATAGTTTCTGAAACTGGTATTAAGTAAATATAAGTAAAAGGTCCTTATGACAAAAAGCTGATTCAAACAAACCAATAACATTAAGTGACGCACGGGAAAGTCCGGGTTTCCGAGAACCCAATGATGCCCCGCGCGAACCACAACAAACCCATAAACAAGGACCATAAAGGAGAATGACGCAGGCAGTGACGTCAGTGCACACTGTCTGTGATTGGGGAAACTCTGGGAATCCCCATGTTTACATTCAGAGGATTGGCAGACTCTGGGATTTTCCCAGCTACGTTGGTGTTGGTCAGGACTGATCAGATGCTGATGTCATGGATGACATCATGGTCATGAGGTTAAAAGACGTCGCTAACCAACGATGAGCAGAGAGGAGATGGGAACGGCAACAAGACGACACAGCAACCCGTAACCAGCAAGCAGCCAACGCCACCCATTCTACGATACCGGGACAACCCCTCTCCATGGCCATTTACACATTGCACTACTCTACCACTGACCACACTGACAGGTATTTCTGATCATATACAAGGTGACAATATTCTACAACTTCAGGACCTTCTCTCCAGGAACAGCAAGTTACCTGTGAACATTTAGTGAACATTCATCTCGTACTTATATGTGAATCCTATTGGAAATATTAACTACATTTGTTAACCTTCAGGAAAATAAATTATTCAACAACCATTCTCCATGTGACTACTGTGTGTCTTTACATACATACACACAGCCTTAGTCATACTAGCCTAAATCAAGGTGCATTCTGGGAAATATGTAGACAAATCACTAGGCTTAAGTGAAGAAATGTTCAAAAATAATTTCATAACTTTTAAAATATTTGAAAACTAGCATTCACTATTCCATTACATACCTATAAATATTTGATATTTTTCAAGTTGGTTTCAAAATTTATTCATTTCACATGAAAATAAAGCACGTATTTTTAAATTTTCAATAGTTTTCCGCAATTTTTGTCTACACAATCAGTCAAAATTAGCCTGCAGGTGCATAAAAAACAGTAAATCAGCTATCCGTGCTAGGGAGAATTGAGATGCCAACCAAAAGCATCCACAAAATATCGTGCGGATGTTTTAAGGACCACAACGAGAAACTTCTACCCAGAGAAAAATCCTTGAAACGTCATGGATATGAGAGGTCATCGAGAAATCATACTAAAATCATCCACAATATATGTGTTTTCATATATAATAGTTTTAAACATAGATTGGGGGGCCATTGGAACAGTTTGGAAGTAGAACACATCGAAAAAAAAGGAAAAAATCCATGAAAATTCGTGGACACTTAAAATCCACATTGGGAATAGTGTCATTGTAGGTATTGAAACTTTTCGTGGGTTATGAGGTTTACTAGATAATTTTTGGTTTAGCATCCCAGGAATCTAGTTAATGATGATAATCCACGAGATGGCACAATGGGACTGATAGTGGACAGATATCATAATTTGTCCATCGTCTTTTTTTGTCAGCTTTGGAAAGTGTCTTGTCATGAACCATCGGCTTAAGTGAATCAATGGGCATCCCTCTTCTTAGTGGTAAAACAGTTATATGATTTTGAACTCGTGATCACTGGAACAATTATCAGGGGTTTGAAAATGTTTTGTATTATCGTTATAAAGGTAAATTAATAAATCGGATGAGGAGAATGTAAAAAGATATTGTAAAGTTGAAATGTTGTATATTAGACAAATGAGGAGATTGTTATGTTTACATGATTTTTGATGTTGTACAAAGAGAATCAGCGATAGTCACCGAGATGGCAGTCGATTTTAAGCGATTACGTAGTGATCAAGGTAGAAATATAAGGATGGAAAAGCCAAATATAGAAATATATAAAAGGAATATCAAGTATAGGGCTTATTCCTATTGGAAACTGCTCCCATATGATCTACAACAACAAAATATAAAGGGAGAATTTATAAAATGTTTAACTACGGATTTTCTTGTTACCTTATATAAAAAGCATAAACAGGTTGTAACGAACTGATGTAAATATTCCTGTACATATATTTTGTGTATCGTCATGAAAAGCACATGATCGTATGCGATGATGAATTTTTTTTTTTTTTAAACACGATAGAGGTGAGAATCTATTGAGGTATACGACTAAAATTTGGGTCAGATTAATAGGTCCCTTGCACATAACTAAAGCCCCATTCGCCCTGGTTGAGTTTCTTTTGCTCCCATTAATAAGTGAGGATAAGTAGAATGATGCTTACCTGTTGAGGCTCTGACGTAGAAACCTCGACGAGCATCTAGCCCGTCGGTGGTGAACTCAATGAACATGGTGTCGCTGTCTAAAAGATGTGTAAGTGCAGTCGTGCCTCCGTCATTTGGCCGTTCAAACTCCAATGTCCCTGTTTCCTGGTCACCTCCAGAATACAACTACGAGAACAAAAAAAGTCATTATGTGTTTTTTTATGTACACAATTTCATTTTCATTTTTTACCTCATTGATCATGATACGATTAATTGTAATAGTCACACGCTACCATTTCTCCCCACAAGTGTCAGTCATAAACATATGATTATTCGGAACACAGTATTTTGATTTAGGCCTACATTGAATTAAAACAGAAAGATTGCATTAGCGGCAAAACATTTGTATAGCGCCTTATCTATTTTTCTTTACATGATATTTGTATTTTCGATATGAGAGGACACTGTAGACAATAGATTTCAGAATGTCTATAACGTGCAATACACTCTTATCTTAACTGCAATGTTTTTACAGCGATAGAAATAAAGTATGATACGTTCAAAACCCATGACCATCTACACATACCCATGGCTTTTCCCTACAAAAACACATATTCCTCTTTGATGGAAAGAGCGATAGAAAATTTAGTTTATTGTTTCAAAATATCGTAATTAGAAATACAATCTTAAGGTAACTACAAGCGTGAAACTCCCCCACAGTACAGATAAAAAAAATGTCTTTTTAATAAAAATAAAGCACGATCACTTTTAACATTTCCAATGGTCAAAATTCTATCAATCGAATATTACGATGTATTCGAAAGGTGTCATCTTTCCCGAAAGGGTCCCATGTAATAATAAGAACAATTCTCACCTTAAACTCGTCCCCTTCCTCTAAGTCCAATTGGTCAATGATAACCTTAAGATCTTCGCCATTGCCCGACACGACCATGTAACCGCACTTGATAGCATCTGGATACGGGGAGCAGTCGTAGCGGCCAGGATTCTCCAGAATGGAGGTGGGGGCAGTCAACATCACGAAGCACTCTGCAATCATTGTTAGCAATGAAACATTATTGAGGAAACCAGTTTGAGATTAAAATGTAGATAAATGTTATTTGTAATTGCATATATTGTTAATGAGATGTGTTATTGTTCTAAGGAAATCTTCAATAAGTTGAAAAGTCCAGTGGGCCCTTCCGTTAAGTAAGTGCATTTAAAGGATAGACACCAATGGTTGGAGGCCGATTCAGGAAGGCATCAATGGCTCTCTAACTTGTACCCTGGTATTGATATGCTATATTTCATTATAAAAACAGTTATTTTTCTCAATCTATTGATATAGATATATGCCCAACTTAATTATACTCAGGCCCGTACCCAGGGTCTGCTGTGGGGGGGGGGGGGGTTGGGGGGTGGCGAGAATCCTTAAGTGGACCTTTTGTTTATAATTTCAATAATTTATGCTAAAAAGGGGGGTGGCGAAGTTCCTCTGTGGGGGGGGGGGGGGGGGGTGCCACCCCCGCCTTCCCCCCTAGTACGGGCCTGCCATTAGTAACCAACATGATGGTGAGTGCATGTGTCGAATGAGGGAACGGGGGAATGGGGGAACGGGGAGGGCTGGCCATCCTATTGTTTATGGGTTATCCATAGTTAGAAACGTAGATTTTATCAAATAAAAGTAGTTTTTTGTACTTTCATTTTTTGGATATTGACATTTTGGTTGATATTCAGCTTCCGTGAATAATCGCACATTTTTAACATTTGGTTTGCAAATTAACTGTTTACATTTTCATTAAAAGAAATCTAGGACCTAAATCAAAATACATAAATCCGCTTCTCCATGTCTATATGTCAAGCACATCTACGAACATTTCCAAGCTTTTTATGAAACACTATTGCATGTAAACGAAAGACATACCTCTTTTACGATTGGACCATTATGAATATACATTATGTTGGTATCTCCCACCACAAGCATTCAAGAGAAAACCTATATTCATTTGCGGTGGTACTTACATTCGGCCACTGCAAGCACCAAGCACCACAAGTACCACCATAACCAAATGCATATATTCCATATTGCAGTGCTTGGTTTTACTTCCGGTGGTAGTAAATACTACTACTATAGTCCCCGCTACTAGCAAAGCACAACATAGTGGAATATTTAAGGCCATATTCCACTTTGTGGCATTTTGCTTGCAGTGGGTGTTTCAGTAACCGTGATCACCACCGCCGCAAGTAAATCCACCCACTGCAAAATGGAATATAGGATTTTACTTGTGGTGGCTCTTGTAGTGTATCCACCCCAAGTGATTTATATAGGTTTTCTATAGAACACTTGCGGTGGCAGAAACCAACATATTCATTTCCTCACTGCAAATGGCTTGCAGTGGCAAAAACGATCACTGCTAAGGGCCATATTCAACCTTGCAGCGTTTTGGCCGCGTTGGGCGTATTATTAGCGGTGTTTGTCCCCACCACAAGTAAATCTTCCCACCCCAAGGTGGAATATAGACATTACTTGCGGTGGTACTTGCATTCGGTCTTGCATTCGGTCACTACAAGGACCACCACAAATGATTTATATAGGTTTTCTTTTGAATGCTTGCGGTGGCAGAAATGAACATGTTTGTTTCTGGAAAGCAAATTGTTTGTGGTGGCAAAAAAGAGCACTGCTAGTGGCCCCCCCATCGCAAAGTGGAATATGGCCTTAATGGTCAGCCACGACATAGTTGAATATGGTCTTTATGATATAGTCTAGTGATGTATTTTTTTGTATATTTTGATATACAAAATATCATCAGAGAGGTACTTACTGTTCGTGAATGTGAAATGAAGATTTCCTGTAGGGATCGACAAAGGTGTTGTCAAGTGCAAGAGCATATATCTGAAAGAAAAAAAGAAACTCGTTGCAATCAAAATACATTCCCACTTCCAGCCCAGCTAAGCTGCGACGTAACAGAACTGTTCTGCGACCATACTTTTTTGGTCAGTGTGTTACTTACTAAAATGGCATGTAGCAGTAACGTTATTTATTGGTGAGGTCTCAGACTAACGAAATCAGATTGTTGTCATAACATTCTGTTCTAGTAAGGTCTCGACCTGGTGTAATCAGAATGTTATAATAACGTTCTGCTCTGGTGAGGTCTCAACCTAACCAAATCAGAATGTTGTAATAACATTCTCTTCTAGTAAGGTCTCGACGTAACTTAATCAGAATGTTATAATAATGTTCTGCTCTGGTGAGGTCTCAACCTAACCAAATCAGAACACTATAATAATGGTTGAGACCTAACCATAGTGTGAAGGTCTCCTATATATGTATGTATATATATAATTTATTATATAGGAGACCTTCAGCTAAGTTTCATTGTGGTTTTTCTAGCATCATTTTTTCTAACCATATGACAATAATAACCAAATGGTCTATGATAACTTAGAGATAAAAAAAGGGTTACCCTTTCTTGCATCAATATGGAATGTGGTCAATAAATAAGAAACATTTGGAAATTGAAAGCCTGACCCCTGCGGGGATAGAACCCTGGACCTCTCACACAGAAAGCAGGGAACATACCACTGAGCTACTGAGGATTGCACTGATTGGTAGGGTCAAGCAATTGTATTTATGCTAGTACTTCTACTATTGCTACAATTTCTGCTATGAGTCCATGCCTACATATATATAGTTATATATAGACATAAATTATTCATAACTATGTATGTATACCTACATACATACACAGTTACTACTATGATTTTGTCCATGTCATCCATATATCTAGACATAAATATTATGCATAATTGTATATGTATGTATGTATACATACATATAGTTATGCATACTATAATGTCTAGATATAACTCCTATCAGATTACCTGAATATATGTATGACATGGACTAATCTAGTAGTTATTGTAGTAATAGTAGTAGTACTAGCATTAATGCAATGACTTGACCCCAACTACTAGTGCAATCTTCAGTAGCTCTGTGGTAAGTTCCCTGCTTTGTGTGTGAGAGGTCCAGGGTTCTATCCCCACAGGAGCCAGGCCTTACTTTTCTAAATGTTTCTTATTTATTAACCACATTCCAAATTGAATACAACAAATGGTTACCTTTTTTCTCTCTAAATTATCAGTTATTTAGAAATAGAAGATAGAATGAAATGCTAGGTATAGTTCATGAATCAAGCCCAATGAATAAAAAATATCACTCATATTGCCTGAAAATACACAATAAATTTACCATAACTGAAGAACGTAACCAGAACGTTCTAAAACGTCACAGTGCGACGTCGCAATGGGAGGTCGCAGCAACGTTATTGGGAGCCATCAAAATAACGTAACAAGAACCAAAACAGTACGAAACAGAACGTTGCTGCAACGTTATAATAACGTCATGTGCTTGCCTGGGAGGCTCCAAGGTACAAGTGGATCGAAGCACACCAAATCAATTGAATTCCCTTTCCAGGGTATGATAGCTTTTACAGACTCTGGGTGAGTTTCACACCAGGACAATCGTATAAGCGTTTCTCACATCTCACAACACATTCCCACTTCCAGGCTCCAAGGTACAAGTGGATCGAAGCACACCAAATCAATTGAATTCCCTTTCCAGGGTATGATAGCTTTTACAGACTCTGGGTGAGTTTCACACCAGGACAATCATATAAGCGTTTCTCACATCTCACAATTTAAGATAAGATGTTTCTTATAGTCAATAATCTTAACTCTAAATATTATGTAATTAGCAACAGGAACATAAAATCATAAGTATGAAACTCAATCATGAAAAAGTCAACATATCTTAACTAACAATTAATCTTAGAGTTACGACCAGCGTGAAACACCCCCAAGAATGTGCATAATGCCGAATTGAACTGTCACTATGAGTGTATTTGTGTATTTTGAATCTAGTCCATAAAGAGTATGAAATTAGTAGCAGTCTAGGGTGCTTATTGAAGTGCGACACAACAAATTTTACATGTGGACCAGTAGGCCACTACAGAAAACAGTTAGATTTGGTTCGAATCCATGATGATAATGATCCATGATGTTAGGGTACGAATCCATCAATTTACAATATCAATACACTATGTATATTTCCCAAGCATCCACAGGTAGGTGGGGGACCAAATTGTAGAATACCGATCTACAATTTGGTCTTTCCATCTTCGTTCACATCCCTTGACATCACTTTACTTTACTCTCCAAGGGCGCGTTTCACACTACAGGAATCATAAATGCGTTTCTCACATCTCACAAAATTTAAGATAAGATGTTTTAATAATCAATAGTCTTAACTCTAATAATAATATAAACAATAGGAACATAAGATCATAAAGTCGGAAACTCAATCATGAAAATATCGAAATATCTTAACTAAAAATACGATCTTAAAATTATGACCAGAATGAAAAACCCCATGTCTGGAAGGAAAGAGGTCTCAATAATATTAATACCCTTTACAGACTAGCCTCAGTATGTTCTAATAATGACATTTCAATAGAGGCATTATGCGTATTTGGGTCTGTTAGGGGTATAATGTATAAGTACACTAAACTTCATCCTGGCATACTGCTTCTTCACCAAACCCCTGCGTGAGAATAGAATCACCTCTGCTTTCAACCAATGTAAGTAATCCTCATTATACTACAGTCAACTGGAAAAACACTATCCTTAGATTGTTGTAAGTGAAGTTATGGATCAAAAAAAGAAGAAGAAAAAAAGACGCCCATCATTTTACCTATCTAAAGGTAATGTCACACGAAATTATATACCTTTTTAACAAAAAAAATAGTTATGGCTGGGTTAAACCTCCTCACCTCTGACTGGACTGTATGTAGGCTCCCTCCAGGTACTTTATTGTTGACTCTTGCCCGGACTCGTAAGTGAATAGGGGCTTGGCACCAACGTCCTCCCCATCATATACCGTTAGCAAGGCCCCGAGAGGAAGCTGCAGTGACATCCTCTGAAAAGAGAATGTGTAATTGCTGGTTACTACATTTTTTTTAATGTTGATTAATTTTACCCATAATTAATTTTGAATTACATGTTGTAAACGTAGGTTCCTTCCTCCTTCATTTTCAATGACATGTAACTTTTGTTTAATTTGAGTTGATATAATCTACATGCTTATGGTTGATTTATGATTTTGATTCATCATACTATTATATAATCACTGGTTGCAATAAAAGTTTAAATGAATATATAGATTATTGTCATATAGGTGCTTTTGTGTCTCATGTATTTGCATCTCTTTTCTATCTCATGGATATAACTTTGTAAACACATGAAATTCAGAATGTAAACCAATACATTGCTCAATGAACCGAATCAGATTTCGAACCATATAAGTATAGGCCTTGTTGGCAGAATAGGATGATGAGATATAGAAATTCAAAATCGTTCTTAAATTTGGACTGCCATTCAAAAAAATGAGTCATTAATCAATGAGATTGATCTCCCACCTTGAGGGTAACTATCTTCCATTTGTTGCCTGAGTCCAGGAGCCACTTTCGTTTGAGGTTGCCGGGGATTGGTTCGAGAATAAGCGGGACTGCCTGCTCCGAGGCCAGGAGGCGAGTGGGCAGGTGGGACACTGGTTCTGAAAAAAGTATCAAATACTTATACTTCAAACTCTGCAAACGCTTATAAAATTATAAAACATGTACACTGCACGCAAATAGACCTTTAAGACCTTTAATTTTGTAAATGGGGCCATTAAGGTTCATTAGAGGCATAGGATATGTTACATTTCCAACACCTTTGCAAAATTGTAAAGGTCACCTGAAAAAGTTTGGGAAAGCTCTAGTAAATGTGAACTTTCCATTACCTTTAGTAAACCTTAATGGCCCCATTTACAGAAACTTAGAGGTCTTAAATGTCTATTTTTGTTCAGTAGTAGTAACAGTAGTAGTTAAAAGTAAAATCTGTCCTTCACTTAACAAGCCATGGAGTCGCTCTCATTTAAATAAGTGCATCCCACTTTACGCAAAAAATTATAATTTACCATGAATTATCATTACAATTGCCTCGTTGTATATATGATATATTAGAATTTTTCTCAATGGAAACCAATGCTAAAGACTGTGGACCAAACCCGTAATGCCAGACCATTAAATTCCATTGCCTTGCACAGCCGCATTTGGTTTGTCAATCAATCGAATTTGGAAGTATTGGTGTTTTAACTGTACTAGGGATATAGACAAATACAAGTCTTTCTGATTCCATTGACCTTTTTTTGCAGACTAGGATGACTTTTATGACGTTTATGTCCAACCCTTGTGCAGCCTAAAGGGGGGAACCCATTGAGCGATTCAAATTAATTCTGGTCGTTTCAACCAGTTTTGGTCCCTCAGTTCTGGTCGTTTTCGACCAGTTCTGGACGTTTTCGACCAGAATAGGTGTTCCCATTGAGCGATTCGACCAGAAATCTACTTGAAAAATGAAAATCACTTGAGAAATATCTAACAATGTTAGATACTGGTCACTAGGGATCTGTGTTTCGACCAGAATTAGATTGTATCGCTCAATGGGTACCCCCCCTTAGGACATACACAATGTGGGATGACTTTTTATCAAGTAAAATTTTTGTGAACAATTTCTTTCCTTTTTCTTTATAATATTATAATAATCATTTGCTAACCAATATATTTCAATCTTTTGACCTTCATCAGGATTGTAGTCTGAATCATTTATATGACATAGTAAATCAAGTGCAAGTGAATTTCATATCGGGCAGTCCTTCTAAAGCACCATACCCACTAGGAGATTTTGCCTGAGTCAGCCAACTCATTGGCCCTAAAATCGGCCAACTATACCCTTAGAATCGGCCGATTTAGCGCTGATTCAGATCAGACCTGTTCATTTCAATATACCATACTGACAGGTGATCATAAGAATCGGCGGATTCTCCTAGTTGCCCGTCACCCGTCACCGGTAAAATCGCCTAGTGGGAATGGGGCTTTAACAGCGCAATTCGAGTGGGAAATACACACATTCGCATCTTTTCGCTTACACTCATTCTATTTCCTTCACTTATTTTTCAGTCTTTAATTAAAGTGTCAATATAGTGCTCTTTATGTATCTCTTTTTCTCCTAGCAGTAAAACCAACCTGAACTCCATTGTGCCACGAATCCACCCTGGGTGTTGATTCCACTTGTTCCGTAATCGCTTTGGAATTTGATGGTCATGAACGGGCAGTAGCATGTGTAGGGTCCGAGAGTAGCAAGGTTTGAGTCCCCGGAGAACCTCCAGAGGACAGCGCTATGCTCCAGGGTCCGGCCCCCGCACCACACCTCCAGCACATCGCTGTCCTTCTCCGTCCGCAGGTTAGAGAACTGTTGGCAAAACAGGATGTAATATTCAAAACACGACTATACTTTTTTTTAGTTAGTCTGGTACTTACTAAGATGGCATGTAACAATTATCTTATTTATAGTTAGGTCGAAACCTTACCAAATCAGAATGTTATCGAAACATAATCTTTTGGTGAGGTTAGGATGAAACCAAAACAGAATGTTATGAGAACATTCTGTTTAGATTGAAGAATATAACCAGAATGTTATAATAATGTCGCAGTGCAATGTCACAGCAGTACGTTGCACCAATGTGATTGGGAGCCATCAAAATAACGTTACAAGAACCAAAACAGAACCAAACAAAACGCTGCTGCAACGTTAGAATAACGTCACATACTTGCCTGGGAAAGTTCTTTGAAATAGAAAATTCATAACCTGCAGGAAGAAGCCTTACATTTTTCTAAATACGTTTATTCATCCTGCTCAAATGCATGATCATCACAATTCGGTCATATGATAGAATAAGGCGATATGAGGTCAAGACTATCGTTGTCATAATTAAGATTGTGAGAAATGTTTGGTATGTACTAAATATGTATGTGTGTAAATTATCCATACATATGTTTAATATAAATCTTCATATGATTTATATCATCCTATACTTGGAACAGATTTTCACTATACTTGGTTCTAGCCTAGAACCTACACACTTTGGGATATACACGTACTGTTTGCATTATAATATGTGATATGATAGGATGCATCTATATTAGATATACAGAATATAGATAAAGATTTAAACGTACATAACATATTTTGTTTGTATATGTAAATACATAATTATGAATACATAATTATGTGATAAACTCGTGCACACAGATATATATTTATACACATTTATTTGTAAATTTGTCTTTGTATTATTCCAAATGATCAATTAAGTCAATGACTATGCAGAAGGAGTTCACTTACAGTGATGGAGACACTTCGGTCAGGGTACACTTCGATGGACCACCTTTTGTGGAGGTAATCCTGATAAGGGCCCAGGTTGAAGGTTCCACTCAGGGTGGTATACAACTCAGTACCATAAACTCCTGCAATGTTAATAAATATCATTGTAAAGAATGAATACAGTGTGACCATACATTTTTGGTTAGTCTTTTACTTGTTAAATTGTCATATAACAATATTATTACGTTATTTTAGGTAAGGTTGAGACTCATTAAAAATGGATGCTATATTAACATGCCATTTTATTGGTATTAAGACCTTACTCATACAGAATGTTACAATAATGTTATCTTATGTGAAAGAATGTAACAAGAATGGATTTTTCATTGTAAATATCATTTCATCCTATATATATATAAAATGATAATAGTCTATTAGGAATGTAACCATGGAGAATATACTTTGTACCGTCTAGAAGAGCAGACATTATCTGAAGACGCCAATAAAAATATTATCAAAAAAAAAAGAAAAAGAATGTCACCGTGCAACATCACAATGTTAGGTACTCAAGACACTTTTGGTTGCTATCAACTAGAACCAAACCAGAACTAAACAGAATGTTGCTGCAACGTTATAATACCGTCATATTCTTACTTAGGATTAGCTTCCATATAATGCACACATAGTATTAAGATACTATGTGTCTAAACATCTTAATTTACACCTTGAAGTTGATGTTATGTAATGAAGACGGTCATTGTTCTAAATAACTACCCATCATTATTCCGATATCATCACTTCTATGTATCCATCTATAGATGTTCATGTAAAACATCTGAAAACCATAGAAGCACTGACGATTATTATTAAATAAAATATCTAAAACAAAACATGTTCAATTATTAGTGCCTGAAGATTGCTTTTTCTATTTAGGAGTGTAATTTCAATTATTACGCCTATTGTTTATTTTTCAAATATGATGAAAACTAAATCTTTTCACGACTTTTGGATGACTTACCGCAGTCGCGTTCATCGGAGAAATCACAGCAGTCGTCTTTCCCGTTGCAGACGTCGCTCTCGGGGATGCAGCGGCCATTGACACATTTGAACATGCCTTAAAAGGAAATACAAGTGTGAATTGGCGTACAACTAGCTATTACGTGCAACTATGAATGTGTGTGTGTGCGTGTATTTGTATTATATATTTATATATCTCCATCTTTACTGACGCCTCCCCTACCCCCTTCCCATTTTTTTTAAAATTTAAATATCTGCCTCTGGAAGGAAAAGGTTCTTACGGTCAGGGCAAGCCTCGAGCACGCACACAAAAGGTAGTTTGGAGTAGCACGGCCTGACGTTCGTCCCAAAGACTGCGGGGAACAGGTAACTCCACTGGTTACCCTCCATCACCTGTAGGATGAGGTCAAACACATATCATATGAAGGTCATTGGTTAGTGTTCGGCTTTGAATATCCATTACATATAATGACCCCTTTGCAGTATTGGAAACGACAGGGAGGGTCATAGGAAATCATGAACTTACTACAAATAGCATCGGAACACCTAAAAGGAATGAGACAATTAAGAATGAGTCTGAGAATGAAAGGTTCCCCCCTAAAATAGAACCTGGAATCTCCTACCCCCTACCCCGCTTTTGCTATTTTTCACGTATACACCCTTCTCATGAAGCTGCGCAGTGCAGTTCTGCTAAGCCCCAGACCAAGGTGACGGGAGTCCCCTCACTAGATCACTGCCCTGCATCTAGGCTAACAGTGGGAATATTTAGAACTTTGTTTCTAAATCTCACCAATACACTAAAAAGGAAGTCAATTTACCATGTTTAGCATTCATGACTGTAAGCATGCAAAAGTATTTGTTCTTTGCTACAAGTAACCTAATATCAGGATAAAAGATGTAGTTTAGGTACATTAAGGAATTCTTTGAGACATTCTAGTCTTTTATTTGGAAGGAGGTGAACTCTAAAAACAAGTTAATTACAGGTACTTACTAGGAGGGGTTATTTGGCTCTCAGTCAGTACAACCTTAAAGCAACCCACAACCAATGTTTCCTCTTAGTGTGAAAAAATATTGCAAGTTCCAATAACTGTTCAAATACATTGTGGGGTTATAGTTGAAGCCTTTGGAAAAGTATAAAGTGTGAAATCTGGCTCAAACTTCATTTAAATAGCTAATGTTATTGTCTTCCTTCTATTATTGTGGGTCCACACAACTTCTCAGTTGTTTACAACAAAAAGTGATGACATCATTAAGATAGGATTCCCCCCACCAACCACTTTAATCCAGTTCACACTATGCACTCTTTGTATTTATTTCAAACAAGGATCTCTCCAAGTTTTCTAGTAGATTGGTACCTTAGGATTACTAATTAAATTGTCTACATTACAATAAGGTTGTGGAAGAAATTCCTCAAATAAGGTATGTTATTAGAATGAGATGCATCTCTAATATGCCAGTAGTTCTTCTAGTGTGAGTATGGCCATAGTTCAGGCTCCACCAGTGAAATGTACATGACACTGTGGTCAACCATGTACATTTCAATTGACCCAGTTCTGGTTCAGTGCACACTGCAATTAACTCAAGACCAGCTCATTGATGGCAGGGGAGTACTCATGAATCAATGCACTTGAATGGCCCTCTTCCTTGAGTGATGTATCATTAAAATGTTTGATTCTCTTTAATAGATTATTTCTGGAATATGCTGTATTTGTGGGGTAGAGAAGTCTTCTAAACTATAGGAGCTATGTAAACCATATTTACAAAATTCAACCCACTACCCCCTTCTCTTAAAATGAGTATCTCCTGCAAGTACTTTGTCAGTGACATCATCATTTCTTGGGTGTCACATTGGGTATTTCCCAGAAGTATTTTAGTCATTAAGCAAACCAAAACAAACCCAAAACTTTGAAAGCATTTTCCTCTATCAGAATGCATCTTATGGCACATGTAGTAATATGTAGGGCACTTTAGAATCATCAAGGGGTGTGTTAGAAATCTTTATACATTTTCATGAATTTGTGACAATTTATGTAGTTGGATTGGTTGTGGGTTGCTTTAAGTGCCCCTTCTCCCCCTCCCCTTCCACTTATATACTCAACTCACTGCTAGTAATTACAGACCCTTGACCACCTGAGTGGGAACCAATACTCAGTGTACTCTGCTCCAGGCCTAGTTGCCAGTGCTGCAGACTAAACTGGACAGCACTAGACTGGAGGGTTCATAAGTGGGATGTGTTATGTCCTTGTGCAGCGAATGTGTGACATCTATCTAGAGGTCAATGATATTCTTATAGCTTGACTTACCTGACAGAGTTTTTCTTCACTGGGTAGAACAAGCTGTCCATTATCGAAAAAGCCAACTTTCCCATTCAGAGAACCACCGGTCACTAGCTCTACAAAGGTTTGTTCCGGTTGAGTGTACGCTCCTAAAGATTCAACGGAAATAAAACAGGGTCGTTAGGGAAGTCGAAATGGCAGTAGGGGTGAAACAAAATGGGAAGTATAATGGATTAAATAAGGAGCCTGTTCCATATCAGACAATCCACCTTTCCTATGAACCTGCGCAGTCCACCAGTCTGCCAACGTTTGAGGCTTTCGTCACTAGATCACTTCACTTCATATAGCTTAACTATAGGGAATTCCCTAAAAAAATGTTTCAAATTTAATACACCAGGGGGCGCCACCTTAATGAAAAAGATTTAAGGTTAGACTACTGTGATGAGGGACCATTTCGCTGGTCTCACAAAAATGTAGAATAATTATTTTCTTACTTTCTATCTTAATATCTTTTGTATATCATCAAATATGTGTTGGAATAGGCTATCTTATGAAATAGATAATATAAATATAGGTTTTAGATTAGAAATTGAAATTGATAAGAAATGTGAAAATCATGTTTTATACGTAATTTTTTTTTACGTAAAATTTTGTATGTCTATAGATGATACTGATATGGAGGGAACTGTGTCTCAGATTTTTTATTTAGGACCTAGTTTTGATTTTATGAAATTTAGAAAATGAAGTTGTAAAAATTGACAAAAAATGACAAAAAGTTACCAGTTTTTTGTCATAAAAACAAAACTAGAGCATAAATTGATAATCTGAGACACGGTTCCCTCCATCTGATTGTTTTTGACAATAGGATCAAGTTTCAAAGTTGTGTACATAATATTAAATCAGAAATCTTTGTTCAAAAAATAAAAGTGAAAAAATACGATTTTAATTCATATTTCACCAAATCCATATCTTTCCTAAATTTGTCATATATGATAAGATAAAGAAAATTATCAGCTTTCATCTGGTGTATTACATGTTAAGATATCGCCAATAGCTACTGAGATATTGCGATTTTAGTAAATTGACCGTTCATCACCGTAGTCTAACCTTAAGACAGTGGTTACCAGACAGGATGACAGGTGGAGCTGGTGTCTCACACCAGGGGGCTCTGACAGGTGACACTCACAGCAGGAGTTGGGTGCATGTACTCAGAGACCTTGTATGACGACCCAAAACAAAATATCACAAATCTCCACGATTCCAAAAATTGGATTCGTGAAAAAGCACAAAATTTTAGATTCTTGACATTTTTTTCTTGCTTGAAACAGCCCGATTAAATTGCAATTTGTTTTTAATAGATATAACAAAACATTTCATACAAATATCTATGCTTTATACACGTTTTTATATGGACATTTTTATTCATGAATCCGTCATCTATCTTTTTTTACACGTTTACGCAATAATTTTTAGATGTGTGAGTGGAGCACTTTGAATTATAAAATTGATGCATGAGCTTTCTTTGGTCGTCACCCCTTGTATGTATATATACATACAAGGTCTCTGATGTACTAAGGGGGTGTTTCACACTGGTCTTAACTCTAAGATTTTATTTTTCAGTTCAGAAATGTTGATCTTTGCATGGTTGTGTTTCAGACTTAATATTTCATGTTCCTTTGTTAATTATATATAGTAAGTAGAGTTCAGATTATTGACTATTTGAAACATCTTATCTTAAATTTTGAGATATGAGAAATGCATTTACAATTGTCCTTGTGTAAAAGGCGCCCTCAGTAAAGGCGCGTTTCACACTAGGGTAATCATAAATACGTTTCTCATCCCTTAAATATCAAGAGATAAGAAATCAATAATCTTGACTTAATGTAATAATATATGACTAACAACAGTGACAAAAGATTTTGAGTCTGGAATACAATAATAAAGACGTCAAAATATCATACTCAGAAATACAATCTTAGAGTTACGACCAGCGTGAAAGACCCCCTCCCCCTCCACCAGTACAACCACATGATTGTTCTCAATTTTCTTTATTCATAAAAAGGTATAGGATGCATCATGAATATCCTACTTAATAATACGTACATCTATCTCAAAATCAAAAACGAACAAATAATTCTGAAGAATTATTGAACATCTTTCCTTACCTTGCCACCAAACATTATTTCCATTTTCTGCTCGAACTAAATCTCTTATGAAGCTGGCTTTGACGTGAGAATCCTTTCCGATGGCAATGTGTCCGTTGCCATAGCTAGTAAAAGAAGAGAAAAACAAACTCAGTTTGATAGAAAAGTTATCCCCAATGCCTAGATATAGAGCCCGTATTATCACATATGTGCACAGCCCATAAACCTTTCTTCTGACATTTCAAGTTTTTTTCGGAGATTATATACACCCTTGTCATGACCTAGTCTAATCTATATCTGAGAATTTTCAAACATATTTTCCTCGTGACATTTCTTCCGGGTGGTATATTTAAGCGCCCATAGTTTTATAATCAGATCCCTTTGATTATTTATAAAATAGGCCTATATATATATATATATATATATATATATATATATATATATATATATATAGTCACATGAACAAAATCGGCCCTTTATTAACCAGTGGACCTAAAGTGCCGAGTTTACACATCAAGGTAGCAACTGAATTAAATTCTGGTAATTTCAACCAGTTCTGGTAATTAATTCTGGTTTAGAACGAACAGAACAGGTTAAAAACGACCAGAAATGGTGTTCCCATTGAGCAATTTAACCAGATCTTCTGGTCATTTTCATTTTCGAAAGTGTCTATGATAAAAACGACCAGAAATGGTGTTCTAACTTGGCTACTCGAACAGAACCAAGCAGCTAGAACTGTTCAAAATAACCAAAATTTAGTTAAAGGCGCACTGAGTCGTCAGGGTGACGACTTTTTGGTGTCAAAAACGACCTTGAAGGGGCCTTCTGACGACCCTAGGGTCGTCAGTGAATGGTGCCAAAAACGACAGCCCTGGGTCGTCAAAAACATCATCAAGGTCGTCACATATCACATGTGACGACCCTAGGTAGTCAATGAAGAAATCAATTTCCATCTGCCTGGCAGGGATTGGAACCCGGGACCTTTTGCATGTGAAACAAGCACGCTACTCCCCTGAGCCATGGGGGATCTGTGGTTACATGTCCAATAGAATTAGATACACTTTCTAAAGCATATAATAATATAATATAATTATACTTATATCATACAATATTCACGGAAGTTTGCATGTGTGAAATCCAGGCATTTAATTCTCCTCATGTAATATTGATTTTGTGATGCTGATATAAGTGGTATATTAGTTTGTTTCTTTAATTATGATTATTATGACTTCATGTTATTACATGTTCTTCTAGCCACTGAACTAGGGTTTGGTAATATTGTTAATAGATATTAAGTTTTAGCTTAGAATAATATGATAGGAAATAAACGTAGAAAGGAATATTTTTCTCATTCAATGTTTTTCTCTAAAATCAATATTCATTCTGATTTTTGGGCATTTATTTGAAAATTGACTGAGAAATGCGGATTTTAAAAGAAATTTCACTGACATTCATAACAATCTATGGTTACCATGGTAACCCAAATCAAGCTTTCAAAAGTATCATCTAAACTCTGTGATAATCACATAATATTCGACTTTATGCTCAAACTCTCATCTAGATTATCAACATCTTGAAATGAAATCTTATATGTTAGTTTCCTTTGACAAAATCTCTTGGTGTCGTCAAGAAATGGTTAATCAGGTGCTAATTGCTGGGGTATAAATTAGGTCAATGTATTCAACATTCCTAAGACATGGTTATAATTAATTCTTTTGTTACGTTACATAACAAATTAAGTAGGACCCAAATTAAAATTCTCCCTCTAGAAGAATATTGATACATATCTTGAATAGACACTATTACACAAAGTTACACAAATGATAATAGTAGTCTCTAAACCTTAAGAAACAGTGAGAAAACATGTTTATAAGACATTTTTCTATGACGACCTTTTTGGCCCAAAGTTGTCACTCAGGAGTGACAACTCTAGGGTCGTCAATCAACCACAAAATATGAAATGACGACCTTGTGACAACCTTCCAGGGTCGTCATAGGGTTGTCACTTAACATTGCATCTGATCCTATAGACCTATGACGACCCAAAAGTAGTTGTTTCAACTTATATGACTACCCTACGACAACCTTTTTGTGGCTCTCTGACGACTTTGTGTTTTCAGTGCGGGAACCCTTTGGGAGACTAGACTAGAATTCTGGTCGTTTTGTTTATTTCTGGTTGTTTAGATCTAGTTTTGTTCGACCATACCTGGTCGACTATGGCAAGAAATTGTGGATATTCAACGAGAAAATTAACAAGATTTGACAAATCACTTTCCAAATATCTGACAATGTCAGATATTGGTCTCTGGTGCTCTCTTAATCGACCTGGGGGGGCAACCAAGAAAAAGATACGAAAAATCGCGTCCCACGAAAAGTGTAAATACCCACGATAGCTAAAATTCTATCGTGGGATTTCAGAAACCAAAAATTTTCGTGGCTTTCCCCCCCCCCCCATTTTTTTTCAAAATTATACAATCTCAAAGCGTCCCAATGTACTCCAAATACACATTGGAACGTATTTTAGTTGATTATATATATTATAAATGACTTTAGTATGATTTTTCACTGAATTTTAATGTCCACGAAATTTTCGTACATTTTTTCTGGGGGAGGAATTTCTATCGTGGCCACGAAAAATGAAAAAAACAACTCCACGAAATTTCGTATCTTTTTCTTGGTCGCCCCCCCAGAATATTAGTTACGTCACTCAGTGGGTTCCCACCTTTACTCTCTCAATGGGTATAACCCCTTTAAAGATGATGAGTAAACTAATATCAGAAGGATATTGAGAGAGCATCTCCAAAGACTAGAGGGGGGACTCATTTAGTGACTATATTAAATTTGGTAGGTTTCAACCAGTTCTAGTTGCTTAATTCTGGTCGTTTTAGACCAGGGGTGCCAATCAAAAAAAATCTACGATATTTCAACCCCACGATACATAAAAATAGCCACGTTCACGAAAATTGTGATCGTGGATTTTAATGACCTGTCACATTTCATCGATTTTTCTTTTCATTTCTTTTCATTTTTTCCTTATCCCAAATTGTTCAAACATGTATTGACATGTATCATACGTCATTTGACATACATTTTGTGTATCGTGTAGCTTTTTTGGTTGGTACCCTTGATCTCGTCGAATCGTTCAATGGGAACACCATTTCTAGTCGTTTTCAACCTGTTCTGGTTGTTTTCAACCTGTTTTGGTCATTTACAACCAGAATTAAGCAGCCTGAACATGTTGAAACAACATTAATTCAGTGTTTCTTTAGTTGCTCAAAGGGTACCTTACCCCTATAGATAATGTTTAATCAATTCCCTCTTTTTTCATTGAATTATGATCACACTGTGAGCACCTTTTCTGGTATTTACGACCAGACCTCAACGTTTTAAATCTGTTTATTTGTACAAATTAAGCTATGAATCGTCAAGTTTAAGAAAATTTGCCTAGTCACACAATTCTAAGATACATGTTTAAATATGGATAATATTGAGTTATTTGGCAAGACATAGTAAAAGAATCATGTTTTGGCCAATATATTACTGTATATATAATTATGGTGACTCCTTTTCTATTCTTTGCTTTATGGGAATATGTCAAAGCGTGGGACCCAAAGGACATTTCGTCGCTAAGCAGGACATGAGCCAAAAATATGTATCATTCTACCCCCATACACTCGGTCACCAGTGCTTTGTACAAAGCAAAAACGTGAGTTGGTCTCCATATAGCTTAAATATTGCCAAGTGGACCTTAAATTCCAAAATTTCATTATGATTGCCAAAAACATACACCATGGTCTACTCCCATCTTTGAGAGAAAAACCTCATTGGATGTTCAGATCCTGAATACATATCTTTAAAAAAAAAACAAAAAAAAACCAGTAAAATATCTCTGTAGTTAAAGTATATGTTCCTTCGTACCGACATGGCGCTCAGGGTGCTGGCGGGGATACAGCGTGTACTGCAGATGGTAGGCATTCACAAAGGAAGCCATATGCCAAGTAGGATAGGCCCCAGTTGACTGAGAGCCAAGTGGACAACGCCTTTATGTTGACATAGCTGTGTCACGCAGTAAGATAGCTATGTGCGAAGACGACTATGTAAAAGAAATCCCTTTCCTTACACGATTATTAGAGTATGCAAATGCTGATGTGTTCTCTTTGTAGTTCACACGCAAATTGATGTTTCAGAATTTAGATACACTCTTACAATGCTCTGTCATTGTATAATCATTTTGAGCAGAGCACAACTATGGACGAGTTTCACACTGGAGGAACTGGAAATGCATTTCTCACATCCCACAAAACTTAAGATAAGATGTTCTTAATAATCAACAATCTTAACTCTTATAACACATAGATAATAATAGGAACCTAAGATCATAAAGTGAGAAACTCAACCATGAAAAAGTCAAAATGTCTTAACTAAAAATACGATCTTAAAATTATGACCAGTGTGAAACTCCCCCTATGATCATCCACCTGTTTACTCAATATAAAGGTTTGAAATGTATATAATATTTTATGTACGAAGCCAGCCTTACACATCAAGTAGGTAGATTTCAATTTTCTCATTTTTGTTAATATAACAATTATTCCTGACAAATAGGTTTACAATTGCAATGATTAACACTTACATACTAATTCGATATTTCCTACAATTTCCTAGGTATCTGGAGCATGGCATGGCTAAACACGTTTTCCTCTGAAACCCACTTATATACGGGTTTGAGCTATAAGAGTCACATCACATGTATTAGTCAGGTCACCTGATCGCTGCCTTTCCCTATTAACCCGGATTTGGTTGGGAGAACACCTTTTAAGCATTCAACTTGGAATGAAGTCCAGAATGGTTGATTCCTTTAGAGTGAAAATGTAATGCTTTCATTTGAGGATCATAGTTGCTCTATATACTAAGATATACTGTTTCTTTTTCATTTTCCTCTTTTAATTTCCTATGATTTTGCTTAAATTAGAGATCGCTATATTTAGCGAACAATATATAACATTAATTGTCAGATGACTTTATTATCTGGTCGCATCATGGTGAAATATTCAATTACGATTGAAAAGTAATGATTTTAAAAGAAAAGTCGATTATGAGGAATTGTTCTGTAGAAAATGAAAACCAAGATTACCTGTTATGTGAATACCTTGGTGAATTTATGGAAAAAGCACATAATACCACATGCAAAGTAATTTTACTTCTCAAAACAGGTATTCGTCATTCATGGACTTATGTTCATGGGGACCCCATAATATTATTTTCTTGCTTAGAAAAATAACTCACAGCCTTCTGCATAATACTTTATTGATCTTCTGTGTCCTGAATTGTTTGTATGCATTCTTATTTTCGGATTTTTCCAATTTTTGAAGATATTGATTTCAAGATTTCAAAAAGTAAAATGCATATTGCCCAGTGAAATCTTTATAAAAAAAACATCCAATTCTTTTGCCTAAATCTCAATGCATCATCTAATTGTCATATCTTTTTAATGAAAAGAAGTGTTATTTCAATGTCATATGGAATACTTAATTTCCAAAGGATAATCACAGGATGAAATCAGTTTCACTGAAAAGTCTCCTTGGTTACCCATGATTTGTTTGTTTTTTTGGAACCTTCAGAGGTATATCTTGCATTCTGGAAGATTTTGAGAAAGTCTACTTTAAAGATATGTAATGGTGTGATTGTCCTTAAATGACCAGAATAGTTATTAAAGTTGAATCAGTCAATGCTAAGCCCCCTCCAGTCTACACCTTAATTATGTAGAGGTGCTTTGCATGGTCTGTTGCTGAGGATAAACTGATAATTAATTAGTCAAGCAGTCTTGCTATCCTCGTCGCTCTCTCTATCTCTCTCTATGTGTAGATGTTTTGCAGCTGAAGTCACAACTGTCCAAAATTGAATGGTCGCCACATCGTTTGCAGACGTGGTTACATGATCACATTTTGGTGATCACAACATTGTGGTCATGACCATTTGGATGAGAAATAAATCAAAAGTTTATTAATTCTGACAATGGTTGTTAACTACAATGCAGCGAAATTGTTTAAAGTTTAAAATGGGAGATGTGACGTCATTTGCCTAGAATCTAGTGGTGATTCTGAAAATGTTGTAACACAGATTTGTTACTTTTACCTAAAGTACCTTCAATCAACAAGTTTAAGCATGCCAATGACCTATCGCATTATAAAATAGTGAAACAATTGAATGTCTCCGAACAAATATGCTGCTGTTGCAATGGGTCACCCTTTGAATTTGAATTCTATAAAGAGTTGAAAAAATAATATTTGGATCTCAAAGTGTAGAGATTTGCAGCCCAGAAAAATCATTAGATGTGGGTAAAGTTGATGTTGTATTTTCACATAATAGTGTGTGATTTGACAAAACCATCATTCGCTGTCATATGTGCCATTATGCGACGGGCCACTGTCGTCATCTCCGTATGTTCTACATCTAAACAAGCCTGCATGGATCCGGACTAGGGGAATTATACATAATTAGGCTATAGTAACCAGACTGTGTCCGACCATGTAGTACTGACATGAAGTAGTGCCAAAACCTGTCTTTCTCACCATCTCGCAATCCCTTCTTGCCTGTGACCCATCGCATGACAGCGAACAATGGTTTTGTCGAATCGGGCATTGTGGTGCATAAATCCAGCATCAAAATTTACCCACTAATAATGATTTCTTTGGGCTGAAAGTTCATGACTTTTAGTTCAAAATGTCAGATGTTTTTGTATAATTAAAATTGGCCATTAAAACGGCTTCAATTCAACAGCAGGGTCCATCACAACAGGGACGTCCTTGTTGTGAGACATTTAAGTGTTTCACAATTCCATTATGTGAAAGGCCACATGCCCAGTGTTGTGCATACTGTGTATGCGATTTTCCTCGAGGAACTCACAGGGTTCTATGGGTGGTAATATCAAATCGTGTCTCATTCCTGACGCATTTAGCGATCTCATTAGTTACTGGGAGAAATTAATCTCAGGCCTGTTAAACTAAAATTCACACTAAGAGACAAGGTCGGTATTTCACACTGGTCTTGAACTCTTAGATCTGATTTTCATATAGGAGGCCTGTTTCAATCGAACGATATTATGCGAACGACCATGAACGATTCACAATTCTTTTGTGTTAGTAAAATCATTGAGTGGAAACACAAAATTGTTGATATAGACTTTTGTAAATGACTGCAAATGACATTTGTGAACAACTAAATTGAACGATTCACCAACGACCAAATATCTAACCTGTTCAATATTTCTGGATGACAAATTAAATACATAGTTCCTGATGTTTTTTACCTCAATTCGGTGGTAAAAGTCGTTCACAATGCCCAAGAATCGTCCAAATATCTTTATTTCAGTCGTTCTTTGGAAACAAGAAATCCTTTCTATCTGAATGACCAACATGACCAACGATTTCAATTATTTACAGTCGTTTTTAGTCGGCAGTGTTTCTAAACTAAAATCGTTCAGTGGAAACCCGCCTTTAGATGATTCAGACAGACGATCCTTTGTTCATTATGTGAGTTATAATTATAGTAACTGCTTTAAAAAGCAATGGCTGTGAAAGTTATCTTAGAGTTTAATATGTGAGCAACGCATTTGTGATATTATTGTTCTGGAACTCGCACAAGGTCCCCTGAGACGGAATGATACTGTCACAGCAAAGAATTTCCCCTAGTTCTCATGGAAAATGCAATTAGGGTTGAATTTTGTGTTCCCTGCGCATCCTCGTCACATTCAGTGAACACGTCTTTACCATGTTACTGCCGCCCGATATCCGAGCAAGTCACGACCATGTCAATTCTCTTGGTATGAACCTGGAAAGGTTACAGTTATCCCACCTTCATGATTACATAAAGTGGGATAGCGCATGTGACGACTTTAGATTGACAGAATGGGGGACGCTCTCAATGGCTTGATGCCGATGTGAGGAAGTCTTGAGTCAGGGGTTTAGAATGTTCCCAAACACAGGCTCCTCACATGAAATAAAGTTTGGTCTAATAGAGAAGGGGAGAAGTCCTAGCCAGAACTAAGAATGGTAAACCTAGGGGTAACCGGTTATATTAAACAACGTGTCGGGGAGACAAATTGTAGTAAGGGTAAAGCTTAACTCGCTGTGTAAATTTGCAGTGATTAGTAGGTACGTCCTTTATTGATATTAAACCAGTGGCACAAATGAATAAGTAATTTCCAGAGAATCTTTCGTACAAACCTTTCAATAATTCTAAACTAAACAGTCCTAAAATGTCCTAAATGTTCCTTTGCCTAATTGGGTCCTGTGATATGAATGATTCTAATTTCTAACACAATGCCTGTAGAGGGGTTTCCAAGTCCTAGAATTAAGTCCAAAATGAGCTCCTAGAATGTTTCCAAGTCCAAGTCACACACAGCAAATACGATATAATTTGGTTGGTTCTATAAGCCTAGGTCTGCTGCTCAGCTACCGAGAGGTCCGCCGCTCAATGCCACGCGCCAACGACTGGCGGCTTGGGCGCGGCCGACGCATATATGAGTGGGCCGATTGAGGGAGGAGCGCCGGCGGATATGCGGGTCCGGTGACTATCCGTTGAGTCCGATGTGACTCATCAGTCACTCCGGTGCGCGTGGGGTGAGCTCCAAGCACCCAGCGACCTGAGCGGGGGGCAGGCGCCATGACCATAAAACGCACTTAATGGGATTGCCTTAAGGGCGGTCTGACGGTTTCCTTTGTGTGACTGCTTCTGACAACGAATACATAGAGAGAATATCGATATACATAAAATACAATGTTGTGTTTCGCAACACTCGCCGGGGTTTTCTTTGACAAGTGACAGCATCACTTGGCATAGAATTTCTTACAACTTCTTCTTACAATTTCTGTTTCCGTGTCTTTTCCTTTGCTAGTTCTAAACTTCAGTTTCATGTGCATTACTTTTTTCAAAAGAGTTACATTGTACGTGTGTGTGTAATTTTTGCCCGGGGAAATCCACCTATTGATCCCCTTAAAGACAAGTTACAATATAAAGCTGGGCATTCTACAGTGAAGAAAAACGAGACAGAGTATAACGTCTCTTAGCGACTTGATCTACAAAATCAGATAAGGTATAGTCAGATCCTTGATGTTCTTTACAGTCTCTGAGGGCCAGTTCCAGCACCTCATCGCGTCGTGTCCGTTCCTCATTAGATTGTTCTTTCAGCATCTTGAGCACCCGACCCTCGATAGGAGGATCCTTTGCTTTAGAGGGCGCTATGTTGTCTCGTAGGGAACAGCTCCTTATCTTCCAAGGGGAGCGTAGACTGTCACTCATCCGCAACCACACAGACTCTATGGCCGTACGCTCAAATCCATAGGACTGGGCCTGGACGTAGAATAGCCAAGCCGGTGGGATGGTCCTGTGTCTCCTACGGATAACCGCCGGCAGGACAACGGGACGACGGGAGAACCTGACCTTGGGTCTCGGTGCAGGCCTCCCTCGTGCAAGTTGGTGCCGTAAAGGTGTTGCCCAGCAGCCAGGGTTCCCACGCGGCCGGACTCGAGGAGCATCTTCGAGAGACAACGAGTCCATTGTGGTGCAGAGAGGGCAGTCCAGGGACATGTTGACTGTAGTCAGACCTGATGTGTACTGATCGATGAGTTCGAAGATATTAGATTATATACATTAGGATACAAGCCCAGGGGCAAGGTGAAGGTCACCCAATGAATAGATAGTCAGGAGATAGTTTGGGCACTGTCGCTCCTAATCAGGCGTAAGCGCCCGTGGGTGTGCCTGAGCCCTATGTAATAAGAATTGTTGTATTGTTGTAAAGAATGCAGAGCACGGCAAGCACTTAAATATGCCGATAGTATGGCATATGTCCATGTGGCGCATCAACCTGGCGCCGTACCTGTAGCGGCGATGACACACCGTACAGGCAAACCTGTGGTTCATCCTCCAGGTTTCCGCCGGCGACAGCGTATCCTCCGGGGGATCCACATGTAGGAAGCCCGGCGGCGGTGGAGTTGCCGACGGCCGCAGTCCCAGAGCGCCCCTTCCTCGTCCTGCACGAGACATGGTTGTCGTTGGGGGCATGGGCCGCGGTGGCCGGAAGGATGTCCAGGTTGCCGTCCGAGCGATCATCGCGCCCCGGCCGTACGTTGGTAGAATGTTCTGCGGCGGGGTCTGTGTGAGGGGGGTGGGCTCCCTCCTCTGTTGATTTGTTGTTGACGTTGCCCACTGGTTCTGTCCCGCTGAATTAACATTTTGGAAAACGGGCCTGGTAAATGCGGGCAGAACATGATTTGTTGGCATCATACTGTAGGCATTGCCTGCGCTTGGGCAGGGTACGGTTGGGCAGGGGGTGCCGTGGTCAGTCCCTGCCCCTCCGTTGGTGGAATAGTCTGCCCCACAGGGCGGAGTGGGGCGCCAAGTAGGGCATCGATCTTCAGCAGTTGCAGAATTCGAAGAAGGTGTTGCCGAATTAAGAGATGAATGTTCATTCAGCAGTAGAGACATCATGGTAGCTCTACGACGAAGTGTGGCATTCAACCACAGTCTGATCGGGATCAGGAGGTAAAGGCAAATGGGAAATGTTATCTTGGGATGAATGTATGATGGGATGAGGTTGTGTATTAGAAGTGTTGTAGCCACTATCTATATTAGTACCTTGATTGTCGATTGGTAGTAACTCCAGCCTACCATGTGAAGTGGGCTGAGTCGGTCTGATGAATGACCACCCCAAGTCAGAGGGTGGGTTCATATACTTTCGAATGGGCACTGGGAAGTTATGGGCCATGCGAACGACCCTGACCTTGATTCTTTCAGTAGTGGAGGTCATTTCCCTAGCCAAAGCTAAAGGTATGACGACCTTTGCTGGCAATCGAATCTTAATCATTTCTGTGCCACCCGGTGTAATAACCAAGATCTGTATACCCCAGTTAATTTTTAGTATGGCTTTTGTTAGTTTAGTTTTCAGTTCACAAGATGAAATGATCGGTCCCGTATGTGTGAATGTACAATCTCCAGTAAAATCAATTCTTGTCAGGAAAACAGAGTAGTGGTCATTTGGCATAACTATTTGTAGGTACAATCCATCCTTAAGTTCCTCTCTGTAAATTTTGCAAATCTGAATAATGATCAAAGTGGCAAAAGTAATAACCATTATAGCTAACATTAGCACCAAAATCAAACCAGAGATAGAAATGTTGTTATCTGATTCAAGAACTAGTGGATTGGGGATTTCCGCTGCTGAGGCAGGTTGCGGATTGGGTAATGCCAGAGCAATCAATGCTGATTTGTATTTACGCCAGATGACGCATAGGATGAACAGAAATGCAAGCGTAGCCAAAAATGAAATACACACTGTCCAAGTTTGTTTTCCCCACTGAGCCACGTCACTAAGCCACTGGCTCGTGACCGGACTCTTGGGTTTGAAAGCGTCTTCTTGAATCTTTCCTGCCAAAGATTTTAGGTCAATCAAAGGCTGATTATTTGCCGAATTTTGTAAAATTTGATTTCTTTTCGTGTCTGGAATTGGATTTGGAACTCGCCATGGTTCCATACCTATTGCTGCCTTAAGTTTACTTGAAAGATTAAACGCCATTAAGAAAGCATCATTAACAGGAAATCTAACAGTTATGTCTGTTGTTGTCCGTGCACATCCCTTTAGTTGATATGGGAGCCAAAGGTCTGATGATTGAAGCGAGCACTGACAACCTAATTTTACCACTGCAAAGTGATGTATGTAAAGTGTTTCCGGCTTTCTATTTTTACATATTATATCTGCCTTCTTGCTGTTACTAACAAGCAAGAGATCCGTCTCATCAAGGTAAACTGCAAATTCTTGAAAGACTGGGTTTGCTACATAAGTAGAAACACAAAGTTTTCCTATGTCTTCCCTATCATTTCTAATCAGTGCAGCTATGCATGTCGCACTCGTTATTGGTTTCCTAAAAGGGATATGTGGACAGATGAGAATTTCGTCACCTGTGCAATCGTGATATGAGTAAGATTCCAAAGGGATATAGTATCTATTGTCTAGAGAAAGTGCAATTTCCGATGGTAAGTTATTCATAATCGTCGCGTCTGTGAAAGACGAATTGTGCATATGCACTGGAACATGAAAATTTTTGGTTCTGTACACTTGAAATTTATGAACATCACTTGTGACAGGAACCTTGACATAAACAATCAGTTGGTTATCCGCAATCATAAAATGCGGTTTACTATTATCATAATAGAAACTTGGAGATTGGAAAGCGATTTTGAATCTTGGAAAGTCTTTTCTTAGTGTATCAGCTAGTTCAGCCAAAGAATTTTTTATATCTTGAGGGGGTATTATTGCTTGTGTAAGTTGACCGCGCAGAAGGTTTTGAATGCCATCCGCGAAGTCAGACGTTTTCCGCAACATGTTTTGCATGTATGCCATAAGGGAAAGATGATTTGTGAGAATGGTTGTCGTTAAAATTTGCAATAATTTTTGTCTTTCCATATCATTAGCCATGTCGTTCAGAGCAGAACGCAAATTAAATGCGTTCTGTTGTATGCGTTTTATATCTGTCTGTAATTTGGTAAGAGATGAATCCACATGATCAAAATTAACTGCAGTTATGTTAGCTAATTTAGCAAGATTTTCAGCATTGAGATTAACTCCTTGCTGTGCCGTTAAGACAAGCAATTTATTTGCATCTACGTCCGAGGCTTTCGCGGTCCCAAATAAGTGATATGAGATCTCACCCACGAAATCAAGAAGACCTCGTCTTTGCCTTGCCGGATCTAAGACATAGGCACTACCTGGGATTGACTCGAGTATTTCTTTGATTTGTGATTTTTGGAGTTTGTAAAGCTCGGCAATGATGCCATGCAATACATCAATTATTTCTTTAGTATGAGCACAGATGTCATGATGTGCCCTTTGTGCATGTCTCGTGGTGAAATGACGCGTGCTGTCACAAAAAGCCATCGGGTTGTTTAGGGAGAGTGACTCATTCAGCCACGGGATGTGAACCCTAAACCCGCTATAAACATGGTCTGAGTCAGCGGTGCTTATCAGCCTACCTGGCAGGAACACCACACCGTATTGTTCTCTCATAATAGGCTTTGCGTGTAGCACACCCTGTCCATGTGAAGCCGCTTGGCCAGCGACACACAGAACAAGGAGGGGCACCAAGCCAGGTGGCCAACCAGAAGCGTAGGGAAAATTTACAGACATGTTTATGTCTTCTGTGTTGTGTTTACTATTTTATGACGAGAAGATGGGGAAGCAGTCCCAATAGATGGAAACGTAAAAAAGAGAAATAAAAATTTGTCTGTTGGGGAATATCTGGGTTTTGTATGTACCTAATGTATATCGGTTTGCATTTGTGTACTGTGTGGCAGAGAGTGAAGATGGCTAGTGAAGGTATAACTTGTACAACTATACGAATTGGAGGAGTTACCCACGTGCTAGTGGTAAATGGCGACTTTGCCGATGGAAGTGTGATACTTCATAATGTTACGTCTCAAGCTGGACCGTTACCTCTATCGGGAATACCTATCTGTACTCACAGTTTTGGTTTTCGTGTGATAACTGACGGTAATAGTAATGGGGAAGATGGAAGAATCACAAATGATGATGATTCTGATGATAGTGACAGACCAGATGATGAGAGTGGGGATGGTCGTGGTGGCCGGGGGGCGGTGGGGGGTGGCTCAGGGGTGGATGGCCAATTTGACCAGGGGGCCGTCAACACGGAGGGCCGGTCCGCATCAAGCCGGCCTGCGTCTCCAGGTGTGTCGGGGCGTTCCCCGGCCGATGTCCGTGGGGCCAGGTCTGCTGGGCCCAGCGGGGAGGCCGTTACCACCGTCCTGTGTAAAGATTACTGTTCCTATAACAAGCAGGGAATGCTCGTATTATCCCCGATAAGTCTTGCGACCAGCCAGCCGCTGTCCACCAGCAACTCCACTGGTCATAATGATGAAGAGATTCCCACACTCGCTTTACCTGAAGATGGTCAGGAAACACACCATTACGCAGAAGACTGTCAGGAATCACCAAGTCTGGCTGTCAGCATGGAGCACAGAGACGTCCCCGGTCCTTCCGGAGCCACCAACAACTTTACCGGTGGCGATTTTAGAGATCCATCCAGCGTCGATTGTCAGGGACCCAACACACCCTTAATGGATGAGCTAGGTGATGAAACTGCAACTCCACAGCACGTAGTCGAGACGATGGACATTGCGGTGTCAAGGTACGCTGACCCTTTGTTGGGCAGCCATCCTCAACATCCCATACTGTTCAAGGCGTTAACTGATCCGTCATCACCCGATCCAGCGTCACTGAGTCTCGCCACCAACCATGATGACGTATGGCGTAACCTATGTAGTGAGATGGACATAAGTCCTCCTCCCGAGTAGAAGGAAGTCCAGGACAACTCACTCAGTCAACATTGTAAGTATCTCCTGCCAAGAGGTGTCAGCAAATGTAAGGGATTCACAATATGGTAGTAGGGTTGTAATTGTTTAGGTGAGACTGTCGGAAGGCATCAACAGTTTTTTATGTTAAAGTAGTCGGAAGACATCAACTACTAATTGTGTAGGGCTATCGGAAGGCATCAATAGTCCTTTATGCTACAATAGTTGGAAAGCATCAACTATGAATTGTTCCGGTTTTTGTATTGTAAGTATAAGTCCTCAGGGTCAATTGATGGGTGGAAGTCAGATGCCGGAACCCAACTCTTCCTTTTGACACCAACCCATTTGGTGAGGTATCTCACCTCTCCAGATGGTAAAGTCCTTTTTCCTGAGATGAGCCTAATGCTGTAGTAATCTCCAGTCTCGGCATCAGGTGTAGTTGTAGAAGAAGATGTGGGCACGTCGGCAGCAGGCTGCAATCTGCCACCGTCGGTTGGTCCACACCTCTTCTTATGTGTAATGTTAATGTCCGGTGTAGCATCTTGGGATCCGACTTTCCCGCATGAATAATTAGAGGAATGCACAGGATCCGACTTCCCGTGGCTTAAGTCACTGGTTGGGTCGGATTTACCAACCTGTACCGCTTGCACCTTAGCGGCTCCCTGATCCGTAGTGGCACGGTCAGCAGGGAAATTTGCCACCTCTTTGGTGGGCTTTACCACTGGTATATGTGCCTCAGAAGAGGGCTTTGATGAGTTAGGCGATGGTGCGGGTCCCTCTGGGGTGACCCTAGGAATATCAAACTGTACCATTTTGCTTTTGTTAATCCGTCGTGACGCATTCCCCGTGTGACTACGTCCACGAGGACCCTGAACCAAAGCGTCGACTCTTTGGTCAGGTTGAGTATGTGAGGGTAATGCTTCCTCTAGACCTGCAGGCGCCTTTACTTCAGTGGTAGTTTTAATCATAGCTTCGTTAGGGACAGAGTTTTCATGTTCATGGTCAGCATCAGATTGATTTAGATCCTGTATAGGAGCATTGACCGGACTCCAAGAATCATAAGCTCTTTTAAGTTTAGAAACATTAACTAAATGAGGAATTTCTTTTTGGTTATGTATAGAGAGTAATCTTGCTAAATGATCACCTTTTGTTTCAATCACTCTAAATGGACCTTTATATTTAGCAGAAAATTTGGATCGTCGGTTATCGGCACATGTAGGATCATAAATATGCACCAAGTCTCCTACCTGTAGGTCCAATGGTTTAGCCTTTTTGTCCAATCGTTCACGCATGTCTTTATTATATCGTTCGGTGACATGCTTTGCCGATTTGGTAAACATGTTAACTAATTTCATTGCTAAAGCATATTTTTCATTGTCTGTTTCAGGTGTTGCAACATCGATGGGTATATCAGAAAGTCCCATAGAAACAGGTTCACGGCCAAAAAGTAATTGATAGGGAGAAAAACCTGTACGTGCCGAATTAGTTGAACGCACTGCCCACAAGGCAATTGGCAACAGCTGTGGCCAGTCCTTATGGTCCTGAGTGACATAACATGCGATCACATCTTCCAGGGTACGATGCAACCTTTCCACCCTGGCATTGCCCGTAGGCATTCTACCAGAAGTGAAAGTATGATGACAGTTTAATCTCTGAGTGACAGCCTTTAGGAATTTTGATAAGAACGATTGTCCTCTATCCGAATGTATTCTGGAAACCCTTCCATACCTGGCAACTATACCAGTTAGGAAGGCAAATGCAGCTGTTGACCCGGTAGAGTCTTTAGTTGCAAATGCTTCTGGCCATCCTGTAGCCAGGTCGATGAACGTCATAATATAGCGCGAGCCATCCTTAGCAGGTGTCAAAGGTCCTATAAAGTCGCAAGAAACTATTTCCCAAGGACGGGTAGGCTCATCCCACGACTTTGCTAATGCTTTAGGATGGGGCACACGTTTCCGTAGTGCACAACTATCACAAGATCTCACATAGTTAACAATGTCACGATGCATGTTTTTCCAGTAATATCTGTCCGTCACCTTAGCAGCTAGAGCGTTTTGTCCGATATGACCTCCTGAGAGAATGTCGTCATGTAAGCGTGATAACACATGATACACTAATGTAACTGGTATTAGAATTTGTGGTTTTGGGCAATAAATATCATTAGATGTCTTCTTTGACTTAATGTTTTTAAAATGACAAATAATTCCTGGTTTCATAATGTCAAGAAAATTAGCTTGAGCGACCACAGACCGAGCTTGGTCTGGGTCTTCTGGTACAATTTGGTTTTTCAGGTATTGGTACAAAGTAACACACTCAGCGTCTTTCTTTTGATGCTTGCGGATACTTTCCAATGAGAGTGGGTCATTGGTATCGTCCTCAAGTGCCAGTGGCATTAGTTCGCCACCTACAGAAGGGAGAAACTCCTCTGCATTTGGTTCACCTGTTTGTGTGCGTGATAAGTAATCCGCTAGAAAGTGTGTCTTACCTGCTTCGTAAATAATGTCAACGTCAAAAGCTGATAGATAAAGACCCCATCTCCTGATTCTCGGAGTCGGGCTCTTATTAGCGTTTTTCAAAAGTGTCAAAAGTGGTTTATGGTCTGTCACAATAATTGTTTTGTAACCTTGTACTATGTCTTCAAAACTATGTAGTGCTTGTATCACTGCTAAAGCTTCTTTCTCAGAGACAGTATAATTACGTTCGCGATCGTTCAACACTGAACCCCAGAATGATATAGGGCGATAGAGTTCATCAATTTTGTGGCACAAAGCTGCACCACCAGCTACATCAGAAGAGTCTGTCAACAAGTAAAAGTCTAGGCCAAAATTTGGATGAATCAAAATTTGATCTGTTGTAAAAGATCTTTTCAATGTCAAAAATGCATCGTCAGCTTCTTTAGTCCAGTGGAATGTCCTTCCTTTTTTAGTCAACTCGTACAACGGTTTTGCAATGTCAGAGAACTTACTGATAAAAGCCCTGTAATAGTTACAGAGTCCAAGAAAGGCTTGAGTTGTTTTTACATTATGTGGTTTTCCAAAATGGTGAATTTTAGTAATAATATGAGGTTGCGTTTTAAGTCCTTCTGCATTAATTGTATGGCCCAGGAAATCGATCTCATCCCTGCACCAATCGCATTTTTCAGGTTTAAGTTTCAAGTTTGCTTTGATAAGAGCTTGCAGCACTAGTTGCAAGCTAGCCAAATGTTCTTCAAATGTAGAATCGTAGACTATAATGTCATCAAGGTATGCCAAACAAACTCTCGGCACAAGCCCTCTAAGAGCAAGTGCTAAGATTCGGGTGAACTGCCAAGGCGCTCCGACGAGGCCAAAGGGTATTCTCACATAATGAAATAGACCCATTGGTGACTCAAAAGCGGTGTAATGTCTTGATTTTTCATCAATACTGCATTGGTGGTAACCACTTAAGAGATCCAATGCAGACCAAATTGTTGGTTTTTTATATGCCATATATAGAAACAAAGAACGAGCTGTAGGCATTGGGAATTTATCCTTATAAGTTATCGCATTCAGTAGCCTAAAGTCAGTGCATAAACGCGGTTTTCCACTCTTCTTTTGAACAACTACTAGTGGACTTCTCCATGCAGATGAAGAAGGTTCTATAATACCAAGGTCTAAAAGTTGTTTGATTTGTTCATCTATTATGTCCATTTTTTGTGGTGAATACCTGTAAGGTCTAGAAGCTACTGGACCTTTGGTTTCGCCTACTTTAATACTCATTGGAGCAATGTCACACTTTCCCATTTCTTCCATAGAAAAAGCCAAAGCTGCTCTATTCTTCAATAACAGTTCACGAAGTTGTTCTTTTTGAACCTCAGTCAAGGAAGATTTTGATAGATCGATTGAATCAATTAGCTCTCTATCCTTGACTTGAGTGTCATAATTTTGATTAGCAGAACGTGTTGTTTCCGGGCAAATTTTGTTTTCAAGTAATGTCAATATTGGTTGAGGAGTATCGGTTTGTTTGAAAACTGCAGACACTTCAGAATTTTGAATAGGGGGTATATAATATTCATCAGTAGCAAATGCTAACACAGTTGATTTAGAAAGTTTAACAGGAGAATCTGTAGGGTTCATGACTTTCAGCCATGCCAAACCTTTTCCAGCGAATGTGCAGCATTCCGCCAAGACTGGTGCTGTCACAGCCGGTTCCAGGATCCATGGCTGGCCGTCCGTCACGTCCTTTACATTCACGGGGATTATAACCTCACTCATAGGCATAATTTCCTCTAATCCCATGGGTGTAACAGTGTTATTCCGAAAGAATGTTATTGTATTATCCTGGAAGTTAACCCTTTCCAGACTGCCAATGCAAATTTGGTACATATATGTACCATGAATGGTTTTCTTCACCCTACAGTCAATATTTAATGAATTCTCTTAATCTTTTTGGTCTAATTTGAAGAACGAGTGGTACATACAGCCCTAAAACAGTATTTTTCTCCGAATGAAATTATTAATATATTTTATTAACCCTTAAACGCATGTACTTTAGGTTTTTTAGCATTATCTAGATGTAAATCCATATTTGGGTAGCATAATAATGTCAATTACATTGCATTATTATGAGATAATTTCACAAATTTTGAAATAATACATAAGTGTCATACTGGAAAAGCATATTCTGTTGATACTTCAAGGATATGGTAGCATGTACTATTGAATATTTTAATTTCAATGGACTAATTATGACATGAAAGGCACCACTATAAATATACACATGGGGTAAATTGGTCAAAACCTCACTGAAAGTGCAAAAATGACATGACGCTATGCATAGTCATCATTCTAATCCAAATTTTACCAAAATATTCAATTACAAACCATTCAAAATGAATTGGTGTGTTGCTAAATTATGTTCCTCTTCACAAAAGTTCCTTTGATATGAAAAAATCATACTTTTTTCAAATTTTGGGGGGTTTTGTTGCCTATAATTGAAAAAATGCAGAATAATCATGATATTTTTGCCCATTTTCACGTCGGACCTACATTCTTTCACTGATCAATATTTTCATATTTCCTCTACTTATGAACGAAATGTATGCATCATTTTCTTTCATTTCTCATAAACTTTATTTTCTCAATTCAAAATTTTGTTACAAAATCAATATTTAACCCTTTTTTCTTCAATAATCTGAAAAATAGCCTAAAATTTGTCATTTTTCCTGAAAATTTGGAGGTCACATGACCTTGGTCACATGACACACATATTAGAATTTTTAAAATCAAGTCATACATTCATAATGTATAGGTAATAAGCTTTTTAATGATGTACAATATGTCCAACATCTACATGGAATACCAGCTATAATAAGCATTTCCTTTTCATATGTCAATATCAAAAGTGAAAAAAACGGCTTCTCCTCAGTCTGGAAAGGGTTAATATGAGCTTGAGTTGCCGCTAGAAAGTCGCGGCCAATAACTATATCATAGATAAGGTCTGAGAGAACTTGAAAGTTAAAATCAACTTCAACGTTAGCGAGTGTGAATCTAATTCGTACGTCTGCAATAACTTTAATTTCAGAAGAGTCTCCCAATGTTATAGAACTTGAGGTTGGGAATGATGTATGTAATATATTTTCTTTAGGAATTCGTTCGAAAACATCCTGTCTTATAAAACAGTGACTAGCTCCACTATCGATAATTGAATTAATTTGGACATTATTGAATAAGAGATCAATTGCTATTGGATCAACTTTCGAGTGGGACTCCTGAAGATTTGCTTTTATCGTGCACAGTGAAACGCGAATCCCACCATGCAGGCTATCTAGTTTTTTGGAGGATATTGGTTTCTATTTGGAAAATATTTTTGTTGAGCTTGACCAAAAGATGGTGGTCTATTAGTACGCAAAATATCCTGTAAGAATCTGCACGAATTTGTATCGTGGCCAAACCGTTGGTGGGCTACACACCACGGTGTTCCGTCCTCGGCTCTGGTCTGTCGTGAGTGGGTCCAGGCGTTCGGCCCCGGAAAGCGCGTTTCCCGGCCAGGTGTTGTACGCACTGCCTGACCACGACCAGAGCCGGAGCGGTTGTTATAAGTAGGGCTGTTGTTGAAAGGCCTACCGTTTCCTCTCGGAGGCGTCCATTGTTGGCGTGAATTCTGAGTTGCAATCGCAGCCAGAATTGTATCGGTCATTTTTCGAAGTTCACGAACGTTGTCAGGAGTGCTGTCCCCTCCGGCCGCTGCCGGGGGTTTCAACATGCTTTCAGGCTCAGATGGTTGCAGAGCGGCCAGGGCCCTTTGGGGCCTGTCCACTGATTCCATCCTCGATGCAATGCTAACTGCCTGCTCGAAGTTTGCAGGGTTTTGAATAGCCACCTCTCTTGACATAGGAGCCTTTAGACCCCTAATATAGGCGGCGAGGAGGACACCTGCGTCCACCCCAGATCGAGCCTGAGCCTGTCGCAAAATTCCAGCAAACTGCCTGACAGTCTGATCTTTACTTTGTTTGTAATTAAATAGATCTTGATGCTTTTGCCAGGCTGCCCTGACATCTCCATAAATGTCTGTAAGACGAGCTTTTAATTTAGCATAAGTGTCTACGTCAGTGGGATCTAATGAAGAAACCCAGTCACGAGCTTGGGCCTTAAGTTGGTGTTTGGCCATAGCAAGCTTATTCGCAGCAGACCATTCACAAAGGACTGCCAACGAATCAATTTCGTCAAAATAAGCGTTAATAAATTCATCACTTTCTCCAGAAAAAGTGGGTAGTTTTAGAGCGGGTTGTTTTGCTGCCATGTTGAAATTTGGTTGATTAATTGGTATTTGTGGGAGGACAGGAATATCCTGGGGAATCTGCCCAGCTGGTACGAGCTGGACAGGTAGAGGATTGACCCGTCGTTGTGGTGAGGACGGAGGGGATTCGACTCCTTGTCCTTGAGCGGTGGGATCCTGTTCGGTTAGATTGTTCAGATTGTCTGCAGGTGTTTCCACAGACTTTGCAGCTATAGACGATCCACTTTCGTCTCTAAGAAATGCAGGATCAGCTCCCTGACCCTGTTGTCCCTGAAGCCGTATAGATAAAGGTGATGATGGAGGATCCCCGGACCGCTGAATTAAGGTCCCAGCGTTGCCCTTTGCTGAGGGCTCCCCTTCAGAGTGTGGGAAGAGGATGCGCGAAACAGTTAATAAATCAGAGGCTAACCGAGAATCATCTGTCGGAAAGAGATCCGCGGCCCCTTGCTGACCTGAAGTTCCGGCTTTTCCGGGCCGTGGAGGAAGCCTCCCAGCACCAGAACTTGCAGCGTGGAAAATAGGTCGTAATGTCCTACCTTCCGGTGATAGAAACTGTCTCACTTCTGGGACCGAGACACTAGCGCGACAAGCAGAGGGCGAGTCAAAACGAACAGTTCGGCTGTCCCGATGCTGAGCAGAGGGACTTGCTGAGCGAAAACCAGGCAAGGTATGTTCTACCTCAGGAGGCCAACCAGTCCTCTCAGCTACTTCTTCAGCTGTGAAGACTTTTCCATGAATAGAGAAAGTTCTTAAACGTTCAGATTCCAATTGTACCCCTGGGATTGGTCCCTGTGATCTCGTATGAGTCCTTAATATAGAAGGGGGAACCGTCCCAGACGGGTTATCAACTGGTTCTTCTTCCGAAATAAACTGTGTGTGTGTGGAGGGACTGTGATAGATGTCTTCCTCAGAATCTGACCGACTGGACATAGTCTCTCATAATAGTCATTTTGAAGGAGCAGTACTTATATATATAAAAGTCACAGAGAAATCTGTATAGATAAGTCTATAATGTTCACTTACTGGATGGGTCAACAGAAAGCAACGCCGTTCACCAATAACTTCTCACAGTTCCAGGTAGGAAAGATAAATCGGCGTCCCAGTAAACCTATCCCTAACTCTAAAACACAGATCAGTAAATTGATCTCATAGCACAATGCCTCTGTATAGCCTAATTCAATATCTCAAAGCATTATCCAAATCCAAGGGCAAATAGCTAAGAATCAACTCTTTTGGCACCTATCGAGCAAAAACTCACTATACCTCCTTAGAACATTGGGACTAGCTAAGGGAATGAGTAAAAGTCGGCCACTTTTCACCAATCAGTGTGAACAGACTTCCACGCTATCTAGAAAACCAGATTCTTGATGGTGCGCGATATGGGGTTTGGGGGTTATTTGGTCGGGGTCCGGGGCTGCCGGGCGTCTACGGGCCGTTTGTTGGTGGGTGGAAAGGGGAGGTCGGCAGATAATTTTAGGGTGGTACGTGTAGGCAACTGTTAGTCTTTAATTTTGAAAAATGGACAAGTTGTTACCAATAAGTAAAAATGGTGTGTCAATCAGCGATACTATATGAGGCTGCCTAGGTGTAACAACCCCTATAGAAATTTCAATAATGATGAGTTCTTTTCAATAAATATAAGAATATTTCAAACTATTTGCTTAACCAGGTATACCTTATGGAGCTTCTCAGATTGCACGACCAGATTTAGCTTAGCCTTTAGACCTCAGAAAAATTTCTGAGTTAGGTACAACAGTACTGGTTCGACGACCCAAGCGCTCCACAGGCAGAATGGAAAAGCAAACAGTATTACTTTCTGTATTGAAACCAGAAATTCAGAGAAAATATATTTCTCATAATTTTGTAAGGCAATGTTCCGGCTGTCTTCCAGCACGAATCCAACTATACTTAGAGCGGTCCCTGAGCGACACCACAAGGCCACCAGAACACATGCCTAATTAAAAATTCACACCTTTCGATAAATTGTATTTATATAAAGAAATTTACTGTATATATCCCACCAGAATGTCAAGGAGTTCGACACAAGTGTCCCTCTGCCATGAAACCTGGTGGTATTTTAGGTACCTTATCGAAATCTGCACCTTTTGTAGTTATTTATAAGCACAATATGTTCCTACCTGCAAAATTGTCCTGAAAAGCAAGTTTACACACTGCCTACTATAAAGTGGGTTGCGCTGAATCGGCAATCACATCACAGCTGCCCCTCTCATTAGGAATGCGGGCCTTTTGTGGAGAATGGGTCCGTGGGTTGGGGGAGGTAATTTATGCGTGCGGTCAAGCTCGCCAAGCCTGGCTAATAGACTCACTTAATTGAATAGAAACCCTAAAGTTCTAATAAAAAGCCAAAAACGTGCCACTAGATCAAATAATATCTTTTAAGTCCCATCACCAGATGTGAGGAAGTCTTGAGTCAGGGGTTTAGAACGTTCCCAAACACAGGCTCCTCACATGAAATAAAGTTTGGTCTAATAGAGAAGGGGAGAAGTCCTAGCCAGAACTAAGAATGGTAAACCTAGGGGTAACCGGTTATATTAAACAACGTGTCGGGGAGACAAATTGTAGTAAGGGTAAAGCTTAACTCGCTGTGTAAATTTGCAGTGATTAGTAGGTACGTCCTTTATTGATATTAAACCAGTGGCACAAATGAATAAGTAATTTCCAGAGAATCTTTCGTACAAACCTTTCAATAATTCTAAACTAAACAGTCCTAAAATGTCCTAAATGTTCCTTTGCCTAATTGGGTCCTGTGATATGAATGATTCTAATTTCTAACACAATGCCTGTAGAGGGGTTTCCAAGTCCTAGAATTAAGTCCAAAATGAGCTCCTAGAATGTTTCCAAGTCCAAGTCACACACAGCAAATACGATATAATTTGGTTGGTTCTATAAGCCTAGGTCTGCTGCTCAGCTACCGAGAGGTCCGCCGCTCAATGCCACGCGCCAACGACTGGCGGCTTGGGCGCGGCCGACGCATATATGAGTGGGCCGATTGAGGGAGGAGCGCCGGCGGATATGCGCGTCCGGTGACTATCCGTTGAGTCCGATGTGACTCATCAGTCACTCCGGTGCGCGTGGGGTGAGCTCCAAGCACCCAGCGACCTGAGCGGGGGGCAGGCGCCATGACCATAAAACGCACTTAATGGGATTGCCTTAAGGGCGGTCTGACGGTTTCCTTTGTGTGACTGCTTCTGACAACGAATACATAGAGAGAATATCGATATACATAAAATACAATGTTGTGTTTCGCAACACCATGCTGCACCACTGTTGAGGGGTACCATTAGGCGCTAAACTAAATTTTAATTGTTAAAAACTAGTTCTAGTTGCTTCTGGTTGAAAACAACCAGAAATGGTCAAAAACGACCAGAATTTGTGTTCCCATTGAGCGATTTAATCAGTTCTGGTCGTTTTTGACCAGAATCAAGCATCTAGAAATGGTCGGGATGAGCAGAATTTAGTGAGAGGGGGGAACCCATTGTGCGATTAAACTAAAGTTCTGGTCATTTCGACCAGTTCTGGTCATTGAGTTCTGGTCGAAACGACCAGAACTGGTTGAAAACAACTGGAATTGGTGTTCCCACTGGGCGTTTTGACCAGAAATCCACTTGAAATCAGCAAATTGCTTAGAAAATATCTAACAATGTCAGATATTGGTCGCTAGAGATATCCCAATCCACCAAAATTCTAGTCGCATCGCTCAATGGGTACCCCTCTTTAGTCGGCTTATGGGTACCACCTTTAAAACTATCAGAACTGGTCGAAAATGACCAGAACTTGTCATAACAACAACCGGAATCGGTGTTTCCATTGAGGGATTTGACTACTACTGGTAGTTTTCGACCAGAATCAAGCAACCAGAATAATTGGTCGGGAGGACCAGAATTTAGTTTAATCACCAAATAGATCTTGTGCAGACATGGTCACGTGACCACTTTTTGGTGATCACCATGTGTTCGCTATGACCACATGGCTATCACATAACTCTAGATATAATAAATTCTAGATCTAAAAATAAAAGTTGTTCAATATGACATGATATGAATATTTTAGATACATTTGACAAAAATAATTGATCCTGGATGTTCATGAAATGTTAATGATATGAATTTCAAATTGATCACCAAGATGGCGCCTAGTCCATTTTTGGCTATTGTGACGTCATCTGCACAACGTTTATAGGTATCCCTGTTAATTTATCGTTTGCATTCATCATTTTCCTTAAACGACCTAATCGCTGTTTATTTCTACCCATGGCAGGAGGGTCATATTTCTATGAACAATTTGATCATGTGTATAGGATGATATATAGGTTGATATTCCCTGGTTTGCCATAAGTCCTTGTCAATCCTAATATATTCTTTTATGTGCATTGGGAATATTGATATAAGTTGGCCATTCTAGGAACACTTTGGCAAATTGGGTTTTATACCTTTACAACCTCCTTGAGTCTTAAAGGAGCCTATGAACTAGAATTGTGAAAGAAATCCCTCTACTCGTCCCATGCGGCCTCTTTCTTATTTATGTGAAAATGAAAAAGTACGTAACTTAAAAATTTCATAGCTGCCGCGACGGTCAGCCTCGCCGAAACTATAGAGATTTTGGTTGAATCCAAAGAAGTTTAAGGTGAAGATACATAGGTTTGAAATGCATGTGATTACGGAGCTTGGGACCAATTATGAAGAGTCTCCTTGTGAAACATCTCTTTTAAACCTCCATAGATTTTCCGTAAATGTTATCTATCTCCGTTGCTATACGGAGATTCTTATAGAACAGACTGCTTGTATCATAACGAGGGATAACTAGCAAAATGGTTGACCTACTTTTTGCATATTTTACCCGCATCGTAGAAATCGAGGTGCGAAGAGAAGTATTTGTAGCACAACCCAAAGGCTGGTCTCCAACCTGAAATGGGAGGGAATTGGGATATAATTACATTTATTTTTCGTTTATAAAGACTGATTTCCTGCCGATTCTATAAATCGCCAGTGGGAATAAAGGTCAAATGTAGAAATGCTTTACATTATTAAGAAGGTTTCACAATGCTATTTCAAATTGTTTATAAGATGTGCAATTTCATGCCATGTTTTCAGAGAAAATCCAACAAATACAAAATTGACTGCATCAGGGGTCATTTAAAGTAAGTGTTATTGAAAACTTTTACTTAAACCATCTCCCTGACTTATAATAAGAAATCATTATCAATTAGATTTCACAAATTTAGACGTGTTGATCACCAAAGTGGAATCATGTGACCAAGTCTACACGAGGTCTACAAACCTTGCATGTATACATGTGGTCAGGTGACCGTTTGGCATGTAATGATCATAACCGAGTGACCATATACAAATCTAAAAGTATCAATTTTTAAAGAATAATGATTTTCGAGAATGTTATAATTAGTTTAAGGTTAATTAGCATGATAACGAGATCTAGGTGTGAATTCTCGACGATAACAATTTTTAATTAATCACCAATATGGCGTCCAGAAAATATTCTAGAAGCGTGACGGTATAAGCACAACGTCTATAGTTTTTCAAGCATTATCAGAATAACAAGTGACAATGATATCTAAATATATAAACTGTATGATATGAAATCCTTTTGTCATTTGACTGGAAAATGGTATTATAAAACTCATAGTTCACTATCTGACATTGATGCCTAGTCTAGATAAATAGTCATAGCACAATTACCATCATAAGCTTGTATATAAATATAACATTCTCTCTTTAATTGATATGAGGTGTCCGTTGATCGTACATTATACAACCGGTGGGGTGTTTCACAATAAAGGTCCTTAGGGCTATGTGAGTTTCATAAAGTTACGATCACCTTTTTGGTCACCGTATAGCTATGTGAGTTTTGGTTTTTGCTAAAGTGAGTTTGGGTGTATTTACAAGAGTTTGGGCTTGACTTAAAAGTGTTTGGGCTCGATTTAGGAGAGCTTTGTTATGAAACGGCCGTTTAAAACTCACATGCAGTTTCCGTAAGTATACAGAAAATTTTCCGCAGCTACGGAGGTTATGAAACACCCCACTGCAGTCAATATTGCATTGGTTGGTTGGTTGGTTATTGGGGTTTTACACCGTATCGACAGCTATGGTCACATCATGGTGAGAACAAGGTCTTGACAATTCTGTCTTTTTGATAATTGCATCTATGGAATGATCGTATCTATGAGAAGGTAGAGACCATACCCCTACACTTTTACCGAGGTAGGTGTTCTTTAATGTGCAGGGTCCCATAGGCAGGGCCCCACATACAACAGCCGATATTGCATTGTCTAAATAATCTACCCATGTATATAATGTATCACTGGGTGAATCTACATGTCAACTACATGGTAAAGATTACATGAATATAGAATATATGAGAAAACATCAGAAAACTTACCATTTGGGCATGTGAGCAATTCACCGTTCTGGAAAGACAAATATGGGCAAAATAAGCTTTTCAGTATGCAGAATAAACTCATTCACTATTTTTTTTTATTAGTCTGACAACTTCACGTACAAAGGCACATGTTCTTCCAGTCGTGTAAAGTTATGTGATGAGGAACATATAGATGACACAGGATGAGAGGACAACACAACATATACAATAGCAGCTACTTCATTAGGATAAACCTATATTGCATTCTTTTTACAACAGAACACCTATCTCACTTTAAGGTATTGTAAGATCCATTACTTGGTTGATTCAATTCAGAACCACCTGAAATATACCATAATTATTGACAATAATCTTCATAAAACATAGAAAGCTACAGGTTAGACAATGTATGTGAAACCTTTCATATCCGCAAAACTAAAGGGGGGTACCCGTTGATCGACTTTACTAAATTCTGGTGTTTTCGACCAGTTATTGTTGATTAGTTCTAGACAAAATCGACCAGAAATAGTGTTCCTGTTGAGAGATTTGACCAAAGGTCCCTGAAAAATGGGGGAATTGTTTGGAAAATATCTAACAATGTTAGATATTAGTCACTAGTGACATGTATTTCAACTAGAATTTAGATCACATCACGCATCGGTTCCCGACAGCATTTTCACTTAAATTCATCTTTCTTGTATGGATGGCTAGTTGATTCCACTCAACGATCCACTAGAGGTGGTACACATAGGGAAAAATGGATATAATTGCCTTTAATTGTTTTCTCTACTGCTACTGCTGTCAGGAAAAATCTAACGGATCAGATATTTGTTTGCAAGGATCTTTCTTATTGCTGCAGTCGTAAAAATGTGGTCAAAACCATCACTGTTACATTGTTTGGCATTTTGAAATCCTGAAGCAGCGTCCCCACTTGGGCGACTAACGTTGTTAGTCAATCGATGATTAAGAAATTAGTACATTCTCAGGTGACTAACTAGTTGCCGGGCTACTAAAGAACTAATTGCCGCTTTGGGACACTCTTGTAGTTAGTTGCCGGGCGATAAAAGTACACTTTAGTACGTTGCCAAGCTACTAACTCCACTAATTGCCGGCAGATAGAGAGAAATATCAAACATGTCAAATATTTTGCTAGAAAACCATGGCGACTGGTGTTTTAATGGACAGATATCACAGCACCAGTGTCTAGTTGCTTGGGTGACTAACGACATTAGTTGCACGAGGACCAAGGAAATCTAATGGCTCAAGTGGGGATCAGGTTTTAGTTCTGAACATAGATAGAAACGTAACGGTCCTTTGGGTCTTTAGAATACCAAAGTGTAACAACTGAATTCAAGTATGTTTCAGGGTATCCTTACTCATGATTTTCAAATATTGGCGAACAAGCCTTTGCCTCCATCTTAGGCCTTTCGAAGGCGAATTTTACTTCCTTTTAGTTACGTTGATATCAACAGCACCCCAAGCAGGGCTGGGAAGAGACACATGTAAAAAGGCTTGGCAGACCTCCGAAAATCAACGAACCATTATACACGTCACGACATGAACGTGGAGCCAAAATCTTGCAGTGATTAGAGAACGCTTCTCACTCCTCCCTTAGTGCCTGTGGAGGGGGGTGCATAACTTTGCAGTACATTTAACTGGTCCATAACAGAGAACAATGTTACAAACGGGATAGCGGAGACCCTCTTGTTGTAAAATCCATTAGCATCTTTCTGTTAAAGTTTGATTTTATCGGATTTTCCATTTGGTGAAATAATAGAAAATATAAGTTATATTATTAAGAAGACCTGCGGGGGTGGTCAGAGGGCAGAAGAACAACCCACCAGGCAGCGTACGACCCAAGGGCAGGGCCGGATCCAGAGTCTGTCTTCTAGGGGGGACAATATACCTGCCCCCACCCCCCATGATTTAGCTTGCAAAATATCTCCTCAGATTTGTCAAAACTACGAAAGTCCATTTTTGGTCTGGGGGAGGGGGGGGGGGCAATTGCCCCTTTTGCCCCCCGCCCCCCCTCTGGATCCGCCACTGAAGGGCAAAGCCCGTGGGTCGTACACTGCCCACAGGGTCGTCCGTATGCCCGAGGACGACCCCTAAAGGTCTTCTTATATCAGGGGCCTTCCATTAAGTACGTACGCAAATTTTCCCAAATTTTAGACCCCCCCTAGGGCAAAAATACGCATTGGATTTGTACAGGAACGTACGCAAATTTTCAAAAATTTCAGACGCCCCCACCCCGCCTTGCTGCGTACGTACTTTATGGAAGGCCCCTTAGTATAACTTTTATTTTCTATTATTTCACCCAATATGTTATCACCCAATCAGCGCTCTAAACTTTCTTAAAATAGTGAAAATCAGGAGCGGTATGTACAGCCTATAAATACGCACTGTCCCTTATATATGTGCACTGCTCGGCGGCCGTGGGGGTGATAATATTTCATTAAGCCTCGATTCAACATATTTACACATAATGAAATGTGTAACAATGGTCAGATATGTTCGTAGTTCCATTATAAAACGTTCTTATGTAATGTTATACACCTCCCCATCCCAGACACCCTGGTGTGTTGACGGTCATTTCCGACTTATACTACTTTGCAGCTAAGTATTGTTTTTACAAATACACAAATTAATAGGGCGTGTATAAACTACAAGGAAAACCACGGGGACCCCCTTGCAAGAGTTATATGTGCGGAGCCCCTAGGGAATGCCAGCAATTCTGAACATAAAATGTTCGGAATAATCATTTTGAAAACGTTGACATTATAAAAAGAAAATGCTTAGCCAACTGGAAAGAAAGAAAGAAATTCTTATTTTTAATCGGATTTCCTTCATGGATGTTTCTACCTTAAACAAAGAACACTACTATTCATATGTTAATTCTTCTGTTTTTCACTCTCTTTATGCATAAATTCACTTTTCACACCGTTTACCACTTATTTGTAATACAGGTTACGTTAAATTAATAATTATTTGGTATTAACAGGGGCGTATAGGAAGCCCTATTAACAAGCCCTCCAATCAAAGAAGATTCCAAGTAAACATGAAGGGTGTCCAGGTAAATTGAAGTTGGTTCAGTCCTTAAACCTTTAACAATAATTCTAATATTTTACCTATATCTCTGGAAATCAATGGTGACATTCCATGTAATTTTGGGGCTTAATGACATAGATAATGAATGTAGAACTTTCTATTCATGAAAACAGCTTTTGAATATTCCAGGGAGAAGCTGAGAAATGGGTTTCTGAATATGATAGTGTCGGACATAATAAATCCATTATGGTAAATAAGTTAAGGATGGTGTGACTCTGAACTGCTTGGTCGAGTGTGAGAGATTCAAGTACTTCTTAAAAATACATCCATATTGAGTGGTCCGTGATTACTTGAAACCCATTGTGAGGTGAAGTAGTACCATTCATTTCACTTCTTCAAAGGAAAAGCACCTTTGTCCATCACTTTACGACACACATACGCGGGCAGACATTTAGCATGAAAGTTACCCCTCTAGGAGACAGGCTGGCACCAAGTAATTATGGAAGACTACTGGCCGATAAACTTGTCGACAATAGTGACAAAACCAGCTTCAAGTAACTTCTCAGGTGACAATGCGTTGACGTTGAGGCGTTCTCAGGTGCACCTGTGTTATTTGTAATTAACACGGAAACCGTCCATTTACCAGGTAAACTTAAACGGCTTATTTGGATCTCATTACTTTGGAAAAGTTATTACTTTTAAATAGAAAAAAACATAGATGATTAAAAGAAAAGTTGCATAGGTTGGGGCAGCCCTTTTCGTCTAGAATTGCAGTTTTTCCAACTTGGAATATTTTTGGTTCAGCCCGTTCTTGCATAGGTTGGGCAGCCCTTTTCGTCTAGAATTACAGTTTTTCCAACTTGAAATATTTTTGGTTCTGATACCTAAGAGAGGCAGACTCTAGAAGTCAAAACAGTCAATTGTCACAGCATGATAAAAAATGAAGCCACTTAATTGTCAAATAATTACCTATAAAAATCCCAGTTGAGGGTGCCACTTTATTATAATGTAGCAGTGACGTTCTTCAGTTATGTTTTTTGTTCTTTTACATCTTTTAATGGTTTCTGACAACATTAACGTTGCTACACTGTATTGCAGTGATGTGGCTCATGCAACGCTATACAATGTTCCTGGTTTTTTTTTCTCCAAACTATCAGAATAATAAAATGTACTAAAACAGGCATTAAGTATCATTTAATGTCTTATGTGACTGACATGTCCTGCACGAAATATTCAACCAACAGGCATATTTTCCATTAATATGGCTTATGAAGTAATTCTAAGCTATTTTATGTGAGAGAATGTACACGAGGTAACGTGTTAAGGCATTCTGATAACACTCTAATGTGTTCTTCGACTTTATAATAACGTTCTGCTACCTTACATCCTTATAGTTGGGAAGAAGTCGGCCACCCATAGGCACTTTGGGCTGGATACCTCACCGAGTCAGGATGGCGTGTCACGATAGCTATTATGAGGCCTCAACATGCTTAGCATATGGGCCACAAAAGACAGTATCTGTATGTGGGGTTCATAGATCTCGAATGTATTATAGATATAAATATCTAGACTGGACAGCCTGGGAAAAACCTGGTTTTCACTGCAGGTGTGCCACCTGATCGTTGTTTCGAATATATTTGGGTTGACCATTACAAACATGATATCTTGTGTGGTGCAATAAAATGTTCCAAAAATACATAAGCAGTGAGCAGACCCTGGCCAGGATTGACTGGCCTGAATTCAACCTAGCCACTGAAAAATTGTCATGATATACAAACATATATCAGGAAGGGGAGGGGATCTGCGTAGCTTCACCACCCCTCCCCTGCCATGTTTTACCAAAATCAATTTTGATTTTTGTCACACACACACACACACACACACACACACACACACACACACACACACACACACACACACACACACGCACGCACGCACGCACACACACACACACAAATATATACTATTATATGTATATCTAAGTATATACCCCATGTCATTAAATAAGGACCAAGCCAAAGTATTCAGCAATTCGCCTTCGGTGACCCCGCCCTTGTCACCGGGTGCATGGTGGTGGGGTTGTTCAGGCATTGGGAGGGGGTGGGGACGTAGGTAGTTCTGGTGTAGCTGAAGGGGGAAGTCTTCAGGCATTGGGAGGGTAGGTGTAGGTTGTTCAGGTGTGGCAGCCCGTATTCAGCGCTCCGTGACCCCAGCAGGGCACGTCATCAGATCGCCGTGGTCCCTTAAGCATGACGGCCGGGGGGTCGACGGAGAGGTAAGTAGGGGGGGGGGGGGGAGTGAACCCAAAAGTCTTGAAGTTTGGCCTGGGCCCTTCCATTTATTGCGTGTGCATACTTTCATAATCTCAGCCCCAACCCATGCACCCCACTCCCCTTGGGATAAAAATGCATTGCATTTGTACAAGGATCCGCGCAAATCTAAAAAGAAAAAAGAAATCACACCCCCACCCCTTGGTGTTTGCATACTTAAGGCCACTATAAGAATATTCCTGTAGTCAGCCTGGATTACGATACAATGTTATCTGTAGAATGAAATGCTCGTGAGTATTTACAGGAACCTTTTTCTTATCTGACTGTCTTCTTTTTTTCTTTTTCTTTTTCCCCTGTTTTTTTTTTTGGGGGGGGGGGAATTTTTTTTTTATATTTTTTTTTTTACCAAATCGCAAGTTTCTTAATCACAAAAAGAAATTTAGATAATTATTTTGTTATGGGTCTATACGGATCTTATTCATTTGGCATTGTCGTTTGACGTTAGTCTGAGTCGGGGATTGTTGTTTATCTTTGACCAAATGAAATAGAATAAAATCTGGTTTGAATTGAGGTAAGGTTCTAGTCACCCTTGTATGACGTTCAGGTTTGGTGATTTTGAAAAGCATTCATGCGACAGATCGGCTATAGTTACTGTTCAGTTAAGCGCAACGTATTTGGAATGACCTTAGCTACATAGAACCCTCAACTTCCTACATTCAAACAATTATTTAAGTCTCCTGAAGTGTATATATATTAATGATATTTATGTATCCTTAAGAAAACATTGTATATACTGACATACCTGTAGGTATATGGAAGAACATCGCTGATGTATGTGGTATAATAATGATAAAATAAACAAAATCTATATTACCTATGAGGGATCTGATTCAGTCAATCGCCAGAAACACATTGTTTTTTGACCAGAACTACTCCTTTTTGGTAACACCTTAAACTCATTATTTCTAAACACATAAGGGGAAATTCAATCTGAAACTTTGGATTAAAGAAGGAATGAATATGAAATAGATTGGAGGAGAAAAAGGTTATAACCTAAAAATATTCCCATGTAGATAACTCTGGGGAAAATTGATGGAAGCAACATGGCCACAAGGTATACACCAAAATATGGAGATAGGGTTGTTTGAATTAATGGCACAGAAGACCAAAATACAACCAGATCTGTTTTGATAACAATCAACTCTTATGAATTTAAAGGGGGTACCAATTGAGCAGTTCAACTAAGATTCTGGTCGTTTAAGTGACCCAAACTGGCTGAAAACCAAAATAAAATGTGTTCAAATCCAGTGATTGATCAAACATAAATTTTGTCAAAAAGGTCCAAATGCTTGGAAAGTAGCTATATGTGTCAGGGACGGATCCAGGGGGCGGGGGCCGCACAGGCCTTGCCCCCCCCCCCCCCTGTTAAATCATGTTCGTATGTGTGTGGGGGGGGGGGGGGGGGGGCTCCACCTGTATATTCATGGTTGGGCCCCCCCCCAACCCCCCTCTAGGAATTTCTGGATCCGCCCATGTGTGTTATTTGTTGATTGCTAGCAATCTCAATATCGGCTATAATATTAGTTGCACTGTTCAGTGGGTCCCCCATTTTGTGTGACAACTGCCTTCATTGTAATACTATACATATTAATAGTGGTTCACAGATCCAAAAGGGAGGTGAGAGTGGCGAAACATCAACACATTTGAATGTCACAGAAGTGTTGTTGATTTGTTACCCAACTTCTTCTCAAATGATGTCCTTTTGCATGTTACAGTCTACATGCTGAACCTGGGGTGCATTCCAATGTGATATATGGAATGAATAATAGGTCGTATCGTTGGTCGTATGTAATATATTACATGTTTACGATCTTTTGGTTCCAAAGTGTCAAGTGGAGGGGTCGTCTTATGTAATCTGGTGAACCCCCTTCTGTACAATCTAATGATAAACTGTTGCAAGGTCCCTCTGTGACAATCATAAATTCGTCGCAGACAGGACATTTGGGACCAAAAGATATGACACCTTTTTAGGTGGTCGTAAGTGCAGACTAATATTGATTAGATGGCTAGATTAATTGTGAAATCTTGGAAATTTATAGTTAAAAATGCATGACAATAAAGCCTATAAATTTTGAAACCTTTATATTATTCCATAATGACATTAACTTTTATAATTTAAGTTTTATGACGTTGGAAACACAAGCATGTCATTTTCCTATGGATTAGGGGCCATCTGGGTTTCAAGTCGTATACTATGGCGCCGTAGATCATTAGGCCAATTACAATGGCAGACAGAATGGCACCAGGGACCATGGGGTCCAAAAGGCAGGGGTTCTGAGACCATTGCCATGCATGAGTACCCTCGATTTGATTTTTCAATTGACTATTATGTGTTCATTTTCATTCTATTTCCCATAATTCTTGTAGGTGAGGAAAGAACATTTTGTGATTTAATTTTCTGTATAACATTTTGTTAACATTCTTAATTCTTTGGTTACTTATTTTTACATCTAAAATATTCAATAATTGTCAACACCCTAGGGGGTTAATCATGTCCTTCACGAAATATGCACTGACCAAAAGTAGTTCACTATTTGCTGGATACGACCTGGACCCCCTCCGTAACTAAACACCTTGCAATGTCCGTATGTAAATTGACCCTTTTGTCGCAGAGACTTACGGCCTGAAACGCTATAGACGTTGGAACGCACCCCTGCTTCGAGCCAAAACAAGAACTAGTGAAATAGGCTGTTACAAGCAAGTCTATGTGTTTGCTGATATGTTAAACAGCTTTTCAAAGGACCTGTGGGAACCAGCAAATTAGGTCAGGACACCATTATTAAATTCCCCTCTCATCCTCTATGGGGCTTCATAGTGTAAAGGTTAGCAACCCTCTCCAAACACCTATGTTGTGGGTTTAAATCCTGGAGGGACTTTTTTATATAATCTGAGAAAATCAAAGAATAGTCAATGAAAAAATTATAGGCCAATTTCGAGGTAAATATCAACCAAAAAACAGACTAGCCGTTAGCATAGAGGTACATAAAACACACATATATTTTTTTATGGTGTTAGCTATGAAAACTCGGTATGGCAAGCTTAATAGGTAAGTTGGAGAAAACGATGTTTGTCCACATGAAATATTTTTCATTGAACACAATATTTTCTTACCGGAAACCCTGTAATCTCACTGGAAATAACTTTGAAAAAATTGTTTTCTAGTGCAAGCTTCGCAGAAATAACTCAAGCTATCCTCGGGGAAGACTAGCTACCTGTGCTATGTTTCATTTGGCGTAATTGATGTCACTTTGAATCCGGTGAAAAAGTACAAGACTTCAGTGCAATGGTTATTTTCATGATCAAATTTTGTTCACCAAATGTTGAAAGACTTCGGCTAGATACAAAAAATGGTTGAAAACGGCAGGGTAAGCTAAGGCTTGTGGTTATACTTTAGTTCGACATTGGGAATAATTATTGTAAAATTGTAAGGGACGCACATGCTACTTCCGCGACTCCCGCTTTTACGTTGTTTTCAATTACTTACTTTTAATTAACACATTTTATAATCAAAAGGTGCACTTTATCTAATTTGCGTTTTGTGTCCCCCTACTTGTAACTGACATGACTATCAAGGTAAATTTTTCAATTTACAGACGGAATTTGATGCACAATGTAAAGAAAATCGAATTGGACTATATTATGTTTCAATGCATCTGGATATAAGGTTGTGCTGACTAACTGCACTAACTGTCTCTCATCTGTTTGTGACATTAGCTTATTTTAGGAACCTATTGTGAATCTACTAAGAGCGTATGACATTATGAAAACAACTTTCGATAAAAAATGAAATAATTTATCAGGTTACATCTTATGAAAATCATATTAAGTATTACTTTCATGGGGCAAAAGATATGGTATTGGCTGGCACGAGTCTAACTATGTGTTATTTCCAACATTCACTCGCAAAAATAATGTGCATTTGACATAGTTTGGACGAGGAAGTCTCACAAAACATGTCCAATTAGTCCCAGCTTCTGGTATACGTTATTATCTAGGTAAGCAGATTCACAAGGCATGACGAAAAGAGTGTTCGTGTTGAGGTGCCTGTTCGTGTGTAGTTGAGAAAGGTGTAGTCATGATGAGATACTGCAACCTACTTAAAACTATAGGTCTGGTCAGCAAGAAACGACGCATTATGTGTTCCTTTTATTGTGACATAGCAATAGTCAAGAGTTCTGGCTAGAACTTATAAATGTTATTTTATAGAAAGTGTCATTAACAGGACACATTTTGTCATTAGACTTTGAATGTGCCTCTTGATTTGCATGTCAGGGAATTTACAAGAACATAGGAACAGATCAGCTAACAGGAGGTGACAGAAAATGTTCAGGTTTTAGCTATAGGTTGTTTCTTGTGTCCCAGATCTATAGTACTGCTGCATATGGTTAAAGCCTTTCGTGACAGTGCGCATAAGTGCACTCGCATTAGGCGTCTTTTAGACGCGTCCACCAAAGTGGTAACGCCTATATACAGTGGTGTGTCATGGAGGACGTATTTTCCATATCTTATAACCTTTTATTTTCCGTCATATAATGTTGCCTGAGAAAGAAATACGTTTCTGCACGATGCATTTTTAGACCGTTCCTTCCCTCTTATGGCACATTCAGTTACGTTGGTACACATTGAGTATGCTTTTCTTGGCTTTGAAAGCTCAAATGGCAAGGACTAGTACTATTCAATTTCCATCTGGTGATATAATAGAATATCCAGTTACTCACAATGATAAAATCAATGATTCCTTACATAGAGAGTATGTGTTCACTCTATCTCTTTAAAAACATATTCATTACTTTTAATTATCAGTGTCTCCACTGGCTTTTTTGTATGTTACGTGAAGGTATGAGGGATACATTGATTTGAATACTAAAGGTACTACTTCCATCAGAAAGTTATAGGATACGTATATCAACATGTTAACTGAGCCAGACATGACTGTAACTTAATTCAGAAGGTCTTGGTAAAAAGAGTATAATTATACGCTTCATGAATATCTTAAACTACGCTGTTTTTATTAGGCAAAATATAAACACTTTAATTGTACTGTGATTACACTACACCACATCAAGCTTAAGCCTCTTTTTGATAGTCAGAATAGATACAGTGGTTTACATTAACCTTTTATTCAAGCGACAACTTCCAAACTGCATTGATTTCCAATGTGCATGGCGTTGGACATGATCTGATCATATCACTTATACATATATTTTTGTATGTATGTACACGTTTATATCTTTACTGCCTGCATGCTTAGAATACTATCATAACTTCACCTTGTCGACCCAAGTTGTTAGAATCTCACGGTCCCTTCTAGCCATGTTTTGAAGATGTCTGGCTACTGTTTCCCTAGGTCGTCCATCAGATAATTTGATTTGAATAAGCTTCGATATCCAAACCCGCTAGTTATGGCTGTATTCCAATGGCCGATTTTACTCCCGAAGTCAAAAATTGGCAGTGGGAATACTGGTGAATGATAAATTCATGTCACATACCTATGAAAACGATCCTCAAATCCTATTCCAAATGACTTGTAGGATGTACGATCTTATGAAATTTTACTTGTACCACTTACGCAAAGATATGATTGTAACAAGGGCAATAACTATGAATGTCTTATGTAAAAGGGTTTAATTAGACGAAGGGAATGTGAGGAAAGGCTAGAAAAATAAAGATTATGTGAAATGCGCCCTCAGGCAAGACATGATCTTAACAAAGACAATATTGATAAACTATAGACTTCTTATACATGAAACAAGAGGGTTATTTAGACGAAATGATCGCGAGGGTAGGCTGAAAAAAAGGAATACTTACAGATACATGGACAAGGGCAAGTAGTGCCCATGTTGCCGTCAGCAGCCCATGGTACCTCGCCATCCTGGCTGACTCCTTCCTTGGGAGGGGCCGCTCTATCCTACACCACCCGTCGGCCTCTCAAAGGCCCAACAGTCCCTGCAACGACAACCCCAGAGCCTCTTCCTGTTCTACGACTCCAAAGGGTGTGGTGGGATCTGCATGTATTTTCCCAAAGCCGTTATTTCCCACAGGGGGTCCGTTTCCAGGCCAGGAATTAATCCTTTGGGTTTTCAGCAGGAAAAGTGTAGTTTTCTAATGATTGCCTGGCCCCTTTGCCGTTACAAGGCAGTTGTGTTCGGGGGGCTTGGTGGTCTGTTGGCGTGTCTTGGACCAGCGCACTTTTCTCCCATACGGGTCCTGTCCTCGGGGCAGAACTCTGCGCATGCGCAGTGGGAAGAAAGCAGGCGGAGAAGCCTTGGTAGTGGTGGAGGGTGGGGCGGAACCAACTGGAAGGGACTGGGATGGCATGGCAAGGGCGGATCCAGATATCTCTAAAAAGGGGGCCACTAATGTTGCGTTTTTTGGTACCACTATCAGTGGTTTGGGCACATGTAACGTTAACATTAAACCATTGATTATTTAGTCTATGCACCCCTTAATGTGTCCCTTAAATGGGACTGACATAGTTCGTTTTCACTCAGGTGCATCTCCCATGTTGTATAATAACAGAAATCATTATCTACATGTGCCTTCGTTTGGGGACAATGGGGATCAACCAACAAAATTGCTGCATAAGGGAATGGACCTGACCAGCCATATACACCGACAATATGCAGATGTATTAAAGCATATATGAAGTATGAAAAACTGTCCATATATGTATAAACATGGACATGTAACCCAGGAAATGCAGCTTTACGATGGCTTATTGAAGTAAATTGTTAACCCAATTTCCGCCTTATAATAGATAATGTGATTTAACCAAATGTTTTTCATGTACATGTATCATCAAAGCATACTTAACATGTACATAACAGGTGTTTTGATTCCCCTTTGAATTGAGGATGATATGGGTCACGTGTATACATATATGTGAAAGGATCATTAATGGAGGGGGTCATACGAGGGAGGTTGTCTCAGGGCATTCTGCATCGAGACACCCTCCGCTCCCCGTAAATAATCAAAGAAACCAGTACCATCCTCCGACGGAGAGTTGCGTGTAGCAGAGTAGTCTCCAATGCCAAGCTGTAGCAGAGGTAACTCTACCATGGAGAATGGCACAAGGAAATGGGTCAGGGCTGAGAACACGACCATCAGAGGCCCCTCCACCCCTTATCAGTCTGTAATGACTAGATAATTAGATACGGCACCACCTTCATGTAGGCCTAACGACGTGTAAATTCATCTAAACGAAACTTGCATCAAGATTCAAGGATTCCGGTACCATACAACGCCCATATAAAAGATTGTATTTTTTTTATATCAATAGAAATAATCTGTATCTATAGTTTGGCATATATATTATATATCATATTACATATATATGTTTATCAAACCGGACAAAACAAATGTGCATGATCAACATGTTTCTACGTGATTCAAGTCTTGATAAGGATGTTCTATAATACCAATTGCATTTTGCAGAGTCCACACTTATTAAATAAAACTGCTGAAATTCCAAACTGTAGAATCAACATTGTAGATTTCTTACTAAGTATACCAAGCAAATCTAAATATATTCTTATATTTTGCTATATCGTTGGAGCTCTGTGTGACCTCGTGTCAGAGTGAATAACGTTGAATGGGGCGTAGAGTGGGTTTTACGGCCATAAAGGTGGACGTATGATTACCATTTATATAGAGTATGTCGGCCGATTGTTGCATGTGAAGGAACACTTTGGGAGCAGGTCTCCAACCTCCCTGTAGGGGAGTCAGGTAAGGGAGGTCATGTCCTAAGCAGGTCGGGCCTAATTACAGCCGCTCGGACGGGTACAGGGCGGGGAGAATAGGTGCGAGGACAGGGGCAGATCGGGGGGGGGGGGGGGACGGCTTCCAGTTGGTCCTCAACCCCATTATTCCATTTCATAGGGACATATATATTTATATACCTGAAGAAGAGAAGATTAATACATTTTGCACATGCACGCAAATGCTGAACCTTTGATTACTTATCATATTCCCTTGTCTGAATGTGGTATGTGTCAATGATAAATATAGGTTCTATACATTTTTTTTCTAATAAGGTATTTTATTATAGTAGAACATTACCACGTGGCTACCTGGAACATACATAAAGGTATACATTAGAATGTAGTATATATAAATCTTAGACATTCCATGATACAGAACTTATCCATTAGTGTGGTAAAATATTTTAACCAAGGAGTTGGATAATGGATTCAAATGAAACCTGGCTTAAAGTGTTGGGTTGATGGCCGCTATGAAAAGATCCAATGCGCAGACTCGTGAGAAAGGTGTATACAAGAAGAGCAGTTAAATTTTGGCATATATGACATGAACGTGACGTGTCACGTCATCATTTTCTACCATCAGCCACTTCTGATTCTCCCAACCACGGATGGTCATTTTTATGAGTTTTACCTGCAGGTTAGCCTAAAACAGGGTGCATGCTGGGTAATATGTCGACAAAACTCAAGGCTTTGGCATAAGATATACATTTTCATAAATTTTATCATTATTTGTAGATTAACATTGTTCAAAACAAGTCATCATTATTTTTGAATTAGTATGCATATCCATTAATATTTCCTGAGTCTTTTGAACATTCATTCATTATAGATGGGTTTATAACAATTATTTGCTTATTTTCTGTAGGTCTTCCAGGGGATTTGTCGACAAAAGCAGTCAAAATTAGCCTGCAGGTCTTTAAAATACTGTAAATCAGCTATCCGGGGTAGGGAGAATTGACCTTGATTTGCTCTATACGTCACGTCGTCGTTGATGTGAGTGGGTACAAGAAGACCTATGGGGGACGTCCTCGGGTGGCCGTACAACCCAGAGGGGATCCTCACGAACCGAGGGCAATACCCAAAGTTCGTAGATCCCCATGGGTTTCTCCTATATTTCAGGGGCGGATCTAAAGGGGATCCAGGGGAGCCTGACATCCCACGCCTCTTTCAGTTGACCCCTAAACTAAAGATAAATTGTTGCCAGGGTAAGCTCAAATGCAGGTGCGGATCCAGAGCCAGTGCTCTAGAGGGGGCTCACCATGACACCTCCCCCCTTTATAAAAAAAAATATAGATAAATAAAAACAACAGATTTACACAGCGACCAAAATTTTGTTCCCTGGGTATAGGGGCCAATTGCCCCATGCCCCCCCCCCCCCGCTGGATCCGCCACTGCGATTACCCAGCAAACACACAACGTTCAGACAACATTGTGCAACATTACCTTTTTACAACATTGTGAGGAAAACGTTGCAGCAACGTTGCTACAACCTAATATACAACGTTGATTTACAACATGCAGACAACGTTTCAAAATAATGTTGTGACAACGTTATTTCACAACGTTGTGACAACATTACTTTCACAATGTTGTCACAACGTTGTAAGGCAACTTTAAATCAACAGGTAGGTGGCACCACTATCTAAAAATTATCAAATTTCAAAAACGTTTTTCTATTTAGGCCTTTTAAGTTGATAATTTCAATTGAAACAAATTATGTTCTCAAACAAAATGCATGAATATGGTTTCCTGAAATATCTATATCCATAATGTTTTAAACATATCAAAATAGGAGGGTAATTTAAATAAAGGCTCAAGTTAAACACCTTTTTTGTAGTTAATCATTATGGTACAGTCTATTCAGCCTTGAAGAATTCATTGCAAATGCAACAGGTCATTAACCTAATGTGATCAAACATAGACTATCACTACGTCTGTTTTTGAATGCAAATGCATTCTGAAATCACAAATATGGATCATTAAATAAGATGGTATATATGTGCAAATATAATATTATATTATTATTATAAGATATTTTTATGTTTGTACATGGTCTGGTTTACAAAAGTGCAAATCGCCAATACGCGGGAACAGGGATATGGCATTCCAAATATATTACACAATTTGAAAAACATTCTTGAGTATCATTATTTTTAAGAAAGAAAGGGTCTACAAAAGTAAATGTCAAGGTTGTAAAAAGGTTGTAAAATGGTAACAATACAACGTTGTGAACAACGTTGCTACAACCTTTCTGGGAGTCCACAAATTTACGTTGTGAAAACGTAATTTTGCAACGTTGTTACAACCAAAGTGTAACGTTGTGGCAACGTTGTAACAACGTGAAATTGTTAGCTGGGTACGCACCATTTCGGTACTTAGTCTATATTGCCCCAACCCCTCACCCCCCAACACACTGTCACACATGCACACGCATACACACACGCACACACACACGCACGCACTAAACACACACACCTTTAGAAATCCTGTATCTTATAACCAAACAAAACCCGAAAATGAGCTGTATATGCACAGTATACTCACTGCCCCCACGTGCACTGACCATCATGCTATGAGGGTAATAACACCTGAACCAAGGTAATAATTTCTAGGCATTAATCCCCGTTAACCATGCATTACCGTCAGGACCTGAGTGCCCTCGGTCGCCCGCAGCCTACCTTCAGTATGCCACGATTTGTATTCTATATTGGGAGGAAATCCAACTGTGAATTCTCTCTATAAAACATGTCAGGGGTAACATGTACGGTCACCAGGTCGCTCAAGACGGTAGGGGGGCGCAGTGGCCTTTCCTTTTCATTCGTATCACTCTCTACCCAACGCACTTTGAATTTTGTGGACGGACCAGAACTGTGAGGACCCGCAAGAGATGCACTGACTAATACCTGGTCCCCACATGGGCGATTAGATTTCAAAAATCGGCGACGACTAACGTTGTTAATCGTCCAGCGACCAACTCCACACCGGCGCCGTGGTGTCTGGCGACTAAACCACTAGTCGCAGTGGGTTTAGGGAAAAATATTTGACATGTTTAATATTTTTCTATACACACCGTGGACGAGTTAATCGTCGGGCGACGTACTAAAGTTTCCCTAGTCGCTCAGCAACTAACTGCAAGAGCGTCCCAACGTGGTGATAAACTTTTTTTTCCACCGGCCACTTAGTTAGTCGCCCGACGACGTACTTATTTCTTAATCGTCTGGCGACTAACGTTAGTTGCCGTCGTTGGTCGCCCAAGTGGGGACGCGGCTTTACTATTTGTAAACATTTATATTTTGCTTCTTGAACCTTCAAATGATATAATGTAATTATACCATACTGAAAGTTTGCTTATTTCGTAATGCTATGAAATAATAGGGGCTTTGTGAGGATATCTTTATCTTAAAGTTAGGAAATTTTTGTATGAATTAGATAATATCATATTCATATCACATGACTAGATAGTACCTATAGCCAAGTTGTGTTGAACACCCCTCCCCCCTGTCTCCCCCAACAAGAAAGATAAAATGTCATTGTAAACATGAAAACACAACCAGAACATAAGAGTAGGTTGCCGCAATTTTATTCGAAGCCATCATAATGATACCAGTGCAAAGTCAACAACATAATGTAACAAGCAGAAAACAGAATGCAACAGAGCATCGTTGTAAATCGTAAATACATCGAATTCTCCCTACCACGGGTATTTTACTGTATTTTAGTTACCTGCAGGCTAATTTTGACTGATTTTGTAGACAAAAACTCTGGAAAAACTATAGAAAATTTACAATTTATTTGCTATATATCTTTCTTAAGTTAATGAATTTTCGAACCAACTTGTAAAATACTAAATATATGTATATAGATACAAAATGGAAAGATATTTATTGCTAGTTTTCCATCATGTTAAACAACAAGTTATGCCAAGATTATTGAAAATTCCTATACTTAAGCCTTGCAACTTGTCTACATAATTGCCAGAATGCACCTTGATTTAGGCTAGTCTGCAGGTCAACTACAATAAATCAGCTATCTGTGGTGGGGAGAATTCTTGGCTGTAATCTGCTTATAGTATACTTCAGTGTCCCTCTTTTGGTAGTCGTGCAGAAGTAAATCCTTTGTTTACTACAATAGGATCTACATCCAAAATAGAATGCACATGAACACCTTGCATATATACATACAATACCTTCATCGCTCTGTATACAACCGTCTGTTTGGTTGTTTTCCACTAGTCCCTTGGTTCTCCTGCACTTAACCAAAGGTAATCCAAAACACTCAATAATTAGGCCCATGAATTACAACCTTGATACTATTGTAATAATTGTGCATTTATAAGATAAGGTTTCTCAAATTGCCTGATTATTGTAGATGCATGAAAAACTTGGATTAACTGGCAATGTCAAATATCACGAAAATGTTCCCTATAACATGAAACTCATGGTTTATGGGGTAAATACTGGATTTATAGGGATATGTCATGTGATGTCTTGCACCTAAATCAGTGTTCACCTCTAGCTTATTAAAGGTAGTTTTACCCCAAAATTAACCAGTGTCCTTCAAGGTGCTCAATTGTAAAGATCTGATCTGTGGTTGTCTTGTGCCTTGGAAATAGATGAATATGGCTAGCTCAAGTTTTTTTAAGGGGAAGGGGGTGTATATAAAGGGCAAAACAGCCATAATATCAGGGGGGGAATCATTCCAACAGTTCAAAGGGCTCCTGGAAACCTTAGGTACATTTGAAATATCTCAATAATGAATTACTCTATGAGTCTGATTTCTTTACAGTCTAGCTTATGAACATATCAAGCATCATTATTGTGAAAATGAAGAAAACTATCTCCCCATAACTACCCCCCGGCAGATAACTTCTTTTGAATATATGTCAGCTAAATTTGAAAGTTATGGCTGTTCCCCATCTGGTATTACTCCCCTCCCTTGTTAAGGCTGTTATATCAGCGGTCACTGTCAGTGTACAACAGATGACACCCCTGACCCCAAGATTACCCCATTAAGGCTGTAACACCTCAGCAGGAGAGATTTGTTAGGACGCTAACAAGTTCTTCCCCTTTAATTTAAGGACAAGTTCTTACCGGGAGACAGAGACCCTAAGGTGGCTTGAGCACCTCCCAACCTGAGGGCAACCCAGATCAAACCTGGGGTCCCCGTGCCTATAGAGGGCAGCCCCAATACTACCCAATCCTTTAGTATAACCTCGAATATATATGTAACAGATAAAACACAAGGATAGAATAGATCTCAACTGGATGCTCCATTCCTAGTGTCGAAACTACGGTAAATTTCTTCCCCAACTTCCATTCATGAAAACTCTCGAGTCCATGAATAAGCTCGAGGCACCTCTGAATCCTGTCAAAACCCTAAAGCCCCATACCCACTAGGCAATTCTGACAAAGTCGGCCGACTGATTGGCACTAGAGTTGGCTGAATCTAACAGGAGAATCGGCCGACTTTATTAGCAACTCATATCAAACATGTACGTTTCAATATTACATACTGATTGGTGATCTGAATCAGTAACGATTTTACCAGTGATTCTGCCAATTTCCCATCGCCGTTTGCTGGGAAAAACGCCTAGTTGGTATTGGGCTTAAACTTCTGGCCATTGTTCGCGTTGGGTCCCAGTACCCGACGCATCTAAACATTGAACCAGTTGTTTACACTATGATATCATATATTGTCCAATATGTGTCCAAAATGTTGATTACTTAATGCAGTAGCCAAAATATTTCAAAACAAAAGGAAAATAACCTTAAATGTCTAACAAATAATTATTTTCCTAATTCGTTGGAGTAATTGATCTACATATGTATTTTTGCGTGAGAATAAGAAACTATATAAGAAGAATGTACCGGGTTAACTTATCCAAATATCTTTTATAACACTGATTAGGATTGTACACACGTTATTGTTACACTTCCATAAACATATATCAGAAAATGTGTATCATGTTGAAAATGTGTATGCAGGTGCACGTCTTACATTCATTATACATTACCTTTATATCATGTAATTACGAATGCGAGTAGCTAAGGGTAAGAGAAAGACCAGCTATATTGATGTTATCGACAAAAAGATATTCAAAAACATATGTCACCTCGAAAGACGCAAGCAGAAGACCTACAGAAACTATCCATGGCTAGGTACATTTACTATGGTGATTCATAAAAGATGCTTTACACAAATGCCAGTCTGCTGGAAATATAATCTAGGTTACACGGTGATAGGCCTGGCGCCTCCAGGTTCAAGGGAGTGATGTGTAGCTACCTACACCATATATTCCCATATATACACACTTCCTGAATTACAAACAAAAACCTGTTTTACTAACAATTTATCTTGACCATCTAACTGCATGGAATCTGCAGGCTTATGCCCTGTTTCCACCAAAACGACTAGATCAAAATTGAAAGATTTCTTCAACAGACAAATACAGACGACTTTACTGTTAGAAAAAATTGTTTATCAGTGACGATTTTTTGGATGATTTTCTGTTTGCACCAAACAACCATAAAATGATTTTACAGACGATTTTACCGACGATTTACAGACAATTTAATTAAACAATATTTTAATTAAACAAATATGGTATAAACTATCATGATAGCATATACGATTTTTATTTTTCACCTTATGCTTATTTTATCTTCTTATATATTTGTTATTTACTGAATCGTCCTATTATTTCCTGTTTCTACCAAAAGATGAATGCAAGATTTGTGTAGAAAAATTGTCCAACAAGCCAAAATCGTCTGAAATTATTTAACATGTCAAATAATTTGTCTGACGTCCGTCTGGCAATATCGTCAGTCGATGAGGCAAGAAATCGTCTAATAAATCTGTCATCTGGAACGATTTTTCTGTTTCCACCAACAGATTTTTTTGAAAGATTTACCAAAATTTAAAAATCTGGACGATTTTCATGGTATTTTTGAAATCGTTTGAAGAAAAATCTGTTGGTGGAAACAGGGCATTGGCTGCATTTAGAGCAGTATACCGATCACATGGGATGTAGTAGGTTTAACTCCCAGTTGAGTCTTTACAGTTTTCACTTAAACTACTTTTCTTATCGTTATAAAAAAAAAGGAGTGGGAGTAGATGTATTTCTTATCTATATTAAGGCCATGTTACTATCATACCCACCACTTTCAACACAAACGATCTGTTAAAGAAATCCCTGATACTAAGTCAAATAGTGCCCCTATATTAAATGTCTAGAGCTCCCAACGAAACGTCCAAAGATTGTCTATCCTACCTTGACGCGTTCCAGTCCAGTGGGCGCAGTCACCCAACCTCCACGCCATCAATTCTAAAGTTAAGCCCATACCCACAAGGCAAACCTGAACAAGTCAGCCGACTAAATTGAGCCAATGCTACCCGAATACTGGGACGATTTTAGAACTGATTCACACCAAACATGTACATTTCAAAACTAACTGCATTCCATTTGGTGGTTTGATTTGATGCAAAAATCGCCGATTGTACTGGTATAATTGGTCGATTTTAGTGCCAATCAGTCGGCTGACTTGGTCCTAATCTCCAAGTGGGTATGGGGCTCTACTCCAATGTCGACGACCGTGGCCGACTATTTGCCTGTCCGTTTCATCACAGATTGACGATCAATTGTCCAGTTCACATATCTACAGGGGGTTCTGAATTTCCTCCGATTAATCTTTGGTAGATGTATTTACATTAAAACTTTAAACCTGCTTAATAATCTTTGTTTCTCTTGATGAAAATTGACCAATGGGTATGCCACTTTAGGGTGCAGCAATTGGTAAATGTAAAAATATTGGTAATGCGTTAATTACTCATGAATTATATTTGGGAGAATTTGGTTGGAAATCTTGATGTCGAGATTTCAACAGAATAGGATGATGAGATCTCGCGTCCAGAATGGTGGGGAATCTTATATATACAGAAACCACTGCTGCATCTGCCAAGAGCAGGTAGTTCTCTTCGTTCCCCAATTATATATATACACACAGCTATATTATATTGACGTTGTGCAGATGACTCATAATTAGCCATATTTGTGATCAGTTTACAATCAAATTTTTTTATAAATCTGTAGCAACTAAAATACAATTTTATGCTAGACATACTAGAAACAATCTTATGACATAGTATCAGCATTCAGAATTAATAATTTTCCATTTTTTTGATAGCCACATGGTCTTGATCACCATGTGGTTATCATCACAAAGTGACCACGTGACTACGTCTACAAAGGGTCTATACACACAAATATTATACTCATATTTAATTCGATAGTCTAAAGTTATCCAAAATAAATCGGGACAACGTGAAAGGGACAAGGAAGAGAGACAGTGGATACACCGTTTGTCCACTGTTGTCCCAGGGGGTCTAAATCTTTTAGACTAAGGCTCACTACATCAACCATCACCCGTTGCCAAATATCTAAAGTTATGTATTCTAACAGTTTAATTCAACATTTAGTACCGTATCCAGGGGGTTCTTATAACATGAGACAGCAGAGAGGCTGTTGAACTTCCGTGTACAGAAGAGTCGTGCAGTAAAGAGGTAAAGAGGGTGGGGACACAACCCGAAAGGCGCCAACCCTGCAGGACACGCTTCACCTTCGCCTTCCCCACAAACGGTAACGCCCGTAGATTCGGACGTGGGAACTTGCAAACCCTCGTTCCGGGCGCAGGACAAGAAAGAAACTTAAGTCTGTATTCTACCAGGCGAAATCTACAACTGAGAATTTGGTCATGTCAATTAGAAATATTATATTACAGAAACCCATGGATGCTGTATACGTTTGGAAAGAGAACTTGAAATCCTTTCCAAAGATATGAATCAATATAACATACTTATAAGTAGACATTGTTCCAAATGCCGATTTTCAGATCGGGAGTAAAATCTCACGTTGGAATACAGCCTTCAAGCTTTGTATTGATAGGAAAGGCCTTCCGACGAAAATGCGGTTTACTGTTATCATCAATGTAGGAAAGCCTATAGGCCCATTCGCCCTGGCCGATGATTATGTCGCTTGAAGGTCCGATAAAGTTATCGCACAGACAAGATGATATTCTAGAGGCCGATAAAATGATCACATAGCCCCGAATTTTATCAAATAGCATTCGCCCTGAGAAGAGAGCCACCTTGCGACATCACCCGATAATTGTCTGAAGTACTTTAATAGCACTTGTCCCTTGGAATCGGCTGGAATTCAAACGATTCAATCCAACATGTTGGATCTGATCGGTTGAGATCTACCGATCACATTATCGTATGTACCATGAAATCTGAACGACAATTGTCGCAAGGAATCGCATGTACCAGATCTGCCAGGGCGAATGGGGCTTATTTAGGATGGTCGTATGATGGACAGCCCATCCGACATAAGGTATAAAGGGTTGGACGAGGGTTGGACGAAATCACCCTATAAACCATCCTTGTCTCCTGGAGTCGGGGTTAGTGAAATAATCAAGAGTTTTAATTTTCCATATCACCAAGTACTGATAAAATATTAAGATTTTAAACATGTAACAAATGACAGATTTTCAGGTTTGCCAGTCGATCAAAATTCTGTATTTCAGGGCAAAATAAGGTTGGACATCTTAGATTGGGCTGACAGGCTTTAACATTGGTACCTATGTGGAAAAGGCCAACATATAAAGGTGCAGCTACATGTGTAAAATTATATAAACGTATATAAAAGTGGTAAATCATGGTAAAGGCTTTTGCCGCATTTCACAAACGTTAGTAGCAATTTGTCAACAGAATTAGTATGGTGTATTTTGTTTTACACGACTCATGGACTGTCTTTGGGAACTAAACCAGGAAGCAGTTATGGTTTAAAGTCATGGTGATCTAATAATCTAATGCAAACTGGGATGGGCTAACTGCATGCAACACGAAAAGTTAGCAACGGGAGTTGTTAAAACGGCTGACTCGTTCCTCCACTCAAACACGCTGTAATTATTGGGTGGATCTGGGGCAAAACCACTGACCTCGATATATCAGCGAACTTCTGGAACCAGCTACATGCTTTGCTGATTTGTTAAGCTCTTTTTAAACCTGGCGGTGCAAATTCCAACGATATGAGGACCATATTGCTCTCTGACTAAAGGCTATATTCCACTATGTGGTAGGTCGCATTTGCGGTGGTTACTTTTTAGGTGACGCAAGCTGTTTACACTTTTGATACCAACCTGTTGGTATCTGGGGGCCATTCCATAAAAAGATACGAACTTTTAAGATTTATCATTTCGTTCCAGAAACAAGATACGCACAAAACATGTGCAAATGTGTGCGTATCCCTCTAAAAGCTGCGACAGGTAATTTAGTGTTCGTAAGTCATTTTTAATATTCAAATATTCTTCTCAAAATAAAATAATTTTGCTACGATAATGTATAGGGTATCAATAAAAAGCTTATTTTATAAGGAATTTATTAATGAAAACCAAATTAAAATCGGATGAGAACTCACGTAACTATCAAAGAAAAGAGAGAAAATAAATTAGAATCCAGTTTTTTATCATATGTGTACATTTGTGTACGTAAGTGTACATAAGTGTACATAAGTGTACGTAAGTGACGTTACGAACACTTTTCCTTACTTACACTATTTACGCACAAATTCAAAGATAACTCCCAGACTTACGAACAGTTTTTGTGGAACAGCGCCCTGGTACCATAAGCAACCCTTAGAATTCCTATACAAGATAACGCCTACCACAAGCACCTACCAAGCCCGAGGTGTGATGTTATAATAACATTGAAGTAACATTATGTTTGGTTCTTAATTGTTGCATTCTTTTGATGACTCCCAATTACGTTGCTGTGACCTACTGCTGCAACGTTCCACTGCGACGATGTTCTGGTTGAATTATGTAACGTTACAGGGGTAGATCGGGGGGGGGGGGGGGTTCCAAGGGGTCCTCCCCTCTCCCCTCCTCCCCCTACTTGATTAGGGTCTCATACCATTGCAATGACATTACAAAATAGCTGATAAGGAAAATTATTGAATGTAAATACTTTCTGTCCTAGACATAAATTACTAATGATAAATCACAAATCAAAATTCACTCGATGACCCAGATTAGTTACGAAAATATGGCCCAAGGGCGAATGGGGCTTTAGGTCTCCCAACACCCAATTGCAAGTACATATAATTGCATCAAATCTCAATTACGTCTCATAGATTTGTATATATGCTTTGGTCGTGATTGCAATATCAGAACAAATAAGCAGTTCCTAATCAAAGTGAAACTGTTTTTTCCTCTATTTATACTTTGCTTTGGGCTTTGTTGCGGTAACCTGCCCAATTTGCACTGACAAAAAAGAACAATTAGAAAGATCTAGCATTGAAAATACAAAATTAAAATATGTCATTTGAATCCAACTTTTTAAACCCTCCTGGAGTAGCCTATTACACCCTTTATCAACTTGACAACGTTGCAAAATACAAAATTGTCAAAAGATCAAAATATGATTGCAGAACGGTTTGGGATGAAAAGACAATTATATTGTATTGCAGGAAATAAAGTTGTTGAGGCTTCAGTGAACTCGTCGACAGGATTGTGTAAACTTGTTTACTTTGGAGACAGAAATGATTGGCAAATTGACTAGTTTCGACTTTTGACTACATTTATCAGGATATATATAGCAATATAGGGTATAACAACTATAATAAGAGGTCATGAGCATGCATCATATGACTTGTCGAAATGAGACCGACATAGAAAGTTTGGCCGAATATTTCATGTTCATTATCTAATTAAGCAAGTTTATGTAGCAGTATGACGTCCACTTGTTTGCCAGTGATATTGGTATACATGTTGTCAACCTATAGGCTGGAACCCACTAAGAGACTAAAATTCTGGTCGTTTTCACCAGTTCCGGTCACTTGGTTCTGGTTGAAACGACCAGAACTGGTCACAAAATACAAAAAGCCAATAAATCCAGAAATTGCTCAGTGGGAACATCATTTCTGATCATTTCCGACCATTTCTGGTCGTTTCAACCAGAATCAAGCGACCAGAACTGGTTAAAACAACCAGAATTTCGGTTAAGTCGCTTAGTGGGTTCCAGCCTTAAATGTAATATGGCAGAGTCTGTTTAGCAACGGTCTGCTTACAATCTTAACACACCGATTACACGATTAAAGATGAACTTCCCTGCATTTAATTTACAGGTTGGTAATTTTTGTGTTTTTAACTTCACTTTAGTATAATAAAATCAATCCAAGTGAAAATAGTGAAAATATTAAGGTATTTGGAAAATTGGGAATTCCCTCTTAAGTTAATTCCCAGATTAATGAATTATTGTAGCTAGATGTATTTCATAAATATAGATATGGGCTGTATGGGGCAAAATGATATATAATTTGGGTTAAGAGTGTATATTTCTCACTACACAAATTCTACAGGGATGGGAATTACCTTCTGATTATGGGTCTGCTGATTAAGAAAGGACTGGTTTTGTGGTTGCAGCCTTATTTTTCTAAGAATGATTTTCACACCATGGGTGCATAAATGTGCGATAAGGTAAAATTATTACTAGGAAAATATTTTTGTAAATTCCCAGAATAGATTAGATATTGAAGGTATGAAATGGCAAATTACCCCTTATTTACTATGACTCATCACCAGTTTTCAAGTTTTAGGTCCTTTCTTGGCCAGCAGACCTTTAAAGGTATTTTCAGTAAGTTCTAACCCAATTACATTTTGGTGTCTGGATTTAGTTGCTGCACACAAATGCATGCATGAAAGTTTTTACTTTAGGTCGACGTCCTTACTCTGACTATAATATTATGTGTATATTATTACCGGGTTCGGGAATGGGACCAACGCCCTAAATGGCAGCGAGAACAAAGCTGGCCGTAGTGGGGGCTGTATATTCTTGTACTATCTCACGCAAAATCACATACGTCATTAGGTGGCGCAGTATTCGCGTGAGATCCGCCATGTTAAATCAGGTAAAAACTATTTCAATTCCTCCAAAATGTTGGTGTATTAACACTTGAACTAGGGCAGATACATTTTATGTTGTGGTTTATCCTATGATAATACCATTAGCTTGTACCGTGTAAAATTAATAAGATCTGGCAGATGTCTGAATATTTAAACACAAAATAAGAAAAACACCTTTTACACTAACAAATAAAAATCCCATTCCAAGATGGCGGAAAGTAACTGAAAGCATGGGTGAGGGTAACAAAGATATTTATTCATGTAGCTTGCGAACATTCTTAATGTCTCTTTTTAATATAAAACAGCCTTACCTTGTGTTATATATCTATCTATTTTAGTGGTTGTCCATTTGAATTTAATAAAAACATAGTTATCAAGAAAGTTATTCCCATGAAAAATGTTGTATGTGTCCAGGCCTGCCAACATTTCATCAGCTGTTCAAGGGACACATTTCCAAAATGATTGTAAAATATAGGGCATTTTGTCTAAAAACGGGACAGTTTTGGGAACCTTTAAATCCCCCCCAAAAAAGATATGCAAAAAAAAATGGACATTTGAAAAACGATGATGTCCACAGGAGATTTGAAAATTAGAACAGTAAATTTGCAATTTCCTGAATTCTAGTGGTTCTGAATATTTGCTATATTGTTATCATTTTTTTGTAAAAAAAAAAAAAAAAGGGGGGGGGGGGGGACATTTTAGCTCCATTACGGGATACACGGGACAATTGCCAAAATCCGGGACTGTTGGCAGCCCTGTTATCAACAGGTGCGATCACGTAGTACTGTGCAGTGCTATGCTCCAGTGCACACCTCCAGTTGCACTAGTACTGTTGGCAAGGTTTATGCACTATAAATGGTTCCAAGGCCAAGCTGCAACATAGCAGTACCATTCCGAGACAGTGGGTAGTGAAAGTCTTCATCGAGGTGACTTTAGATCTTAGTAACATTGAGACAAGAAGATAGTACTCTATACACACAAACCCTGAGATAGAAAAGATAATTCAAATACCATTTGGAGACAGTACCTTTTTTGGTCAGTATGTTACTGAAATGGCCTAGTTACTTTCAAAATCACATGTATTAGTTTTAGGTGACGTAAAGTTAAAACCAAAACAGAGTGTGATAATAGCGTACTGTTTCGACCACATTTTACTTTATTTTCACGGTAACTTTTCTTGATTAAAACCCAGAATCTTTGGAAGTATAATATAGATGATTTGTGTGTAGCTAGTACATGGGCTGAGGTTCACTTTTTCGGTTAATTTATCCATACCCAGCCAAGGTTGTGACATCGCAGAACGTTCTGATAACGTCATAGAACGTAATTAGAACGTCATAGAACGTCAATGTTAGGGGACACTCACGAATTTCAGAAAGGGTCAGCCTAGTAGCTAAGTACTAAATCAGCGTGCATTGTCATGCATACGCAGCATTTTCCCCTCTTTTAGTAGTTAGGCAAAAGAGGTTTCCTGAGTTGGGGATCGCCCACAAAAGAGACATCTCTTTGAATGCCATGATCCACGATGCGACAAGACACCAACCGATTTTCTTCTCTTTCATTTTTTCACATATTTGCAATGAATTTATGAAAAAAAACCTTCTGTTATGGATTATTCAAAACTCGTTTGAAAATTGTATATCTTATCTGAAAAACAATTTTTTAACAAACCAATTTTCTAAATCGGTCAAAAATTGGCCAAAAAAAACATCCCCTTTACGAGCCTACTGCAGTATTCACTTCTTATATGACAAACTACCGAAAGGGAGAATCTAGTATATCCATTTACTCAGTCTCCAGATAGAACGTGATGATAACACTATAAATAGAATAATTAAATGGATCAATTAAATGTTAATCATGTTTGAATAACTGGCTCCCAGAGCAGAGCCCTTCCTCCCCATGCCATTCTCTTCACCGCCTGCTTGTAAGGAGTGTGTACTACCAGAATGTCGTTTGACGTCATGCACCAGTAATGTTTTCCGAGTATCTATGCACCTGTTTCGCGAACCTGCGCAGTGAACCCTCACAAATATAGAAGCCTTGTTCGTGACGATTCCCATTGGAAGTCATATCTCAATCGTGTGTCCTTGGGCTTATTTCCATTGCAGGGTGGCACACTATTGAAAAGGGTATAATAAGGTCATACAACATTCCACAAGCCAGTTCAATAATGCTAGCTAGGGTTGTCATGATGCACCCAGTAGTCGTTGTTTAGGATGAATGCGGTTTAGGATGAATGTTTTGGCAATGCTTGCTATCAACAACTAATCAGTGCATTTGTCAAGGTTAATCACTTTTCTCGGATATAAAGGTATAACTGCTGGACCAAATCGAGTATAACTGCTGGGCCAAATCTAGAATCAAATAGCATTAGGAGTATAGCGGTCAATATCCTGATTTGAACCTTTTAAGGTTAAAGTAGGGGTCCTCACCAGCTACCTCCAAGTTACATGTGGGATGTGCCAATTACCCAGTAGACGTATCAAAAATCAAGTGTCGCCACTGTCAAGAATGATTTTTGATGATTGTATAGATACATTATGAACTATTGAATTGTAAAACGTTATTATTGTAATTGTGTATTTCCCAGGGGGTGGATCCAAGTGGGGTACAGGGGGTCCTGACCTCCTGCCCACCCTTTTTGGTGGACTACGGACTACAATTAGAGAGAGAGGGAAATGTCACACACATGCATGCAAATGCTCGCCATTTTAGTAGTTGACCTTTATGCTGACCACCCCTTCGAAAATCCTGTATCTCCCCCTGTTTCCTTATGTTCTTATAGCAAAGAGTGCCCTGCTGGCTGGGTTTGGTTCCACCAGACTGACGAGTCCCCCTAGCGGAATGCCGAGGAACCTAGTAAAAGGGACATGAAGACATTAGTGGCTCCCCCTTCCCCCGCCTATCGACACTGTTATTAGAAGGGCAAAGTGAATGGAGAAGGGAAAAAGGACCTTATATCTGCATTGTGCATGTTGTGAAAAGTATCGCTCTTTGTATGTATTCGAGAAACGTAGAAAACATGTAAATGAAACACAGGATATTATAGAAATAACAAAAAAAAGCACCTGAACATTCAATGTTCTGTTTATACAACGGGACAAAACCTGTTTTTTTTTTCTATACAAATGATAAATGAATTTTACAGTATCCAATTGCAATCTCTGGCTGTAACCTTATTCAAATTCAGGAATAGGGAATAACAATAAACCTGTGTGTAGATTTTGTGCAGTATTCATGGGCTTTTATGCAGGGGGTCGGGATGGAGGTAAAGTATGGATGGAGTCAAAGATTAGTAAAACCGATTCACGCTAGGTGGCGGTAGTGACGGTTGGCGTGCGTAGAGCTGGGGTCTTCTCAATGGAACAGGGCCGCCCTCTTTCGGGAAATATTGGGGTCATGAGGAAATAAAGGGCTCCAGAAACACATGTCCATGGATCTAAGATGGCAAAGTGGCCAATACAGGGTCTCCCAAAGTTTGAGAATTGAATATACAAAGTTCGGGGTGCCTGTTGGGGGCTACAGCATGATTATATCATCAGGGAAAAGAGCACTGTACAGGACGTATCCTAGTGTCTGACTAGGTATGTTCCTTTATTACTTTATTACTTATTCGCCCTTTTGGTGGACCCCGGAGCTGCAAAAACAGGGGGAAAATGGAGGGGGGGTAGTGGGGGGAGAGCCCACCTACCACTAATTCCGTCCCTGGATATTGTTAACAAGCTGTTAAATTATTCTAAGGAAAATCCCATATTGATACAATACATATATAAATGAAGAGTATTGATCCGTAACCCGCTTGTATACCGAAAAAACTAACAGCGTCAATCCTGGAATAGACAAAGTATCCTGTGTCCGGTGCACCTGTACCATGCCATAGATTATTGGATTCCTTGTGGCTGGGCTGTCAGTCTCATTCTACGCAAGTATAACATTTTATTAACATATTGCAGTTACAGTCTGTTATGTTCTGTTTTGAATGTTGTTACGCTATTTTGATGACATTAACAATGTCTCGATAACCTACCCTTGTGTCATTTCACTGGGATGTTATTGCAATATTCTTGTTATAGTTGGTTGGTTATTGGGGTTTAACGCTTGTTATATTTCTTTTCACATGAAAATAACATTGTTATCACAATCTGTATTGGTAAAGTTTCACCTTTCACAGAAAGGAAATGTAATTATAACATTCTGTTTTGGTAACTTGCAATCTTACGTAAAAAAAATATAACTGTTACATGAAAATTTAACAAGTAACAGACTGACCAAAAAGGTATATTGTTATAGGCCTAGGACATGCCTGTTATGTTGCTTCTTGCCTGGGATGTCCGGCTGGTGTGCAGAATACTGGCCCCTCACCCCCTCAGATGTTGGTGTGAAGAGGCCTATTGGGTCTATATAATCAGGAGTCCATACCGACCCTCTTGTCACATGATCATGATGATGCCTGCAGCCAAAGAACTGCCGATTGCCAACTCACAATTTCAAGGTAATGTTTTTGCATTGAAACCTTAGTTTGACTGGGTTAGGTCATATCATAATATTCTCCGTTGTTAGACCTAAAGGCTGACTCACATGTGTACTTCCTGGAGATAAAATGATCTACCTCATTTTCGTCCAGCTATTTCAGAAACCAGCGATTGATCAACACCAGGTTTGAAGAAAAAAAACAACTGATGTCCCCATAGTACTATATTATCTTTTAGGAATGCATTTTAGGTACGATTCCCATTCAAATGGTAGAATAGCGATGATAAATTATTGTTGAATACTTTAATGAATCAAGTTCTTCATATGAGTAAACTTTTCCAATTCACTGATTTCCATGATCTGTCCAAATTCGAAGATTGAATTGATCCTGTCTTTTGAGATACTGAAACTAGTGATCAATAGCCCATTTAACCCAACTATCCTTCTAATGATACACATTTCCTCTCTTTGAAAACAGTTTATGATTATAGAAATTAGCAGTAGTTCTTGATAACATTAGTAACTTCTAAACAATCCATTAACGAAAACGGCCCAGACACTTTCCTGTTTACTGACATTTGGTGCCCCATACATTGCAGGGTAATTCCATATAGTTTACCCAAGAAAATAGTGTTTCCAGAGAGTAAATCCTGCAGTGTTTGAGAGGATAACTCTTGTGGCGGCTAAAAGGTCCACACAATTCGCCCACAGTCCTATTCCCTCCCTTGGAATGATATAAATTACCTCGTGTATTAGTGAGGTCAGAACAGACCGTTTGGCTAAGCTAGAAATTAATTTGATACGGGGATTGGGGCTCACAACTGGTCATTCAAGCAGTCAGCCAATGAAAACCTTTAAGGTGAGAATTAGATATTGGTCACAAGCGATCCTTGAATCAACCAGTAATGAACAATCCTGGTTTTCCTGTAGCTTGCCTTTCTTGACGAGTGCAAATAATCATTGCTTTATCATTACCTCATGCTTGTGTCGCTCCTTTGTTCATTCATGTCAGATAAAGAAATGGAAAGGGGGTTCTTAGAAGTAGCCTAACATCTGTCTGGCATTCATTATACGTTACTGACAGCCTCACTATAGGCTTTTAGACACATGCCACTCAAACATGGCTGTACCCTGGAGAAAAGAACAGATATATATATATATACAAAGGTTTGGAAGTTACCCATGAATTCCATAGCATGTAAGATACCATTATTTAGTTCACCTTTTACTTCTGGATCAGAACGTCGATTCCAGCATGAAATTCAGGGATTGTCCCATTTGAGTAATGACTATTTTCCACAGAACAATCATACTTGCTTATAGTGTCTGCTCAAATTATCACAACATTTTACATCATCTACATTCAGAATGTGGTAGGATGAAACAGCGAGACTGCAATAAACGTACGTATCAGGCTATGAATTTATTAAAGCAAGTACTAACACAAGTAATTTCCTATATTGTACATTCCCATGCTCAAAACACGCATCAGAAATGGATGTAAAACACCACAAGGTGGAATGTGGCCTTTGAAAGACCTGGGTTTGTCTTCAGCCTGATTTTTGTTGACCAGCCAAATCTCTTAGATAACATTTTTGATCAAAGCTTATATATATAGAAGAACATAGAGACTGAAATTTTGATCCTTTACCATTTGTGAAAAAGGTAACAGGCTTAATAAGAAATTATCTTTACCATTGGTTTCTATGGGATTTTATGAATTTATGTAAAGTGCCACCAATTCATTTCCCACTAAGCTCAGTATATAAAAGGAAGAGACAATTACCCAAATGTTAGGAAAATGTTAACAACACTTACCATTTGTGAGATTTGTTATAGTGAATAAACTTAAACTCTTAGTCTGGATGTACAAAGAATACCAAGTCTATGTACTTGATTGTAAACCAGAATTTAAATAAAGTGAATAAAAAAAAAGCATTGCACGGACTGTCACAGGGGACGCCACCATCAATGACATTCACAGATGGCAATCTTTGCTTGTTATACACCCTTCTTGCGAAGGGTGGCACCCTCTCTTAGCAACCCTGGTGAGTGGAGTGCAGTCCAATTTAGTCTACAACACTGACCACTGTACTTGGAGGAGAATGAAGTGGGAACTAGTGACCATTCACAGATGGCCAGGGTCTGTGATTGTTAGTAGTTCATAGTTTGTATGTATGGGATGGGGGTGGGAGAGGGGATAGTTGTGGTTGTTCATAGCAGTTCAGCTCCACAGCCTAGGAGCCCTGGACACCCACTCAACCTGAGGTCCACAACAACCCATCTTGCCGAGTACCTGTAATTAACTTGTTTTTAGGGTTGACCTCCTTTCAATACAAATGTAAAGCTAGGCTGAGAAATTCCTTAATGTATCTAAACTAAATCTTTTATCAGGAAATTATGTTACTTGTAGCAAAGAACAAATGTTTTAACATACAATTATGAGTGCTAAATATGATACTTTTCCATTTCTTCTTAGTGTATTGATGAGTTTTAGAAAAAGACAGTTCTAAATGGTCCCACTGTTAGCCTATATGCAGGGCAGTGACCCAGTTAGGGGACTCCCGTCACCTTGGTCTGGGGCAGAGCAGGCCTCCACTGGCAGCTTCGTGAGAAGGGTATATATGTTTGTTGGTCCAAGCCTTGGTTAGAATCAGCAGGTGAGATCATAGCTACTTTGATCACGCAAGGCAGGAATAGTATGTAAAACAGCACTGAGTGGTTGACAGCGGGGGATGTCAGACTCGGGGATGTTAAAAGGCATATTCAATCGGATGGATCTGGAAAGTTTCTTAAAGAGGGGGTACCCATTGAGCGATTGGGGTAAATTTTGGTCGTTTGGACCAATTTTGGTCACTTAATTCTGGGCCAAAAATGATTAGAACTGTTCGAAAACGACCAGAAAAGGTGTTCCCATTGAGCGATTCGACCAGAAATATTTTTATGGACAAATGGAAAATCGCTTGGGAAGTATGAGACAGTGTTTGCTAAAGGATCGTTGTCGCTTTTCGACTAACTCTGTGTTGCTTAGTGCTGGTCAAAACGACAAGATCTGGTAAAATCGCTCAATCAGAAAACAATTTCTGGTCACTTGTGATCTGTTCTGGCTGCTTTCGTCCAGAATAAAGCGACCAGAAGTGGATGAAATGACCAGAATTCAGGCAGACGCAGTTCCCTGTTTTCCTGTATTTTATGCACCTGCAGGCTAATTTTGGCATATTTCGTAGACAAAATCATGGGAAAACCAACAGAAATAATGCATCTTATGGCAATAAAAACCTATGAAATGAAAATATCTTTAAATTCACTTCAGAAATTAAAGTACATACAGTAACAGAAAGAAAAAGTGCCTAATTCTACTTTTTTGTGATATCTAACAAAGGAAAATTTCATAGATGACAATCAATAATGTGCAAAATGCTTGTTACAGGAAATGGACTTGTCACCATATTTCCCACAATGCACCTTGATTTAGCCTGGAGGCCAGAATACAACAAACCATGTCTGGGAGAAATTTTAGTCGCTCAATGGGTACCCCCTTAAAGTACTTTTTAACGAGAGGCGTTTTTTTTATCACCTTTTGTTTTAGAATAAATGGGATGATTCCGAGATGAAAATTGGTGTTTACAAGCTGGACGGCAATATGAAATACCAATTTGGGGATTATTTTCAGATGAGCTTTTAACAATCACGAATGCTTCATGATCGTGAAGATGAGCATTTACACAGAATTTTATGAAAAGGAATCCACATTCGGATCTGTTTTACTGTCCAATTAAACTTCATGACAATTTCTTGGGGTGGGGGGAGGGGATACAAAAATAACTTCCTCCTAAATTTTAGTTTCCTGCGAACCAACTACTTTTGTATAATTTATTGGCATTTACATGTAAATTCACCATCGTTTCATGTGATAATTGGCTTTCATTCTTGGAGGTACTCATGGGGTCTGCACATGCACTTCTTCTGAAGAAAACGATCTAAAATGGTTAGTTTCCTTACACACACAAAAAGACATCAGTGCATTTCAATGGCTAAAGACCATAAAAATCACACTGAAGGTCGTATTCTTTAAGTAAGGTCAAATCACATTTGTCCCTGCTATCTTTTAAACCCTTTAATTTTCTGAGACCCTCTATAGATTATTGCTGGAATACAAATTATCCTTGCATTGATCTCTAGATATGAATGTTGATTTTGTGTAAATCAAAAGAAAATTCAATAATTTCAGTCAGGGGGAGAGAATTTCCCTGCAATCTTGTAAATCGAAGTTGAGACCCTGTACAAATGAGCCCCGGAACTGCTTTGAACTGTGCATAATGATAATAATCAATAAGCACTTTTTGAGTATAGTCTATAAAAGTGGTATTACATTACACAACTTGAGATACGATATGACGATGACCATGTTGCATATATTATTGCAAAATTGCACATATCAGAAATAAAATTCGTTATGACACATATGTGACATTGTCCTAATAGCCAACTTTTACAATCAAATCATTCCTCTAGTGAAATTCTTGTAACCTCATTATATTATTGATTCGACAGGGCGACTGGGGAATTTCTTAAATTCGACAGGTTAAGCCCTGTTTCCACCGAACGACATTTTCCTAAAGATAGCCAACGATGCCAAACGATATAGAAATCGTTTGGCATCGTTTGTAGTCTTGAGGACAAATCCTTCAGTGGAAACACAAAATCGTTTGTAAAGACATTTGTGAACGACTGCAAACGATGTGTGCTCAAGACAAAAGTAAACGATTTGCAAACAACCAAATATTAAACCTGTTTAATATTTTTGGACGACTGTAGCTCACGATTTCTTTCCAGGGCAATTAAAAGCAATTAAATCCATTGTTCCCTGAGTTTCATGATTCTTGTCGTTGGAAAAAATCGTCCACAATGCCTAGAATCGTCCAAATATTGTCGTTCAGTGGAAACAACGATGTGTTCATTTGTGAACGACAAAAATGAGCAAAGATTTTCTTTTTTTTAAATCTTTCGTGGTCGTTTTTTAAATCTTTCCATGTAAGTCGTTTGGTGGAAACCGGGCTTTACATGTCATCTTAATGACAAATGACATGGAGCTTTTTTTTAATTCGAAATGCGATATGGGCTTTACAAAGATAGTAATATGCAACAGGGTTATATCTTGGATTCTACATGGAACATGGGTCTAGATTAGACAGGCGACATGACCGCTTTTTTAAATTTGACACAAGATAAAATGGTACCCTTCCATCTATACCCCCTATATTGCGCATATATCGCAGACGAAACTGTGCGGTGTAATATTGCCTTTAAAAGCATTATTGTATCTTAATCACATCGTGGATGGCCACCTTTAGTTAATAGTAAGCTCTTTGATCTGTGTACATTGGACACTTTGGGAGCAGCTATGACCCCTCGTCCCATGCACATTGTGATGCTGGAGATGGGAGTGACACTACGTACAGAAGCCCCCCAGCACATCACAATGTCTGGGGCGACAGGCCCGTCTAGGTCTAGAGCCTGAGGAAAGGATTGTAGGAAAACATACAGAGGTTGACAGTACTACCCTGAATACAAGGAGAGTGTTGAAAAATTACTGAGGCTGTTAGTCTCACTTTCCCACCAAGTATTCAGTATTGGCAGTCTATTAACCAAGGGTAGTTTTCCTTATATCACAGACCATATATTGTAAGTTATAATGAGAACAGAAAGGAAATTACCAGTGCAGCAAAGTGTGCAGCATCACAAAGTGTTGCCTATGTACATACTTTGACTGGTCTCAAAAACTTTCCCCTAAAATTCTTGGTTTTCTCTCAAACATTATGGCTCTCTCATTATCTCCATTTAATCATACTGCCTTATTTTACCTGACATTCAAAGGATAATCATGCAAATCCATTTAGAATTCACAAAATAGGGTGAAATACTTTTTACACAGTGATGCAAGTTGGGCAGTATATACAAATACTGCCAACTGTGCCAATAGCCTATACCAAAAATATTGAATGGGAGCATCCAGTCAATATTCATTACATAGTTCAGGATTCGTATATAATATCACACTACGCGACTTAAGCTGCAACATGACAATGTTGAAGAGACGTCATGCATATTTTAGATATATTTTCTTAATACACGTACATGTGAGATACTCCAAATTGCCAATTTTCAACAATTATATCACTTCTGTATGTGAATTGTCTGAAATATCGCTTATCTATCATTGTATCAAGCCAACATTGCAGCCCAAGTCTCGTAGTGTAATAGGGTCTTGAAGCGCTCATATCCCCTACTCCTACAATCGACAATGTTTTATTTTGTTGTCAGTGCAGAAAATGCCCTGTTGCATTGAATTGCTTTTCTAAGCCTTTTGATGAATTGTTCACTGCCCACGTGTCTTAAGAATGAGAGATTGACCTGTCACTATGATTGCCTAAGAATGCCTACCAGGGATTGAATTAATGATCTATGGTTTGGCAACAACCAGTCTTTAATAAAATCCTGCTTGCCCCGTCTGCCTATTTGGTCGTTTATGGTTTGGTTCGTTTTTTTTAAAATTGAATGTGTTTTTTTTCCTATTACAATGTATGGTTTGAGAGAAACATATATCTGACAAAGCCAGCCAAGGTGCAACATAACAGTCACATTATGGAACCATACTTTTTGGGGTTTTCTGTTACTTACTAAAATGTCATGTAACTGTTATGTTATTTATCTGAGACATTGAGACCTAACCAAAACAGAATGTCACCATAATGTTCTGATGAGGTAATGTCAAGACTAAATCCACACAGAGGTCATTCTGATTTTCTGATCAGGTGAGGTCCAGACTTCACTTAATTAGAACATTGTTGTGACCTACTCAGCAGGGGATGTCCCAACCTCACCTAAACAGAACATTATTTTCACATTCTGATTAGGTCAGGTCTTAACCTTATCTAAACAGAATGTCACTGTGACATCTTATTAGGCCAGTTATCAACCTAACCTAAACAGAATGTTATTGTTACATTCTATTAAGAGAGGTCTAAAGTACACCTGAGCAGAACATTATTTTGACACTCTCATTGGGTGATGTCACAATATATAACCTCATAATAACATTACAAGAACATTACCAAAACCACTCAATGTAGTGTTGCAGCAGTAGGTTGCAGCAATGTTATCGGGAGTCACCAAAATAATGTTGCTGAAATGTTGTAATTCAATGTAACAAGAATCAATCCAGAATGTTGCTGCCACATTATTAGAATGTCATACCCCTGGGCTGAGCAATAATGGCCACTAATTTTCACTTTTTTCTATTACAAGTTTTTCACTAAATATCCCTTTCAAACCTTCATGGCAGGGTGAGGAGAATCTAAAGTCGCATTTTCGGTCTGGTCCGAAAAGAGTATAACTTGTGTTGATAAACTAACATCATAAATTTATAGCTTAGCCTGAGATGAATTTTAGAATTCGGTTACCTTAAGAGCTCCATCTTTGAGTAAAGTCAGTCAGGCAGTTTTGTCCGGGCCTTAAAACTGAACTAGCTTAGCTAGTCATTTAGACAGCCGTATATCCTTTAAGGACTAGCCCATTTTATGCCTTCTTTAACTATCATTATGAATCATTAATCTTTGCTTGCTACAGAATCGTTGTTATTGTGACGTTCCTCGGTAGTTTGGGGTTTCTGATTTCTACAACAGAGGGACGTGGGGGTTGTTTCGGGTCTCAGCCGGATGGGGAGTCCAAGCAAGAAGCCGAGATGTGATATCAAGAGTCGTGCCTCGCGCACGAGGGGGATTGAGCGGGTCGATCGGGAAATCAGTATTCGTCGATGGGGGAGGGGTGTATCTGCTGGGCTGGACTGAGGGGTCTCAGCCATCGGGCGCAGGGTCTGGGCACTTCTGTTAGCGGGTGGAGGATTGCAGAGGAGGAAAAATGGTAGGGATGGGTGCGGGCCGTTTCTTTTGTGCTGGCACTCTCTTCGGGGCCCACTGCGGACGGTCTACCCTCGTTCTCGTCCAGCAGGGGTGTCGGGCCGACGGTCGCCTATTGTTTGGTAGCGTGGGGTCCGGTCTTCCATTCTCGGGACTCCATCCGGGCCATCTCGGGCTTTTGTACCCTGTTTCGGTCTCTCGGGTCTTCGGGACCCCGTCCTAACTTTCGTCTAATTTCCTTTAACTTTCACTATTTTACTTGTACCTTCTAGTTAATTAGCCTGTATTGGATCATCTTATCGGTTACCATAGGAAGAAGACACATGTTGACACAAGGAGTACTGCAAAGGAACTCTTTTATTCTCGGGCCCCACTGCCCCTTTCATAGTCTAGTGGTCAGCCCTGATTGGCTGTTTCTGATCACGTGGTCACAATGACGTCATTTCCGGTTTACATTTATCACTTCCGGTTTACATATTTCTCATGTCTTTCGGGTTTCGGGCTTTTACAATTTCGGGCCTTTCGGGCTTTTCGGGCTTTTCGGGCCCGTTACAAAATATACTTTAATCTGTCGCATCGTCTTATTTTCCATATTTTCAACCTTGATAACTGATGAATAGACATTCATCACATTATCATGTCTGGGTCCAAACAAATACGAATTCCCAAGATCCAAATTCGTCTTACCGGTGACATCCTAATGGAACTGATTGAGACTATTATTGGTTTCTGAGAGCAAAGGAAACATTGACTTCATTTCCATTCAGTTGCAAAAAGCCTCCAGACTCTTAATTCCACCCAATAACGTTAATGAAACTCTCCTACCATTGTAAATGGGTAGGTCACGGTCAATAGGAAACCTCTCTAATTTCCACTGTCGCCAGTTTTCTCCCAGACACCTAGCGAAATTAAACTATATATCACAAGGTCTACTCACTAGATAATGACCAGCTAGATGCTTTAAAGCCCAGTTCCATTGCCTGAGAGTCAGGTTGAGTTAAGAAGCTCAGGTCAAATAACAACTTCATGCTTGGCACAATCCAGTACTTCCATCCTTAATAAGCAGTGGTAATGTAACTGCTTCTTACGGGGCAGATATTTGTTTCGAAATTGCAATCGTCCCTTTTCCCCAATTATGATGATAACGAACACCCGAGGATATAGGTCTAAGACGAGACTACAGGACCCTTATGTCCTGTTTCCACCAAAAAGAATGTATCAAAATTGAAAGATTTTTTCAACAGACAAATACAGACGACTTTATTGCTAGAAAAAGATCATGCATCAGTTACGATCTTTTCAATGATTTTCTGTTTCCACCAAACGACCATAACACAATTTTAAGATGATTTTACAGACAATTTAATTAAACAATATTTTTACTCAACAAATATAGTTTAATTTTTTTATGATAGCATATACGAGTTTTATTTTTCACCTCATATTCATTTTATTTTACTATATATTTGTTATTTACTTAATCGTCCAAATATTTCATGCTTCCACCAAAAGGCGAATGCAAAATTTGTGTAGAAAAATCGTTGAACAAGCCAAAATCATCTGCAATTATTTAACATGTCAAATAATGTATCTGTCGTCCTTGGGGGGTCTTAGTCATCTGACAACGTAAGAGATCATCCATAAAAATCGGTCGTTTGAACGATTTTTTGTTTCCACCAAACGATTTCTTGGACGATTTACAAATCTGGACGATTTTTAGGCTATTTTTGCAATCGTTCATAGAAAAATTGGTTTGGTGGAAACAGGGCATAAGGCAACTCATGCACCTGCAGACCTGAAGAAGCCCCAACTGAACATGGGCCCAGGGAAGATACATCAGGGGCAGCCCTGAGACGAACTCAATTCTCCAATACATAAAAGATTATGGAACAATACACGAAAATGATATGCTAAAAGGTTAATCCCGCAATTTTAACACCCCTACATCTTTTAGAGTAAGCCCCTATAGGCATATCACAGGAAGACCCCAACTGTCATTAAAAACCCTTAAGATTCTGAATTATCTTAAGGCCCCTGAATCCCATCCACCCCATTAATTTTATCAAGCACACAACGTCAGCAGACTAGGCATTTACAGTAATAATAAGATTCTAACACACAATTCTCCATGAGCAAATCCTTTGTTGAAGAAAGGGCAGGAATGCAATGTTTCTACCTTGTTTTTGACATGATTCTCAGTGTTGTTTCTTCTCAGAACAATCTTGTGAGTTATTTTTAGTTGGGGAAAAGGGATAATTAGGGATTCGAAATAATGATCTGCCAAATAAGAAGCAGTTACATTACCATTGTCTTATTGAGAATGGAAGTACTGGATTGTGCCAAGCATGAAATTAATATTTGACTCGAGCTTTACAGAACAAATCCAGCAATTGTATATTCAGATGTTGCATTAGGCCCTATGATTCTATTAGATATTTCAGAAAGTCAATTCGAGTCAACCCAGGCAAAAAACAGTGTCATTATTATAACATTGCAGCAACGTTCTGTTAAGTCCAGTTTGGTTCTTGTCATGTTCTTTTAATTTTATTTAAAAGCATCATTAGAACCAGACACTGCGACGTTGCATTGTGATGTTATTGTGACTTTCTTGTTATGTTCTTTCATGCAACAATAACGTTATTATAGCATTCTTTATTGGTGAGGTCTCAACTTAACTAAAATATAATGTTGTTATAACATTCTATTTTAGTAAGTCTCAACCATACCTAAAATAACTTCACAGTTTAGTCAGAATTGGGCAGGTCATAGACTAAACAAAAAGGTATGGCAGCAGAACGTGATTGTTACGTTGCTGCTTGCCTGGGAATAGTCATGTACAACACCGACCGCAGGATGTACCAGTTCAAGTTTCCGCTACTAGGTGTCACTAGTGAGCAACTCAGGGGGAAATGCTCCCTATCACTTGCTCCCAAGGCTCTCATACCTATAAGTAGGGCTTCAGTGGTTTGGGTTCGGGAGAACTGCCTCTATGGTTACTCCCCAGGGCACGCGCACACTCTCACATTGAATCCTCATGCACATACCCCTAGGTGCGCCAAGAAAAGCGTCGATTCAAGGAAGACCTACAAAGTAACGTTACCCGAGCAAACACAGTAATACCTCCAAGAAGTGGGTTAAGTGGGACACTCGGACGAGCAGCTCTTATCGTCACGTGACTGACACAGCGTGGGACCTGTTGGTAGTTCCCGGGCGTCACGGCGGTGGCGCTGCCTCCTCCTGCGGCCAGTAGAAGTAGACCCGGGAGTGGGCCGGCCAGGAGCGTCCTGGGCGTCCTAGGAGGCGGCAGTTGCTAGGCGACGACACGGGTCCAAAGGAGGTTGACACGAGCCCCTCCACGGTGCCGTATACCTGCCGCAGCGTCCGTCAGCAGTGCCCGGATGCACCTTTTTCACTGGTGGCAGTAGTATTGTTCTCATTGGTGGTGGTTGCGGCCTTGGTCAGGGACGCCTCTTAATGCTGGTCAGTGAGAGGACAGTGCCGGACTCCCATACCCACAGCAGAGGGACATACCCAGAAGACATGGAGCGGGGACAGCTGTCCATGCACGTGGCACCGGGAGAGGCGACGACCAACTGAGCACCCGTTGTGTATATACCCTTTTCACGAGCCTGCGCAGTGGAACCTGCCATAGACGACTTGTTCCCAACAGTTTGAGAGTGGGCCAATAGGAACCAGTGTCCCAATCTCTGAGTTCAGGTCTTGCTCGCCAGCAGGGCGAGACGTAATTGAAAAGGGAGTTCATTCTCATATAGAGGCCTATGTAGAGGCACACACATGGTGTTTACATATCCATCTTATAGTCCTGTCTGAATCCCTGACTTTGGTTGGAACTTATTAATCAACCCTAGAGGAAACTTTGGCAATACACCTAGGCCTAAACCGTAACGATGGGGTGCCCTACCTTCACTGCTGGACTTCAAACCAACCTTCTCATAGGTGTGCTCACCCTCCTAAGCCTCGTCACCAAAGGTAAGATAACTGTTCCTGAGTTGTTTTTTCTAGAGATTCGTGCAGGTTGTGTATTTTGACAAAGTATAGGTATCAGGCGTTATATCCTAGCCTCAAAAGATGTTGCAGAAGGAATGTCTTGTGTAAAAACACATCTGGAGTGCATTCCAGAAAGAATTGATGATGCATGCCTTTATAGTTGTGTGAAGCCCTGTTTCTTATTCCATTGTGATATGAGTTATAACAGTTTGTAAGCAGGATTTGTTTAGCCGCTATAAGCATCTATAACTAATTCTAATTTTACTAAAGATTTATTCCAACTCTATACAAGAAAAAGCTATATCTATGCAGACTGGCCCAGACTATATAACAAGGACTATCATAGATAGCCCTCTCCTATATGGCACGTTCTCCTTCGTGTTCTCTAACCTTTGACCGTTTAGTCTGTGGTTCTCACCCAACCCACTGTGTAACAAGATGGTCATGCCTTTTGGGATACAAATATCTGTGGGAGACAGGAATCCGTCCATAACCTTTGTCCTCAAATATCAGAATCCTTCATGTTATACCTCCCGCTTCGTCTAAACTTAAATTACTCTCTGTGTTGAATCTGAATTTGCAATTTCAAGAGGACGATCCAAGATATAAATCTAGGTATCCTTCTAAGAATGAACGACTGTTGAATTAATCCAAAGTCATTGTAGGATTCGTGAAGCTGCCTGAGGAATACTTTCTACTCTAATCACACAAACAGGAACCTGGGACACGTTAATGTTTTATTAAGATTTGTCCCTGATGAGGTGTTCCATGCAGCGAGCATTACACATTACTAAAAAGAACTCATACATATTTTAATCTAAGGAAAACGCTTTTGACGTTATCCAGGGTACTTACTTTTTAAAGGACTGTGTTATATTAGGAGTGGATCAAGTGTATTTAACATTATCTTTAGTACAATTTCACTAGACATTCTATGTTCAATTTCTCTAGACATTCTATGTTCAATTTCACTAGACATTCTTATATTATTGAGGACTGCTTTATTTTATCTTGCATGTTGTAAAAGTGTAAGTTTTAGGAACCGGTGAGACATGGCTTGGCACTATTAAGTTTGCCCAGCCCTGGTTATATTACCGCAACTCCTATGCAAATTGAATCAAAACTCTAACCATCGCTTCTATATTCTATGTTGTTCATGAAGAGAATGTCGCATCTTATGATAAAAACAAATAAATTATTGGTGATTTCTCTTGTGAACGATAAGGACAGTGTAATTAGATACTATTTAAAATTAAACGACGAGGACATCCTGCAGAGAGGGGTAAAAGGGTTTCCCTATTCCTCCGGTATGGCAGGAGACACGCAACCACAACATTACAGTCCCATGTTCAAGGGTTGACATAATTGAAATATACGGGCAGGCTGGCCATTGGTCTAACAAGACCCTTCTACCAGAAGGGCTTCAAAGCCTTCTACGAATAGGGCCTGACTCTGATGCCAGCAAATGAGCAAAAATACTCTGAGTGTGTTTGAACTATATTATACATACATGTAGTAATATTAGTAGGAATTCTGACTGGCAGGGTATTACAAGTCACAAGTAGGGCGGTACATTCAGACATAACTTCAAGTAAGGTTTCTGAAATAGTCCCTACTGCTATAGTTACATAGGATATCTATCGTAGGCTACTATTACTTTAGTCGAGATCTCCCTATCCTATATGCAATAGGTTTCGGGTCCCATATCCTGCTTCAAGTAAGCTTAGATTGAATCCCATACTCCACTGCAAGTAGCTTTCTGTATCTGGGTTTCCACTGAACGATTTTCATGGAGATCGACTGTAAAACATGAAAATCTTGGCCCGATTTAGTCGTTCAGAAAGGCACTATTTCTTGTTTCCACTGAATGACTAAAATACTGATATCTGAATGGTTCTTAGACAATCTGGACGACTTTTTCAAGCAACAGAGGTTAGAAAAGTCAGACAACAATAAATTTAGTTGCTTTTAATTGCTCTTGGAAAAAATCGTTTGCCTCTGTCGTCCAGAAATATCTAACGGGTTAGATATTTGGTCGTTGATGAATCTTTCACTTTAGTCTTGAGCAAATGTCGTTTGCTCAAGTTGTCTTTAACAAAAATCTTAACCAACAATTTTATGTTTCCACTGAACAATTTTCTGAATGACCATCAACGATTTCCTAATCCTTTCAAGTCTTAGTCTGTCTTGAGCAGAATGTCGTTCAGTGGAAACAGGCCTTAATTCAACACCACACATAGCCTTTGAATCCCATACCTTCCAAGTCCCTCCCAAGGCTCTCAATCTCACACCCTACTACCAGAAGGCTTGATTTTGTTGAAAACACCTAACTATAATAGTAAGTTTCAAGCATGCTGATTGGCTGCCATACAGTCCCTACTTATAGAAGGCTCTGCAAACCCGTTTTGCAGTGGGGTCTTATTGGGCCAACAAAATTAATGCATTAAAATGAAAGTTTATGTATCCCTAAGAAGCACAATTCACTAGTTTCCATTGCTCTCTAGCATTTACAGCATTATTCCATATACAAGCATTATCGAGGTGGATTGGTTACGTCTAGTGGACAAAAGATACAGGCAATTCAACATTTAGTAAATAACATACATAGTAACTACATTTACAAAGAAAATACACCTATGATATAAGAATTATGTCCTTCCATTCAGCATGTACGCACATTTGCCAAAAAAGACCAGACCCCCACCCCTCCCCTGTGGCTAAAATTAGCATAATTATATTATTTTATGTAAAAGAAAGTACTCCGCCCCCCTGATACATACATATATATATGGAAGACTCAAAAAAATAAGAACCATCTAGGATTATTAAACGCAGCAATGCAAAACTTGGTGAAAAACCTCTCCCTTAAAAGTTGTCATATAGAAGTTGAGTGCATATAAATATATGTAGTTACTTCTGATGTAGAATGTTGAAATTGAGACGACTGGCTGTGTAGAGGTGAGAAGGGGGTGAACACTGTTTGTAGCACTAAGCCTCACCAAACCAGCGCATCCCATCTCGAGCCAAACGTTTCCCATTACATTCAAGGGATGTCACTTTGCTCCCTTTAGGGTAGACCTACCAGCCGCAAAGGGACTGCTTCAGTGGCTTTCGAACATGAAGGTGATGGGCTTCGTCGTTTTGGAAAGGAAAGAGCCGGGTGGGCAAATATATAATGTGGATGTTCTCGAGTATTTCTCAATGGCACTGAGAATTTAGGATGTGACTTCATGGAGAGTTGAGACCGTCAAGTTCATTAGTACCGGAAGCTACCTGATTGATAAAGTGGCCTTCTAAACTGCCGCTGTGCTACCTTCTAGAAGTATGCCCTTAGCTATTCCAAGCCCTTACTCTCGGGCAAAATACATCTAATCAGCAAATGGTCCAACGGGCTCTCACCATCATTTGACGGATAAAGGTGTTCTAAAGGGGTATCTCTACATTCCTACTAGTTTGAGCTTGTTGGATGCCAAATTGAAATGCTGATAAAGCATCTTGACAGCGCAGTTTAAATTGAGAAAATCCACCATTTTTTATCTGGTTCGTTGGCCAACATCAACTAAAACTAGGCTGCCAACATTTCAAACTCTCAATTACCAACATGATTATATTTATGATTATTATGAGGTCAGTGGAGGCTTGTCCTCCACGGTATCTTAACACGTAATATCTTAGTCGGCCAGCAAAATGTTAAGAACACCAATTTGTTGACAAATCAGTTCCCGAAATTTCAGAATCGGCCGAAAATCGCAGCGTGCATTATTACCCCTACAGCTAGTGTAGGGAAAAGCTTTCATCCCATGGCCACAAACCATATACTTATTCTCCATTATATTTAAAGTACTGGCAGCAGAGGGGAGGGAGGAGGGGAGGGGTAAAGGGGTACATGTAGCCATCTTCCTGTATAAATATTTTCCGTTTGAGAAAAGAAGAGAAGCTTCATGAACAAGAGAAGTGCATTGAGCATTATTGGTGTCGCAGTGGTCGGTGCCGTGAACAGCTGAAACATAGAACCAGAATACCTGATCCCATACCGACGCGTCGGTCGCATGTTTTGTCAGATTAAACACCAAAAGGCTATTCACCACGAGTCTTATCAATTCAATCCTAATGTAAAGAGAAAGCTCATGCTACATGCAATCGGTGATAGATTTCGAAACGTTCTGAAAGAATAATAGTAAAAGGAAATTGTGCTATATGGTTGTTTCTTATACCAAATCCTTGTTCATGTTTTAGGCCTAAACCCTGGAAGCTGAAACAAGTCAAAAGTAAAACACCCCCATAACATGACCAGGGCCAAACAGATCGCTATTGTGAGTTTCTAAACAGATTATATCAAGACCAAACATGAATATAAAGAATATAATTTCACAGGGTCATTCAAAAGCAGCAATGATGTGTTGGAAAATACCGAAACAGGAACCTAGCATGCAGTATTTCATCATTATGATGTTTGGGGAGCAACCAGGAAGTTGCTATAATTGTTCCAATGTGACCTTATAAGCTCAAATGCAGAACGTCCCTGCATCATGTTGAAGGCTTGACTCTAGCCTTTATATCAAGGCTAGAATTTGCTGTTCCAAAACATGGGACGATCACTAATCCTGGTTGAAAAAGTAGTAAAAGTGTCAAAATGTGAGCTAGATAATCTGACAGTGGGTGTGAAAGATTTAATTTAGGTACAGTAATACTGCAACTTCTTAATAATTATTCAATTGTGTTATCCTGCTCATTGTAAAAGATAAACGTTTAGATAAAAAGTGTATTCTAAACTTAATCATTCTTCAATTGTTTCATATTCACTCACCTTTCTCATGTGTTGTTGAGACATCTGTCTCCTGTTCAGCTCAGCTCATATGATACCCGAGCCGATCCTTTAACAACTTTATTGCGATATTTCTAATTATTTCAGAATATGATGGTGATAGAAATGATATGATATTATTACGTCTTTCCTGTTTTTCCCAGCTGAGACTCGCACAAGAAACATCTGTGTGTGTATTTTGAGGGGGTGAGGAGACTGCATGGCACACTTTTAAAAGTTGTAAGCCAATGCTCCCATGGGGACTTCATAAGAAGGGTGAAATAGATTTGATTATGAGTTGCAACTTGATACCTGTGCGCCTTTTAGGCATATATGATTAAATAAGCAGGCTGAGAGAGTAGTTGTTTTTCCCGTGCACACAATAGCATCCTGCAACATAGTGATCTCACCTAGGCCTATATATATATATATATATATATATATATATATATATATATATATATATACATATATATCAGGCATACCAAGGTCAGGCCCGAGAACGATGAAAGGGTGTCTATTACATTACCAAAAAAATGTGTCAAGTGACGTTTACATATTAATAATCTTTGCATGGACTGTTATCATATTTTAAATAGTTGTGAATGTGATATTTGTGACATGATATTGGTTTGTTGAGCTAGATATGATACAGCACAGAAACAAAATCTAGAGTGATTTAACCTATCCGGAGCAAGGCAACTCAGATGACCATATCTGGGCCATTCAAAGAAATATTTTGAAGTGGTTTGAGATATTGAAAGAAGGGACTATAAATACCAATTCTTTCTTTTTCCCCTTAGGTCACAGTCCCTGTCAATAGTAAATGACTACAATTAATACTTATTCTTATAGTATTATTATTACTATGATTGGATGAGTATGATACATATATATACCATATCTAATTCCAAGTATTCCATGATCGGTGTCACACGCCCACGCATTGACTCCGTTTATTAGGTTTAGCTGGTACAGACAGGTGAGCCTACTTCATTCCGATGTGATATAATCTGTTACAACGGATTGTAGCATGTGTTGTGTAATGTTATATAGGCATTGGAAGACCATAGATCCAATGAGGAGGAGAACTACTTGTCTAGGCCTTTTTGCTATTTGTTCTTTTTTATATAATTGAAACATCTCTGCAATTGATCCCTTCCCTGGATCTGCCCCCAACCAACCGTAGAAAGAGCTATTGTGCAGTTATGTGCATACTTTCTTTAGGCCAGAAGAAAACTCTGATCTAGAGGAACTTCAACTGTTATACCTACTTTGAGAAGGAAACAGTGCTCTATACCATGGTGTCAAGCTTCTAGAACCGTGAGCATGATCTGAGATTGTAATTGTTATTGAAGTATGAGAGCTTACTCTGTTTACAATGCCAATGGGGGGTTTGGCCAATGTAAGGTAACTCTCCACCGAGAGTACGGGGAGATTTTACACCTATGCCACTTGAGTTGTGATATCGGCGTGATATGAGAATATCACAGAAAAGTCACACACAGGGATGGTCTTTTTAAATTGGCTATTTTGAATATTTCACATGTATACATGTATAACCAGCAATTCTCTGTGTATGCAAATTCATGGTGACATCGTCATAATTTAAGGCAAAAAAAAAAAAATGTTGTGTTCAGGTTTCCCGACCGACCCTAATTGTTAGCCCCGACCCTAAAGTTTTTAGAAGAAAATACAGGGAAAATTTATTAAAATATAGCTAAAATAAGGATCCAGCCTATCATTACAGTTAAAAAAAAATATTAAAAAAAAAAAAATCCCGACCTACTGACCCTATTTTTTTGGAGACATGAAACCTGAACGCAACAATATTTTTTTTTGGGCCTAATATCGCGGCTCATATCACACAGTGTAAAACCCCCTATAATTTTGTCGAAAGTTGTCTGTTGCATAGATTTAACAGATAATTCTCATCTGCGATAGATTTATTAAACAGGATCATTAGTTGCTACAAGGTTTAGATGATAAAAAAATTATTCCCGCAAGGAGACAAGGTCCCGTGCAATGCAATTATTTTTACCATGAATCCCTCACCCACACCTATACAAATAATATCCAACCTCTTTGATATTGTCCAACGTCGCCTCAATCGGCTCCGCTATTCATGCAACAATACCGCGTGAATTGACTATATGTGACAATCTATAAGGTGTAAGTAGTATATATAAATAGGAATTTCCTGCTGGTCGCTTATTTTGTATACCATGTGCACATGACGTACGCGTATACCATACTGACTGAATTATATCGGCAACATCTTGTATAAAGTTCAGTCATTTGCAGGGCCTGAACCTTATCGTGTACACATTATTATTGAAATTACGTACAGTGGCGCCGAAATGATCGCTTTGGTTCTTGTTGCGTACCTAGGCTGATGAGGGTGACGTGCGAACGCTGAAATCGTTGGATTGTCGTAGATCTCAGCAACGCGCACACGGTGCCTCGTAAAATTATTCACCTTGTTTTTTTTTCTATCAGTACTTCACATACAAATACATGCTCCTCCAGTTGCTTTAATATCAAATATTGTTGAATATTGTTATAGCCTACACAATGAGATAAAATCATCGCTTTCAAATGCAAAGGTTGTACTCTTCAGTGTGTATACTATTTGTTCAATTTCGCTGGTCTGCGATCATTTCTTTCTCATGAGATTATTTTGCCATGCATAAGAAGTTTACGCTGATCTCTGCTGTAGAACTATCGACCAGGGAGAATAATGCGGCGTTATTCACGCTGCGTCATGTGGACAATCTGTCTGGTAGTGGTATACATTGAAGACATAGTCGTTTTCAGATTGATTTTCTACATGCGACTTGACATCATGTAACATGATGATTATTATGGAAAAGGGACTTTGGATGTCCTGAACACAGGTTATTTCATACAGGCGACGTTGCATCTCAGGAGTGGTTTTTCTGAATCAGATTGAAATGTTCAGCTTGCAACTGGAGCAGCCTCCACATGGCATTAATCTGTGTGTGACGTCACAAGCAGAACAGTTGAAAAATTATAAAACTGAAAAAAAATACAGTATGAAATGTTTTAAATGATCTTTATAAGTCTAACAGAGTTTAAAATCATCAAATTAAATAATTTATAAAAAGAAATTTTAGATTTTATAGAATTTTGAATTTTGAAATTTGAATATAACAGTGTGATGTCATACACAGATGTCCTTTGTAAGGTGTGCAGGGGATTCAATGTGTGATCTGATAAACAGACCCTGTTTCTATGCAATATATCACTTTATAGTTATAGAATTGTTTTGTACTCAAATCTAACCATCATATATACTGTATAAGATGAGAATTTAAAAAAATTAAAATTTCACTGGCTCCTCTCTTTAAAGAAGGGGGATGCCCACATAGGCTAAGCACTAAAACATGCTACGTTGTCCTTTCTATGTGAAATATGTGTCTCCACCAAAAAGGAGGGTGTGTGGGGGGGAGTCAGGATCCCTTGGACCCTCTCCCCTGGATCCACCCCTGCTATAGCCGCTTCGGCCACATAGCGTGCTATGCCAAGAAGACACGTCTGGCGATGACCAGCAGCTCCAGGCTCTGGTAAACACGCCTGGAGAATGTTCTGAGGATATGTTTTCCCTGCAACCCTTAAGGCCCGGTCAAATATAGAGACAGGACTCAACTCAATAGATGAGTTGAGTTGGGTCTGTGAGAGTTTAGATATGTGACATAGGGTTAAAACTGGAGTTTCAGGTTTTCTTAAGACTGATCAGTCTGGTCTCTAATCTTGAGATGTTGAAGATAAAACTGGATAGTCTTGAGTCTTTAGCAGTCTTAGGGCCCTGTCTCATTATGACCAGCCTTAGGACTGGATAGTCTTCAGTCTCAAGCAGTTTTAAGGCCCAGTCTTAATATGTGACATACCTTAAGACTCAACCCAACTGTCCATTATCCAATGAGATAAAGGGAAATAGTCACACCTCCTTTACATGTATGTCCTTGTGTTTATAGGCTGAGGCAAGAAGACTTTAGACTATCCAGTCTCTATATATGTGAACACTGGTCAGTTTTTCATTAAGACTGATTAGTTCGCTACTTTCTAGTCTCAAATCCTTAAGACTGTTGAGTTGAGTTCAGCCTCTATATGTGACCGGGCCTTTAATCTAATCATTATTGCTATGTCCTAAATTAAGGCCTAATAGTAATACCAAGGCGACACAGCTCTCATGTAACGCTCCGAATAAAACCTGTTACGACCCTTGTGTGAGGGAATGGCTATACGCGCGACGTAGCATATATATAATTCTTTACACACGCGGACACAAAGTCCGCGCATACAGATATCCTTACATACGCGGACATAGGGTGGGTGGATGAAAAGATGCACATACATGGGCTCACAATTTGAATTAGATATGAAAATAAGAAAATAAAATAATAAGGGGGTTCGGGGGCATAGCCCCCGATTAAAAGACATCTTATAAATCATATAATGATGAAAAATCCGCGTATGTAATGCCCCTTAAGTACGCAGGAATGAACCCGCGTGTATAAACCATACGCAGACCCAAAGTCTGCGTGCACAGACATAATTACAAACGCGGACGTGAGATCCGCGCATACAAGAAATACTTGTGCGCGGGTTTCTTTGCCATGCCCGTGTGTATAATCCCTGCCCTTGTGTGAGGGAATACACGAGTTCCCTCCCACAGTGTGAGGTTGTGTAAATAGGTTCTAATTATGTAAGCGGATGTATCAATGTCCGTCTCTTGTATGATGGTTTATCAAAGAAATTTTCAATTCCTTTTGCATTTATCATTTAGGTACCTCTCATTTGAACTACGATGAGAATAAACCTTCTTCTTGTACAATCATAATAGGCTTTTATTCCAAATGACCCCAGGTTTAGTCTTATGAGCAAAACATTTTGTGTGTTTCTGGTAGTATCTCACTTCCTTTGGAAGACTTCTTAAATGGGATGCCAGTGTTGACAGCAACGACGCACACTTCTGACCGACCTGTGAATCAGCCAATCAACAACGACATATCAGCAGGTCAGCATTATTTCCACCGTCATTACGGCTAACACAACCGCCTAACAACCAATTAATGATAACTATGCAAGGTGCTGGGCATGGTATAGATGTTGGATGCTTGACCCCACCCCCAACTCCCTCGCCCCCCAAAACAGGTCATTAACACTTTACCAGCCCTTTTCCTGGACACAACTGCCTTCCGTTTCTTTCTTTTTTTCCATCTTATTTCCGAAAGATTTTTCTCCAAGACATCGAATATACAACTTTCAGGTTATCATTTATAGTAAATACATAAGACAATAATGCATCCAGTCATGTAGGTTCCACCATATTTCAAATTATATCATGGATTTACTAAAGGCCAATTTTTCTGTTTAATCAAGCACTAATGCATAGATATCCGTCCGAACCATGTACAAATAAGTTTCTTTGTAAAATCGTTATACAAAGTCGTTAGGATTTAGAGTGTCTTCACAAACTAGCACGGTCAAAAGAAATGTAGTCCAGATTTCATCAAAATCATATCAAATTCAAATTCATAGATATGAAAGTAAAACATATATATTGTGTAGGGCGAGATATTCTATGTAGCTATGCGCTCCAAAGTGATATTCCAATTAGTTGGTTATATAATCTTACAACACGATATGTTATAATACCATTGTGAACAATTGGCAGCCCAGCCATAAGCGGGTCATAGCAAATAATTGAAGTGGCATCGACTATAATATTTCTGGGATCAGCACATTCCAATCCTGAAGCCTGGAACACCAGCCAGGGTTAGGAGGAGAGTCCACTCTGAGAAACTACTCCTCAAGCCATGTGGGTCAATGGCCAGAACTTCAGTATTTCCCATCTCCGAGCAGAAGATGATCATCTGTTAAAGGAATATTGGTGTAGAAAGAAAATAAGTATTCATGGTGATTTAACATAACTTGAAGCATATGGCTATGGGGAGGACATGGAGAACAACTTTACTGGTCATGAAAACTTATGAACATATCTAAATTTTGTGTTTGTATGTTGTTCAACATAGCCATGACAGGTAAGAAGAACTGTAAACCAATGGTGTAGCCCCAGGCATCAGCGATGTAACAAGCACATCCTGCAACTGTACGTTTTTGGTCAGTCTGTAACCTGACCAATTTTCACATAACAGACATTTTAGGTATAGTTGAGACTTACTAAAAATGAATGTTATAATAACATGTTTAGTGAAGCAGGGACCTTACTAATAAAGAATGTCATAATAATGTTATTATGACATGAAAAAATGGCACAAGAATGTCCCAATAACATCACATTGTGACCTTCCGATGGTAGGTGCTCAAGACGTTCATGGGTGCCATCAAAATAACATAACAAGAACCAAAGCAGAACTAAACAGAACATTATAATAACGACATAATAACGTCATATTCTTGCTTAGGACTGTACTAACCAGGTTTTCAGTATTATCACACTTGCTACCTACATTTAATAATTGATGAGTTTGATTAGAATATTGTTGTTATTTTTCGCTAAAAACAGAAATGTGATTTTTCTTATTGAAACAAATGGTAAAGGGTGATTACCTTCATTGTGCAATAGTTCTTTCACAAACAGTCAAAAGTGAAAATCTTAATTCCTATGTTCTGCTGAGGACATGTCCTATACTGACAACACATATCTAAGACATATTGTTGTTCATTAAAAATCAAGCCAGACACCCCCAAGTACCTTTAACTATAGTGCCTTCAAAGGAGTCAAACGTTCACTCACACATAAACCTAGTTTCACATAAAACGTATTGTTATTTACTTTTTAAGAAACATGATTCGCCTCTTTAAGTATAAAATGTGGCATGCATTTAGGTGTTTAATGAGGCCTGTAATCCTACCGTCCCATTTTCAAGGACAATGTAGTTTGCATAATGACTATGTAGTGCCCAATTCTCCCTTCCATTACCTGTATTTTACCTGCAGACAATCCGAGATCAAAGTGAATGCTGGGTAATATGTAGACAATGTCACAGCGCGTAAACATAGAAATGTTCACTTATTTATTTTTGATTTAATATGATAGAATAATAGCATTGCAAATTATGTTTAATTTGTATTTGTATATGTGTGATACTTTTAAGTTGGGTTGAAAATGTATTCATCACAGATGGACATAGAGCAAATATCCGCATATTTTCTACGGTTTCCAAATGTTTTTGTCAACAAAATTAGTCCAAATTAACCTGCAGGTGATTAGAATATGAAATCAGCTATTCATGGTAGGGATAATTGTTTCATATAGCCAATCAAAAGCACTCTTTCTATGTATCTTGATATATCTTCATATTATCGTAATAATGTCTAATGTACGTTAATGCATTTGCACTCTTTGAAAATATATAGAAGTATTAGGAGACAGAAGCGGATAAAAAGGCAAGCCATTACTTTCAGATAGTGAATTTGAGAGTCAAAATTGAATAATTCCATTGATCTTTAACTTGTGTTAAATATTCTCTAAAGAAAACATGCTTTCACAAAGAGAACATTCATTCAGACATCTCTTGACTCTCATGTCTGACTTTATCAAATGAATTGTTGAAGAATGTTCTTTAAGTTACATTGGCTGTATAAGTCAAAGAAGATAGTTAGTTCCTGCCCGGAAATTCTCTTGGGAAATGTTCTTTTTAAAATCTCTTAACCAAATAGAAATACTTAAATCTTGATTGAACTCTATAAATACATAATTATAGCGATTACAAATCACTTTCATTTCTGCTTTGACGTACAAGCTAGAGAGCATTTCTCATTAATAATATCATAGTTTGTAGGTCTTTGAAGTTTCTTGCCTCAGATTAAACGTCTTCAAAAAGAAAAATATATCCCTTGCTTTGGAAAGACACAAATGGGGCTGAGATAAGCATGCGAAAAAAATAAGTTTTCTATTTGCAATTTCCTAAAGATTCTATAACGCCATGCAAACGCCAATCAAAGATCCATAATCTTATGAATACAGTGTTTTCCAAAACAAATTTGCGTAACTATTGGGAAACGTCCATAACAGGTGTTGATATCATTAAGGTTTAGACAATCACTCACTTCCAGTGAATGTCATTATAACTTTATGTTATAACATATACAGCAAAAGCATTATGATTGACGTCATAACATATAATATGAATAACACCATGTTTGATGCCACCAGTTTCTACCATTTGTTACATAACATTGACTTTGATTTTCTCTTTGTGTCACTCTCAAGTCTGTGAGACTTAATATCTATAACGCTCCCTTCTCAAGCAGCTTAGATATTACCCCAAGTAAAGGCCATGTCAACACCAGGCTCAAATGTAGATCAATGTTATGAAGAAATTGGTGGAAACACATGACATGACACGTCACATTCCAGTTGATATTGGAAACAAAACCTAAGAGGGTACCCACTGAGTGGTGCTATTAAAATTGTGGCCGAATTAGGGATCCCTACATCAACAATAATATAAAAATCTTCAATGTTCTCTAGCAAATTAATGGTCATGTTTTAATAGATTTCTGGTTGAAATGATTGATGCATGCACTATTTCTGGTCGTTTCCGACCAGTTCTGTTCGTTCCACACCAGTTCTCGTTGTTTTCAATAAGTTCTGGAAGTTTAAACAACAAGAATTTAGAATTTAGTTGAGTCACTAAATTACCCCCACCAAGGGTTGCTGATTTTCAGTATCTGAAATACCTGCAGGTTATTTTCATTCATTTTTCTAGACACAAGCACAGGGAAATCTATAGGAAATGTACAATTATTTGCCATATTTCTATCAATGATGGATATATTTTCAAACAAACGGAAAAGTGTAGAGTATATGTAGAGTAATTTTTTCCATTAAATTGATACAAATTAATAAAGTACTCACTCCTAGTTTTCCATTTAGTTTAACCACAATGAATACCATGATAGTCTACTCATAATTAATAAAACAAAATCATATCATTACGGCCTGTGACATATTGTTTCCCAGCATGCCTCTTTATCTAGACTAGCATGCAGGTATAATGCAGTAGACATGGGCATGAACTCTGCAGATGGCGCCATGTCTACTGCTTACTAGTTAAGAATAGAAAGGGAAGCACACTCTCCATTTTGGATCTAGCTGGTTCCTGTCAAAACCTATAAGCTGATGACCAGCAGATGCATAGGATTCCCACAAGACTGCAGTGAATGACCCAGTTCTATTTGATATTGATATAAAAAACACCATTAAACTTACCATCTTTTTGTCATTCTTACAATAATAAATCATAATTATTGCAGTGTGCTTTGAATTTTTGTAGTTGATGTTTTCCAGAAAGAAATAGCTCTATGTATGCTTCCCCCTTCAGTGCCCCTTCCTTGAACAGAATGCAACTCATTCACTGGATTGGATGGTTATTTATAGTGCTAAAAGGGTTTCCCCACAAACTTCTTCAGACATTCTCTAAACCCAATACAAGTAGGAAGTTAGTACTTGGATAATCAGAGCATTCCTCAACACCACAGTCAGGAATAGCCCAGAGGCTAGAGTCTAGGACTTCAAGTCCAAAGGTAGGGGTTTCAAATACCACCCATGTCTGGACAGTGTCACTCTTTTTAATAAATGAAGAAATCACATTAAAAAGAATTCATTTGGGTGAAATAACAATGGAATGAGTATACCTAAGATAAATGATTAGAACTGTAAAAGCTGATTATTGAAGATGATTTTCATAAGAAAAAGTGCAACATGGTCAAACTGCAACATGACCATCAGGAGGTTTGAACCACCAACCTTCTGATTTGAAGTCCTTCACCATAGCTATTATACCACAGTTTGCTGTAATGACAGTGGAATGAAATGCTTGGCTGTATGAGGTTGATGTATTATGTCTGGGATGAGGTATTTGTTAAAAAAAACCTACGTAGGGGCCTCTTGTATGACTAACATGGTGATGTCATAGAGGATTCCCCTACCCTCCCATGTCCTAATTAACCAGTTTGAAGGAAATAGCAATGTATATTACACAATTATAGCAAAACTATGGGCAAACATAGGTTTTAGCATGGACAGGAGTTATAACTACCATTGAATATTGCCTATAATTACCAAAAGGCCTATGTGCACAATGTCTTATGTGGTTGGTCATGTGACCTCCATTCATAAAGTCCTTTCCAAATAAGGGCATTGCCATAATATGGTATGCTGCAATACTGGGTGGGGTTGCATTTTTTTCAACAAATTTGTCAATTGCCATTCATTGAGCATGAATATCAATAAAACACGACAGCCAATTGGTTTTTATCAATTGTCTGAAATACAAACAATCTTTTATTTCACAAAATATCTTAAAGTTTAGGCTTAAATCCAAAACATATGTCAGTGCAAACTGCAGGGTACAGTTTTAGGTTCTTACCCTGACAGTATTATAAGTAACTATGAGAGAGGGGTAGCGCCATCTGGAGAGTTCATGCCCGTGGCAGTAGATAAGCTATTCGTTTTGGGAAGAATTGGTACACCCATTATCCCTTAGCTTGGCATTGTCGTGAAAAGTTTGTCGACCCGGTGCGGGTCAAGCCGACATTTAATTATAACAGCTGCAGATGTTCTTGACACGTGAGACCAGATGAAGTTTTCAATTTGAGGCATGTTGTTATTCTGCAAACTAGTTTCCAACAATGCATATGGATTTACTTTAAGGGCCATACCCACTAAGTGATTTACCGTCGGCCGACGCTGATGGCCTTCAGCATCGACGTAAAATTATCAAACATGCTTAATATGGATCAGCGTACTCATCAGCGTACTCGTCGATGCCAATGGCCGACGCGTACACTGACGAGTACGCTGATTGTGTGTGGGTATGGGTTGTTTATCATAGTCAGCCAACGTCAATGCTGATGTCGACTCCCATTCAGCAAAAAATAAACTAGTGGGTATTGGGCTTTACAATCAGCTGCTTATTGTGCCTTATAATTATCCTTTCATTTCACCTTATATAAGAATGGGTGGGCCTGCAAGCACTCTCCACCACAGTACCACTTCACTCTGAAACATCCTGACGATAGAGGTCTGTGGGGGGGGAGAGTGATCAGTGGTCCCTTAAAAACCTGTCAAAACTGACTAGCATTAGCACATGCTTGAGGTCGAATATTTCCCTTCATTTCCATACATTATTAGAACACCCTGGAATGTTATTAAATAACTCAATGTTATTCTTTGAATTGTTTATTCCTTTTTTGAAGAGAAAATATGGGAATCATTCAAATTAGAAAACGGTCGTCTGAAGGGAGGCCAGGGGAGAGGGGGCCCCGCTCTGGGACATCTGACTGCCATAGTACTGTAGTAACTCTCTATGCCTCCCGTCCATTGGGGGTGGGGCGTAGAGGCATGAATATACTCATTTTGGAAGGTGCACCCACCAATTGTTGAGTGTCCTGTAGACTTACCAAGAAGAGTTTATGATGGAAGCTGACAGTTCATTTATAGTGCATATAAATTTTGCTGCTTTGTCTCAAATTTTAGTGTTAGACCTTGGTGCCGAAGGCAATTTTACTGTCATAATAGAGTAGTGACAAGGGGGTATGTGTGATACAGGGCGAAAACGTTCAAACAGCCAAGGAGGTGACAATGCAATACTTTCTAATAACGTTGCAGAACGTTATAGCATATTATCAGGACGTCATAGAATGTTACTGTTACATCACCCCTTGGCTTGGTGGGACTTACTCCGTTTCTGTTTCTGTCCCGTCATTACCAATTCTAGTATATAGATTGGCAATTCAGTACAGCGATCTGGTATGATATAGATGTGTTTGTACAATTGGGATGAATACGACTTTTCGGGGCCACCGGGAACCAGCCATAGGTACACGCCGGGCACCAGCGACCAAGAAAGTTCCCGGTGTGCTACACTGATAACCTACAGCTGGTACCCAGCGGCCCAGAAAAGTAATTCTCTCTAATTATGATGTATTCAAAATTGACAGAACACAGACGGTTACAGCAAGTGTTTATTGTCTTACGCAGGTATTTCACATATTCCTTACACCCTTTAGATACTAACCTCAAAATGCGCTCGTAATGTCGGTTCAATGTAGGCTATTCTTTCTGGGGCTAGTCAGTAAAGGGTACAGTAGTATAAGGACGGCCGCTATCGAAATGGACTCAAAACACTAATAATAAAGTGTTTTGAGTATGAATAAACTCATCAATTAGGCCCCTATACTACAAACATCTGTAAAATCATATATGTGAAGATATTGAATACAACTTTAGGGTAAAAACTTACCTGTGATACATAGAAAATTTATGTGGCTGCTACGTACGGTCTATTTGTGACATTAAACACATGAACTCAAGCATTTTGAAACATCATTTGCCCCACCCCAGCATTGAGAAAGCCCAGCTTTTTCCTATTCTGGTATCTCATTGATTGTGAATCTATTGATCTTTTCTTTTGGGGCCGAAACTGTATTTTTAGGCTAAATTCTTATTTATGGTATCGGGTTCAAAGAGAGATCTTTTTACTTCTTCTCACTTTCGATCTTGTTTTCTTTGAAGAAGCCAACCGAAGGTCCTTCCCTTTCTCTATATCTCTCAGCCTGTTAATGGAATACAGCCAACGACCTGCATGGTAATGCAAGGTCATCCTCAGAGTGACCCTCAATCAAGATGCATTACCTTGGGAAACCTTGGTCAATTCCCCCCGGTATGCATTTACATACATCCCCGCGCACATAGGGCCATGCCTTAAGCCTCGGCCACACTAACCAACTGAAATCAACGGTCGACAGTCTATAGATCTGAGACACAAGAAACCGCGCGAAAAATGGAATATTTTCTGTCACCTCCTGTCAATTTGTCTTTTCCTATAATATAATGTTTTCGTAAATTCACAAAGAAAATGCACCTCTGACAGCACATTCAAAGTGTAATGACAATATGTGTCCTGTTAATGTACAACACTTCATATAAAATAGCATTATAATATATAGCCAGAACTCTTAACTATCATTATGTCATAATGAAAGGAACACAAAATGAGCTGTTTCTTGCTGACCGGATCTATAGGTTAGCTTACTTTAGTTGGGTTCAGTCATTGAGTGTGGCAGCTGATTTGAGCCCACACTAGGGGCGGATCCAAGTCAGTTGGATTGTCCAGGGGGCCCTTTTGGCGGAAGCTTTTACACCATTGACTGAAAAGAACACTGCACTTGTGCGTGCGTATGCACGACACTTCAGTATTTAGCTTATATGCAACCCTCCACCCCCCCCCCCCCCCCTCCTCTTTTGAAATCCTGTATTTACCCTTGCACGTTTATATGGAAAATCAAGGTGTACGACTGGATCGTCGGGTCGTGATGGATATGCAGTAGATTCGTATATGATAATTTAACATTAAAATGGTATACACAATTGTTGCATATTGGCCAACGCTGCGATTATCAAGAGTCCTATTCAATGGCCACGCAACAGATTATGTCGTAGTCTCTGGGATCACCTACAGCTACGACAGTCTGGTTGAATTCAGTCGGTAAGTGTGGCCGGACCTTTAAAGCACAGAGTGTATACGCCGAGCATGGCGTGCGCCCAAGCCCTCTGCTGTCAGACCAGAGAAGGCAATCATTATGTAAATGTGCGGCAGGTAAGAAGGCTGAGGGGAATGGGGAGAGCCCATTAAAGACCCCGCCTGTCGGCCTGAGTTTGGGGCCAATTCCTCAGTCAGCCGGAAAGCTCCCTTGTTGACTTGTAGCCTGCTGAGGTAGTTCCCTACACCGCCTAGCGCCCTGTATGTCCGTCCCTTTCATCTGAAAGTTCATAGTATACATGCATTTCCTTATTAAATCAAAGGGGTTTTCAAGTAATATGACGGGATATCAGGTAGTTCAAGGTGGGTTTCATATTACAGCAGGGGTTAGCCAACCCTGAAATCAAAGGGGCTTCCAAGTAATATGAGGGCATAACAGGTATTTTCCACTACTTTTCCTTTTTACACAATGTCTTACTTTTACTTTTACTTTTACTTTGGGCAATCAAAGGGGATTCCAGACACACGGGAACCGCCCCTGGCTAGGGCAGTGTGCCAGTGGCGAAGCTAGCCCCATAATTGAGTGTACCGGGATGCATGCGCATGATAACAGCATATTTATTTCAATTCGAGTGTACATATTTACACTTGTTCGTCATCTTTTAATCAAAATTTGATCATATTTAGAGAGGTATATTGAGCATAAATTTGTGTCATGGTAGCTGCGCAATCAGGCGTCCTTTTATTGTACGATTAATTGTTATAATCCGTTGATGAATCAAAATGTCCTTGAAAAACAACTCCTTAGATTTAATGTTGTTCCAATGTGAGAGAGATAGGAAAACAATGATATTAAAATTCAAATATACAAGGATTGAATCCCTATGATTCCTTATGTTGTTTAGAAATAACCCCGAACATGGCATTATTCATCTTCAGAGGGTTACGGCAGAGTTGTCGACGGCTTGACGACGTGGTGGAAATGAATAGTGGACCGGAAACAGATAGCTCAGTGGGGAGACTTAAATTGAATGTCAGCCATGGCTCAGCGATGTGGAAAATCGCTCTATCTAGCAACGTCAGATATTTTCAAAGCAATTCGGTCATTTCAATCTATTTCTGTCGCATTGCTCAACGGAACAATATTTTTCAACGTGAGCTAAGTTTTGATAATTTCTGATCGTTTCTGTTCACTATATGCACGTTTTGATGGGATGAACGGAAATCTATGTTTGCGACAAGCTGCAAATTCCCATTTCAATATACTACTAACATGTCGCGTGTTCAGTATGAAGGATTCCGATGGGGTCTTGTAACCAAACAGACAGTGAAAGGTTAAGCTTTTGTGGCTTAAAATAGCAAATATAGCCAAATCATCAGCTGGAACCTTCTCCGATTTACTTGGAATCCCCTCCGATTTGCCTGAAACCATTATCCAGAAGGTCATCCTGAACCCCCTCAGGTTCTGGAGCTGGGAACAGCCCTGAATAGGGAAGACCCTAAAAGGGGTTCCAGGTATGGGTATCATGTCTTGTCACTGTCAGGACGTGCCTGATATATTAGCTGACAATGCTTCCCGTCCAGTGCTAGCTCATGGCCACACATTTAAGGCGTGTTTCCACTACGTCAACAAATGCCGCCGTCGGCCACCGATATACATGTGCATGGTTGAAATTCGTCATGGGCTGATTTGAAATATTGCCGTCATGTTGGGGTGCTGTGGACCATAAACCTAAAAGGACAGGACAACACTCCTATTTTTCAATTGTTAATAGTCTCAATCGTCGGGGGCAACTTTCATAAAGAGCGACCGACATACCAGATCAAACAAGTTTGATTATTTCAGTTCAATCCACACTGACAAGATTGTTTGTCTTTAGCCATTAAAGGCCATATTCCACTTTGCGGTAGGTGGCTCTTTATGGCCGCGGAAGCAATTTGTGGTTTTGATACCAACGTGTTGGTATCCATGACCACAAGCAATTGATAGAAAACCAATATGAAATAGCAAGGGCCACAAGCAAAGGCCACAAGTACATATATTCCACATTGTGGCATCCTTCCATAAGCAAGTCTGCAGCAGTTTGCTTGTGTCTTTTCTTGGTGCCGCAAGCAAATACTGTATAGTGGAATATAGCCTTGAAGTCAGCTGCTATCATGCTCCAATTCGTCACCAGGTTCTGTGATATCAGAAACTGCACATATTAGAGACAGGATTCTTTTTAAGCCATGTCAAAAATACTCCAATTTGCTGATTTAAAAAAAATCCGTCTCTCCTGTGTGAAAATAATCTGTAATATAATCATAATCGCCGATATCACAGCTCAAAGTCATGTAGTGTAATATCACCTTTAGGTTCTCACAATGCAGGGTTTGACCTGAGCAGTCTCCCAGCAGATGTTTAGTTGTTCAACACGGAGAAGTGCTTCATCACGTTGACAGTTATGTATGGAGAAAATGGTCTAACGTCACGCACCCCAGCCACCTAGACCTACTGCTCCGCCTATTCCTGTAAACATGCACAGGTCCAAGCCGACCATTCAAACAAATGTGGTTTATCGGTTAAAGATGTTTTGAGTATATTGAGCTCAATTGTTGTTGAATGAGTTTTAGAAAACATGAATGTCATGGGAAACATGCTTTTATAGCCCTTTCAATGAAGGCACTATAATGAACGATCCCTTTTCAATCTGTTCTCTAAAAGGAATTGCTAGTTGTTCGTCTCTCGTAATAGAAATGTAGTGGAGAACGGTTCTAGTTAACCTCCTGTATACAACTAGACCTTTGAGGATAATGGATTTGGGAAGGGGATCCCCGTGGTTCATTCAAAGCATGGCACGGCCTATATTCTTTCCAAGATTCTATGAAAATCTCGGATTCCTAGAATTGTCTCTTTCCTGAATCGAAACACATTATTATGTGATATTAATATATCTTCTTGCATGCCATTGATATTACTTACAACAATGAAAGCACTTTTACCGGTCTTCTTCCCCATGCTAGACCTGCCATTCTTTCATCATCAATGTCATTTTACAACATTATCTTTCCCTCCTTTATGATGCATCATAATCTGCATGACAGCTGAGCCCCCCTCTACCTACCTCTACGCTGGGCCATTCTGCAGCAGAGTGAAGTCCCTATTACACTACACAACATAAGGTCTGATGTATTGGGTGCCACATGACTACATTGTAGCCATGTTGTAGTCACCTCCAATATTTCCAATTTTATACTAGTGTAATAGTGCATGTCACATCCAATATTTCCAATTTTATATATCAGTGTAATAGTGCATGTCACATCCAATATTTCCAATTTTATATATCAGTGTAATAGTGCATGTCACATCCAATATTTCCAATTTTATATTAGTGTAATAGTGCATGCACATGTCACAACCAACTGCATTTATAAAGTTGTATGATATTTCAGTGTAGTGAACTTATGAAAAATGCCAAAAGGCCTACTCGGCACGGCTGATAGTTTTGTTGCAGAGAGCCACGAAAGATTATCTGAAGCCACATTCGCCCTGACCTATGGTCCTCTCACAGAGACCAACGACATCTCATGGATGCAACAATAATTTCATGAGAGAGAAAATTATCACAAGCTAGCAAAAGGTTCTCTGCAAAAACATTTTGAATAATTTTGCAAGGGATCAGGTCCCAACGGCTACAATAATCCAACATTTCCGACGTTCGCAGATCTACGACTTCCAGGGTGAATTGGGCTATATGGTCCTCATAGGGTGGACAGTTTCCATCGCATAGTGTAAAATGGTCTTCGCACAAGCCTCCGTGTAGCCGGGGGCAGTCTCTGCAGGTAATCAAAGCCTTGTAGTGGTCAAGTAACCTGAACCTAGGATTGGTCCGTGAAGCTGCCGCACACTGAAAATGGCACTTTACATTTTCCTCCCTCCAATCCAGCTCTAGACAAAAGACATATATTGCAAAGCTGTCCACGAAATGTAGGTAATATTGTAGGTCATTGGAGAAATATTGAAATGGAAACGATTCGATCTAAGGTTTTTATTTCAATTTTTAACAAAATATCACATATTCTTCAGTTTGACATGTAATCAGCAGAGAAGTTCCGCAAAAATACGTGAAACATTTTGCCATCACATAGTGTAAAAAGACCTTGACAGAAGCCTCCGTGTAGCCGGGGGCAATCTCTGCAGGTAGGTAATCAAAGCCTTGTAGTGGTCAAGTAACCTGAACCGAGGCTTGGTCCGTGAAACTGCCACACACAGAAAATGGCACTTTACATTTTCCTACCTCCAATCCAGCGCTAGACAATAGACATATATTGCAAAGATGTCCACGAAATGTAGGTAATATTGTATGTCAGTGGAGAAATATTGAAATGGAAACTATTCGATCTCAGGTATTTATTTCTATTTTTAACAAAATATCACATATTCTTAAGTTTGACACAAGCACAACAGAGAAGTTTCGCAAATATGCGTGAAACATTTTGTCCTACTCAATACAAAAAAAGGTTGTTCAAAGAATCTCACATACGTCTGCCTTTTTTCAACATAAAGGGAAACAATTTCGAGGTTTTTTCTAACGTCTGTCTCACTTCCTACATATTTCTATAGACAGTTGAAATACTAGTGTGCTTTGAAATCAATATATATGTATGTCAATCCAATGAGACATCTTCTGTTACTCAGTTAAACAGGCGTCTGACATTCAGTCTTCCATATTACCTTCATCAAAAGCTGACTCCATTTACAAAGTTACTTGAATGTCATTTAGAAAAGTTTTGCATTTGGATTGGTAAGGTTACTGAAAGTGGAACTATCATAGTTTTTAGTTCCAACACACTATCAGATCAAAATACCGTTCTAGGAATACATCTACCATCCAACGTAAACAATTAAATCTAGCTAACATTCCTTTTTATTATCTAGATACTCTGTCAGTTTCAGACAAAGAGTGAAACTCGATCACATCTTCCCCATGCCATTGGCAGAGTTCCGATTTCCATAGTCTAGACAAGCTTCTGAAAGATTTATAAAGCACACGTGCCTGAACAAATAGGGCCTTCTTTCTTAAACTGAGATCTCACCGATCTCTCTGTCTTTCAGTTCTGAGCTGGTACGTTTTTAATAACTACGAGGTCCTCTGTCATCTTACTGCTGTTGAGTTAATTTGTCGCTGTTGAAGATTGCAGACACCAGCTGTCATAATCCCTCATCTTAGCTTATAGAATGGATTGAAGAAGTTGGAAAATGGAGGGTCTGTGAGTGTACATGTACACGCTCACAAACAAAAAGACACATACAAAGAAAACACACACAGCCCCTTTTCACCATTTGTTTCCATCATGTTGCCCAACAACCCCAAAAACCAATGTTAACTTGACATTAAACAGTTATCATCACACAATATATTATAGAGTATAAACATTGTGCAGATGACGTCACAACCATAAAAGTGATCACGTGACCAAGCATGCACAATGCCTATACTAAGGTTTCGTTTGGTTGGTTTAAACCACCAGACTCTGGAGCATTGGGTTATTTCACCCTTGCTCCTGGATGATCGAATCTACGAGGAGGTAGAGACCATACCCCTACACTTTTACCAAGGTAGGTGTTCTTTAATGTGCATGGTCCCATACATACAACAGCCGGTGGCACAAGGCCTTTGATAACCTAGTAGTTGGCGCTGGGAGGAAACACAGGGAGGTATAGCAGCCCAGCCCTGAGCTAACCCGGGTCACCCACAATGCTCTAGCCACTTCATCACCCACTCCCTATATAGTATAGTTAAAACAGAAGCATATACAAGAGGGGCGGGTGCCAGGATTCCAGGACTGAACCGTCCATGGTGACCCCCCTCCTAAAGTTACATTATATATATATATATTCTTTTCACCAACAATATTCAATTTAAACTGAAGAGGTGAAATACAATACAGATACGAAAAGTTTCGCCGTGATGCAAGGTGTCACTTCTAAAAGCATTATTCAATGTACTCAGAAACGTTTTTGAATGACTCTCAAAGTTTAAGCTTTTCTCTTACCTGGAACATCTCACACTATCGTCAATGTCATCACGAAAAACTTCACAACAATTTGAGAAAGCCTGACTCTGGGCTTTAGGTTGCTAATGCAAAAGGCGGTTCGTCGAAAAGATACCCCATATGCCTATCCACCCACACCCCTCTTTCTTGATTAAATACCATACGGCCAATTGCATTTTCTGAATTTATAGGAAAATCACTTAGTGGGTATGAGACCGTTCTCAGGATTCAGTGGGCTTTATTTCTAAAGATAAACTTCGTAATAAACCTCCCAACTGGATGCCAGGAGAGTGATGCAGGTATATGAATTATACGAACCTTTTCTCAAGATTGCAAATTCATCAACCCCATGTATTAAATTATAGTTATATAATATTTGATTGTTTATTGAATATGGTTCAATTGTTTCATCAAATCACACAGATGGCATTATCAACAAGCAAAGTTTAACATGAGGATTATCATCAGACCATGAAATGAAATGAGTTTGACAATAACATGTGAAATCAACTCATGTGTGATTTGACTCAATTAAAAGCAGCATGGCCACATTAGATACAGCGACTTATATAATCATTTTGTAAATACATGAAATTTATAGAGCTGTATACTCTGCCAAAACTAATATCCAAGCATATGTTCTAAAGCCTGACAATACACAGGAATCGTTACAAACCAGCATTAAACACCTTTAGTTATAAATCTGTAGATAAGTGTACATGCTGGTAACTTGGCAGGTCAAATTCTTCAATATGATATATGTATGTAAGGTTTTCACCTTAATGCGTGGTGTCACTTCTTAAAGGTTGTTTTATTGTACTTAACAACATTTATTGATAACTCTGAAAGCCTTAATGTCTCTATTACATCGAACACCACATAATATGGAAACTTTGCATCGGAAAACTACTTTTTGAGTTTTCAAAACAATGTCCATCTCCCAGCAACGTTTTTTTTATTTCTTTTTTTTAATTTATCAGAAAGAGTTAAGTTGGAACACTTTACATCAGAGCTACCACACCTAAAATGCCTTGAGCAGTGAAAGGGACATAATATTCTGTCACTTGGCTTATCTCACTAAAGAGCAGAGTCTCTGGCACATGGCTGCCACTTGGTCTGCCCCAGTGGCCAAGACTGTGCCAGAGAAAAAAAAGCAGCAGACTACTTTAGAGCCCCGCAGCGTAGTAATCTTATTATGCTGATATATAGTTAAAGGCTTACACAGCAGGAGTCTCTCTTGTATATGATTTAGGGGCAGAGACAGATCTCGTTGCAGAGTGAGAGGGACGAAGAGAGATAGAGACCCAATCCTATCTACACTCTATCATTATACTTTAGGCAGTATAACACTACACGACTTGAGCTGCAATCATTTTAACAATATCGCAGAGTAGACTCACATATTAGATACAGAATTCTTTGTGATGAATTGAGCCTATTTCATCAGTTAACGAAATTAATGAAATTAAGAATGAATGTACGAAGTCGTAAAATAATGTACAACCAGAAACGATGTCAAGTTGGTCATGTGATTGTAGTTGACCAATAGGAAGCCATTTGTAGCTATATAAAAGCGTGTTGGTGCATAGAATAAACAGTCTCTTTATGGTACTCACTGTGTTCTCTTCTCTTCTTCCTGAGAAAGGACAGCCTCTCACCTTAGCCCGTTCAGGACCTTAGTAAATGGGAGTCTTTTGTCAAGTTAAAGCCCAAGTTAGAGATCCAGACTTAGTCGAAAAATAGGCAGGACAGCACGAAAGTGGTAGCATGAGGGCCTGATAACATAGGCAGTAGGGACAAGGCAGTAGAGACAAGGCAGGGGAACAAGAGCACGGGCAGTCTGGCGACATGCTACCACCCTTTATTTTCGATCAACCCGAGTTCCCTGACCACAAGGCCAACCTAAAGTAGACTAGAACAATAGAGACCGAGAATAACCACCTCCTCCCCCTTTTGTCTCTCTCTAGCTCTCAGGCGGCACACCCTGTAAAACACCCCTCCCCCCCTCAGCCCCACACCGAGCAAATCCCAATTCTTTCACCCTTTTGGGCGAGGCATGACTTTAAGATAGACAGTCTCCCATACCATAGAATTGGTCAGACCGAGACCAAGAGTCAACCCGCTTACGCTTAGGAGAACGGAAAAGTTCCAAATCCCCGTATTTCTAAAACATCACATCTTCATTACTGATGTGTAAAATACTCCAAATTGGCAATTTCAAATGAAAATATCATTATGCCGGTAGACAGTTTGAGGCTTACACAGCAGAGTTTCTTCTTGTATACGTTTAAGGGGTGAATTGTCTGTATATTCCTAATATTGTGCCAATATCGCTGCTCAATTCATGTAGTGTAATTCCACTTTACTTATCATTGATTCAACAACGCCGACATATTGTTGGTGGGAGACTGTTCCCTCCACATCCATTCTATTCAGCCCAGAACAAAGTGTACAATATCTCCCGTGGTAGGGACACTATTGATCATTATGTGTTGTTAGGGCAAGCTGTTGTTTACGTGAGAGCGACAGGTTGTTTGTTTGGACGGGAATTTAATTTCTTGTTCTAATACACTCAAGACCGTCCTTGATGTACAGCTTGGACCATTTGTAGATCTATGCATTTACAAGCAAGGACTTTTATGAGCGAAAGGGGTCAGAAAGAATCCGATAATTATGGTCAGCGTGATGCCTTAGTTTGAAAGACCATAATGTTAAGATATGTTATATTTCTATGCTGGCAGTATTCTTTCCTATGTTTACCATGAAATATAGTTACAATTGCTTTTTGCTTTATTCCCTGAAGATAATATCATAAAACAATATGTACTATAACAATGTTCTTTGTCAAAGTGATCCTTAGGTTTGTGAAGCACGGTAACATATCTAAGCTTTTTCCTTAGACAATGGTAAAGCCTATCGGCCCATAATATCCAAACCTTTATCTGGAAAGACCACATCTCTGGAGGCTTGCAAACCTGTAAATCTGCCAAACGATCAAATCTGAGAAGCTATACAGATTGAGCAGTACTTTTTTTAGTGATTTTAAAAAATATTTTTATTGATATGGGAAAACATTATTGCCTATACCAGTGACCTAACTTGTACATTTGGAGACTGGGATGACTTACATGATGTATTTTGTCTAACCCCTTCCTAACCCCAAGACACTTGCAGTCTGCAGTGTGTTCATTCCGACACGACAACAAATATGAGCTATAGACCTTGTGCACGTGATCACATTTTGGTGATCATGTACTCATCAGAACTAGGTGGTAAAAATCTAGAATTTATTAGTTCTCTGCAATAAAAAGACCAATCTCCATTTGATTAGATCATTTAAGATGAAAAATATCATAAGCATATGTTTAAGAAGTTTCTGAATTGTGACTATTAATCATTTTAAATTGGTCACAAATATGGCGTCAAGACCATTTCATTGCATTTTGACGTCATCTGTACAATGTGTATTGATTGATTGAAAATACGGCCATTGATCTCATGTTTGATATGGGATACCCTCTGCACTGTGTCCCACATGTTAACAACGTGCATGGATCTACAGGTTTCCAGCAAAATTGATGGAAATACTAATTCAAATTCATAGAATGGTAAAATATTCAGAACACGAACACATGCTTACCATCCGGTCAACAAGGCAATTTCAAATTGATCCGGCCAAGCTGTAACTGTCACAGCGACATGAAAAGAACATGTCAAACAAAATAGGGGATGGAGACACTCGCAGGGAAAACCGGTGCTGCATGCTTCCTATAGGCTCATTTAAAATAGATTGATCAATCTGAGTTGACTACTAGACCTGTACATATGGTTTAAGTAATGATATACAATTAACAAAAACTCCATTCTTGGATATCTGGATTTTCACCAATGGACATTCATCCCTGTCATCAATCTGTATGCCATCATGATACACGCAAAGCCAAATGGATAGGGAGATCAGTCTCACAAGAAAAACCTTAAGGCTATTTTCATGGGAAAGAGTTATAGGTCGCGAGACGTGAGGTTGAAACACGCTGGCCATGAAATAATTAGGTAAGCAAATTTCACAAATTGTATAAGCTTTCTAATGGTCTTGTTGAAGTCTCCATCATTGTCCATCTTCTCCAATAAAATAAGAATAAAAGGATCAAAATAATCAATAAGAGATGGACCATTTTTCTTTATTCAAAGCTTGGTCAATGTTTCTAATGGAAGATGGATATTGTTCATCAATGAATGATGGGACATTTTTGTCACTGAAAATCTACCAAAAACAACTTTAAGCCTGAATTCCACATACTGGTCTTGAAACTGGCAATTATTTTTGTATTTGTTTGATTTCCTCCAAGAATATGCCATGAAAACATAAGGCCATATTCCACCTTGCGTTAGCGTGCATTTGCGGCCGCTATTTAAGGGAACGCAAGCAGTTTGCGGTTCTGATATCAACATGTTGGTATCCTTGGCCGCAAGCAAACTGTAGTGGCCGCTAGCAGAGGCCGCAAGCAAGTGCCAGGACAACCTATATTCCACCTAACGCAAACGCGTTTACGGCCACCGCAAACACGTTTACGGCCGCCGCAAACACGTTTACGGCCGCCGCAAACGCGTCTGCTGGCCACAAGCAAGTGGAATATACCCTACGCAAACGCAAATGCGTTTGCGTCGTTTGCGTCTGTTTGCTTGCGTTTTCTCGGGTGGCCACAAGCCGTGAACGCGTAGTGGAATATGGCCTATACTCTCTATAAACCACTCACAAGTGATGCCTATGGTCGGACTTAATTCCCACTGCGTGTTTTTGAAAATTGGTAAAACTTTTGTACTTTTTGTCCTTTCGTTTTGGGAGAGGGCGCGGGGTATTCATCATTGAATATCAAGTGGAGACAAGTGTGCACTTTAAAAAGAAAAGTAGTTGAAGATCTCTTGTGGTTAGATGCTCCTAAGGTGTGCTAAGTGCCAGCCTATTGGTTTCAATGGCAACTATCATAATGATATAAAGGTATCAGGTGTGGAATCCAATCTGTTTAAGCATTGTCCTGAATGACAATACAGGATAGAAATACGACCAACATGAAGAAATGCGGTAAACTAAAAGGTTGCCTCGTGCAATGCCCCACTGAAGTGGTTGGCAGAAGTGCGCACGGTTAATTTGAAAGCTGTTTTAGCAGGTTAACCTTTCCACATCAGCACTGTGGAGCTATCGAATACCATTCCATGTAAATTAAGTATAGTTAGAATACAAAAATACCATCCAATCTAAATTGAGTATATTTACATGCAAAAATACAAGGAGAGCTGAGAACTGTTATATTTGAGTTAAGTTCACTCTTGAGCTTATTATAATCCTTTGTGAGATGCCTTTCATTTAAAGGACAATAAATTTGAGTAGAGGGACTATTATAATGATGACCAAAAACTGTTTCCTTTCGCATCCATCGACAGCTAATAAGGAGAATTATCTAAAATGCAAGTACTCAAAAGTAAAAAACATAGAAATTATCTTGCGTTGCTCCTCCAATGATCCAACGTAAGCAGCAATGCAATCACATTCGATATTCCATGATGTGTTACTTTAATTGCTTGCGTTTTTGTCAATATTCACAATTAAAATGCCCATGGCAAGGCTGTTATTCAAAAATACATTTGGCACGCTTTGGGTCGCATTGGCATGCATTGGGTCGCGTTTTTTTTTACAAACATGTTGGTAAAATAACGCAAATCAGACGTGTTGGCCAACCCGGCCCAATGCGAACATGGCACGGCGTGTAGTGTAATATGGTCTGTGTCTATGTCTGCATTCGTATGTGCAATATTGATATCAAACGGGTGACTGATTTAAAGTTTAAGATTGCCTCTTAAGATTACGTCTGCCTGATCCCTCAGGTAAGAACTGCTGGATGGAGCTAAGTACATCAAACACTGTCAGTAATAGATACAGTTTGACAATACAAAAAAAGCATCATCTATACCCCCTGTAGCCAGACAGTAGCCATAGAAAAATGATATTATAAAGGAAGTTTATTCTCTTAAAGATACTTGAGGCTGTGAAGACGGTGAAAGATTCTTTAGATTGTTTCTATACTCCCTGATAAAGAACCTTACTTGCCTGCAAACTTGCAGTAGATTGCATTGGTAATTCTAATCTAAGTACACGTGAAATTTGCCAAATGCTCCAAACACAGTCATACTATAACCCACTCTTCAATTAAGAAACCTTCTTGACCTGTGATTTAACTTGTTCATAATAAAATCAATAGACATATCCTATAGGCAAGCAGCGACATCACAAAGCATGTTCTATGGCCATACTTTTTTGGTCAGTCTGTTACCCAACCATTTTTTCCATAACAGCTATGTCTGTTTTCATTCGGTTGAATTTATCCAAGATAGAGTGTTACAATAATCTTATTTTCTGTTGAAGTTGAGAATCTTATGTAATCAAAATAACATAACCAGAACCAAATAGAACTTTACTGCAACGTTATGATAATGTTACATTCTTGCCTGGAATTCTACTTGTGAATTTTTATATTCAGAGACATTCATGGATGTGGTATGGAATAATAATATCATGTTTTTGGGGAAAATTGAACTGGTAGTAAAATGTTTCAGGCATCACCTGGTGATCCCCACGTATCCGATGTTGATTGGTACCAACCGAAAGGAGCCACAACTCAAAAAACGACCTTGGCAAATGGTCACCAGAGAATTAAGACCCACCGGACCGAAAAAAAATTAATTGGAAATGCCATAGAAATATTTCCGACCGGGAAGACTTGAGAGTTCACTTTCATAATTTTACTTTCTTCTTCATTTTTTAAGGCTTCAAAAACAGTTCACTTTGATCTTTATCTTTGATAAATTGTACTCCCTGAAATCTCCTGAGATTAATGTCGGACATCAGAGCTCTCATCAAGGGTTTTTAAGGGGTTGGTCTTGTTATAAAAAGTGAAAGGGACTGTTTTCGCTTGAAGTGATGGGTCCTCTGTGGCTCCCCCCACAAATAGAAGTCTATCCGGTTACCGCATTTTAAATGTCAAAAGCCATGAATATTTTAGCTGGCTTTCAAATAATCAGGGAATCATCTGTAAAACTCAGCCATCATTGGACGGATAAACACCAGCGGTGGAAAACACATTACTACAGCCCCTACCGGATACCAGCTTAAGTCCACTTCCGGGTTAGAACTGTTAATGTGGAGTCCGGTTCCACAAATACAGAAAGTTTGTGTTGATAAATAAAAGAGAACTTTACCTTCGTTAGCTTATGGTAGCTTGTTCTTATGTGCTTTTATTGAGACCGGATTATTTAAAAAAACTAGTTTTAGAGCCAATGATCGCTAGCCAAATCCCATTGGACTGCTTTCTATGGAAACCAGATCTAGAGACGTAATTCTTTCTTCCTCTGTAAGTGGTTTCATTCTATAATGAATTTTCCCAAGGGCGGATAGAGGATTTTAAAAACTAAGTACTAAAAGGTCGCGCATGACATTTTTTTTCCTCTATGTGAAGTTTAGAATGGGGAGGGGAGGGGCTCAGGACCCCCTGGACCCCCCCACCCCCAATTACCATAAGTTTTCCCACACCATACAGCTTCCATATGTATGTTATTTATACTGGTAGTGACACCGGTTATGCGCCTATTTTGTTGTGTAACCGAATTCGTGAGTTTTAAACCCTGGCCGCCTTGCCTTATTTGAATTGATACGAGTTGGATTTTCTTGCAACCCCCAAGGGAGAAACTTATTGAGCAATTTAACTGAATTTCTCTTAGAATCTCACTGTTGAAGCAATCACAAATAGTTAAAACAACTTACATACTTCAGACTCGAGAAGAAATGGAGGTTTCATTGATCGATGCAAACAGAAAATTAGGGGTGCCGGCATCTGACCCCCGGCTAATCCCCCTTGGGATGCTCGACCAGCGGTCCTCTCCTGGGATGGGGCCCTCAAGGATTAGGCCCAACAGTTGCATGTTGAATTTAAGAATATATATACTATATATACTAAAAAAAAACAGTGACTAGGAGTAGGGACGAGTTAGCCCTTTAGGTATGATTCCTAAAGATCTATCATAAGAGAGGGATATATGTTTAGTTTGTTTTCCATTTTTAAAAACTGTGGAAGGGGGGACCCAGCAGCACCCACTCCTCACGGGCCCAATTAGGACCGGGGCCGCCAACCCTAAGTTGTTATGTAATCTACTGGGGGGTCAGATTCCAGGCATACGAAAATCAATATATCTTCTTTTAAAAAAATGTCAAATCTCTTGTAAAATATCTGACAATGTTAAATAGTGGTCTTGACCAGAATTTCGACCAGGATTTCAGTCGCATAGGTCAGTGGGTCCAAACCCCTCACAGTTTTCCTCCATAGTTGAATAGAGTACTATATAGGTCTTGCGATTAAGCAGCAGAAGATGTAGCATCTGGTCAATGAGTCTCACGGGGACCAATCATTGAACCTAGCTGATCCCAATAAGACCGAGGTTCAACAGAATTCTGGTTTGCTTTATTCTGAAACATCTGGTCTGAAACAAGCAATCCCCTTGAGGCTCATGCTCTAAGAAAGGTTGACTTTTTCATCTTTTTACAGCCATTTATGAAGCATGTAAATCACACCATAGGAACTTTTGAGAACGTATGATGCTTACTCCTCTGACAGCAACCGTGAAGTCATAGGAACTTAGATTCATTTATTGGATGCCTGAGGATGTAGAAGACATTTTTTATTGCCTTTCTTTTAAGTGGTTATACAACATTATAGTCCAATTTTTAATGATTTGATGTGCAAAAGGCCTTTCATATCACAAATTTTCACAATTACAAACAAATCCTATAGTAAATCCCCATAGAGAATCTCTGAAATCATAAATTTTTGCACTTTTTGGCCATTTTGAATTTTTAAAGATTTAGCTGTACAATTATGAATATACATAACAGCCGCTAACATTATACATCATTGTAATCTTCAAGTAAATACAGATATGCCTAATAAATTTATTTTCACATATCACAAGCATTACATTCTTTCTATAGAACCTCAAATCAGATTGTATGAGTTAATAGTAAAAGTTTTTTCATTTTTCCGAATTTGGTTCTGAATAGAACCTTTTCATTCTATGATATGTTTTACAACACACATCTGGATGGATTGTCTCTTTCGTTCAGAATCCTATGGTATATGAAGTAATACTGCAGCTCACTTACCTAGAAAGTTATGGTTGTTTGAAAAAAATGCCTTTTCCCATAACTTTTAAAGTCACCCTTTCTTGGTGCATAGGTCTTCTAATTTAAGTACGCGTAAAATTTGCCAAATGCTTCATAATTAATGTGCCAACACATAATAACCCACCGCTGAATTTAGAAACCTTCTTGACGTGTTTATAAGGAGATCAAGAGACATATCCCAGGCTACCATGCCATATTATGCGAGCTATTAAAACTATTTCATGACTATATAGATAGGACTTAGGTTCGTGTCTGCACTATAATTTATAATAGCATGACAAAGACTATGGATGTTGTCCTGTAAGTAATAGATTTTCATTTAGTATACCATCACAATTATTTCTGTTATCAGACTTGATGGCCAGGAAATATCCTCTTTGATAACGTATGGTTTATGCATAAATAACAAATAATTTATACAGATAATGAGGAAGATTATTGCTGAAAGGAAATTATTGGTAGTGGCTGGAATGGCAGACTTCCGAAGAAAGTAATGATATGTCATTTCCTTGGAATTATCGTTTGTGATATTTTGAATATCATCCTATTATCTAGCAAAATAAAGGTAGTAACTTATTGTTTATTGAAGGGTATCCAATTTGGTACTTGTCTCCTCTGAAACTGGAGCAAAAGAATCATGAAATTGCGCATATATATTCATATATAGAGATAGATAGAAAGAAAGAAAATGTGTACATATATACTTCTATTTTCCCAACTGCCTAAGAAGCTAAACACACTTATTCAATCCATGCCTGAACCCAATGAGAAAAATACAACAGCTCCCCAAAGCTTTTGTTCCTTGATATCACCAACACATTAAACACATCAGTTATTCCAGGGAAAGCGTAAATCTGAATACTAGATAAGAAACGGCGTTACCATGAAAGGCCCTCCGATACCGATTACAGAAGGGGTGATAAATATTTTATACTAGTAGCGCACACTTAGCAACTAGGCACAAAGCTTATGTTCCACAAGGCGATTTTGACCATCTGGAACTTGGCAATTTAAAATTTGAAATTATCAGAAACCTTTGCATACGGCATACCATTTGAAAGGAGATATGAACTTCTTTCTAAGCATATAAAATATGCCTATATGTTTATCATATAAATTCGTATTGCCATTGGCGTTTTCTGAAATCATGAGTAAAATCAGGTGGTAGAAAACAGCCTAAATCCCAGTTTCCACTAGAGGCTAGTGACCATGAATGATAGTAAAAGATTCACTTTCGTGGTCATAAGTAGAATCATTCAGTGAAAACAAAAATTTTCTTTTGCAAACGACTGCAGAATTGCATCAATTCATAAATGGCTATTTGCTGAAAACTAAACCATTAATTTCCTCCAAAACCAATTCAAGACCATTTGTATTTCGTTCCCTTGGCATTAGATCTTATTCCATCTAGAAATATTAGTCCGCGACCTCTCAGAGTCGTCAGACAATCTACAGACAATTCTATATTTCCTAATCATTTGAAATTGACAGTGGTGAAATTTCCAAAATCGTTAAGTGGGAACCCGGCTTTAAACTGCCAGCCTGCAGCCTGGTAATCTGACCTTATTTATGCCCATTGGAGATAAGCTAAATTGTCAGCCATAACCCAAGTCTAATCCAAGGCTTATTTGACGGATTAACACTGCAATCTGAAATATTACACTAGCAATTGGAAATTTACACAGGACTTCGACTTGTGATAAGGGCACGTCGTTCTGATGTCAAGTGTGATTGTTTCCAGCGCAGAACTAAGATAATATGAAAAGTGTTGGGGCAGTGAATATGATGAAAATAATAAATAGAATTCTACGGGTTATTTTGCCTATTAACATGTGTAACTATGCAACTGATGTGATTCACAGGTATAAGTGCCTCAGTAATAAATTTAAATAAGATTGTCCATTGTATTAGCATTAGAGTCTTTTTTCAATAAAAAAATTGATAATATAAAGTAAAGCAGGAGGGTTAGGAAGTACCTCTTTATGAAGTTCTTGCACATCATAGCTGTTTTTATGTTGTCCTTGGAACTGGGAATGTAAGACATATAATATTGTGACTTCATTATAGATATGGTTCCTTTGCTGCTATTAACATTGATCACAGACAGTTGTGCGGACTCACCGTCAAGATTCCATCAATTGGACAGAGTTACATATATGATATTGAATCCATTTCTGTTCAAATACACATGGTCGAACTGAAGTTTGTATCATTTTTTCGAAATAAGGCAGTCCCCTTATACTTTCGGATCTGTCATAGGCTGTGGAATCAAAGAACCAATTCATTCTACTAAACTTATCAATTATTATATTATTGAAATTTGCTATTACAGTTTGAACTTGTCAGCAAACTACGATTTCATCATTTTGAATGCAAGATGTTTTACTAATGGCGGTTTCTGTTTTGAGTCTGAAATGGGGATTTGTAATGTGAATTCATATTTTCGATAATTTGCTCATTTCTAGCTTGTTGAAGTTGTTACCATGGTAATAATTTTGCTTGTCTAGTGCTTCCTACTAGCAGCAGAACAGATCTAAACTGACAGAGTCAGAAAGGCCAAGTTTGCAGTAGCAGGGACAACGATTGTACAAAGGAAAGATTAACAACTGTATTACGTTTTTTGTGTAATCTCCTTGATAGTGGGGCCGTCTATGAGAGTCCTTTCAACGTCTGTTTTTGCTGTTTTGGTTATGTCACCACTTCTTTGTTTATGAATGACGTTATGAAAACAGCAAAAACAGACGGTGCGTCATAACGGGTTGCACGGACTCTCATAGACGACACCACTAACAAGGACGTCATGACAATGCCGTATAGGCGACGGTCAGACTTGACCATCTTTGTGTAGCTATGATATTTTTGGTGGGAAGCACAGCTTTGGAGAGGCTCTGTTTGGATGAATATACCAATTGGAACCATAATGGGAACCGTTTTCTCTCTTTTACTTCTCAATTCCAAGGATCTGTCATGCATGGTTATTTTCTAATGCGTCTGTAATGTCAGTAATAGTTCCCAGCAGTCGAGCAATAAAGTCTGCTGTACCAGACTTCAACACCTGAACAATATCCCAGGACAGCCCCTGATCGGCGCCTGGCCTCTTAGGGTGACTTTAAGAGGCACTATGGCATGTTTGTCTACTGGACCTTTGCCCCCTCTCAGGCCCTTATAAAATCTGAGCTAAGACGGACAACAGCGGTTGTCACTGAGAGGGTTTGAGATGTCCTCAAGAAGACATACTGTTGGTCATCCACAGCGCAACTTTGGACCGTCCGTGGGCCGAGTTTAGAAATTGAAACAAGATCAGTTCGTGTAAATTACGTAATATATTATCAGCTATTCTTCAACTGATATGACGCCAAGGGAATGTTTACCTTGAAGTATTTCTAAATAGTTGTGTGACAAATGCATGAAAAGAAAACAAGTTGGTGTTTTGTAACATCATTGATCACTAGCTTGAGCAGTTTTTCTTTTATTTAAAACAATTTCTTTGATTTAAATTAAGCTGATAAGGTTTCAACCTAGACATCTTGATCTTGCTGTCCTATATGATTTCTATTTAAAACTCTAAAAAACTGAATTGAATGTTTTCATATTTTGTCGGTGTCTTTTAAAGAAATCAAGAATTACCCCTCCTCGGTTTAACAACTGATAAGGCTGGTTAACTCTTGCTTTTTCAAATTTCGCAGAGAAAAGATAAGAGAACAACGTAGGTGAATTATGACTTGCCGTGCCCCCTTGACTATGAGCACGTTTTTAAATTTTCTACAATAGGGGAACATACTTCACCAAAAGAAGACGCTTCATATTCTGCCTCCCACGTTTAGGGGTAAAACAAAAGACACCTTCTCGATTTCCTTGACAGCTGCCGCAGAAAACGTGATGTTTAGTAAAGAGCAAAGATAAAACAAAAACGGAAAACGTTTCTCGGAAATCGGCCCACGTGGTTCTGAAGCCAAGTGCGCATGCAAGATGTGAGGATAAGATAATGAGATTGTTGGTCTGTCAGGCCTGTTGGCATGATGTCCAAAATACTGTTGGTTTATTCGCAAATATTCCCTAAATATTTTTCTATTTGCAATTCTCCTTACCACGTCCAGTTGATTTACAGAATGTCAGGCACCTACAGATAATTTTGGCTTATCAATATTAATTTCCCTTCAGTTATGCTGGTACCCACTCTCTCTGCTCGGCGGAGTCGGCATGAGTGACTGCAGGTTGACCCTATTTTTTCTGGCAATCTGATTGGTCGAGAAGTGGTCACATGACTCGGAATTAATCAAAATCTGACAAACTCGGCAGTAGGGTGGACCTGCAGTTTATTACATAATGCGTAGCGTAGCAGAGTACATGTGAGATGATGCCGTGGACCTCAGCAAATCCTTCATGTTGAACCACAAATAATGCAACGGTTATAATGGCAATTTCTTTAGCTTGTTAGTTGTCGGTATACATGTTGATCTCGGGTTATCTGCAGGTAAATTCCAGGAAACGAAGGGGTTTAGAGGTGGTAAAGAGCACTTTCACCATGGGAGACTCATCCCTTGAAGCAGAGTAATTGTGACAATTCAATTTAGTTAACTTAGCCGTCCGCCGGTCGCCTTTTGCCTGTGGAACCAGGTCTTTCTTTGTAAAGTTAATTAAGATACTGATTGATGAGATACTGAGGTCGTTGCGATGCCCTCCTTATTGCGTTGCGGTTGTCTGTTTCTTTTCGATTAGTACATCTAAAAACCATTTAAAACGAGGTTGAACGAGGGTCGGAATTCCTGCTCAAATGCTCAAGAGCTAGTTAGTTTTCTATCTGTTACTTGAAGATTAGTCTCAATTTACATGATTGGAAATATGTAGACAAATCACAAAGCTTAAGCATATGAATTCACATTATTCGCAGTTTACCAGTTGGACAACTATATAACATTGGCTAATTTTTTCCCCGTTTGCATCGGTATATACTTATCATTTTTTAATTCAGTTTGAAAATGTACATAAAGCAGATAGATATATGTTACAGATATTTTAGATATTTTATGTATCGTTTTTGCCGACAATATTAGCTTGCAGGTGCCGAAAAATACTGCAAATAGCTTATCTGAAGTAAGGAAAATTCAAATACGCAGGAGCGAGAGACAGACCAATGTAAATATCCGGAGAGGATTGCAGGGGAATCACGACACCCTAACGGGCTCTCCCGGGTCGGACTGATGAAGATGCCGCTGCATCATACTACGTTTCCAACAGAGTGATCAAGGCCTAAAACCTGTACTCAACTAGGCGATTTTGACAATCTGAAAAAATTGCAATTTTTAAATTGTTAGAAGAAATATTAAAGGAACTCTTGCATGCTACATACCATTTGAAAGGTAATGAGAAATCCTTTCTAATGATATGTAACATGTATATGTTTAATCCTTTTTTGCCAGTTACGATCTTCAGTCAAATCAGGTAGTGGAATATAGCCTATATACCCCATACACACTAGGCGGGTTTGAGCATATATAGTCGACTGACTGCAGTCAGCTGATCAGCGCTAAAATTGGCCGATTTTAGCTCCGATTCATATATCCGCATGTACATTGTTATATCATATACTGCTTGGCTATCTGAATCGGTGCCCAAACCAGTCAAGTCTCACTTACTGTTCTAGAATCGGCCAATTTTGACTCCGATTGGTTGGCCGACTTGGTCAGATTCGCCTAGTGGGCATGGGGCTTGATGGAGATGGACATCACTTCCGCCCGGTCGGTCGGTCGGCACATTTGTCTCACCGTTGTCCATTCCGCACGAGTGTGTCCCAGCCCTCCGGTTATACTCTCACCGCGTGGTAACACAACGGAGTAAGGCTTAGCCGTCTGGTTTACTTTTATAGATGATCACCAGCGGGCGCTTCTTAAGAGATTTTTTCACCAGTAGATTTTGTTCACAATTCCAAAAGTTGAAATTTGAAATTTTAGTTTATCATAGACACATTATATATATATATATATATATATATATATATATATATATATATATATATCATTGAAACGGGGTTGAAATTCTCTTTCAAATGATATGTAGGATACATGGTCCTTTGCCATCTTACTGGCGACAAATAATTAATTAGCAAAATTCTGACAATAAAAATCTTTAGGGCCCTTGGTGGTGGCGCCTCCTTATGTTGCATGTCAAATTTAAGGAGTGTCTGTTGCCCTGTCGAATTTGAGAAATGGCTTTGTTGTCCCGTATAATGCCCCATGCCACTATATGTATAAAAAAAAATATTTTGAAAAGAAAAAAAAAACTTTGTCGCATTTCACTAAGGCAGATAAACAGCCATCCCTCCTTGTTTAGAAGCTGTGTCGAATTCAAAGGTCTAGGGCCCCTTAATTCTAGGTGCCACGTGTGCCCCTCCGGCTCTCCGTTGTGTCTGTTGTCAATGATCTACTCTGGGCACCACGGGAATCTACTGCAGCGACGCCATGCGGAGACTGCAGGGGCAGATACAGGATTTCGAAAAGGGGGGCGGGGGATCCACATATAGGGTAAATCCAAAAACGATGTGCATTTGTGTGCACGCACGCGATGTTTTTCTCTTTGGCAAGTTTGAGTCCCCACCAAAAGTGTGTGTGTGGGGGGTGGGGGTCAGGACCCCCTGGACCCCTCCACCCCCCTCTGGATCTGCCCCTGCGAACTAGTGAATATTTTACCCTTACCTTACCTTTTTTAATGGAAAATTCCACATGAAATAATAGGCTACAATTCAACGACAATGACCTGAGGATAAACCACTGTGATGAGTAGCCATTTCGCGGTGCTCGCATCAATCTATGGCATTTATTTCCCAAAGAATAGTACAATCTTACTAAATGTCACTAAATGTATATGACTAAATGACCCTATAGCACACACACATAATGGTGTAACTAATCCTTTTATGCGTAGACAGGTATTTGTAGCAAACGGGAATTTGAAATAAATGTGATAAAATATGTAGTTTATACGCTTGAAGTTTATCTAGAAAACAACATTTTTCTGAAGTAAATCAACCTACGTTTCTCATTGTTCAGCAATGCCACCTGAACACAAGTATTCTCGTTGTTTTGCCTGACGTATTAACTTACCCCTGGCCTGTGAGCTAGAACCAGTAGGCTCTGAATCTCCTCATATGGAAAATCCACAAACAGTTGGGGACCTTCCATACAAGGACACTGGTCAATACTGGATGGGTCATTTGATACGGCTGTCCATGATGAAACATAAAGATGTAGGTGTGCTAGCTGCAGGCCCCAAGTCCAGCCAGCTCTAGCGAAACGGAAGGAGCGTTTCCATAAGGTTTCCATAATTCTTTGGTGCCAGCAAAACGTGTGGAAATATTCCAGTCAGTCGCTGGCTGATTGATTTTAGGGTATAACCTATTTTCCCCCGACGCGCCGGGGGTGGGGTGCAAGGTCCCAGGTGCCTCTCGTGACTTCTCGTGACTTCTCGTTTTGACGAGAATTCGCTCATTTAGCGGCGTCGTGGGGTGGTGAAAGGTCGAGCGGGTTTCTGGAAAACGGACTGCCAACGTCCTAAGGGGGAATTCCAGTACACGACTTGGGATGTGATATGGCAATGTTGCAGGGAAACTGCACATATAACAGATAAAATTATATGCTTTACATATATGTCACATGTTCCAAATTATATTACCAACATATCAGTATTGTATGCAAATGTGTCTATATAGTCATATCGCGCTGATGTCGCAGCCCGTGTCGTGTAGTGGAATACCCTCTTTAGAGTGCCGTACGTCTGCCCTTATAAGGGACCTCAGGGACCTGTAGGGGACTCCCTCCTGGGAACTATAAAAAAACTACTTAATATAGAGGAACGGTTATGTCTGTAAACTTAAATTCAGAGGAACAGTTATGCCCTTGAACGTAATGGAAGGGAATACAACTTAATAATGCAAGGGGCCGTCTGTTTATTCCGTTTGGATCTCTTTTAACACACTTTCTAACCACCCCCCTCCCATTTAGGCCTACACTGTAATGCGCATCAGAAATGTATTAAAGCCCTTAAACACGCCCCCACCCCTTAACCTGCTATCTGTTCAACCCCTTTGTAAGTACATAAGTAATGGCCAGTCGCTGGGGACCCCATGAAATGACTTACCCACTAATATCATGCATAATTTTCACCTATTCGGGATAGATGCAAATAGACTGTAGATCACTGCAAAATCTCTGCAAATGTACGCTTTTGTTGTTGTATTCAGCCAGCAGAATCAGATTGGCGTTGGCAGCACCGCGACTGTGACCTTTTCACTGTGATAACCCCAGACAAATACGTAGTGCCTCGACCAGAATGTAAACGTCTATTTGACATGGATCTGGTAGTTACCATTCTTTCGGACATGACCTATGAAGAAAGAGGAAATTCCCACCCGGGTAGCAGTGATTACAACTAGTATATGGGTACTCACCATAATTATGTGGAATAACTTTTATGCTGAGATAGTTTTAGGCTGGAGGCGTCTGTGACATTGTCACAGACATAGGGTTGATTAGAAAGCGGGTATTAGGTATATAGGATAAGATACCATTGCTTCCAAATTGCTGCAAATGTGTAAGATTTGCTTATTGTATCCAGCTAGCAGAATGAGATTGGTGTTGGGTGCACCGCGCCTTTGACCTTCTCACTGTGATAACTCCAGACAAATATGTGGTGCCTCACCCCGAATGTAAACGCCTATTTGATAAGGACGTTGACCCTTCGGTCACTCTTCTTTGTGCCTCACCTATAAAGAAAGGGAGAGCTCACAAGCTTATTAGAATAAATATATGATTACCTATGATTTGTTGACTTATTTCTATGCTGAGATAATGTTAGCCTTGAGTCGACTGTGGTAGAGTCTGCAATGGCGGATCAGAAAAGTGGCTTTTAGTATAGGGAACACAAAATCGCTATAAAATCGCTGCAAAGTAGCTGCAAATGTATGCTTTTGTTATTGTATTCAGCAGGCAGAATCAGACTGGCATTGTGTGCACCAAGACTGTGACCTTTTCACTGTGATAACCCCAGACAAATACGTGGTGCCTCGACCCGAATGTAGAAGCCTATTTGACAAGGACCCTTCCACCACTGTTCTTCACGCCTCACCTATGAAGAAAGAGGAAATTCCCACCAGGGGGGCAGTGATTACAATTAATATAAGGTTACCATATGTGGAATAACTTCTATGCTGAGATGGTTTTAGGCTGGAGGCGTCTGTGACATTGTCATAGACATAGGGTTGATCAGAAAAGCAGGTATTATGTATAGGATAAGAGAAAATTGCTTCAAAATTGCTGCAAATGTGTTTAAATTTGCTTATTGTATCCAGCCAGCAGAACCAGAATGGTGTTGGCTGCACCATGCCTTTGACCTTTTCACTGTGGTAACTCCAGACAAATACAGGGTGCCTGGCCCCGAATGTAAACGCCTATTTGACAAGGATCTTTTGGTCACTGTTCTTCATGCCTCACTTATGAAGAAAGGGAGAGTGCAAAGCCTGGTCAAGGTTATTAGAATAGGCATTTGGTTACCCATGATTTGTTGACTTCTTTCTATGCTGAGATAATGTTAGCCTTAAGTCAGCTGTGGTAGAGTCTGTAATGGCAGATCAAAAAAGTGGCTTTTAGTATATAGGGAACACAAAATTGCTGTAAAATCACTGCAAAGTCACTGCAAATATAAGCTTTTGTTATTGTATTCAGCCATAATGATCTGCCTGGCAATGGCTTGGCCCCGCCTGTGACCTTTTCACTGTGATAACCCCAGACAGATATGTGGTGTCTCGCCCCAAATAAAAAAAAACAAATTTCTATAGACTTATGGCTCTCGCGGTCACCATTTGTTTGCACCTCACAAATGAAGAAAGAGAAAGTGCACACCCGGGTGGTGAAGGTCACAATTAATATATGGTTCCCACCATTTGTAGAATACATTATATGGGGAGAAGGCGTTAGGCTGAAGGTGTCCGTGGCATATCTCCAAATTCCTTATAGGAGATATGGTGCCCTAACAGGTCGGTAAGGGGTGATTTACATGTGTGATTTACGGAGTAGGGATACGGGCAGTTGCCTCACAACCCCTTGGAAACCCCCTACCCGACTCCATTCGCCCCTGCCCCCAGTTCAAAGACGTTGTGTGTGAGGAACTTTGTGCAGGAACGCATTCAGTGGCAGTAAAGGGATTCCTCAAAGAGGGGAGGGGGCTAAGCATATGGCCAAGTACTAAAATGGTTCGTATTCGGGTGCAGGCGTGAGGCATTTACCTCTTTTTTTGTAGTTTAGGGGTCAACCAAAAGGGGGGTTCATGACCCTTGGACCCCCACCTCCTCCTCCCCAATCCGCTCTGGTATGCACAATTTCATGAATGCCCTCCCCTTACCCCTTGGTCTGCATGCATGTATACGTATAGTTATTAGAAGGCTCCACATTACTTCCGACTATCACAGGTAGAGCTCTTAATAATGCGGGAAATGGCAAAGTGTCTCAAGTTTGCCTTCACATCTTTACAGACTGTACAAAAATATATGTAGGCAGTTATTACAATTTTGCCATTGGATCGTTATTCTCTTCATGTAATCCAGAAGTATAGATTATACCAAAGGAGCCTTTGACGTCTAGTCTGCTTTTTTCACATTCCCTTCAGAAGGTAAAGTTACATCCACATTGTTTGAAGGACATAATTACACCGTTCTATCATGCCATAGCCAGCAATACCGTAAGTGCACACTGTACCGACTGGCAGGAGACGTTTTAAGGCAACATAAGAAACAAGCAATGCTTTTTATCTCAGGCGGAGGACCGTGCAACATACTGAGGACACTGGAGCATGTATTTAACTCGGTAATTCTCATCACTGGTAATTTTGAAATCTCTTAACTTTTATCAGAAATGTACCCATGCATGCCACATACAGTTTGAAAGACAATTTCAAATCCTTTCTAATAATATGTTACATGACTATAATTAGTTCGTATTCCTACTGCAATTTTCAAGATCTGGAGTAAAATTGGTCCGTTGAATATGGCCTTAAGGGTGTGTGATCACTGTATTAGTTTTAATCAGGGCAATAGCAGGCCTGGGATGAATTCTAATCCCAGTGGTCGGTAGGGCCTATTGTTTGTGCACGTGCCGTGCATGGATGCATGGGCATCCAAGAAAAAAGGGACTCCACCCATTAGGACGATGGACCGACGACCAACTGTTTTTGTGCAGAATTGGCCTACGGCAGGTGGTGGTCAAACATGCTTTATATGGATTGGTGCTTCTGTCGGTGCTTCCATCAGTTGACTCTGACTAGACAAAGCACACGAACACACAGTAGGTTGAAAAATCAGTGGGAAACCATGATATATGCGCTTATCAATGGGCCGACTCTGTACAAATCGACTAGTGGGTACGGGGCCCAAGGTCGAGAAAAGAAAGTACATGTAATAGCTCTCTAGCACACGTACAGAGACTTCTATTAAGTATGTAAGCACATTCTTTAAAATGTCAACCCCCTCATCAATTTCGATTTTGCAATTACGAATTCAGAATGAAGAATTACAATCACGAGTAGGATGATAGACAAACTTTACCGAAACTTATTCGTTATGCTAAGCGTTTTCTGTGCGAAAAAGCAAGTATTATTCAGCCTTATGATTAATAGTTATGCATACATCTGTACCTTCAGATGTGACTGGGTATCATTCTTCAGACGTTTCTCGATGTGCAAGGTTACAAAATTAATATAATATCTATGCCCCTTAATCTATTTACATTGAACTCTCATACTTGATAATGTATTCGCACTTGGTAATGCACTGAAGGGTGAGACTATTTTCTCATACATGTACTTTTAAGGGTGTACGTGATGTATGTCCACATTCTGAATAGCTTCATTTCTCTATTAGGAGATATTCTAGAATTCCTACAGAAGAATAGATATTAACTGCAGAAACAGTCGTGCTTAACAGCTATGGACTAAACGTTAGATATGTAAATCGACTCTCAAAGGATTCGAGAAATAAGAAGGAGGAAATCATGAAAGGCAAGGGTAACGGTAGATTTATGAGTGCCAATTAGTATTCAATTGCCTTTCAAATTCCGACCACGAACTGCTCAAGTGTTCTTTACAGAAGGGCTAGATTCACCAAAGCGGCGTACTGATAGTATAATTTATACGGCAGGAACTCCCTGTTATTAAACTTCTATCAGATAGGATGTTGAGAGCCTGACAAAAAAGCATGATTAAAATGAAAGTAGACCTTTCCAATAAGGAGCCAGTGCTTACGTTTCCTTATAATGAAGCTATAACGTATATGGAATCAGTTGAGTGTTGAATGCAGAAATTCTGTAAATGTTGCTGCATGTCAAGATAGTTGAATAAGATAGATATGAATATGTTTATTTATAGTGATTGTAGCTGGGATAGTCCGCATAGATAGAATATGAATATTAAAATTGGAAATATGTATAGTTAAAGAAGAAATAGTTAGGAAAGCTGAATGTAATTTTCTTGATATTATCAATTCATTATGTATAAAACAAATCATAACTGTACGATTAATCAGAAGGACGTAGACTTGTATATTCATTCATTTGACTTGAATAACTCACACCAGCGATATTAACTATAATTATAGCCATTCCACCTATGAAGAAAATGGAATATTCACATCATGCTGCCTCCACTTCTGCAGCAAACATAATAGTTTTTATTGTGCCATTTAGGTCACTTCCAGTTTTGATAATTATGTTTTATACTTTTAACGATGTCTACGTTTCCACCCTACTCCAGTACTACCCAGGACTGCCCATGTCTATGAATATTCAGATTATCTAACACTGTGTAATCCGAGTCCACTAAGCCACCTCTCAAGGGCACCATTCATCATTGACAATGTTTTTGGATGAAGTAGGAAATGAGTCGAAATTGATGCACCTAGCTGTTGGTTCACACTGTTGGATTATGCCCTGTATGTAATGGCTGGGGGCAGTACAGGTTAGTATAAAGGGAGTTTGAACGTTTTATCACCCGCACGGCCGAGCAGCGTGCCGCACAGAGGCCAGTGAGTATAAGTAGGCTCTACATACCGCTCGTCGTTTTCACTATTTGAAACATATTTAGATCATTGGTAAGGTGAAAATATAAAGAAGACCCTTTGGGGTCGTCCTTGGATGGCTGTACGATCCACAAGGGATTGTACGTCCTGCGGGCTTCGCCCTTGGGCCGTGACAAACCCCTCCGGGTCGTACGGCCACCCTCGGACGCCCCCCGCGGGTCTTCTTCTATTAATACGCACCTATACAAATGTCTTATATATAATCGGACCTATACTCACCTCTCCTACGTTCAGAAAAGAAACGTGACTCAAATCAACCAATCAGCATGGAACATTAAGCAAAGAAATAAGATGTCAACATCACCATTGCTACTTTGACATCACTTACGACTTTGCTATTTATTTTGCTATAAATTGACATTTTCTTTCAGGCTTTATATAATCAATTGTAATCAAGATTTAAACATGAGGCACAATACAATTGTAACGTCTGGAAGATTGGACCTATCTGAAGACGATTTTTTCTCATATATATTTAAAGCACAAAGCTTTTTATCTTTGCGCCATTTCTTCTTTATGCATCTATATATTCCAGGCACATAGCCAGCGTCTCCAGCATGTTGCTTTGTCGTCCCAGACAATGAGGTTAATGCGATGAACACATTCCATGAGTGGCGACTATCGGAGTTACATCACAGGTCCTTAACGGGGGCTCTTACCCCCTTGTGCAGCTTTATTACATCTCCTCTATTCGACTTAATGGCGCTGGCGTCACTGTGACTGCATTAGGTCACAGGAAATAAGGCAGGTCCCCACAAGGTGAATAAACGCCGGTGATTAGTGCATCTCGTGAACGGACCAGGGCTGCGTTTCCAACCTTGTAGACGACTTTTCCGTATCTTGGCTATTTCTATATACCCCCAAAGCCTACTTTAACATTATGATTTCTTAAATTCTACCAATTGATATATTTACAGGTTTGCCAGCCAATCAAAACACTGTATTTCAGAGCAAATGTTAATAGGGTTGGACATTATGGGTTGGGCTGACAGGCTTTACCATTGGTCTCTAGGGAGAAAAGGCCAATATAAAAAAGCAGCATTTTACAAATTTCAGAGGTAATATGTCAACCAAACTGCTCTGGTTGATTTTGAACTATGCAACTCTTATCAGGGAATATGGATGGAGGCAATTACACATATATTTTATGGTAAATCTTAATGTTGGTGTAGACTGTGATTGGCTCATTAGTCACCGCCATGGTGAAGGGTTAACACTGGTCGGCCGGCAAATACCACTATAAGAGGGGTTTATTTGGCCCAATGGAACCTGTCCTTAGCTTCCTTGTCTTTACTTGCTGAGGACAGTGACAATACCAAGAGAAAATTATAGGAGCAGAATCAAACCATCTGCCTAATCTGGCTGTGTAAACTGGCCATATAAACAGATAGCCATTAACACATAGACTATTTTAACGGACTGCAGGGGTGGATCCAGGAGAGGGGGGAAAGGTGGATCCAGGTGGCCCCGACCACATACCCCATTTGCCATTTCCACAGTGAATAACTGCATATTTTCCGGATGAGTATGGCCAAAGACGTTCATCGTTTTTTCCGCTGGTGCACTGTTAAGCGTTCGTCGACAGACATAACTTATAAACATACAAACGAGACTGCTCTCTCTATTGGACATATAGTTCTTTATGATTATTCTTATTAATTTCACTTTTGTTGTATTTTTTCTATTGTATGCATATTGTCTCTTGGTAGTGCTCTTCATTCACTTCGGCCTCCCTTCTCCTAAAACCAGACACTATAAAATTATTTGTTTCCACCAACACAACTTCCTTCATCAAGCCTATGACCCTTATTAAAGCGATGGTATCATCCTCTGGCTGTTAAGTTAACATACACCAACATAAGCTTGACGACTGCATCGCTGGCAATGTGTTTTGCCCTTTCAGAATGGAATAGTGCAACCTTATTGGTCCATTCAAGAATTTGGTGCGGTGGTCAGGGAGTTACAACATAGCAAATTATGTCCTTCTCACAGACGATACTGTCCCTTAACGGTCCCCGTGGTTCGCCTGGTGTCTTTGAAGTATGTTCTTTCATTTCATCCATTGTCCATCCTCTCTGTTGTCCCTCATCTATATTTCCTTTAGTAGTTTTAGTAGTATTGCTTCTCCACACCCACTCTATATTTACATTGTCGGTGTAATCCCACCCTCAAAGGCCGACAAAGGCCAGGCCTCGTAAATCCCAACGGAGAACTAAATTGGACCGACTGGACCGGTGATCCCACTGTAACAGCATGTCTAATCCTACTATAGTATAGCATATAACGGATAGCATCCATTGGGTGTAGTCAACAAGGTATATAGGTCTGTGGCGGACGATTGTGAATCGCAATTAGTTCTTGTTATTGCTTTTATTGTTTCTTTGAGCACTACTTCGAGTATACTGGTGCACTGGAGGGCTCCCTTGTACGCCAGATTTTAAATAAGTAACAATAATGTTTGTGAAATTTACTTCTTCTTATAAACAAGACGAACGTATATTGGCAACAGAATCCAATTGCGGAAGGGAAACGTAAATCCTCACCAGGATGTCAATAGTTTTGCTATATGCTATTGCCGTAAAAGAGTATGCAATAAAATGCATCAATAAGCGAAACATATAAATAAATGGCTCAAATGATGAGAGCTGCCTGACCATGATTTGATTATAAGGGGGAAAATGTTTTTTTCAAACGTGAGAATGTCATTTCCATTATTGAAACTGTGAGGCATTGAAATAATTAATTGAGTAAAGGATATCTACTTATAGTATTTGAATATTGAATATTACCACATCGTCTATTTGTGTGCCAACATCCTGTGTATTAACCATATAAGATAATCCTCATGGAATTCATTAAATCAAGAGTACCATTCGAGCTTGCATAGTATATAGACTTGTGAAGCAAAAAGCAAAAAAGCAGGGGAATCAATGATAAGAATGCGCCTCATTTTCTCAAGATTACACCCCTAAGGCACTTTTATCCGTAATGTTTATTATGACCCGCTACAGTGGCCTTTCACTTTGAGAATTTGGGAAATGTAAGAAATGCTTTGTGCCCAACGGACATGGTTAAAACGGTGGACAGTTATATCAAAGGGGCTCAGTCACAGTATAGGTCGTGTTAAAAGTGTTCACAAGGTTATGATTTTTTTGTAAGATAATGCTACATTTAGGCAATAAAGTCCCCAAGGAGTTTATCTGGCTGTCGACTTTTGCACAATACCTGCAAAATCGTATGTTTTCGATTTACCCTTACAAAGCATAATCTTCGTTCAATTAATAGCCGTGCTTAGTTTACTTCATGGAAATAGTCATGGTACCTAAAGTGCATTCTACACTCTTTTTTTTTCTTAAACTACCTTTACATTAATGTGATCTTCCAAGTAGGTACGTCATATCATTTGAAAGGTCATTCAAAACCGACCCAAGCGTTATTGAGATTTTTGATTTAGTACGAACGCATACTTTCAAAAGTTTTCTCTTCCCCAAATGGGCGCCGCTCACTGGCTGTATTGGTGGCAGAGAGCCTCTTCCATCCTCCTACATATGCCTCTTTTGGTCATGTTTTTTTCACATTTACATATCTAAATAGAGCAGCAATGCTTTCTTTTTCATATTTCCCTGACACAAACATCAGTCATTAGAACATAATTACCTTGACAATCATGTTGTTCAATGTCTAACAAAGATTATTATTTGTCAATTTCCTAATAAACGTGACCGTCATAATGCTTTTCATTGGTAGTTAGCAACATTGTGTATATAATTACATCAGAAAATCGTGACAAAATTCGATGTTAGTTGTGAGGGTATTGTCTGACACCTCCCCTAATTGGTCCGAGTATTCCTGAATACCACTAATGAAGGTAAATCTCTAACTTAATATCTTCATCTTGTTAGATTTAACATAAGCATTTTCTTTGAATTAATATAATCAGAAAAAATCATGGCAATTACTCTTTGCACAAACTTACATGGAGTTGTTTACTGGTGAAAAGAAAAAACTATCCTGTAAGAATTCCACAGAAAAAGCGAGCAGCCCTTCTGTCTGGAAAGTCAAGTCAACATTCCTTATTTGTCTTGTCCCGCTAAAAGGCACTGTTTTCGGCCTTGTTGTGCACCAATAATCATCCCTGGTTTGATAGACTGTTCCGCTGATCAGATTGCTATTCAGAGGCTGGAACGTTGCTGGGAGATATGCAAGTCAGCTCTCTGGGGTCCTTTGCCTTTAATTATTGCTGTCTCAGCAGCAGGGTATCTGACAGGAAAGATAAGTAGGTCCTCATCCGACTTCTGACTTGGGCTTACTAAGGGCTGTATTGTACTACGCCACCTGAGCTGTGGTATTGGCATGATATGATAATATTACAGACAATTCACATACAGGGGTGAAGTAATTGCTGAAAATTGACAATTTGGAGTTTCTCACATATGTGGACCAAAGAATGCCATCTCTCATATTTGTGACGTCTCTGTGACATTGTCATTTCGCAGCTCAAGTTGTGTAGTGTAATACCAACTTAAAGTGGGGGTGTTGTTCTTGTCAACCATGCTGGTACTTCAACAAAATTAATGGTTTGATGGCGCTGTTTTATCTGTAAGAAAGAGATGTGATTTCTAAAGGATCACGAAGTGCTGTGAGCACTATCACCTGCGCTACCAAGAGGCGCACCGATAACTTTACTTGGAACAATTGATTTGTGTGTCATTGCTGCTGTTTGCACAACCTCACCATACCAGTATCCTCCTAGACATGTCCTCAGAAGTACTCTTGTGAGATAATGAATGAAAAAGTTTTGATAAATTACTTGCCGTAACACACTTAGATGTTGAGTGCATTTGGTGAATACTGCAGCCATTAATTGATTAGATTGTGTAGTCTATAAGAAGGGAGCTCTCAACAAAAGAACAAGCACGAAAACATTAATCAGTCAGTGACTAAAGGTTATGGATCTGAGCAGGTGCCAGGCTAGCAGACAACGAACCCCTCCTTGAAGGGAGTATTCCACTACAAGACTTCAGCTACGATATGGCTGCGTCGTGGCTGCGATATGATCATATCGTAGTCATGTTGTAGGGTCTACGATGTTGTTGATATCGCACTAGTGTAATAGGGTATATTGCAGTATGCTATGACTTCAAAGTCATGCGATACGACTTTTATCACAGTGGAAGTCGTGGAAGGAATGTCGTAAGCTTTAACCCAAGCTACGATATGTATTTGACATGTTTAAAAATGTCGTAGGATAGGATAGAAATGTATTGATTTTCAGTCAATGTCGTAGCTCTCATGTCGTAGAGGACATAGGTGGGGACATAAAAAACAGCCTAAAATACCTACATGGAAGAACATTTGTACTAATGAATGTGGTTAATAATTAAAAAAAAAATTGCAGCAGTGTAATACCCATTTCTAAGTTCTGAGCTACGACTTGGCCATGACATGGCCATTATATGGCTACGACATTGTTAATTACCCCTGTGTTGACAAACCCAATGTCGTGCGATATTTTCTCATGACCCAATGAATGTCGTAACAATGTCGTAGCATTCTTTATCGTGTAGTGGAATACCCCCTTTAGGGGCTAGTCAGCTGACTAAAGCCTAGTTTTAACTAGCTCTTTCTGACTGTTGGAATTTTGGTAATCAACCATTTTTTACCAGTAATATGATAAAGGACCATGCATCCTACATATCATTTCAAAGAGAATTTTAATTCTGTTTAATGTTGTATATAATATGTCTATGATTAACCAAAGTTTCAAATGCAGATTTTTGAAATCGAGAGCAAAATTGGTTATTGGAAACCAGTCTTTAATCCCCTAATATCTGACTGTCTGACCCTAGGCAGCATAAAACAGAGGTTAATCACCACTGGAGGCAAACCTTAGTCACACAGCAATGGGTTCCTATCATTGTCAGCCAACCAAATCACTGTACTTTTGTCATCTTTTGAAAACTATAGCCTTATAGGTCATTTGGAAAACCTTTGCTCTCTATGTCCATTATTGTCTACAAGGGACTCCATCGAGGGATAGAAGATCAACCCATAGATTATGATTTTACATATCTTATAATCCTCAAAGCCTTTGTATTAAGCCCATCCCAGTTTACACCAACACTAAGGTTTACTATGAAATATCTTCAAAACTGCCTTCATGTTTATTTCCTGAAGACAGTTGTATAATAAAACAAGACGCTCCGCGTCTCGACTGAAACAGAGAACAGGAGTTATAGAGGTGCCCACAGACTAGACGGCCCCTTTCGATTTGGCGCCACCAATCTTCACTCTCCCATCAGAACAGGGTGCAAACTGTCCTGTGCGTAGCTCTCTGCTTGGAGAGTGATGACGCCGTGACCGAAGACGATCTGGACGTCGAATTTTGGTCAGGGAACCCCTTTATTTTTTCAACAAACTATATTTTTTAGTAAAATAACAAATTGTCACGGGAGATCTAGCCTAGATCTATTCACATTCCAAATATCAACTCGAAATTCAAATCATGTCAGGAGATATGGCGAGTTCAAGATTTCTCACAATGGCGCAAAATGCCGATGTCTCCAGTGTCCAGGGGATTCCCCTTGTCGCCATATCTCGCGTGAGTTACTTCGGTGCCCTGTTCTGTTGCTTTTTTTACGCATTTTGTATCGGAACACAATAGATCTTATTCTTTAAGCTTTTGAAAGCAAATGCTTGGACAGGTATGGAGAGAAAAAAATCATAAACATTTGTACATCCCTAGGACCCTACGTCTCATTTTGCCGAGAGGTCCTCCCGCTGGATGCAAGTCGGCAGGTGGAATAGTCTAGGCAATAAGGCAATAGGGAAGGCTGAAACCAGCGAAAAAACATGGCGGCTCATGGAGCAAATCTCGTTTCCGTGCCGTTTTATATAAGGAGGGTAAAAATTAACCAAAGCAATTTGGATGACAAATTCCTCCTAAATTTGGTAAAATGCAGCTTTATATTTTGGCATTTTTCCCATAGGAACCAATGTTAAAGCCTGTCAGTCTAGCCTATAATGTCCAACCCTATTTGCCCTGTAATACAGCATTTTGATCGGCTGGCAAACCTACAAATCTGTTAACTGATGAAAATTAAGAAATTATAATGTTAAAACAGTCCTTGAATATATAGAAAAACACAATTCTTGCTTATTTCAGTAAACCTAATTTTTGAAAACAAGGATGGCATATTCAGTAATTTTGTCCAACCCTTGCCCGACCCTAGGATGTACCCAATGTGGGATGGGCTTATTGCTCACCACGACAGGTCCATTTTTCTAATCCACAGCCTCGTAGGCGTCATTAGGCATCGTGTACGAATTTAAGGGGTTATTGTTTCGAATGAATCTTCCATGCACATGAATAATAAATGGATGTGTACATTCCAACACAAAAGATCTGTAGCAGAAACTATTTCATCTTCGTAATGAATAATGGTCCTGCCATAAGAAAACCGTCTCACCATATAAATCAGGAGAATCTTTAAGCCCCATACACACTAGGCGAATTGTGATTCTGCCATTCGTTTTGCTCCAAGGTGGCCGATGCTGAATATCAAACTTGATTGATATTGATGGGAACTCAAAGGTAGGGGGCCTTTCATTAAGTATGTATGCACCAAGAGGGGAGATTGGGTTTGAAAATGTGTGAACGTTCCAGTGAAATCCAGTGCATACTTTGGCCCAAGTGGGGGGCATCGGTCATATCCAATCATGCTGGATTTGAAAGACTGTCTGCGACGTCCATTGGTAATTGTACTCTGGTTTGTTACAGATCCTAGGCCATTTTGAATGTTTTGTAAGATAATAATTATTGTCACCTCGCCAGGGAAAATTACGTTTTTCTCTTACTTCTACCCTTGATCACCGAGCCGCAGTCGGTAAATGTAAGTTGCATACCCCTAAAAGACACCAGACAGGATGTTTTTGAATCCCTGTCACCGACAGAGGATCCTGTCAGTGTATGTATGCCGGGCATTAAGGCTGGTTTCCGCTAGCCAATTTTGCTCCTGATTTCAAAAATCAGCATTTGAACTCTTGGTTAATCCTAGACATGTTATATATTATTAAAATTGGGTTTAAATTCTCATTAAGTGATATGTAGGATATATGGTCCTTTGCCATAATTATTACTAGTGAAAAATAACTATGACCTAAATTCCGACAGAATCAGTTAGTGGAAACCAGGCTTAAGTGTGCAGGTTACATATTAATGATGTGCTACACATGGCTAGAGAGATGTCAATAATAATCCCGGTCTGCCCCAACCCCATCAGCCGTATTCATCTTTCAGGCCGAGCCACATGGGACTCGTTTATTTAAGTTTTTTTCCCCACAAAGCTTTTGTGTATTAAATTGACAAGACAGCTGGCCATGCACCTCATGGCAATGTAAACAAAGGGAACATTCAGATGAAAGAAAACTGGTGTTCTTCTCTGTACAAACAAATGATGTCATACCTAGACGTCCTGGCAACTACTCATGCATCATTCTGCTGCTTGAGAAGAAAAACCCCAGACTCTTTTTGTCATGGTATAGTCTGTGCTCCAATTATCAAACTGCAGGTGCAAAAATGTTGCATGGATTCAGTTCCAACATGTACTTTTCAATACTGCACACTGGCGAGGTACCACGCAAAAGCACGATAGGTGATGCCTAAATAGATCTGGCAACCAAGAAACCACTCAAAAACTTTAAAGTTTGACAGAAAGTTTGACAGAAGCATTCTGCAACCATACTTTTTTTAGTTAGTTTGTTACTTACTAAGATGGCATGTAACAATTACGTTATTGTCACCTCTGGCTGGGTCAATCAGAATGTTATTATAAGATTATATTTTTGTGAGGTTAGGACGAAACCAAAACAGAATAATAACGTCACAGCAGTAGGTTGCAGCAACGTAATTGGGAGTCATCAAAATAATGTAACAAGAACCAACACAGAACATTGCTGCATCATTATTATAATGTCATACCTACGGCTCAGTCAAAATCTAATTGCTCCTAATTAAGCCCTCCTATCTCATTTTAAGATATTATGATACTTAGATGGTCACCAACGTATTTTTGGACCTAGAATGAATCCCAGAATCAAATGGAATGCCCCCCTGCGGGTTGCGGGTCCAGGGAAGTCTTGTTTTGGTGAAGACTTATAGTTCAAATAGAGGAAAAAATACTTACGTGTGCAAATACGAATGCACAACGTTTCAGTACTTAGCCTGAAATCCTGTATCTGCCCCTGCAGCTGCTGAACTGGCCTACGTTCCTAAACTTAAAAAGATTATCGGGTTGCACCTAACTTAGGCATCACCTCAGTAGTCAAAGCGGATGTAAGGACTAAGGCCCATACTGACATAAGGGTAAGGCAAAGACCTGGGTAAGGCAAATTGGTCAGTGTTTATAGAACAATTTGTTAAAATCTTAAAAAGGGAAAAATGGAAAAGAATAGGGGGCTTTGGGGGCAAAACCCCCGATTTATATGCACTTTGTAAATGAAATAATCATAGAAACCTAAAATTAAATAACATTTATTGCCAGTAAGCTACTCTCCACAAATATTGACAGGTCGATTCTCACGAAAAGTGTCCAACTCCAGTTTCTGGGGGGTCTCAGGGGTAAAAAATTCAAAATGCATTTATACCAAATCAGCATATTTGGGGTTATATGTAATATATAGTAGGTAAAAAACCCAAAATTGGGAACACTAACTACCATAAGTTTCTGAGATATCACACTTCAAAGTTATATACCTTAAAAAATGCGTGACCGTACATATTTAGGTGTTGTATGTTGTATGTTTCCTTTTTTGTGAGTGTACAGTGTTAGTATCATTCTAATTTAGTTTTGCAACATGAAATATATGTATTTATTAACAAAATAAATAACAAAGCAACACTTTATATGAATTTTTTGTATTGAAGCATTTTATAGCTATTTCACCTTATTTTCCCCATATTGATGCATCTTAAAGTTATAAGTAAAAATATTATAGAATTTCAAAAAAAATAATGTTTTCTCAAGTTTCATTTATTTAATCAGATGCTAATGGGTGTGCTCTTTCTGTTGATACCTTGTTTGTATATGTGCGGCCATTATTTCCATCACAATAGACACTAAGAGATAAATATGTACGGTCACGTAATTACTCGTTTTTACATGAAAAGTCATGCATGTTATTATATATGTAATTATGGAGCCCATTTTCAAGAACACCTTCTGTAAATGTCTCTAAGGCTATTTTCTTACTCACAAAGGGTGTATCTCACTATATATTGAAAGAAGGGTAACAAAGGCTATGTTGACGCTCTTGCCGATTCAGGAACTAGTTAATAAATAAGTCGGCCCTTTTATTAAGTAAATAAATAATAAACAATAAATAATAAATAAAAAAAAAAAAATACAGGAGTGTGGGGAACGTCTGTGCCTAATGGCGACCAAGGAGAGACTGATTTGGCGCCAAGATGAACATGTGACCAATCAACATAACATGAATATTAATTAGTTAGGCTCGCAGCATTCCCCATAATATATATCTATATAATAATAATAATAATAATAATTATATCTGACATAAATACTGTTATAAAGTATTACTTTTACCCAAAAGTTCAGTTTTATGTATCATGGAATGGGGTTTATTGGCAGGTTTCAACGTATAACCTCAGGAATTTTATTTAAAAACACATTACTAATATCAAATTTCAACAAAAAATAATTATTTTGTCTTCATAAGTTGAAATAGAATACAAAAAATGGTACTATTTACCTTCATTATTCTATAAATTGAATAATAGCTAAATATGTATGGTCATAATATAAATATGTACGGTCACGCATTTATCGCCATAATCTCTATTGCTATACTCAGTTCATGTATGGCCCCCATAATTATTAGACTCTTATAATAGAAGGCCCAGCACATTAAGTATTCATTGAACAGTAACAATTTAAAAACTTTTGTGGGAAATAGCATGTGTAGCAAATAACTCATATAATGCTATATCTTTAGAGAAAACATTTTTATTGAATACCAAAATATGTTTATTTAGTATTTACAATAAAGGTAATGCATGGTAATGTGACACTAGAGATACCAATCAGTCCATTTACTATAACAAAAACATCCATACCCCCACCTTTACATGGTTGGATGGACGTAAGGTTGCCATAGACACCACTATGTATGGTCGCCGTCTAAATATGTACGGTAACGCAATTTACCACAATGCTGCTCTTAGACTACAGCCCCAACAAACACCTATCACTTCACATCCCAGTGGCAGGAAAACTTCATTGCTTGCTCCCCATTACATACAGACTTAGCCAAACATGAAAAGGGCTGTTACTTGACATTAATTTTTTGACAAAAGTCAGACTTCTTTATAACTTCAGAAAATCACACCTCCGTCCAACCCCAATGACTCATTGTGGAGTATACAAATCCCACTTTTAACAGCCCCTCTGCCTATCAATGAATAGAATTACACCAGTACTTGATGAAAAACATCCAAAAATCCCACCTGTACATGCTTGGATGGGCAAAAGTTCACCATAGACACCACTATGTATGGTCACCGTCTAAATATGTACGGTCACACAATTTACGACTAGGCTGCTCTTACACTACAACCCATACAAAAATCCACCACTTAACATCTCAGTAACAGGAAAACTTCATGGCTTGCTCCCCACTATATTCAGGTTTGGCCAAACTTGAAAAAGGTCATAAAATCAGCCCTCTGTCCAAGGCCAAAGACCCCTTGTACCACACAGAAATCCGACTTTTAATGGCCCTTTGTGCTTTCAACCAATAGAATTACACCCACACTCGATGAAAAACATCCAAAAACCCCACCCGTACATGCTTGGATGGACCAAAGTTTGCGATAGACACCACTATGTATGGTTACTGTCTAAATATGTATGGTCACATAATTTACAATTAGGCTGCTCTTACACTTCAACCCCCACAAAAACCCACCACTTCATATCCCAGCAACAGGAAAGCTTCATGGCTTGCTCCTGACTATGTACAGGCTTAGCCAAACTTGAAAAAGGCCGTAAATTAACATTAACTTCCTGGCGAAAGTCAGACTACATTAGAATTTCACAAAATCACCCCTCCATCCAACCCCAAAGACACAGTGCACAAATCCCACTTTTAATGGCCCCTCTGCCTTTCAATGAATGGAATTACACTAACACTTGATGAAAAACACCAAAAAACTTCATGGCTTGCTCCCCACTATGTACAGGCTTGGCCAAATTTGAAAAAGGCTGTAAAATCAGCCCTCCATCCAAGCCCAAGACCCCTTGAACCTAAAACCTGCTCTAAAAAGATTTCTAAACATGGAACTTGTCTCAAAATCACTATATAAATATCTACATACGTTGTGAACATAAAACAAAAAATATCAGCATAGGTCCTGGGGTGATCTACTGAGTTAGGTGAAGAAATATGTGTGACAAATAGGAAAAAAACATCATACCTTTTTGGCATGTTTTGCAGTGCAGAGACAAAAAAGATGAAAAATAAATAAATCACCAAGTTTTTTTCAAAGCAGCCAAACTTGTTAACATATTAGAACACCAGTTTCCTTTATATCTTCAGCAATTAGCTTGTAAGGATGAAATTTGTGAAAAAAAGGTTTAGTGACCAAGTGCCACTTTTTGCCCAACACGCATTTATAAGGCAAAAGGTATATTCCCTAAACCAATCAAATTTTGGTTTAAGTTTCCAAAACAGACTTTTTAGAATCTGAATAACATTTTAGATCAAGTTTTAGGACATTTCCCTATGCCCCAGGGGGATTTTACAGTTTTCACCATTAGGGGGAAGCACTAGTTTGTGGGCATTATCCTTAAACTCTAAAGATTTCGCAATATAATTTTTGCAATATATTCTTAGTTTTGAAATAAAGAACATATGTGTCAAAAAAAGGTTCTAGCATTCTTGGATCATTAACTATCTTGAAAAAAATGGTACCTTAAAGAGAAGAGCCAGTGAACATAAACAATCATAGTGCCGTGTTCCTCACTATCCAACATAACAAATTTCACGTGAATATCTTTATTAGTTTAAATCACTTGGTTGGTGTAGACTTGATGTTTATTTAAGACATTAAATTTCACTAGCCCCTCTCTTTAAGCATTGAGTCTATGGGGCCGACTGTGCCTGTGGGCCGACTTCACTATGGGGCCGACTTCAACTATGGGCCGACTTCACTATGGGACCGACTTAACTCTGCCGCGACTTCACCATGAGGCCGAGTTCACTTGTATTCCCCCAAACCCCACCCGTACATGCTTGTATGGACCAAAGATTGCCATAGACACCACTATGTATGGTCACATCTAGATATGTATGTCACACAATTTACGACTGAGCTACTTTAACACTACAACCCCCACAAAAACCCACCACTTCACATCCCAGTAGCAGGAAAACCCACCGTACATGCTTGGTTGGACCAAAGTTCGCCATAGACACCACTATGTACTGTCACGTCTAAATATGTATGGTCACGCAATTCACAACTGGGCTGCTCTTACACTACAATCCCCACAAAAACCTGCCACTTCACATCCCAGCAGCAGGAAAACTTCATGGCTTGCTCCCCATTATGTACAGGTTTCGCCAAACTTGAAAAAGGTCATAAAATCAGCCCTCTGTCCAACCCAAAAGACCCCTTGTACCATACAGAAATCCGACTTTAAACAATCCCTCTGCCTTCCAATGAATGGAATTACACCAAAACTCAATGAAAAACATCCAAAAGCCCCACTCGTACATGCTTGGATGGACCAAAGTTCACCAGAGACACCACTATGTATGGTCACGTCTAAATATGTATGGTCACACAATTTACGATTTTGCTGCTCTTACACTACAACCCCCATAAAAACTTACCACTTTACATCCCAGCAGCAGGAAAACTTCACGGCTTGCTCCCCATTATGTACAGGTTTGGCCAAACTTGAAAAAGGTCGTAAAATCAGCCCTCTGTCCAACCCCAAAGACCCCTTGTACCATACAGAAATCTGACTTTTAACAATTCCTCTGCCTTTCAATGAATGGAATTACACCAAAACTCAATGAAAAACGTCCAAAAGCCCCACTCGTACATGCTTGGATGGACCAAAGTTCACCAGAGACACCACTATGTACGGTCATGTCTAAATATGTACGGTCACACAATTTACGATTTTGCTGCTCTTACACTACAACCCCCACAAAAACCTACCACTTTACATCCCAGTGACGTGAAAACTTCAGGTCTTGCTATGTACATGCTTGGCCAAACTTGGCCATAAAATCAGCGCTCCTTCCAACCCATAAGACCTTGTACCATTATTATTATTTACACCACTGAAGAAGGAAACTCATATATTTTTTGAAACAAAATACGTGTGCCTGAAGGTCACAGGGTATTGTACAGGGGCAAACGACTTAAGTGGTAGATAATGCACGAGTGAGTTGGGTTACGCGAAATAACCCACGAGGCGACAGCCGAGTGGGTATTTCAAGTAAGCTAACTCACGAGGGCATTATCTGACATAAACCACGGGTAATTCTTTTGCATTTAAGCACATAACTCGTTTAATATTCATTAGATGTCCAAATATTATGCATGTTAATGTAGTGAAGAACCTTGTGAAGCTATTCATGGATCAAATATCTGATTTCTAAAAGTATTTAGATTTTTGTATGATTTAATGAAAAATAAAAGTGAATCCTTACCATTACTTTTATTATTGATTAAATCATTAAAAATAGGAAACTTTTAGAAATTACATGTTTGACACGTGCATTGCATTCACAAGATTACTAGCTACATTTTATCTTTTATTGTTCATAGTTATGCTGAATATTAAAAAAGTTAGATGCAAAAGTGTACAAATAAAGACCACGGCACCTGTGGCAGTAAGGTGTACGCTGCATGTGAGATTATACCGTTCCACTTCATTGCATGTGCCAATACGTGATATAATCACGGCCCACTTCCTTTGTTCTCCCCGTCCACCGTGGTTTATTTAATAGTAAAATACCTTTACTATATACATACTATGCCTAAGAATACCAGACATTAACCCTTTAGACCCCACAGATTGCATTAATTAATTGCTGTATTTCCCCATGATTTCCATGGATTTCCCTCCGGAATTCCTTAAATCCTTTATACCTGAAGAAGTTCAAAGTTCTACCCATCCATACCAATTGAAGTTATAGCCGTCTGTTTTTCAGCATTGCTTAGGAAATTAAATCAGCTTTTAAACGATATATTGTTCACTTTTGTGGGTTAAATATTCATTAAGATGCTCTCCTTGGAAAAATTTGGAAAATCTATGGAAAAATTTCCATTTTTCTGGGCGGCTACGGCCGGATTGGGGAGGGTACCCATGGGCGGCTATGGCCGGATTGGGGTCTAAAGGGTTAATATCTTTCACTAATAATATTGGATTTCATTTTTTTCATAAAATTAGTAAAATATGTACGGTCACGCAATTTCTACACCAACCCTAAACAGATTTTCTCTGCTGATCCTGGCCGTTTGTCATATACCCAATGGCCCTTTATGCTGGATTCTCAACAGACCCAGTACATTAGAGGGTCTAATGCATGCATTCTTATATATGAAACTCTTATATAACATTAGTATAGCAAAGGTTGATTTCAGAATATTCGTCAGAATATGTACGGTCACGCATTAATATGTACGGTGATTTTAGAGCTTCAGCGGGTTATTGTACAGGGGCAAATGACTTAATTAATAGTAAAACACCTTTACTATATGCATACTATGCCTAAGAATACCAGACCTTAATATCTTTCACTAATAATATCGGATTTCATTTTTTTCATAAAATTAGTCAAATATGTACGGTCACGCAATTTCTACACCAACCCTAAATGGATTTTTTCTGCTGATCCTGGCCGTTTGTCATATACCCAATGGCCCATTATGCTGGGTTCTCAACAAACCCAGCACATGTGAGGGTCTAATGCATGCATTCTTATATATGAAACTCTAATATAACATTACTAAAGCAAAGGTTGATTTCAGAATATGTACGGTCACGTAAATAATACACAATATCAGTTTTGCTGATAAAACTCTGGAAAATGTTACAATTCACTTGAAATTAACAACTGAAATAGTCTGAAGGTATAGTTGTTTATATCTATGACTTTTATTTCAAGACATATTTAAAAAATGAAAATAAAGATGTTTGAGTTCAATTAAATGTGATTTTTAAGCTTAAAATGGCAAAAAAATGCATGTTTCTTGGCCCTAGAAACCAAAATATATGTCGCAGATACATAAAAGTAGGGTTCCTCATGTAGCTCTCACCAAGGTGCATAAGATGAACAAATAATATTATAAAAATATGTTTATGCTGTTGGTCCATATGTACTGTAAGGCATATTTGGGCAGTTGGACACTTTTCGTGAGAATCGACCATCAAATTCTTCCATAAACCATGATAGACGAGCCCCCGCCCTCTACTGATCCCTGCATGTAATAGGTTAGCCAGTGAATGGCTGTTCTAACTTACATACAAACAATATCAAGTCAGGAATATAAGTTTGCCCTTGCTCTGTAACTGGAATTGGTGCAAGAACACCTGCAGGGCTAATATCTCATGAGAGACCTCCTCCTCCCCTAGCACATTGCATATATGCATGAATAGCTACATTGCACACACTTTCTCAGGAAATATTATATCATTTTATTGGTAAATAGTGTAAAGCTTTAGTCATTAAGAATATTGATAGGTGTATTTCAAGGATGTAAAGCATTCAACAATACGGGTGGGATTGATAGGCTTTAGTGTTGGTTCCTGAATGGAAAAAACTACAATATTTGGCTGTGCTTAATTAACTTTAAAAGCAAGTCATTAACATAATAGTCATGCTTCATTTTTTATCATGCAACTGAGGGGAATAAACCAGGAAGTAATTGTAATAATATTTCATAGTAAATCTTAATTACGTGTAATCTGGGATGGACTTAATAAATGATGCTTAAATACCATAGTATAATCTTGAAGGGAATCTTGTAATATGCTAATCCATGATCCGTAATACTATTATCAGTGTGGCAGACTTATTTAAGGCACGAGTGACTGATCAAACCAAATTAGCAAAATTTGATTGCCATTCTTACCAGTGATTTAGTTGTGACATTTTTGCTCTATAAGGTGTCTGTTTCTCCTCAGCGAGTTATCCCTACATAGGGAACCACACGATAAATGAACCTTACCACAAGTGTCTACTAGTAAATAAAAGCCAGATATAGTGCAGAACAACCGTTGCCGTGATGCTGGTCATCATGTAACTAAAGGCCATATTACACTATGCGTCGCCTGGCTCACGTTGGGGCTGTTTTATATGTGTTTATGTCGACGCAAATAGCAAACACGAATCTTGATACCCAAAGTGAAGTGTAATATATATATATATAAAATTTGCATTGGCAACTAGACCCACAAACGCGAAGTATACCTCTTGTTGGGTCACGTTGGTATGCAACACCACCCAACGCATAGTGTAATAATTATGGCTTTAAAACATCCCTAATGTGAATTAGACGCGTTGGGCAACACGACCCAACGTGAATGCAGACCTAACACATAGTGTGATTATGGCTTAAAGCCCAAATTACACTATGCGTTGGGAACACGTGTCTGATGCGCGTTTTTAAGTGTAATATATGCTGTATTAAAGATATATTACACTATGCGTTCACCCAACACAACCCAACGCGGAGCATATACTGCATTGGTGATGTGTTGGCACGCGTTGTGTCACATTGGGCATACGTTGGGTCGTGTTGGGTCACTTTTTTTTTTACAAACATGTCTGTAAAATAATGGGAGTCCCTCACGTTGGGCAACGCGACCAAAAGCGAACATGATCCGACGCGTAGTGTAATATGGTCTTTAGACGTGACAAATGGTAGGCTTCTTCCCTTGGACATCATCCTGTTCAGTTTCATTATGATATACTGTGACTTTGGTAGACAGTGTTACTCATTATATCAACACTGGTTTGGCCTAGGGGCATAGGATTGAATAAGGACACGTGACACGAGCTGTAAATCACTGACGTTATGCTAGGAGGCCTTACAACCCTCCTAAAGCAGCATATTTCCTTATCGCATGGTTGATCTATTCCATTCTAAATACATAGTCATGGACTATGTCAGCTTGCTTTATAAGCTTGCTTTATTTATTGGGAAAGTTCCCTGAGGCGGCTAGGAGTGTGATGGCGCCGCCTATACACGCGGAGATGTGTCAGATTTTCTAAGCATAATGGGGATTAGCATGTTGTTATCGTTACAGAAAAAAAGAACATCAAGAATGAAAAGTACATTTTCCATAGGTTATGTAGAAAATCATTCACTTTTCTCAATATTTAAAACAGTGAGTGGAGCAAGCACCCCTATCAAAGGTTATTTCACTTTGTATTTTTGATCATTAGAAACCTTACTTTTTTCGATCAAACCCATTGAACTTTAAGTTCCATTATGTAGAAACAATAGGCATTTCGCGATGTACAACAGGTAGAAAGGTCTATACAAACAGTTCTTAGCTTCGATCAGATTTTTTTTTTTTTCATGACACGATGAATCACCAACATGTTCCTTTTCCCGACAAGGTGCAATGACATAAGTAGTAGGCGGGACGGATCCAGAGATTCAAAAATAAAATGGGAAGGTGCCCCTATATCAGAAATTGAGGCGCCCCATCCTTGGGGCAGAATTTTATATTTCAAAAAATCTAAATTTGGCAAAAATAGGGGGAAGAGGGGGACTTGCGCCTCAGGTGCCCCCTCTTAATCATCTATTGTGTGATCTGATGCTAAAATGTGCTAATCATGTGTTAAACATTATGCAGGAAGTTGAACGTGTTGAGTATATAGGCTTTGAGAGGCGCTGCCCATACACACGATGTCGCATGAATAGGCTCCACTCTGTAAGTGGATGTCGCTGAGATTTATTATCATATTACATGCGACATAATTGTCCCGTGCGTTGATTCTATTATACACTCACTATGTGAGTAGTATACACAAATTGGATTTTTCAGATGGCTCGATTGTTGTACACAAGACCTCGTTTATATGAAACTGTCTAAAGGCGCAACGTCGCGTGAAATACGCTCACCTTCTTAGTAGTATACGGAAATGGGATTTTATAGATGGCACGATTGCTGTCACGTACGTCGTTTCTCTTATACCTAGGCGACGTCCTATTACATTGCCTACAGTATAAGCAACATCGCAGACACGACGTTGCACATCAAGCCGGTTCTGAGTGGGCTGCAAAGGTTAAATGCTTGCAAACTATATCACAGTGACTGCGGCAAACATCTAGAAGCAACCTGACCAGAGCTTCTTCCATAACCAGCCTAGAGGGATGGCCATAAGAGAAGCCACGTCGGTAAGGACAGGACAAATTATAGTCTGCTACCGAATCCTTAACAGAACTATCCCATTGCTTGAGCTGCTCCTGCTGCAGATATTGCTCATAATACAGCACCCAAGTATGTGAAGTGTGAGGGGAGTGCCTGGCGTCTGGGAGGTCAGAAGGGGTGACTGCTCCCCCAGCCCCATACCACCTTCCGCCATCTTGACTAAGTGCGGCCTTTGACACCGCTTTGCACGGGGCTATCAGAGAAGGCGACTTGTGATGGAATGTTTGCACTCTCCACCACACTCCCGATATGTATGAGTATGGCAAGCCGAATTGGTTAAATACTGAGAATGTTTTTCAACAAGAAATCACTGTTTTATTGGGAAAAAACAGGAGTTCTGCTTTCCCATCGAAATTTTGTGTGTGTGGGGGGGGGGGGGGGGTGAATGGGGGAAAACAGCGTTTTACCAAAATTATTCCCAAAAAAGAAAACACTGTTTTCAGAATTTTACCCATTCGGCTTGCCATATAACTGGAAGACTGAGGACGGTCGAAGCACATATCTAACTAAAAGTCCTATTACACTATGTGACCTGCGACTGAGATTTGGCTAAAGCCCCATTCCCACAAGGCTGAATCTGTGCACAAGTCCTCCGACTATTTGCATAAGAATTTGCAGATTTTTGCACCAATTAATTTCATCAATCAGTATACAATATTGAAATATATATTTTTTATATTGATCTGTGCTGAAATCCGCCAATTACTCTGGTAGCCAAGTGTGAATGAGAACGAAATGTTTCGGAAATTTGGCACAATTTGTTTGGTTAAACATGGTAATATTCAATGCTGTGGATGAGCTCCTTATCTTAAAGTCTTTCCTTCACGTCGGCATCCCAACAGCATTGTTCATTGTGCAAGAACCATCGAGGCATGGTTTCGTCTTGGATGCTGTTTACAATGTGAACATTCAATGGGGACTGGACTGGAAAGAAAAATGCAAAGTACCAAGAAGTCTATGTTACCATAGCAACTGGACTTTTTCATGTCTGCGCATGCACATAAATGTTTTAGGATCTCAATAATCCACCATGAGGCCACATTACTTTTGAGCAATGCTGGATTTTGAGATGAGAATACTTTTGAGAGTAAAATCATGTATTTTGTTTGTGCAATATCTATAGTTTTGTCAGGTCATTATGCGTTATTGCTTTGACTTGATCAAAATGATACACCGTTAGGAAAAACTAATTGTTTCTTTATTTTGGGCTGGGAAAAATATCCAGGAAGATTGTTGATGCAACTTATGTGCCTGCCAACTGCACCGTATTTAAGGGGACTGTACCAAATACCCTATGTACCACACAAATTAAACTGTACCTTTAAGATATAGATGAGGTGGTAAAGCAAGGTGATTAGTCATGTTTCCATATATATTCGAGTCAATAGGGAGCTCGAGGTATGTGTATTCACACGTGTCAACGTGAACTTGATGCGTGACGTCACCAGCTGCAATTTCTACCATTTACTACACAAAATTGATGAAGGTAGCGTTCTAGAAAAAAATGGCGATAATCATATTTAGGATATGATACAATACCAAAAGTTGTTATTGCCAAATTTCTTCTCATTATATTTTCATTCAAACTTAAACTATACAGCATTATTCCTTGACCATATACGTATATTTTCACATATGACTCTTTATAAAGAAAAATATCTTTATAATCGCGATATTTTGTAATTATTGTCACGATACTGCCTGAGGCCTTGGCGATAATTGCTTGAGTATCGTAAATGTTTTATGGACGTGCTTTGACTTGCGATTATTATCACGAAATTTCTATGGAAGGGCCCCCAGATTTGCCCTATGCGTCATGTTCATATTGATGCGGGGCAATATATGAACCTCCCTAATATCTATACCGTGACCGTGACGCGTGACTTCATTAGTTTCTACCACTGGATAAAGATTGCCTTTCATGTCACGTTCAAGACAACACCAGTCAATATCTAAACCAACATTTTGTTATGATTCCTGCTTAGAGGAGGCTGTGTGGAAAGGTTGTATGTATGGGGGTATAAAAGATTAATATTAAGGATGGGTAGGAAACCTTGTAGAATAGGCCTAGCATGGCAACTCATCCTGAATATATGCTCTTCAGATGTCATGCTGCCATCTCCCTCTGTCGGTGAGTAAGCGGCAGCTATTGTCTGGAGTGACAGTCCCTGATATATTAAGTATACTTCAGCGCCACCCTTGCACAGAACTCTAATCATAAAGATGTGAGTAATTAGGATAAGCTATTTACAGATAGACCTGCTGTTAAACCTCTGCAGGCGAATGATTACTAAATTTGACAAATATCATTAGTTTACTTATGGGTACATGCAATGAGAGGTGAGACTTTATTGGAGTGATATTAGATTGGACAGCTTCAACATTAATTGCAATTGCCTTGCAATTGTATTTGAAGCCATAGACTGAAGGTAAATTTGCATGGCTAGAATAGAGTACCGATTTTGCTGTCGGCAGTTAGAATAAAAGCCATAGATACATACAATTATTATACATCATAAGAAAGGTCTTACGATTCTCTTTCAAATGATATATAATATGTAAGGATTAATGCAAGAGTCTCACAGAAAATCAACCAAATGCAAAATCGGCAGCATCAAAATATGTTTCTTCCTTTCAGAAATCAAATTGTTGGAAACCTTGGCTCCTTGCCATTTCTTTTAAATCCCTGTTCCTAAATTGCTGGGCAGTGCCACCACGAACAGGCTGGAAACCAGAAACAATATACAAATACTGAAGATAGTTTTCCCACCTCTAATATAGGGAGATTATCTTGTTTCCTCTCTTCTTGGTTTCTGCAATACAAATTGCTTTGTTTCCTTGCAATTTTTTAACACTTCATCCCTTCACCACTGTGCAGTGCCGCCACGAACTAGTTTGAAAAAAGCCCACAAATTCTAAGACCAGTTAACACATGTTAGGGTCTCCTAGGATTAAGAGTAAAACGTTGATTGCCGATGACACAGACCCAAAGAGATGAGTAAAACCTGAGTGTGTTCGGCGATAGCGGACGGGGAGGATCAGTGAAGCCCTATTCACAGTGAAGGATGTTATCTTGAGATTCATTGCCATCTTAGAATCACAAGCATAAAGATTATCATAATAGACTTGGATGAGTCCTCGGAGATTCATAGATTTCTTTCATAAAATATTGTTCTTATATTTCAAATGTCTCAAGAAAATGGCGCATTTTCCCCCCTAAAGTATTGTAATGGCGCTGACTTTTCCCCAAAATATTGTTTTAGCTGTAGTGAGCTGTCACGGCTAAAGTTAAGCCATAGAAAAATTTGTCAACAAAATGTTTTTCCATATAAAAAGGTCGAAAAGAATTAGCCCAGATTGCCACAAATCTCAAGGTAAATGTCACAAACAATTAAAAAGTTGAAAAAACAGCCCAGTTCGTCACGAATCGCCAGGTAAATATCACATACGGTGAATGGGGCTTAAAGGTACTAGTAGTGGGCTGTCATGGCATATGGTAAGCCAAAAAGAAAATAGTTTTTCAAAAATAATAGAAAAAAGAGATCGAAAAGAAATAGCCTAGATTACCACAATTCTCAAGGTAAAAATCGCATACGGCGAATGGGGCTTAAAGGGACTATAGTGGGCTGTCATGGCTAAAGTTAAGTCATAGAGATATTTTTCAAAACTTTTTTTTTTACAAAAAAAAAGAAAAAAAAGGTCGGAAAAAAGCTCAACTAGCAACGAATCTCAAGGTAAAAATCGCATACGGCGAATGGGGCTTAAAGGTACTATAGTAGTGGGCTGTCATGGCTGATGGATTATCTCTCAGGTGGCAGCTCCAGCCGCCGCCACCTCTCCCCCTCAGTCAGTAATCCTACACGCCCCGCCAGGCGTTACCCCGGAGGGCCCACACCAGTACACAGGAGGAGGGGGAAGCCAGACTCCCTGATTGAATTCGGACGTCGACGCTCAAGGATCAGAAGCCTGTAGGGATGGGTTGATCGCCCGGGTGTATGTCCTTAAAGAAGGCTCCTTCAGTGTCGTGCCGTTTTTGAGATGCCATTCAAACGATTAGAATTTAATCTTTATTGTTCTGGTGTTCAGTTTCTAGAATGATTTCAATAACCATGGAGGAATTTATGGGGGTAGGGGGGACCTGAGTTGCCAATCACCCTGATTTTACAAATTTTGATTTTTTTGATATAAAATTCTAGTCCCCGAATAGGAATCTGAAAACTACGGGGCCCCTTTTGAAGTCTCTGGATGTGTCCCGCTCCAATGTTTTTTTATTCGATAATGGGATTCGCATGCCCCAGTGTTGGGTGCAGGCGGGCTCATTGCTGACACCTGGTGGAAAATCCTCAACATTATAACTTCTACTATTTACTATAACACCCCACATATAACATCCCTTCACTTCCTCTACCTTCCCCAATCTCTCAACAACAACAAAACACAATCCAACCAACTTCATCAATTTATCTACACGATCTGCCAACATCCGCCGACTAAAATCAGCCACACATATACCACCACAATCGACGGAGCACATCGGGTCCGATAAGTACTTTTTTGTTCTACTATTCTCGATACGAACGGGAGTACACCCGATCCAAATGGCGGACTCAAAGCGCCGTACCAGGGCGTCTAAGAAGAAGGCCGCGGAAAGTATAAAAGACTCTATACAGCAGTCAATGAGAGACGAAGGTAGTACAGAAGAACATGAGGTGTCATTCCACCCTAGCTATGAGTGGGAATCCACGCGAAACGACCTGGGGGAACATGAAGGGCCGGACCAGTCTAGGTCTACGGTGCATTCGCAGATGTCTCTCAGGGTTGATTCACTAGAAGGGGATATGGCTCAGGTCAAAGCAAACGTAGCCAGCATTGATTCTAAACTTGACATGCTTATAGCTTCAGTCACGCCGCAGCAGCAGACGAGGAGCACACAACAGCCACGCAGGGAGGACGCCCCGGCAGACACGGGCCGGCCCGCCGTCCCCCCACCACGCTCCCTACGACACAGCCAGAACGCTCGAGGGTACGTGGATGACATGATGAGGAGGGAGAGGTTTGACCAGGTCCACTCCGACGGTAAGCCCCAATACCCATCAGATTCGTTCCCCGAGAGGATGATGCCAAAGCCCTATATGTACATCGTTCGGGATGGGGTTAACACACATAAGGATAGACTTGACCTTAGATCCTCTCTACAACTGGCGGAGTATGTAAATTGCACCATTGCATTACTAAGGGACCCCAGGGCATGTGATCAAGGGGACAGGGATTACATATTAGCTCATTTACAGGATGTGACCCATGATGCCATCGATAGGCCCTGGGAGGGCGTCCGCCGCTGGACACAGTATGTCTGGGACGAGGTGGAAAGGGGCAATCTGGGATGGGCGGATGATCAGAGGATCCAAAACCAACGATTCCGCATGGCCATACACAGCGGGGTCGGGGCCACACGTTCCCAGGCCACACCAGCTGACACTAGGTCATCTAGGGAGTGTATCTGTCGCCAGTTTAATACAAGGGCAGGGTGTAGGCATAGGAATCATCACGAGGAAGGGGGTGTCCGACAGCTGCACCTCTGCTCGTTCTGTGATGCGGTGGGCCGCCAGTGCACGGGACATAACGTCATTGCATGCGAAAACAAGCTGCGCATCGGAGGTACTAGGCCCCAAACACAGCCCCACACCCAACAACAGGGATACCCCGCTTTCCCCAATCCCCAGCCACGCAACCACCCACCTGAACCACAGTGGCGTCAGGCAAATAATGCTAACACTTACTCGCATTTCCAGTATGCACAACAGCCAAAAAACGGACAGTAGGCGCCCCGGGCCAAGCAGACGACACGGGTGCGCCTCCAGCTCGTCAACAGTTAGAGGACTCCATGGAGGGCCAGCGGGCAGCGCTCACTACAACTCAACGAGCTGGCGGACCAGGGGACAGCGGAGCAGCAGCCGCCGAGGCCGGAAGCCAGCCCACGAAACTACAGGAGCACACGGCCGCAGGCCAGCCCCGGGTGAGCCCTCCCTTTGATGATATTAGACGCTTTTGCGAGGGTACTATCCCTTTCAACAAACCGGTGGATGTCCGCCCCCAGGCTCTGGCACAGCACAGGCGTGCTGAGTGGCCGGACATCATTGAGACTGGGGTCGGTGACCACATTGTGAATATATACAGGATCGTACGAAACGAGGGCCTCCCCAACGCAATGGGGCCCAGGGTTCCCATCCCGTCGGCACTCAACATCCCTGCCTGGGAACACTACCTGGGTATCTTGGGGGACAGGTCCACAGTCCTAGATTTCATCAAGTACGGGTTCCCGACCGGATACGCGGGACCGGTGTCAGACACGCCTGAAGCGCAGAACCATGCCAGTGCAACGGAGAACCCCACCCACATTGATGAATTTATTGCCAAGGAGTTGGAGCTCAGGGGCGTCATCGGCCCCTTCTCAAGCCCCCCTTTTACACCATGGTGCCACGTGTCACCATTGATGACGCGTGAGAAAGCAGACCCCAACAAGAGGAGGGTGATCACTGACATGACGTTCCCCAAGGAGACGTCAATAAATGCCTTCATAGTTAAAAATGGCGTCTACGGTTTTGAGCAGGCTCATACACTACCCACAGTGGACGCGCTCGCACGGGACCTGGCCAATATGGGAAGAGAAGCGTTCTTGTCAACTATAGACGTATCAAGAGCGTACAAAAACTTCTTGTCGGATCCCTTGGACTGGCCGCTCTTGTGTTTTACGTGGAACGGAGATTACTACTGCGACCTGTCAATGCCCTTCGGCGCCAGGGCGTCCTCCTTCCACATGCAGTCGGTGGCGAACTGCATCACGGACGTCCTGAGGGCCGAGGGTATACACTGCTATATGTACCTCGACGATCTGGTCATCCTCTCCAGGGACAGAGACCAGGCCAATCGGCATTACCAACGGGCCAGAAAATTGCTGGGGGAGCTGGGCCTCCCCGAGGCCGTGGATAAGGCCCAGCCCCCAGCCCAACGTGTAAAGTGGTTGGGCGTGTACGTCGACACGCAACAGATGTCGTTGTCCATCCCACAGGAAAAGTTGGACAACATACTGGACACGGTGCGGCAGGTGCACGACAAAGAATACATCACAAGACGCAAACTCCAATCACTTTTGGGCCACCTTCTGTTTATCGCCAAGTGCGTACGCCCAGCGAGGACCTTCGTCTCCAGGCTCCTGAATGCGCTCAGGGAGGCAAAAACGGCCCGCATAACCATCACCAGAGAAATGAGGTGCGACCTGGAATGGTTCATCCAGTTCGGCAGAGAATGGAACGGCGTCTCCGTGATACCGTCAAGCAACCCTACCAAGGTGATATTGGTGGATGCTTGCCTCACTGGGATAGGGGCCACGGATGGAGAGCAGGCATACGGGCAACAACTGGCAGACACGCCAAATGACCAGACACACATTACGGAACTGGAGGCAGCGAACGTGGTGGTGGCACTCCACACGTTCGTTACCCCCGCCGACCGGGGTGCACATATACGAGTCCGTTGCGACAACATGGCGGCCGTCCAGGCACTCCAGTACGGCAGGGCCCACAACCACATACTACAGGAATGCGCCCGCGCCACATGGATGGTGCAGGCACTCATGGACGTGGAGATATCGTATGACCACATCGCCGGCGCGGACAATGGCGTGGCGGACGCCCTCAGTAGGGCCCACATTAATGAAGCAAAGTATATGGAGGCGGCATCATGGGTATCACACTATACATTGAAATGCGTTCCCCCTTGCATGTACTTCATGGCTCAAAACCTCCACTCATTTGATTCCAGACCAGGCACTCGACGAACTGATGGCTGGAGCGGCGGCGCGTCAGCGGATGGCGCGCGCACCGGGGACCGTCCGCAACCACGAATCGACAGTCACAACATACATAGCCTTCATGGCAAGGGCACGCCAGGACCCGCTTGCCCCGGCCTACCAATGGGTATGCGCGTACCTGGAGTATGCTGCCCAGCACACCCCAGCGCCCGCGACACTCAGGAACAAGGTGTCACACATACGCACGTACCTGCGTCTGGCCGGCGCCCCTACCACGCATATAGACCACCCACGGGTCCGTATGGCGCTCGAGGCTTTCGCACGAAACAAGGAGTACGTGCCAAGGGTAAAAGCCCCACTCCCGGTCGCTGTGATGAGGGACGCGTTGGGCTGTCTCCCGACCAATGCTACGGGGTCAGCAGTGAGGGCCGCCATCCTAGCCATATACTATGCGGCCCTGCGGCAATCCGAGATATCCCCCCCATCCATACGAGCATTCGACCCGGTGAGACATCCCACCCGTGCAGACATCACATGGACAAAGGCAGGCATCGAACTCAATGTGAAATGGGCCAAGAACATGCAGAGGGTCGATCAAACGCGAACGGCACACCTCCCTGTGGTACAGGACAAGGACTTCTGCCCGGTGGCTGCCATTCGTACGAACATAGCAGAAGTGCCCACCCTCCACCCGGCCGACCCACTCCTTATGCTCCCACAGACACGGGCCCCACTCCCCATATCGCTGGTAAAGAAAATATGGGGGGCGGCACTGACAAAGTGTGGTCACGACATCACTACATACACACTCCACAGCATCAGAAAAACCGCAGCAACCCAAGCGCATGTGAAGGGCTGCTCGGAGCTGGAGATACAGAGGCTGGGCGGGTGGAGGTCGGCAGCGTACAAGAAGTATATCGCCACCCAAACTGGCAGCGCAACGAACGCGCTTGTAGACTCTATGGCTAGAACATAAATTTTCTTATCCCTCCCCTCATCATTCAACTTCACCTCCCACCCCCCCCCCCCTCCCCCTCCATCCCCTCCCATTTTAAAAAAATCTACCTATCTCACGCCTTGGCATTTTTCGGCCATTTATATAAAATATTTCTTAATATATAAATTTAAAATTTTTCCAAATAAAAATCTTCAAATTTATCCCAATTCGTGCCTCGGCGTTCCCTTATTCCACCGGTTTACAGTAATGGGATTCGCATGCCCCAGTGTTGGGTGCAGGCGGGCTCATTGCTGACACCTGGTGGAAAATCCTCAACATTATAACTTCTACTATTTACTATAACACCCCACATATATTATTCCTCATCCACATCCCTTCACTTCCTCTACCTTCCCCAATCTCTCAACAACAACAAAACACAATCCAACCAACTTCATCAATTTACCTCCCACCCACCCTTCATCATTTTCTTCATCCTCACCTTCCCTTTTACCATTTATATAAAATATTTCTTAATATATATATTTAAAATTTTTCCAAATAAAAATCTTCAAATTTATCCCAATTCGTGCCTCGGCGTTCCCTTATTCCACCGGTTTACAGTAATGATTCATTTTTAGGGAAGGATTTATAGGGGCAACCTAAGGCGCCAGTCCCCCTTATTTTTCTAATTCTCTTTTAAATATAATATTCTAGTCACCGAATTTTAACTAAAAATATACTCTTTTCTAGATTGTTTCACACTCTAAGACTTCCATATTTCTTCAATTTTTACTGTCGATGGTGCACATCAAAGTGCTTTAAAATACTTCAGTGCATTCCTCAGTATAGTGTTAACAAAACCAGTCAGTATGTATCTAAAACAATCTGGTTCTTCTTTTACTAACTGCAGTATATTGCTATGTTCAACAATCCGTTATTTCTTTTTTATTTCTTTCTACCAATCATGACGCCAAACTCATGCTATGTTCTTGTACAACTCTAGTCGCCTCACTTACAGAATTTATTTTCAAGGCATGTGAATAGACCAATGAATCATGTGACTAAAGATGTGTCTGAAGCAGCATAGTCCAGACGCCCTTGACAAACTTGACATTTATTGCTCTCCCAGTGTCCACCACATGCTGATAAGTCCAGGAGTCACATTACCATTAGTTCAGTCTGAGACCATTTAGATTCGTCTGGCTCTCCACTGGAACTCCAAATGCGCATCAGGATGGTTATAAACGCAGGGTGCTTGGCTGCAATGTTTGCTTAGAAATGTAGTCTGACGGAATAATTGGAATTCCAACATTCTGTAAGTCGATTTATAAAGGGACCATATGATATTTTGATCAACACTTTGCTTAACCTAAAAGAAACATTTGTATTATCCATAGAGACTAATGCTGACCGGCCTGTCCTGCGCATACATGTGGGAATTCTGTATTTTGTTGCCTATGAGAAGGATATATCTGAAGGATATGCCTAGGGTATGCATCAGTTAAGTGGCAAACGATGTAATCACAGTCGAGAGTATCAAGTGAACTCATTTGTATGCCATAAGCCTAGAGATGCCTTCACGTCTGACTTGCTAATACTTTGTTAAAGGGAAACTTTTACAGAACAACAAAGTGTATCTGACTAGTTAATCCTGCCACCCAATTGTATAAAGAAGGATCCCCATTGGACCAAACATTGAGCCAACCAACTTTAATTTCGTTGGCCTTGATTATACTATTTCCATCCTCGGCGATGAGTACTGCTAAAGCATCACTAGTCGCGGAGGGTGTAAAGCCTATAGTCCCCACAGGGCAAGTAAAATTAGTTTAGTCACTGGCAACTAGGGCTAGTAAGTAGACTGGCAAGTACATGGACACTGACGCTGTGATGTCTGGCGACTAAACCGCTAATCGCCATGGTTTGTGGGTGAAATATTGAGCATGTTTAATATTTCTCGCGAGATTAGTGCGGTTAATTGACATGCTAGGAGTCAAATATGTCCTCTAGACGCCAACAGATTGATGGTGGTCACATCCCAACCTGGCAATTACAATAACATTTTTTTCTCACCAGCGACTAACTACCCAAGCAAGAATATGACGTTATAATAAGGGTTAAGACTGATTCAAGTTAGTCAGCAGTGCCCTTGGACCCCTTTGGGAGAAATACAATCTAGAAGGACACAGATAGGACATACATGACAGATGGATATATATGACAATTATAACCCCTTTCTCATTCACCTTTACATTAAAGGCGGATTTCACAGAATGACAAACCATGATGGCCTTCAGCAGTCCCCTGTTAACCCTTTCCAATCATTATTTGGGACACTGTTCATCAAGGATAGAAAGGGTTAAAGTCTCCACACAACAAGAATGTGCAGGAAGTGAGTTTAGCCGGCCGACCTAATATGTAGGAGCTGGGTTTCCACGGAATGACAAAGTTCAGGAAATCAGTGTAGTCGGCCGACCAAATGTGTTAACCCTTTCAAAACATGGCGACAAATGCCCCACAATCAACTTAATCATCAAGGATGGAAAGGGTTAACACTGGATGGCTGCTGATGGACGTAGTTTGTCGTTCTTTGGAAACCTGTCTTAACCCTTTCCATACACAGCGACAAACGCCTCCTAAAATGCTTTAGATGTTGAGTATGGAAAGGATGAGCATGGTTTGTTATATTATGGAAACCCACCTTGTTACTGAATGGCTGAGCAAGGAGCCAGGAATAATAGGGGGGTCCAGCGCAGCAAAACTCGTATCAGTTGACCAGGGCACCTCCTGGCATCCATCAGGCAGTCGGCGAGTTCTAACATTGGCGAGATGGGGGAGCCGAACTAAACTGGGTCATTTCTCTGTTTTTGTTTAAATCACGATTCTGTAAAAAGCATATATATGCATTAATCATACTTTTCCCTGTCGAAATCACACACAAAAATTGTTTGGTTTCCCTTTAGGAATACTTAGAATGGCAGTGTTTTGGTCTGAATTGACGGCTGGTCGTAGCCCTACATTACTGGGAATGAGAGAACCAGCTCCATGCTTTTACCAAGTCACGTGGCTCCTCTCTATCTTGTTTTTTGACGATGTACGGTTACAGTTATGCTTCTGTAAGGTTACAAGTGTGTTGAAACAGGTTAGAAACAACTTTTACATGAGCTAGTTGGGGTTACAGTAATGATGGAGGCTTACTGGACCATCTTATAGCGTAGCGTAATATTATAGATCTTGGCCTGAGTACAAGCATGGTTTGTCTGTCTGTGAGAACCCACCTTATCCCTTTCCAACCATGGCAACCAATGCTGGCAACAAGCACTGGTTGTCAAGAGTTAACACTCGTCAATTTAATCTTCCGCACTTGGTTGTTCTGTGGAAACCTGCCTTAAAGGCCCCTTTCCGTGTACTTCTGTGGTAAGGAGAGCTTTAAACTGAACAAGCGCGTCAATTCTAAGCCGGTCAATCTGTTTTGTATCCAGTGCCCCTTGGGCTTGTAACACGGACCGCTTTCTGTCACAGTAAAACTGCCTGTTTTATGCATGCAGTCCCCTGCCACTACAAACTTTGAATCAACTGCAGCCAAACCTGTTAAGCCAGTAGAAAGTAATTCCTATTTACTAAAATGCCTTCCATATTCCATACACACTACTCAGATATCACTGCAAATGTTTAATCGGCAACCTATCTGATTCTTAGTGGTTCTTTAGAGCACAAGTTGAATAAAGAATAGGTAGATATAATCGGACTATGGAATGCAGCCTTGATGAGAGGCACTGTCTTAAATAAAAGCAAATTCTCCCTACCACTGATAGCTGATTACAGTATTTTAAAAACCTGCAGGCTAATTTCGACTGATTTTGTTGACAAATCCCCAGAAAAACATATAGAAAATAAGCAAATAATTGTTATAAATCCACCTACAATGAATGAATGTTCAAAAGACTCAGGAAATATTAATGGATATGGATACTTATTAAAATATAATGATGGCTTGTTTTTAACAATGTTCATCTACAAATAATGATAAAATTTATGAAAATTTATATGCTAAAGCCTTGAGTTTTGTCGACATATTGTCTAGCATGCACCTGGTTTTAGGTTAACCTGCTGGTAAAACTCATAAAAACGGCCATCTATGGTTGGGAGAATTCAATGGATTTTCATTTAGTTTAAAGATGCAGTGGAACGTTTAAAGTGTCTTTGACCATGGCAACCTGCTTCAACCGACTGTCAGGTATCAGCAGGATTGTGCAGGAGAGATATGAGGCAGGCGGTTTATCCCTTAACCTCTAGGGAGGGTGGGCTTTAGCAATGGATACAGCCAAGGGCGGCGGAAATTACATGTCATGATAGAATAGGATTGTATACATATATAGCCACAGCCATCACAGATGAGTGGCAGAAACTGGCAGCAGTTGTCTTACTTCTGTCATGTAGTCGTCTTCAAACCCCATTGGCCCTGGACATCATAGGTCTAAGCGACCTTATTTCCGTTCTGAAATTATTCAACATGTTGAATATTTTCATAGAAAACCTGTGCAATTCTAGGTGAGATTGCTCACAAAAATTATCTCAACAGAGCTGCCTTCTCAGTGTGACTACTATTTGTTCGATTTTGCTGGCTTGTGACCATTTTGTCGTACCTGAGATTATTTGTGAATGCATGAGATAACATTTTTGCTGGTATCTGCAACAGGGCGAACGGAGCTTTAGCAAGATTAGGCCCCATTTAGTATGGAAGCTGTGTTGTAGCGAAACCCTTTCAATAACTTTTAGTATATAGAGGAGATATCTAATCTTTCTAAACCAACATAAACAGTTGAGTATGTGAAGATTGTTAAGAGTTTATTTACTGACATGTCTCACCTTTTGACAGGCTTCTCCATGGTATTTTTTAGTATAGACTCAGTAAAGTTTCTACGGTTGTTAGGTCTAGGATCTTACAAAGCTAGTGAGGATCAGAGTACAAATATCCTAAAGAAAAGGCTGGCCTCAGGACCGAAACACAGTATTAAAATGTAAAAACCGCTATCAAAATGTAAAAACTATTGTTTAGTACAGTTCCCTGTAATTACAAAACGTCACTTGGGTTATATAACGGTGATAAAATGGGATTTAACGCGAGGGATAAAAGCTTGTTAGGCTTATATATCTTCATTACTTAGAAATAGGAGCTATACCGTCATGCAACATCCTTTTAACAATCAATGATCAATGAAAGTTAAATATCAAACTTTGATTATTTCATTACATACCTGTCTGCATTCGGTGTGCAAAAGGCGAGTGTGTGTATACCCAAATCTTAATAAACGTATAATTACTGTTTTATGTATGTAAATTTTCGTAACTGATTAGGCTGATCATGTGAATTTTCATAAGGGATCTTAAAAATCGTCATTTCATATATCATGGAAAGTATGCACACCTCACGATCTCTCCAAATAAGCTTATTTGGGTTTTGTGATGAATGGAATTGGTAATTTTGAGGCACTGCTCAGAATTCTCTTATTTTTGCCCAATCTTGCTTTTCCGAAAATAAGGTTCCAAGTATGTGTTTGTGTCTGTGTCTGTGTGTCTGCGATTGTCTCTTTGAAGCCCCATTCGCCCTGGCCTATGGTCCTGTCACAGAGACCAGAGAAAGCTCATGCCTATGATTATAATCTCATGAGAGAGAAAATGATTACAGGCTAGATAATTTGGACAAACAGTATTCACATCAAGAGGGAGGCTCTCTTGCGATCCCTCACAAGGAATCTCATGGATCTAGAATCTCACAGGTTCTCTACAAAAAATTTCAACATGTTGAATAATTTCTTTAGGCACCAGATGGCAGATATAAGCGATATGCCACTTCATGTCGCAGCCCTGAAGGGATGGCTATTTTGTTCTTTTATATATGCGACATCTTTATTTGTATGTGTGTAAATTCCTGGATGCCTGTATATGGTATGCTGCGATATGGCTGTGACTTTAGTTGATGGTTTAGTAAACAATGCAACATGCCATATTCTCACATCGCATGCTGTAATGTGATTGAAATGTAGCACAGGTGTAAAAACACCTTCTGTCTGTGTCAAGCCCCATCGCCCTGGGCACCTTTTCATTGCGATCTGAAATACAATTGAAAACTTCTTGAATCAAGAATTATCATCTTCGGAAAATATGTTTGTGGTTCACAAAGGAACTGTGGATGTATACGATTATCTGATTATTTACTCAAAATAACCTTTTCAAATGCTTGCGAATTTATGGTCGCATTGAAAATTTGCCCAGGGTGAATGGGGCTTGTGTTTCTATGTCCCAGTCTTTGGTTGTGTAAAGAGCAAACTAACTACCACATCTAATTGTTTCCCTGTTCCAGCTCTCAGCATTAAGTGCGTACAGTGCACCACCTTGACGGATAAGGGCTGTGACAGCGGGTACCTCCAGGCCACGGACTGTAAGCCCGTAGACAAGTACAAGTTCTGCCTCACCTACACGGGCAGGATCAATGCAGGTTGGTATGATTTTTTTCTGTCTTTTTTCTTACGAACTATTTTTATTATTGAGGGGCAGATCCAGGGGTCCCAGGATGTCCTGACCGCCATCCCCCCTTTGGTGGAGTCTTAAAAGAGTAAAGAATGTTGCGCATCTGCGAAACAAGACCATTTTAGACCCTTAATTTTGTAAATGGGGCCATTTAGGTTCATTCAAGGCTTAGGATATGTCATCTTTCCAATAACTTTGCAAGATCTTTGGTAAATTTTTAAAGCTCACCTGAAAAAGTTTTGGAAAGGTCTTGTAAAGGTGACCTTTCCAGTACCTTTAACACATTTCAATGGCCCCATTTACAGAAACTTAAAGGTATTGATGGTCTTTTTTGTGCAGTGATATATGCGATGTTTTAGCACTTTGCCTATTTTTGTCCCCACTTTCTAAATTCCTGTATCCACCCCCGTGGGATCCACTCCTAGTAATCTTATTGATTATACCTTTACTGACTTGCATCAGAATTCTAGAGTCTGTTTTGAAATGGCATCAGATGGCCCAGTCAGTAGAGGGCATAAAGGCATTAATACGATACGTTCAGAGATATACATGCATTTGTATATACAAACATAGACACATGTATATTCTATAACTTTTTGGGGGTTTTACAAGACTGACCTCTTAACTGACAAAGAATGATGACGGGTGTAGCAAAATAGTTATAATGACATCAGTTTGGTTTATACAAATTCTCGAAGATCACTTAAGCTATTGTAAACCCTTCCATTCTAATTGGAAAATATTCCAAACACAGATTTATCCTACCTGCACATTAGCCTTCAGCAAGATACATTCAGGGAAATATGTCGACAATGAACAATGGTTTTGTCAACACAATCAGCCCAAATTAACATAGTTGTAGCAATTTATTTACCGAATTACTTGACAACTTTAAATACATAAAACATAGCTTTCTTCTAATTATCGAATGAAAAGTGATGAGCGTATGGAAAATATGATATGGAAAATTCATACAAGGTATGTATATCAAGGTGCAACCTTAAAAGACAAGAGTTTTACAAACTCACAATTCTGCCAACCTCAAAGTATAAGCACAGCCTGCGAGACAGTATGTTTTATCCCCAGCTTCTTTTGGCCCAGGGAAATGACATGCATTGTTTGCTTATTTACAAAAGGGACGGATGTTGATGGAACGTTCGCCAACAATTTGGCAGCCGACTATTATTCATGATTTAATTACCATAATGCAGGTATTGTTTCTTTAATATTTTGTTCATAAAAGCTCAATCAATGTGTACAATATGTTTTAGGATATTGAATGATTTGCTTTTTCTGGTGCTGTTAAATTAATAGCTTGCAGAATGTACCACGGCTTCTTTTGTGAAAGGAATATTGTTGCAGACATCATTATGCCGATGTTGGGTTTTGAAATACATGTGAATGCATACGCAAAAGTATTGAAACTGTTCGAGTAGATGGTAATTTTAGTATATTGAATGATTAGGTTTTTCTGATGATGTTTGATGAATTTAAGTCGCAAAATGTATCGCTCCTTCTTTGGTGAAAGGAATATTGTTGCAGACATCATTATCCTGATGTTGGGTTTTGAGATGCAAAGGCACAGAGGCTCTGATCTCCCTGTATGCAGGCCTGAACATGAGTGGTTTCATGGAATGTGGTGAAAAACTCGGAGAAACAAACGAAATGAAATGTGGTACTTGTCATTGTACGATGAGGAATGCGAGCCATCTCAATACAGGAGTGCAAATGTTTTTCTAGGAAAAGGGCAAAACTGTCAAACAGTAGATAGAATGGCAGTAGTTTGCAACACACCAACTAGAGGACAACAGGCAATTTAGCTGTCAAAAGACCCCTCTGGTTTTGTCCAATTCAGTCTGAAGTTAGATGGTGTTTATAGGGTGATATTTTGAGTTATATATGGTGATGTTTCAGATTTACAATCTCATGTTCCTGTAGTTAGCTATATTTTATTTAGATTTCAGATTATTGGCTATAAAAATCATCTAAGATGAAAGAAACTACCCAATTTGTAAAATGTACTTATGTTATTCTGGAGAAATTTAAAACACCTATCAGCCAAGAATGTGATGTTATGATAGCGCTTTATGTTACCGTTATGTAGCATTTTGTAGCTGCTTCAGCTTATTTTTTAGGGGTCCCAAAACGTGGTTCTAACTATGCACTTTGATGGTATGAACTTACATCCTTGTCACTCAATTATGCAACATTTCAGCTACTTCCGAATAACCCTCTGTTTAATTTAAGTGAGGTTTTAACCTCATTTAATTAGAATGTTGAATAGACAATCTGTTTAGGTTTGTTCAAGACCTAGAAAGTCTACCTTTGATCTTGATTCATTTAATATTCACATAATTGATGTCAAGTGAATGCTTTTAGAGATCTTTAAGAGCTAACATCAGTGCGATGGCCAAAAAGCAAAGCAAATATTTTAAATGATAATGTTTCATTGATTGTTTATTAAGGCAAATATGATTAAGCATGAATGATGCTTGTCCCTTAGGAAGAATTCTTCAAGCTCTGTTAGAAAGTGCTTTTCGTCAAGAGGTCCTATTTGTTTTCAATTTTCTTGAACATAATTGCTATTGATTTTTGGCTTCTCCTCATTTTTCGGCTTGAGAAATGACTGATAAGAACGTGTGGAAGAAAATTGAACAAATTGAATTGACCACCTGGCCACTTCACAAGTCAAAGCCCTGCAAGAAACCTGAGTAGGCCTACTTATTTCAAGATGGAAATTAATTTACATCATCGGAATCAAGTGTTTGCCAGGTTAATTGATTGGTTGATTGTGTGCCTTTGAAATCAAAGGAGGTCGCAGCATGCTTGCACGACGACGCAACACCTTGGCATCATCAAATTAATTTGTTTCTGATTCTGTCTAATGATAATAATCAAGTTGGATATGGGTTCCCAAAAACTGCTTATTCATTTTTACAAAACTAATTCGGAACCCAATAGCCTGCTGCTTCATGAGAAACTTGGTAGCTTTAAAGATGTTTGCCTATGGAAAGCTTATGATAATTCGTACAGAACATATCAGAAGTAAATTCTCTGCTTACTTCTATAAGGCATGGAAAAAACTCTGGAATATGACCAAAACCTTTGTAAGGGGGACCAAAAGCTCTGTAAGGGAACCAAGAGCTCTGTAAGGTGAACCAAAAGCTCTCACAGCCAGCTTGTGACGTAACAGATACGTTCTACAACCATACATTTTTTTCTAAAATGGCACAATTATGTTGTGTAACAATTACGTTATTGATGGTGAGGTTGAAACCTCACCAAATCAGAATGTTATCATAAAGTTATTTTTTAAGGAAGTTAGGGCAAAATAAAAACAGAACATTATAAGAACATTTTGTCCGGGTTGACAAACATAACCAGAACATTGTAATAATGTCACATTGCAACTCCATGGCAGCACATTGCAGTGATGAAATTGGGAGTCATCAAAAGAACATAACAATAACCAAACACAGAACCAACCAGAACATTGTGGCAACGTTATGATAATGTCGCATCCTGTGCTTGGCTGTAAGGGGGACCAAAAGCTCTGTAAGGTCACATTGACCGGAGAAGTCAAGACAGGTTTTTTCAAATATTTCCTTTAAATACACTCAGCATATATTACCTTGAGTCACCTAGTTCCTTTCTCTGATGTAACTTCAAAGCCAAAGAGCCATGTAAGAGTGACTCTCTCTGATGTTCCAATAACATACTTCTCACAGATTGGTCCAGGGAGTGGGGGGGGGGAGGGTCCAGGGTCTTGACCCCTCCCTTTTAGTGTGGACTTACCCAGCGAAGGATGTGACATTATTACAAAGTTGAGCAAGGTTAAATTTGGTTCTGTATTGGTTCTGGTTATGTTCTTTTGATCATTCCCAATTACATCTCTGCGACATACTGCTGCAACATTACACTGTAACATTATTACCACATTCTGGTTATGTTCTTCAACCCAAACAGAATGTTCTCATGACATTCTGTTATGGTTGGTCTTAAAGGTAAATATGGGTGTTGGGCATGATTTCTTGTTAACCATAATAAAATTATCAAACTCACACAGTTGCTAGAATAATGTATAAGGACTAAAATGAAACTTTAAAAAACATATGTCACCATATTCATTTACAAGATATTAGCATTTGAAAAAATGACCATTTACCATTGGCTTCAATGGGAAAAATCACATTTTTCCTCATCAGAAAAAAAGTATCCATAATTTTGACACCAAAAGCTGCAAATGTTTGGATAGGAACAAAGTGTACATTTTAAGATAAAGAAAACATGGGATTACCGTCAAAAATCAAGGCTTATTCCTGAAAATACCAAAAATGTACCCTAAAAATCACAAAATAACATATTCATTTATCAGAAACTTACAGTAGTGTTATCTTTTGGGAAACTTATTGTAGATATTTGGAATTTATGAAGGTTAGATAAAATTTTGTTAACATTTGAAAGAATTTGAGCAATGAAAATGTTTTAACACCAGGTGGCGCTGCAGTGAATACCCATATTTACCTTTAACCTCACCAAAAACATTATAATAACATTCTGGTGATTCATTCTGGTGATTCTGTGATGTTTCAACCTCACCATCATTTACGTAACTGTTGCATGCATGCCATCTTATTAAGTAACAGACTGACCCAAAAAGTGTGGTTGCAGAATGGTTCTGTTATGTCACAAATTGGCTTGGTAAACTTCATAAAAAGAAAAATGGTTGTCCATACACACACCCAGAAACCCATTTTCAAAATTCTGTATCTCCCGCTGATTCATGTACGACATTAATACCACACTTCACGACATCACATCTTTGGCTGGCTTTACTGCGGAGAGATCGGGCTGCCTCTCTGAGCCATGAACTCTTGGTAACCTGCGGAAACGGAATGCCAGATGTGCAAATTATCCTACTAGACTGGTTGGCAATATGCCCACACTGTTACGTCAGTGACGACAAGTGTCTAATTTGGGATATTGTTAGAGACAGATCAGTCTAATCAAGCTGTCTGACCTGAGCCAGTAAAGCTACACTGTATCAGGCAGGTTAGGCTGTAAATTTACATCAAAACAATATTGCAGCAAGTTATATCCTGTAAATTTTGCAGGATTCAGTGCTTGAGATATCTAATAGCAAAGTGTGCTGTAAATATTGAACAAATGAAGTGCTGAATGCGTACAAAAATCATAATGGAAAATAGATTGTGAGCAATTCTATATGTGTTGAAGTGTATTGCTGTTACTCATTATGAACGCCTTTCATTATTTGGCCTACATAAAAATACCTTGGTCAATTTGACCAAAGGTTTTTAATCATCACAAGAGAACAAATACACTGTTGATGTTGCATGTAAATGTGTGCTAAATTTAAGAGCAATAATTGTCCTGCGGCTGGTATCATTCTCTCAGTCATTATACCAACAATATCCGCGTGTGTGATCAAAGGGACTTACCATACCAGTTCAGCAATATCTTATGCTTTCTCTTGTACAAAGGGGCTAGTTTGTCACCTTATGATACATAAATTGGCCTTTTTAACATGTGAAATAAAAAAATATATCTATAATTGTTATACATGTACAATTTGTATACAACATTATCATAACACATACATAGGCCTATCGGATAGATGTAGAATCCCCTATAGTTACTCACTCAATCGCCGAAGGAGGAGGGGAGTGAATCAAGTTGGATATTCAACGTTCAACATTATCTCATTTTCAGTTAATATTACTTCATGCTAAATACTACAGGGAATCCAAACACCAAAACAACTTTCTAATCTTTTTTTAATACACACTCATGTGTACATACATAGTTACATGTGAGTTGTTCATGGGGGCAATGCAATCCAACACGAACGGGGACCATACACATAGTGTAATATGGCCTTAGTTATTTTATAATACACACACATGCATATATATATATATGAATATATGCAAACATATATAAATATAAATATATAATATAGCAATCCCATACTTGATGCTTCGCCATTGTAACTACCAAACATGCCAATGTCACACACAAAGGACAGCTTTATTTTCACTGTCCTTATCAATTCGTGACAATGGCGGGACAGTGAGGACGCGCTACCGGGTCGGAGCACCGATTGTTGAGATTTTAAAAGTCTTCCACAGTGAACATTAGGATACAATTTGGAATACTGAATTCTAATATACTTCCGAACCTGGATTACCAATTTGAAGAGGGCTACTCTACGTGGTGATCCGATCTATTAACAATAACACCAGCACCAGACCCAAGGGTAAAGAACAATGGCTACGAGCACGTATGTACCCCCGCACGAACGTAGTAAAACACTACTGACCACACCGCTGGATAAAGATAAGTCACTCTTTGATGATATATTTGAACCCAGATCCCAAAATGAATCAATTGACATAATCCACAGTACGAACATTACTACTAGGAAATCATCAATTTCAGGGGTTAAAATATCAGGTAGCCACTCTCAAACTGCAGGTGTAAGCACAGGTGTAAACAAGTCCGACAAACAGAGCGTGACCAGTATAGGCGCGGCTGAAACAGAGGTGGAGCGTTCGGAAAACGACTATCCCGATATTGATCCCCCTCACCCAACCTTGTTGAAAATGCTCGCATCCATCAATAGTCAACTCGAACAACAAGGTCAAACACTGAAGGAACAGGCTATAACACTGAGATCCCTTAACATATCTTCAGTTAATAACCAAAAATCGGTCACATTCATACAATCCAATGTAGATGAGTTAAAGGGGAAGATCAAAACAATGGAGAAAAACAACAAAGAAGTTTTGGACAAATAGGCTGATCTATCAAGTCATGGTCGTGATATGGAGAGAAGAATTCAACATATTGAAGCTCAATTGGCCCAAATGGACCATATGGCAAAAAGGAAAAATTTGATCATAGTCGGAGTTAAAGAATCTCAAGGAGAGAATACAACTGACATTGTTCTAGATATTTTGTCGTCGATTCACCCACAGATTGCCCCAGATGACATTGAGCATACCCAACGAGTTGTCAGAGCAGGGACAAATCCAAAGTCAATTTTGGTAGTGATGAAATCTCTTACCTTGCATGACAACATTATGAGAAACAAAAACAAACTGAAGAGTAGGCAAGACATGAAGAATATTTGGATCAATGACGACCCAAATCCTGTGATCTCTAAACAAAAAGCAGAATCCAGAGCCATCACACGAGAAGCCAATAAGAAGGGCTTCAATGCCCACCAGCGTGGTTCAGGAGTTGTGATTGATGGTCAATACTACCCTCACAGCCGATTTGAAAATCTCCCTGCTGAAGTGAAATTGGATAACACCAAGACCCGTATAGTAGGAAACACAGTAGGATTCCAAGGACACTTAGCTCCATTGTCCAATATGTTTGAATGCGACTTGGAACTAGATGGCAAATGCTTTAAGTCAGCGGAACAAGCTATACAGTATACCAGAGCCATCTTTGCTAGGTGTTGGAAAATCGCAGAACAAATCCTGGATACGCCAAACCCCTATACAGCCAAGATGCTGGGATCCTCAATAAGGGTCATAGGATGGGAAGCAGTAGAAGAAGGAGAAATAAAACGTATCATGAAAGAAAAATACAAACAAAATCCCAAACTGCGAGACATACTAGTAGCCACAGGAGACAAGCAACTTCTCGAATGCACCCGGAGCACCAAGTGGGGAGCGGGCATTGCCATAGACAGCAGACTGCTAGGTACCGGCAATCACACGGGTCGGAACCTGACAGGATGTATGTTGGAAGAAATACGAGCAGAATGCAAAGCTAGCCTACAAGTGCAAAAAGACCAGAACCAAAAAACCATCGCAGACAACCCTCAACCAACAACAGGGGTAGCGGACAAGACATAAGCTTAGAAGGCCGAACAAATAGCGAACTGACCGGCTACGACCACTAGTACAACCGTTGGGTGCAGCGCGTACATTATATAACCGCAACGAACTCAAAGCTAAGTACACTATTTATCAACATTTACTTTGCAATCATGTCCGTTCTATTGGTCATGGACTCGAGAGGACGTGACCTACAGCCCTTACTTGATGTCAGAGCTCCTGGCGTAGTGACAGTTAAAATCTACCCCGGTGCCACAATCAGAACACTATTTCACAGGGCTAGACAAATCCTAAGGCGCCATGTGTACAGAACAGTCATCATTGCGGGAGGCATTTGCAGTATAACAAAATTAGACAATAATAGGAAAGCAGTACTCCGATCGAAAAAGACATCGAAAATTGCAAATCGTGTATATGACAGGGTAACAAAGGCAATGCTTCGAATGAAATCAAACTTCCCCAATGTTAAGGTCCTGATTGCCCCAACAGTGGGAATAGACCTCTCCAGGTACAACAAGCAACCAGTCCCCTTGAAAATACAGAGAAAGCTGAACAAAATGGTCACAAAAGTAAACCAGGCACTAATTAGTGCCAATGATGCGGACTCACCAATTGTTTGGATTTCTAAGTGTATTCACAAATGTAAGGGAAGAGGAAAATGGCAGCACAAATACAGCCTTCTCACCGACGGGTGTCATTTCTCGGAGAAAGTCAGGGAAAAATGTGTGGAGGAGATCTGCTTAGCTTTATCAAAACTGAAATAGATGTGACTGTTCGATGACCAATTACATAACAACTAACTTTCCAGAAATCAATTCCTCAAAACTGCGGTCATGATAGATCAAGTATCTAAATATTGTACGATCATTGATCCTATTCGATGAGTAGATCATAGATCAACGTTTCTGCCAAGCATGTACGATCATTGATCCTATTCGATGAGTAGATCATAGATCAACGCTTCTGCCAAACATGTTCAAAACTAATATCCTGTGTTGCTGTTCGATGAGCAGCGCACTTATTTAACAACTTAATCTAAATATATAACACCTGACGGGAACGTACAGCTATTACATCAGGTAACCAACTGTTCGATGAGCAGATGGTAATATGTGGACTACATCCATATCAACTTGACGTAGTGGCTGCTCTGACCTGTTTACAATTATTCATATTTTCTTAAAATTAATCCTATATCGTATAATCATTTATTATTCATAATTTATCATACCATGTTCATCACTTTGATCATCATCTTATCAACATTGGATATTGTAGGGAGCATTGATTTCAGTCATGATAACGTATTGGGTCCTACAGTAATGGTAAAATATCATGGCTGAATTTGAATTAGACAGAATAAATCTATGTAAAGGAGTTAAAGTTGTCCACATTAATGCCCGTAGTCTTTACCATAAATTAAATCAAATATCGTTTGATTTTAAATTCTTTGATATCATAGTAATTTCTGAAACATGGTTAACCAAATGCATAGATGATTCTGTGATTGGGATACCTGATTTCAATATTATCCGACAGGATAGGCACTCAGAAGAACGAAATAAAGGAGGTGGTCTATGTATATATGTCCGTGATAATATTCAAGTTACTATGACTGTTGACAGTAAGGTGGACAAAGATATTGAATTTGTCCATCTTGTTTTGAAACCTAAGTATCAAAAACCAATTCGTATGATAGCACTATACAGGCCTCCCCAGGGTTCAACCAACATATTTATAAAAACCATTGGAAAATTAATCGAACCAATTGACAAATTACGAAACAATATTATGATAATAGGTGATTTTAATATGGATTATTCAAAAGGAACAGATAGGAAAACACTTCTGAAATTTGAAAATAAGTTTGGTCTCAAACAATTAATTAAAAGCCATACTAGGGTAACACAGACATCTAAAAGTCTCATTGACTTGATTTTTACGGACACTGACTATATACAACAGACTGGCGTGATAAATTATAACATAAGTGACCACTTACCAGTTTTTTGTATAAAAAAGAAGTCCCGTTGCAAAATTAATTCAACCAGAGCTACAGGACGATCATACCTGAGATATGATTCTGTGGTTTTCAATAGATTACTTGAAAATAAAAACTGGTATGCTTTCGATCACATGGAGGATCCAAACAACTGTTGGGAAATCTTCAAGAGTCATATCGAAAGTATATTGGACAGTATTTGTCCCATAAGGGAATTGAAAGTGGTGAACCAGAGGCCTAAGTGGATAACAAATGAATTGTTAGTACTAATGAGATCTAGGGACAAAATGTACAGGAGAGCCAGGCGTACAAATAGTGATAAAGATTGGGCTAATGCTCGTAGAATAAGAAACAATTTGGAAATTCAAATCAAAAATTCAAAGAAAAACACTATCTTACATTTTTTAGAAAATAATAAAAATAACCCTAAAAAATTCTGGAATAAGATTAAAGAAATATTACCAAGTGGTACCTCAAGTACAATAAATCAATTAAAGAATGAGTCTAATGAGACAATATACACTGACCTGGACCTGAATAACCATATCAATGATTATTTTGCGAGTATTGGCGAGAACCTGGCAGCAAACTGTACTCCTATACATGTGCATGATCCACAAACAGTGGAACAGAAATGGGATATATTAACACCTGAGATTGCCCTGAGGGAGTTGAAGGTATTAGTTAAATCTATTGATACATCCAAATCTTCTGCAAAACATGAAAACCATGGTTATAAAGGATGCTTTCAATTCTCAAGTGGATAGACTTCTAAGGTTGTTTAACCTATGTTTGACACAAAATTGTTTCCCTACTGATTGGAAACTAAGTATAATTGTTCCACTACCCAAAGTAGTTAGACCGAATTATGCATCAGAGCTAAGACCAATTGCCTTGACTGCATTACCCGGTAAACTGCTTGAAAGATTAATCTGCAAACGATTACAGAAAAAGTTAGAAGAAAAGAATTTATTGTCCCCTTATCAACATGGTTTCCGGAAAAATCATTCAACAATCTCGGCTGTTACAACATTATTAAATGACATATACTGTAATTTAGACAGAGGGTCTGATACATTTTTAATTTTCCTGGATCTAAAAAAGGCATTTGATACTGTCTCCCATCAAAAGTTGAAGGATAAGCTAGAAAATATGGGATTGACTAAAAACAGTATCGATTGGTTTGATAGTTATCTTTCAAATAGAAAACAATGTGTCAAATTAAATAACATTACTTCAACAGTGCTGCCTATTACCTTTGGCGTCCCTCAGGGAAGTATTCTAGGACCAATTCTCTTTAGTATCTATATTAATGATATACCAAATGTTGTAAATTGCGGTATACAACTTTACGCCGACGACACTGTGATATACCACACTGATCCTGTTTTACTACAATGTGATCTTGCTAAGGTGGCCCAATGGTGTAACAACAACCTTTTGACTATAAATATAAAGAAATCACAGTGTCTTAAAACATGTGTGATACTGAAAAATATGCTAGACGCTCCACAATTCAAAATAAATAATGATATGCTTAATTGGGTTACTGAATATAAATATTTAGGAGTGGTAGTAGATAAATCCTTAAATTTTGCAACACATTTAGCCACACTTGCGAGAAATGTTCAGTTGAAATTGAATTACTTTAAAAAGATCCGTACTTGTTTGACATTTTTTGCTGCCCGAACCATTTACCTGACTACAATTCTACCAGTCCTTGAGTACGCAGATTTTGTATACGATCAAAATCTTAATTATATAAATATCAAGTTACAAAAATTGCAGAATCAAGGACTTTATATAGTCAAAAATCAACATTTTCTCCCTTTTGATCAGACAGACACTACGTATGCTATACATGAAGATTGTAAAATATTTAGGCTAGTACATAGAAGACGTTGTCATCTGTTACAATATGCATATACATTGTTGACTAGAGATGATTTACGGGACCATAGAAACTTGCTTACAAGAAGACATAGAGGTCCGTTGTTTAATGTTCCTGTATATAATCACTATAAAGTGATAAAAAATCCTAGGTATAGGGCTATTATGGAATGGAATCGATTGCCTGTATTTTTGAGATTACAAGAAGATCGATCAAAATTCAAAAACAAGTTGATAGCATCGATTATAAACCCCTACACCAAGGTATTATATTGAAATGATTTGTATATCAATCACTGTAAATAATTCATAATCATCTCATTTCATTAAACCCCCCAAAATGCCATTTTCATGGCAAGACAGGTTATTTTCTTAGGAATTATTAAGTGTACCCACTCCCCGCTATTCCAGACCTGTATATAATAAAGTGGGAGTGGGTGGAAGATCGGCGATGCCGAACCCTTTTGACCCAATAAAAATCAATTCAAAAAAAAAAAAAAAAAATCAAAAGGCTCCGTCTGACAGAACGTCTATTCATGGGAGGAAGGGTCAGATGGGACAGGGCAGGGTCGGTAGTTGGTGTCAGGACCCCAGAAATCAGTAATAATTGTTATTCGATGCACACACATATTGTTGATATACATATATATGTGCATACAAAATGTATATAAGCATACATTATGTATACACAAAACACAGCAACCTTGAACTGAACGTGTTACCCTTGCAACTACCCAAAATGCCAATGTCACTCACAAGAGACAGCCTTTTCACTATCCTAAAAAGAAGCCTCAGCCTGAAATCGTCTATGCCAGGGAGGAAGGAACAGGGCAGGGTCAGTAGTTGGTGTCAGGACCCCAGAAATCAGTGAGACGGGCAGACAGGCGAGCTGGTGTGACAGGTGCTCGTTGGGCTTCTTACCTCAGCGGGCTGACCGGGGTGGGGGCCCCTAATGAGGTCACCAGGGGGTAGGGGGGAGGGACAGGGGGTAGAGGCCCATACACGGACGACCAAGTAACTCAATCACTGCCTGTGGGTGCCTGCCAGCCATACCTCGTCATGGGAATCTAGGGGTGAACCTCACCAGCATGCAGGGACCAACGAAATTGAACAACAAACTTACACGGAATTTATTATATTACTACTACGTTACAGTAATATTGTGGTAGGTCACACCAAGATACCAAGACTACCAAAAAACGGCCAACAAACTTATACAGAATTTATAGTAGTAATACCACATCACAGTATTCTAGGGGTGGCCCAAACCAGCATGCAGGGACCAACGAAAAACGACCAACAAACTTACACGGAATTTATTCTATTAATACTTCGTCACAGTAATCTTGTGATGGGTCACACCAAGATACCAAGACCACCAAAAACGGCCAACAAACTTATACAGAATATGAAATAGTAATACCACGTCACAGTAATCAAGGGGTGGGCCACACCAGCATGCGGGGACCACCAAAGATGACCAACAAAGTTACTCAGAATTTAGTATTAATACTACACCACAGTGATCAAAGGAGTTTGGAGGGACCTACAAAAATGATTAACAAATAACTTTTTCTTAATCACGAGCTAAATATTTGGATTCGTGAAAGGTTCGTCTTCACAAAATCTAAGTTTTTCTCCATTTTTTCAATTTGCAAAGTATTCCATTACATTACCAACCACACCTCGTCACAGTAATCTAGAGGTGGGCCTCATCAGCATGATAAAACCAACAAAAATTGACCAACAAACTTACACAGAATTTATTATATTAATACTACGTCGCAGTAATCGAAGAGCTTGGAGGGACCACCAAAAATGATTCATAAATACCTTTTTCTTAATCACGATCTCAATATTTTGGATTCGTGAAAAGTTCGTCTTCACAGAATTCACAAACGAAAGATCGCTTTAAAAATGAACGGCGAAGTTATACACCATTCATGGTATTTCCGATTCCATGACTTTGGATCGTGAAATCATTACGAAGCCTGTTTTCCACATACAGATTTTTCGGCAGTGTTAATTTAGTTTGAAGATACACATGTTATACATCATTATTAAACTTGTATATCATTCTTTTGAATGGTTAAAAGGATATTTGTCAAAAGAAAGTATTGTAGGCTCTATATATTTAATTTCCTGGTGGGTTTTTGTATGGTATTTCAGATTCACAAATATTTGTAGAT